>CM040128.1:189868414-191068414 GCA_022559845.1 Amorphophallus konjac | reverse complement strand
TGGATGATGTTCAGGGCCATCCAGTTGAGTGACAAGAGCTTGACTTGATCATCTGTCCACGCGTCCTCGTTCGGTGGCAGATCGTATGGCCCTGTAGTGATCACCCTCCATAGCTTGTGGCTCTGCGCCCTGATGAATACTTCCATCCTATTTTTCTACAAAAGATAGTTGTTACCATCAAAGAACGGAGGGTGGCTGATAGATTATCCCTCAGCCATGAAGCTTCGAGGACCATTAGGATTACCCTGACCGTTGGCCCACATAATGAAAACCTGCTCTGATACCAAATGATACGTGCAGCAGAAAGTGAGATAGAAGGGGGGATGAATAGCTCACTCCCAAATTCGATAAACTCAGACACGATTTATCAACCCCTTAAATTACAGTGATGAAGAGCTCGGAGACAGGCAACTACGATGACAAGAAAAAGGAATAAGATCAAGAAAGCAAATCACAATGAAGCAATGTGTCAAGTAGATGGAGAGCAACACAACGTAAACAAGCAAACCACAGAAGAGACAAAGAATTTTTTAAGTGGTTCAATTGCTATCCGCAATCTACGTCCACCCCTTACTCAAGAGAGTAAGGTTTCCTTGCAATATTATATTGCGCACAGCAGACTCAGTCTGCAACAACCGCTGCCTAACAGCTTGCCCTGAGGAACAGCCTCCTCAGTCTTCTGATCGACCAGAAGACAACACTGGAGAACCAATCTCCCTTCCTTTGCACGCAGCAAAGGGGACCTTGTGCAGTTACTCCCAAGTAACTCACACAACCAGAGGATCAACCTCTCTTCCTCCAAGACAATGGAGGGAAACTGGAGAACCTCTCCCTTCCTCCGAACAGTGGAGGGTAACAGAACGGAATGAAAGTAAAGGAAACTTGAAAACAAAACGATCGATGAACGACAACTTTCACAGAAAATAAAAGCAATATAGCTTCCGTAGAAGTAGAAGTTCACATTCACAATCTCTTCTCCCTCTCTCAGAAATTTTTCTCTCAGCTCTGGATGGAGTGAGTAGTCTCTTGTTTTCTCTCTTGATCCACTGCTCTCACGCTGCTCTTCTTTTCTCACAGTTCCATCCTCTCCTTCTCGAACCCTTTCCTTAGCATATATATATATATATATATGTCTGAGCCAGATCCTTGGGAGTATGGATACCACGTTTCCCACCTGAAAGGTTGGGGTATGTGTGAGAATATTATGGACTTCTATCTACCTCAGATCACGTGCCATCTTCCTAGTGAATTGCATAGAGAAACTATCAGAGAAGAAAATAGTCATATTGTCACACACACTTAGCACAATTCAACTTTATTTGGCTAGAGAGAAAAGTTTGCACCGAGTAAAAGGAATGAGCATTGACTATGACGGGCAAGAAAAACACCGATGTGAAATGAAGCAAACGTTGCACCAATCTACTTTAGCTATCTACAGGACTTGCACCGAGTCTAATGGACCTGAAGCATGAACTGCACCGAGCTCGTTGCAATAGAGAATCGAATAGGCTAGATTATGCACTGAACATGATCTTGTTTTAAGCAAGGTATGCACCGAGTTGTGTTCCAATCCCTTTAACTGTTGAGTCTTGTTGAATCTTTACATGTTTTGATGATGACAACACTATAAGTCTTAGTAGTGTTCAGAAATATGTCTTCACTTCAGGTATACAAGGACTGTCTTCGTGTTGGTTGACACTTCGTCATGTTTGTATTTCCAACACGCCGTGTCGTCTTCTCTTACTTCATGTTGTTTATAATTTTCTATCCTTCACTTCACTTCGTTGTTCGTATCGTTCCCTTTGTTCTTTAGTTGTTCATCTCGTGTCGTTTCTTTTCTGCTCCCACTGCTTCATCACGTGTCATGATAGCCGTGGCATCTGTCTGTCTTCGTGTTGTTTTCAGTATGTGTCAATTTCATCTTCGTGTCGTTTTTACCTCGTGTCGTGTTACCCCGTGTCAGTTACTGTTTCGACTTCATGTCGTTATCAGTCCACATCTTCCTTATGTTGAAATCACACCTCGTGTTGATTTCTGTTCTCAACTTCGTGTCGTTTTCCTTCTTGTCCTTGTTTGACTTCGTGTCAAATCACTGTCTGTCTTCGTGTTGTTTTCAACCCGTGTCGATTACTGTTTTTACTTTATGTTGTTTTCAACCCGTGTCGATTACTGTTTCGACTTCGTGTTAGTTTCACTACGTGTCGTGTTTTCCACACCACATGTCGTTGTCGCTTTAGTAACCTCACCTCGTGTCGGTTACTGTTGTCTCCATGACTTCGTGTCGTTGTTGTTCCACTGCGTGCAGAACAGTGCAGCACCTCGTGTTGCTTTCTGTATACCACCTCGTATCGTTTCCCAGTGAATCTCGTGTCATCTCTTACGTCTACTCGTTCAACCCCGTGTCAACTTCTGTGTTCGTCTTCATGTTGATCTTTATCATTAGACCTCGTGTCCTTCTCACTTTGACCACACTTTGTGGTTCTTTACGTAGACCTCGTGTCGTGCCTATTTGCAACCACTTCGTGTTGGTTTCTGTTTTGTCTACATATATCTCGTGTCGTTCTTCTTTTTACCTTGTGTTGTTTTATAACCTTACTTCGTGCTGTATTCACCTTGTGTATCTCGTGTCATTCTTTCTTTACTTCGTGCTGTATTCACCTTGTGTATCTCGTGTCGTTCTCAGTGCATCTAGTATTGCTACTACATACTTCGTGCAGATCTAGTTATTGTGGCCCTGAGTTTTAATGGCTTTTCATCTCTTTGCAGGTCCGAGGAAGAAATATTCCCCAGTGACAGGCAGCACGTGATCCGAGGCTGGAATGAAGCCTGCTGAGAGACTGCCACGTGGTCCGAATTCTTAGGGCTAGAAATGTGGAGGTCACACGTCGTGGCTGATACTGATGCTGCTGCTGCTATATATATGAGCCTTCTTCCACTGAAGAAGATTGATCGAGTTGGCAAAAAGAAAAGCTCATACACAGAGCCACGATCCAGATAGAAAAAGAAATGGAGGAATAGAAGAGCATAAGGAGAAGAAGAAAGAGTGAAGAAAGAAGAAAGAGTAAAAAAGAAGAAGTGCAGCAGAGAGAGTGAGAGATTAGGAGAGTAGAAGAAAGAGAGAGAGAAGAGCAGAGATTGAGAGAGTGAAAGAGAAGAAGAAGAAGAAGAAGAGATGAGAAGAGGAAGAAAAGCTTACCTGAAGATCCGTCTACTGGACCGTGGATCAAATCCAGGCCAGTCAGCTCCGTTGAGAGCCACATTATGTGTTTCATTTTTCAGCTTTCTGTTTTGCTGAAGTGATTTTTCGTTTATTGTTCTTTCCTTTGTTTTCTGGTTTGCTGAGCTTTTCGACCCTCTGGTTTGAGGTCGGGTTCCCTCCGGTTAGGAGGAAGGGAGATCTGATCTCCAGTTGCAAGTAGCTGGGAGCTACTTGTGGGTTCCCTCCGGCTTGGAGGAAGGGAGACTTGTCTCCGGTTCTGGGCTTGTGGATTCAAGTCCAGAGGTTCCCTCCGGTTTGGAGGAAGAGGGGAGGTTGTTCCCCTGGTCAAGCTGTGTGGCAGCAATTGTTTGCAGACTGAGTCTGCTTGGTTCTAGCGTGTGCTAGTGAAGCCTCACTCCGGTTGGGAGTAAGGGGTGGATGTAGGTCTGAAGGACCGAACCACCTAAAAATCTTTTGAGCAGTGGCTTGATTGTTTGGTTTGCTTCCGCTAGATGCTTGAATAGGTGCGCTCAATGGGTTTGTATTTGAGTAGAATAGAATTGGTTCTATTCTGTTTCCTTATCTAGCATCCGTTTTTTAAATTTGGTCATTATTCGTAGAAGGATTCATTCACCCCCCCTCTGTATCCGGGCCAAGCATCCTAACAGTTGGTATCAGAGCCGGTGTCTGCGTATAAGGTCCAGCGACCTGCAGATTCGCTCTTGCGGTCTTAGGTGCTTATTTGCCTTAGTGCATCAATATTCCTGCTGCATTGAATATTTCTGCTCTTGCTTCAATGGCCTGTCCACCTGTCTTCAGTGGTCTTGATGTCACCCAGTGGCACAGTGCTTTACGTGCTTATGTTAAGTCCGTTGACCCAGATCTGTGGAAAGTGATTTCACATGGTCCTAATGAACTACCAAAGAAAAGATCCAAATGGACTAACAGTCACGAATCAATGTATGAGAAGAATCAGACAGCTATAAATCTGATGAAAGCAGCCACTGACAAAGCATTTCATTCATGTTTCCTTGATTGCAGATCTGCAAGGGATATGTTGGAAATGATGAAGAGAAGCGGGAAAGGAAATCGAACAAGCTGCATGATGGCCAACAGAAGCGATCAAGGCAGCAATCAAACTGAAGAAGACGATGATGATGAGGTAAATCTCTTCGAGAACTTCTCTCTAGAAGATTGGGGGAATGCATATGCTGAACTATTTGAATCTCATGAACTGTTAAGAAAACAGTATAAAAAGTTGAAGAAGAGTACTCGGGTAGATAGTTCTAGCTCTCCATGTAAAAATTGTTCAAGTACGAAGCAATCACATGATGCATGTCTGTCTGATAATCATATGCATAAAAACCAGAATGCAGAACTGAAGATGGAACTTGAACGTGTCTACTCTGAACTGAACAATCTAAAATCTGAGGATGACTCTCTCAGAAAGTTCTCTGAAGAACAATTAGAGAAACTTAAACGAGAGAATGAGTTGCTGATTGAAAATTTTAATGCCATAAAATCTGTGAACATAGAATTACAGAAAGATTTTGAAAAACAACAAAAGGATTTGAGGGAGTTTGAAGCTAGGAGAGAAACCATGGTTAACTCAGAAGATCAGCTTCTAATAAATGAGTTAATTCAAAATGGTAAGCTTAAAGAAGAAGTTGAAAAATTAAAACTGTTAAACAGTGCCATGTCTGAAAGACTTCTCACATTGGAAAAAGGGAAAGCTATCTGTACAAACGAGACTGAAGAGGTAGATGAGCTAAGAAAGGAAATTGAAGAATACAAAACAGCTAACAAGGTTTTGAATGAAGCTGTCAATTGTAGTGAACAAGAGATCACTAGTTATGAAATACACATTGCATCTCTTGAAAATGAAATTCAGGATTTGAAAGCTTCCTTGTCTAAATTTGTTGATGGGCAGAAAAACCTAGACAAGCTGCTAGGTGTAAAAGTCAATGTCAAAAAGGAAGGGTTGGGCTACAATAATCTCAATAAGAAGGCCTTGCAGAACAAAGTAATGACATCCTTTGTAAATACTTCAAATGTAGCCAATACATTAAAAGACAAACAGCCCATTGTTCAGAAAATTCTGGGAACAAAGATTAACTCTAACAAGGAAGGACTGGGTTACAGTCCAGTCATGAGGAAGGATGATGGAGTCAACCTGAAAACTGTCTTTGTCAAATCCTCTGAACAGGAAAAACCTTCTATCTCATCTCCACCTCAGTACAAGGCTAAGAAAACAGAAAAACAAAATAAAAATCATAAAACATCAAAAATTCAAAGGAACAATCTGCATGCTAAGAACTCATCAGATAAATGCCATGTTTTAAAGAAATCAAGTGGCTCATGTCATTATTGTGGTAAGTATGGACATCTTATGAGTAACTGTTTTGTGATGGAAAAAGATGACAACAAGCATGTTAGAAAATCTGTGTCTGGTCAGAAAAGGAATGTCAAATGTTCTAATTATGATAAAGTAGGACACACTACTGCTCATTGTTGGTTTGCAAGTAGTAAGGAAAAATCATGCTCATATTATACAAAACACTTTGCAAATCAGCATGTCTTTAACAAGAACCAGTACATTATATGTTTTAATTGCAACAAAATTGGTCACAAGGCCTCTGAATGCTGGTCAGGTTCCTTTAGAAGAAATTCTCTCGTTTGCTCTCACTGTAGAAAGCATGGCCACACAGTCAAGGACTGTTGGCATATTCAGGGTAGAAATGTGAATCTCAAACATGCCAAATTCCCTGTAAAAGAATCAACAAAACCTTCATGTCATCACTGTGAGAAGTCAGGTCACAGGGCTGCAACCTGTTGGCTGGCAGGATATCAAAACCAAACCAGTTTTGGTAAACAGAAATTTTACCCTGTTAACAGAAAATCTCATGTGTATGCACATAGAATTCATGCTAATAAAAACGTGCATAAATCAGATCAGAAAACCACTCCTGGAAATGTGCTGAGAAAACTTGCTAAACATAATAATGTCATGTCAGGACCCAAGACCTCTTGGGTACCTGTTTGTGCAAAATAAATCTTGTTTTGCAGGTGTGCCTTGGGACTGGAATAAAAGGGGTAATGATCCAAGGCACTCAAGAAGAAAACCCCATTCTCACATTGTTCAGGTAATCTCTCTACATGTCTCATTTTGAAACCTATTGCATATCTGGTTTGATGTACTCTTGCTTATCCTGCTCTTAGTTTCATCTAGTGCATGCATATTGAATCTGCTCTTGCATATTCATTCACCATCTGCAAGTTGCATTATTTCCTAAACATGCACTCTGAAAAATTCATGGAAATCTGAATTGCTGATAGGATTGTTAAGTTTACCCTGTTATTCATGACCTCTATGGTATATCAAATGGTAAGCTACCCAAGGCAGGGAAATCTGTCCGGAGGTCCTTACTATGTGTGTGGTGGTCTCTGAGACTAAATGCTCCGCCTAGTACCATAAGTCATTTGGTTGATCAGGGGAGCCAGTATGTGCATGATTCACATCTCACATGTTTAACCGTCTTGGCAAACACTGCATTCAATAAAAAATTAATACCTCCAAGAGTCGTGTGTGAGATGTCCTTGAGTGGGCTGAAAAGGAGCTTGTCAGGCCATTTGGTTTCTGAGGGCCGATGCAGTTTATGTGGTATTAAGATCTGTCATCTCATGAGGTTGCAGCTTGCTGCTCAAGAGCTTCTCTGGATGTGAGACAGAACCTCCTCAAGAATTCTATATTTGGATGTGTCCTTAGTGCCTAATGTCTTGAGTGATCTCTCACTTGTTGGCTTGCTGATAGGAGTGCTGCTCATCTCATTTCATCTCTCTCTATTCGATCAGCCACCCCCTTATCTCTAACCTATCACTCTTGGTTCAGATTCTCTCTCGAAGAAATTGTGGTTTCAGTCTTCTTGCTCTTATCAAATAAGATCTGTATACCTTAAACCACCCAATATCAAGTGTAACAATCTACACCCGTTGATAAAGAACTTCAATGTTTGGGGGTTATATTTGGTCCTTGATCCTTCTAAGCTATCTCAAGTGTTGATCAACATTTTATAAAACTTTCTGTTAAATGAGATAAACTTATTGAGGATCTCGACTTAACTGAAACTTATGTGAAAAGAGCTCTGAGATAAAAATGGTGTTAAGTAAGATATTTAAAAAAAAAATGAATGAGAAGTGCTACCAGGGAATACGCCATTATTTGTGGCAGAGCAATGGTTTTTGTGGAGAAATAGACACTCTAGATCAATGAAGTCCAGAGTCTCTGTCATGATACAATTAGCTATCTCTGTGTAGAAATGTTAAAATAAAAAAAAAGGAAGGGAAAAAGTCCTCAAAGAAAAATATCTTTGGCATAAAGGTAGTTCGTCCTGAGTAACCAGGGTTTCTGGTGTCTGATAAACATGTCTCCTTGTGTAAAAAGGGACTATACTACCTTGTGTTCAACAAATTGGTTGACTCTGTATGCCTTCTCGTCCATTAAATGAAGAAATGATTTCTGCTTGACATTAATGTGTTATTTCGTTGCTTGACAAACATAAGGTGCAATTTAATCGTGTCTCTCTCTAGGTTAAGCAACTTTAACAGCTAATTTTGTGATTATGCTGATTTAATATCTTGAGTTAACTGACCTTGGTTTTTGGAAGAATATAACCCGTCCACATATTGAAGGGCTAACTTAATATGGTGTAGCTGCGTTACATCAGAACTAAGGGTATTTTGGGTATTTACAGAAATAAGTGTGATAAGAGTAAAAAGCTACTCGACAACACCTTTTTTTTTGTTCACACGTCTTCAACCTCAAACCCTTATTTCCCCTTGTCGATTCCTATTCATCCTCGTGCCGCTCCACCTTGAGCGTCTTCTTCAAACCTATCTCCATCTCTTCCCGCTCACCTTCTTCCCCCCACAGAGGTCCATTCCTCTCTTCAGTCTAGCATCGCGTCCAACAGCAGCCTGCAAGAGAGAGTTGATACTCTGAAAGTTCCGGCAGATGGATCAGCAAAGGTCAGCAGCTCCGGGTGACAGGAAGAGGAAGGGAAAGAAATAGTTGAAGAGCCTTCATCTAAACAACAGAGATGTGTTGAGCCAGAACCTACTGCGGCAGTATCTTCAGAACAAGGTACCAGGATTTCTGAGTCAACCGTATCCTTAGAAAGTGGGAAAATCATCCCTCCTAGAATAATAGATTTCGGAGATGAAACTTTGGTCTCGAAGTTCCCAGAACTGTTGAAAATCTTTGAATTTCAGGAGTGGAGAATTTTCCTAGAAAATCACCGTGTCTATTACCCTAGGCCGGTAATGGAATTTTACAATAACTTGTCCTTGAGCCGAGACAAGTCTGCCTTATTATCTTCTGTTAAAGGGGTCGAGTTATCTGTTACTTGTGAGTCCCTCCACCAAGCCCTTGGTATTCCAGATAAAGGGGAGGTAGAGGGAAGCTTTCGATACAGTCTCCATGAAGCCTTCTCAGTCATTACTGGTAAACCCAGTAACATTCATGATAAAGGGCAGTTAAAGCTAAAGGCCTATCAGACATCATCATTTCCTCCTCTTCACAAGCTCCTTCAGAATGTCATCGCGTCCATTATCACCCCACAGACTGGGGCTAGAGGAAGAATAACAGACACACAGAGATTTCTACTGTTCTGTCTGATTCAAAATGTAAATATTTGTCTGCCAGAGATCATTTTTTCGGTCATGAAGGGATGCATTGGATCCAAGAGACATCTTCCCTATGCCGCCCATCTGACAGACATATTCAAGCACTCTGAGATTTGCTTGGATGGAGAGGCCGCATCAGAAGTTAAGGCCAGAAACATTTTTAATATGAACTTTGTTTCAGTATTTTTGGGCTTAGAGGACTCCTCTATGGTGGGACAAGCTAAGGTCCAAAAGGCCAAGGAATCACAATCTCAGGGGGAGCATTTGGAAGAATTTCAAATCTCAGCCCAAGCTGGTGAGCAATTGGTTTCTGAGATTGCTCAACAGGAAATACCAGGTGAACAACCAGTGTCCACCTTGCCAGCTGCACCCATCGAAGTACCCTTCTCATTTCAGAGGCTTGTTGAGGCTGCATCTGAGGACATCAGATTGTCTGACGAAAGCATTCAGACAGATCTAGATGCAACTATCGCTGGGATATTTGATTCTTTTGGGAAGACATCTGAGGAGGTAACAGTGCCTGAGGAACAACCAGCTAAAGAGCACGAATTTTCTGATGAAGAAATTGCTGTGTTTGTTAAAGAAATTTTAAGAGAATCTGTTGAGCGAAGCTTGGAAGAGGCTACCGACTTGGTCGTATCTGAAAGTCTTGAGCAGGCCTTTGTTGACAGACCTACTGATCAGGAACTCATGGAAGATAGAGGAAAGGCTCCTGTCATAGAACTAGATTCAGAATCTTCAAGTGAAGAAGAGGTACCTGAAGGTATATTCCCTCAGAAAGAAACTCAAGCTGCAGATGAAGTTCAGGTCCCAGCCGAGAGCAGTCAAATGCCAGTACAAGAGGAAGCAGCTGAGAGGACTGAACCTCGCAGTGAATTTTTTGGTACACCTCTAGGTCCACCTAGACTTCTATCTGCAGAGGCACCCAACATTGAATCTACTCGGGCGCCCAACATTGAAGAGCTTCTCATAAACCTGACTCAGCAGATGCAAAAACAAGACAAGAAATTAGATGATCTGCTTACATTTGTCACTCTCAACATTAATCAGGTACATACCAGATTACTGAAGCTTGAGATATCTCTCCTCACTGAATGGAGACGATTCCTTCTAAACAAAAGGGCTTCAGATGATGCAAACAAATCCTTGATGGAAGGATTACAGGAGATTTGTTCAAAAATTGCAAAAGCTCTGAGAGAGTCACATGATGTTAATATTTCCTCCTTCAAAATGTCTTCTACCATAATAGATCATTGCTATGAGATCAGAACAGCTTTAGAATTGTTGAAGAAGTCTTCAAGTGCCCTAGGTCCAGGCATTCAGCAAATCTATGATAAGTTGGTCACCTTCTTATCAGAAATGACAACTCTGACTGACAGATATGAAACGGTCAATGTTCGCCAAGACGACATTATTTCTGAAGTGGCAAATGTCAGAAGCACTGTGGCGTATTGGCTTGCTGAACTATCAAATGATTTAAAGGAATTTCAGTCTATCTTGGGTTCAACACCTGGTCACGCCTCTTCCAGCAGAACTCCACCTCAAGAACATTCTTCTGCTCCTCCAAGGGGGAGACCACCTCTTGGCAGGCCGCGTGGCCCCTCTAGCAGACAAGCCAGATACTTTTCCTGAAAAGACTATGCTCTGTATTTTGTTGCCCTTTTGAGGCCTTCTCTCTCAGATTCTTGGACTTATTAATTTAACTCATATCATTTGCATTGTTGCATTCTTCTTGTTTCATTCTTTTTGATGATGTCAAAGGGGGAGAAATCAGGCTTTTGAGCTCGTTGGTTTTTGCTAGCTCGTTCTTGAGAATGTTTAATGTGTTTGTGTTTTTCATTGAGAATGGCTATTTCGCCTTGGAGAAATCAGGCCGTTGCTAGCTCGTTGAGAATGGCTATTTAGTGTTTTTCCTTTCTCTGCAAAGACTCAAGACTCATAGTGTTGCCATCCATCAAAAAGGGGGAGATTGTTGAGTCTTGTTGAATCTTTACATGTTTTGATGATGACAACACTATAAGTCTTAGTAGTGTTCAGAAATATGTCTTCACTTCAGGTATACAAGGACTGTCTTCGTGTTGGTTGACACTTCGTCATGTTTGTATTTCCAACACGCCGTGTCGTCTTCTCTTACTTCATGTTGTTTATAATTTTCTGTCCTTCACTTCACTTCGTTGTTCGTATCGTTCCCTTTGTTCTTTAGTTGTTCATCTCGTGTCGTTTCTTTTCTGCTCCCACTGCTTCATCACGTGTCATGATAGCCGTGGCATCTGTCTGTCTTCGTGTTGTTTTCAGTATGTGTCAATTTCGTCTTCGTGTCGTTTTTACCTCGTGTCGTGTTACCCCGTGTCAATTACTGTTTCGACTTCATGTCGTTATCAGTCCGCATCTTCCTTATGTTGAAATCACACCTCGTGTTGATTTCTGTTCTCAACTTCGTGTCGTTTTCCTTCTTGTCCTTGTTTGACTTCGTGTCAAATCACTGTCTGTCTTCGTGTTGTTTTCAACCCGTGTCGATTACTGTTTTTACTTCGTGTTGTTTTCAACCCGTGTCGATTACTGTTTCGACTTCGTGTTAGTTTCACTATGTGTCGTGTTTTCCACACCACGTGTCGTTGTCGCTTTAGTAACCTCACCTCGTGTCGGTTACTGTTGTCTCCATGACTTCGTGTCGTTGTTGTTCCACTGCGTGCAGAACAGTGCAGCACCTCGTGTTGCTTTCTGTATACCACCTCGTATCGTTTCCCAGTGAATCTCGTGTCATCTCTTACGTCTACTCGTTCAACCCCGTGTCAACTTCTGTGTTCGTCTTCATGTTGATCTTTATCATTAGACCTCGTGTCCTTCTCACTTTGACCACACTTTGTGGTGCTTTACGTAGACCTCGTGTCGTGCCTGTTTGCAACCACTTCGTGTTGGTTTCTGTTTTGTCTACATATATCTCGTGTCGTTCTTCTTTTTACCTTGTGTTGTTTTATAACCTTACTTCGTGCTGTATTCACCTTGTGTATCTCGTGTCATTCTTTCTTTACTTCGTGCTGTATTCACCTTGTGTATCTCGTGTCGTTCTCAGTGCATCTAGTATTGCTACTACATACTTCGTGCAGATCTAGTTATTGTGGCCCTGAGTTTTAATGGCTTTTCATCTCTTTGCAGGTCCGAGGAAGAAATATTCCCCAGTGACAGGCAGCACGTGATCCGAGGCTGGAATGAAGCCTGCTGAGAGACTGCCACGTGGTCCGAATTCTTAGGGCTGGAAATGTGGAGGTCACACGTCGTGGCTGATACTGCTGCTGCTGCTGCTATATATATGAGCCTTCTTCCACTGAAGAAGATTGATCGAGTTGGCAAAAAGAAAAGCTCATACAGAGAGCCACGATCCAGATAGAAAAAGAAAAGGAGGAATAGAAGAGCAGAAGGAGAAGAAGAAAGAGTGAAGAAAGAAGAAAGAGTAAAAAAGAAGAAGTGCAGCAGAGAGAGTGAGAGATTAGGAGAGTAGAAGAAAGAGAGAGAGAAGAGCAGAGATTGAGAGAGTGAAAGAGAAGAAGAAGAAGAAGAAGAGATGAGAAGAGGAAGAAAAGCTTACCTGAAGATCCGTCTACTGGACCGTGGATCAAATCCAGGCCAGTCAGCTCCGTTGAGAGCCACATTATGTGTTTCGTTTTTCAGCTTTCTGTTTTGCTGAAGTGATTTTTCGTTTATTGTTCTTTCCTTTGTTTTCTGGTTTGCTGAGCTTTTCGACCCTCTGGTTTGAGGTCGGGTTCCCTCCGGTTAGGAGGAAGGGAGATCTGATCTCCAGTTGCAAGTAGCTGGGAGCTACTTGTGGGTTCCCTCCGGCTTGGAGGAAGGGAGACTTGTCTCCGGTTCTGGGCTTGTGGATTCAAGTCCAGAGGTTCCCTCCGGTTTGGAGGAAGAGGGGAGGTTGTTCCCCTGGTCAAGCTGTGTGGCAGCAATTGTTTGCAGACTGAGTCTGCTTGGTTCTAGCGTGTGCTAGTGAAGCCTCACTCCGGTTGGGAGTAAGGGGTGGATGTAGGTCTGAAGGACCGAACCACCTAAAAATCTTTTGAGCAGTGGCTTGATTGTTTGGTTTGCTTCCGCTAGATGCTTGAATAGGTGCGCTCAATGGGTTTGTATTTGAGTAGAATAGAATTGGTTCTATTCTGTTTCCTTATCTAGCATCCGTTTTTTAAATTTGGTCATTATTCGTAGAAGGATTCATTCACCCCCCCTCTGTATCCGGGCCAAGCATCCTAACATTAACTAATCAAGGTTTGCACCGAGATGCTAGAGAGAGATACAAAACAAAGCTCGCACCGAGATGCATTAGCACTGAAAAGACAACGATAGATGCAAGTCAAAGCTTGCACCGAGATGGATTTGCACTGAGGTGTAGGATCGACCAGCCTGACCAAAGCATTCTGGTCAAGAATTGCACCGACCTTAAAAGGAGAGCTGCAGAGACATGTTATGCACGGACCTTAGAGGACACGACCTAGAGTAATGCATAGAGACAACATATGAACCTGATCAAGGACTTGCACCGAGGCAAGCACTTTATGTAAGAGATGCAGAACTTGCACTGAACTTAATATACCTTAAACAGAGAACGAGAACATGTAATGCACGGACCTAAATCATGCTATAAGCACAGACCTCCTTCATGCTGAGAGTTAAAGAAATGCACCATATAAAAATAAATTGATTTGAAATTAAAACAAATTGATTTATAGTGTGAGACATCATCAAAACCGTAGGGATGCAACACTTTTGCAATCACAGAAGGAGACATGAGATAGCACCTAGCTGCTCACAAGCCCAAGGGATTCAATCCTCTCTTCCTCCGAAGTCACAGAGGGAACCCCGAGAAACACTTCTCCCTTCCTCTGAAACCACGGAGGGAATCCGGAGAACACTTCTCCCTTCCTTTGAAACCACAGAGGGAACAATGCTGATTCACAGCTTCCCCAAACCCTACAACAGGGTATCGAAATTATAGTATAGAAATACGGAAGAACAAAAGGAAAAACACAAACGAAAAGCAAAAACAAAGATGTAGCTCCTAAGAGCAAAATGGCTTGGATTTGATCCAGAGGCCAATGGATGAATATGTATTCAATCAGGCTCTAGCTGCACTCAATCTCACAAGCTCTCTCTCTCTCCCACTTTCTCTTCTCCTTCTTCTTCTCACCACCACTCTGTCAAATCCTCTTCGAAAAGCTCTCACTCTTTTAGTTCTCTCGTCATTGCTCACGTAGCTCTCTCTCTTACGGCTCTTTTTCTTCTCTGTTGCAGCTCTATTTTTTTTTCACTTACCCTTCGCAGCTTGAAAGCTCCATTATATATATGTAGCAGAAGTAGCGAATTTTCGAAAACTCTTCTCCAAAAATGATTCCCACCATTTTTCAATCTGTCATGGCAGAACAATCTTCTTCAGAGGCCTTCATAGGATGTGTCAGATGACGTGTCAGGTCTTGGATCACATGCTTAGTGTCCTAGAATAGTGCGCCATGTTGGGACTCCTTTGTTTTGATAAGCAGTATGTGCACTGCTTTGTGCTGAAATGTATTGATGATTGACAATAGTTGTTTTGATAATTGGCAACAGTATTGGTTGACTTCATTGACTGCATAGTTGACTTTGTTAACTTTATATTGATATAATGATGTGTGTATTTTGATGACCTTTATATGTCAGATAATCATATAAATGTTGTTTGCATCATTACACTTAGTCTGTGCATTGAGTAGAGTCGGTGCAACACTTGGTTAGTTCTACATTGAGTCCGTGCATGCGTTCACCAAGTCGGTGCAAGCTTTGTTGCAACACACTACATAGAGTCTGTGCAAATCTTGTTGCTGCACGCGACCAAGTCCGTGCATGCTTTAGTCCAAGTGCATCAAGTCGGTGCAACACCTCTCGTTGTACGCGATCAAGTCTAAGCAAGGTTGGTCACACACACACTAAGTCCGTGCATGCATACACAAAGTTAATGCAAGCCTTGTTTCTGCACGCGACCAAGTTAGTGAAGTATTGCCTCAAGCATATGGACAACGTGCATTGAAAGTCAGTGCATGTTTTTAGTCTCTCATATATCTAGAAAGTCCATGCATTTTTTACTTTGGTCTGTGCATACCACGTTATTTGGAAGATAACCTAGGTATATGTCTTAGTCTTTTGCACATCCAGGATCGGTGCATTGCATCCATACTCGGTGCACGTTCTACATCTTGCATATGAAAGTATGTGCATATCTGCATTGCATAGTGACAAAGTCTGTGCAACTCTCATCTTTTGCATGCATAATGTCTGTGCAAGGTTGGTAATGGCACAATCTGGTTAGTACAGCGTCTGCATTGTGCACACATCAAGTCTGTGCACTTCTGGTTTTAGAGTAACACCAAGTCTATGCACATGCCCATGTGTGAACACTTGACTCTGTACATATATGTTCATATGTTATATCAAGTCTGTAAAGTCTGTGCACATTTAGCTCAAAGCTCTAATTAACTATGTGCATCTTTCTACTATCTTTCATATTATTTCAAGCTGACATTAAGTCTGAATTTAACATGATTTCTACTCTAGGAGTTTAAGAAAGGCACGTGATCCAAGAATGGAGGAGGTGCCAAGATGATGCCACGTGGCCTAACTACTCCAGATCTGGATCAGGCTCTTGGCGGGAATTATGGCGAGCACACGCCCTACCTTCTGTTGCTTCCTATAAATAAGGAGAGTCTTCTTGAAGAGAAGACTGATTGTGACTTTGAGAGTTGAAGTAGAAAGGGCTCGAGCCAGCACAATCCAGAGAGAGAAGAAGAGAGAGAGCAGATTTGAAAGAAGAAGAGAGAAAGTTTTAAGAGGAGAGTTCCTCGAGAATTTTTTAGAGAGATTCATCATCAGCTTCCTGGTTCAAAACTGGAACTAATTTCGCTCCTTGTTGAGCAACATTCCCATTGTGAGTTTTCTGTTTCTTCGTTTGTTTCTTTTCATTTTGAGAAACTCTTGTTTAAGCTGTTTGTCAGCAGAGGTGAAGCTGTAATTCCTCAGCGTGCAGAGGTGTGGTATCCTCTGGTCGGGTAAAGCTGTAATTCCACAGCGGTTGCAGAGGAGGACTCCTCTGGTCGGCGTAAGTTGTAAGGCCCAACGGTCTGTAGGGTTTTTACCCCGAAGCTGTGGATCAGCAGGTTAAGCTGTGCATCAGCTGGAGACCACACTTTGGTTGGAGTGTGTGGTGGACGTAGACCTCGGGTTTGAGGTCGAACCACCTTAAAAATTCATTGTCTACTATGTGATTGCCCTGTGGTTTGTGCTCATCTCTATCTCGTTTCACAGCCCAGTAGATGAATGCTTGAGACCGTCTTCGTGCTAATCGTCTAGACTTGCTATATTTTGATTGCGTTTAAGTGTTCTTCTTCGTCCTACAGTAGCTTGATTTTATTCCGCAACTATTCCTACTGTAGTCAGTTTTATTGGGTGATCGATCTATTCACCCCCCCTCTAGATCATCAATAGAGTCTTGTCTATTGGTATCAGAGTGTCCATCTATTCTATCAGTTGGTATCAGAGCCTAACTCTTCTGCAAGGATCAACATCCTGAAGAGATGCAAGAGGGATGATGGCTGAAGGACATTCCACCACGAAGCTCCCATACTTTGACGGTTCGAACTACGCATACTGGAAGAATCGTATGCAAGTCTTTCTGAGGGCGAAAGACTATGAGATTTGGAAGGTGGTCAGTAAAGGACCATTCGAGCTGCATCCTAATGAGGATGTATGGACGAGAGAGGAGATAATGAAATCTACTCTCAACTGGAGCGCCATCAATGCCATTCAGTGCGCTCTACATCCCACGGAATTTTCAAGAGTTTCTTCATGTGCCACAGCGAAAGAGATGTGGGATAAGCTGGAGGTTATCTACGAGGTAACCTCTCAAGTGAGGGAGACCAAGGCGAACTTGCTGGTTCCAGAGTATGAAGCCTTCAGGATGAAGCCCAGTGAGACCATCACCGTGATGTACCCGCGTCTTACCCTCATCACAAATGATCTCAGAAGTCTGGGGAAGAACTATTCTGATTATGAAATCATGAAGAAGATTCTTTGGTCCCTGACTCCAGTCTGGCCACACGAAAGCTACTGTTATAGAGGAGTCAAGGGATCTTCAGAACCTGAAGGTGGACGAGTTGATTGGCTCGTTAATGACCTACGAGATGAATCTTCCCAAGACCGAGGAGCTGAGAAGAAGAAAAAGCCCATTGCTCTGAAGGCCAACTCCAGTAGATCAAGCAGATTCAGCCACAGTGGATCATCGAGTGATCAGAGCTTCTCTGGGTCAGAAATTGAAGGAGATCAGCTTGCAATGATGACCAGAGAGTTTATAAGATTTTTGAGAAAAGAAGGAAGAAATTTCGGCCGGAGACAATATGGTGGCAGGAGACAAACGAGGTATACATCTAACCCTGCCAAGAAAATTGACACTAATGTTTGCTATCATTGCAGGAAGGCCGGCCACATGAAAGCAGATTGTCCGGTGCTCCAAAAGCTCAAGGAGAAGTCAAAGAGGAAAGCTCCCAAAGGAAAGGCGATGGTGAGCACATGGAGCGACGAGGACGAGGGCACTTTATGCTGCACATCAGAGAGTGAAGACGAAGAGAAGCGCATCTGCCTGATGGCCAGAAATGATGAAAAAGAAGAGGAAGACTCTGACGAGGTATCATCTCCTTTTGAGCATTACACTATCTAAGATTGGGAAGATGCTTACGGTGATTTGCTCGATAAAGTAGATGATATTACAAAAGAGAACATGCACTTAAAGAAGAAAATTAATTCTCTCATGAATGACACCACAATGACTAATAAAATTGCTCAGTTGCAATCTGAGAACGATAGGTTGAAAAATTCATGTGCTGAAGTTGATGAATTGAAGCATGCCTTGATAGATGCTAGAAAAGAAAATGAGTCTCTGAAAAATGTTATTGATGACTTAAAATTGAGATTGCAGAAATTTGAAAATGAAATGAAGATTGTCAATGAGAAATATGAAGCTGTGCTAGGTGTCAATAATGAACTGAAGAAATCAATTGAACACCTAGAAAATCAAAATGAGGATAAAAAGAAAATCATTGAGAATATGACCCAAGGCACTGAGAATTTGAATGCTCTGTTGGGGTCTAAAGTGAACTTCAGAAAAGAGGGTCTCGGTTATAACCCCACTGCTAAAAAGAGTTTAGCATTGAAAACAATTTCATTTGTTGCTGAAAAGGAGAAGAGACCTCTCATTAAAATGTCCAATGTAAATTCTGCTGTTAAAAATGTTAATTCCAAAATGCCCAGTGCTCAGGACAAGGGCAAGCATAAGATGGGTGAGTCTAGCCATGATAGTACATACTGCCCTATTCCTCAGGGTAACTCTCAGGTTAGGGGTCAACCTTCACGCACACGTAAACCCAATGCTAGGGTCACCAAGTCTCCGCCAATTGTTCAGAAGAAGATTCAACCCTCACTCATGCAGAAGTCAAGTGGGTCTAGGGTGCAAGGGAGATAGAATTCCGTTAGAGGTCAACCAAGCCAGATCCACCAGCCCAAAGTTTAGATTTTCCATTATACACAGCCACAACAAATCTATAGGACTGGAAGGAATAGAGTGTAGGGGAGGTCTAGATATCAGTCATATCCAACTCAGAGTTACAGACCTCAGGCTAGGAACTGGGTTAGGCAAGCTAGGACATGGGCTCCTAGGAAGCAAACCCCTCTTAGTCAGCCTAGGACCAACACATGTCACAATTATCTGAATGCTCATTGGCCTAGGCACTGGCACAAACAAACTCATGCTGCTAATAACAATAGTGCCAGGACACACAAAAAGAAAAGAAAAGCTAAGATTGCTAATGCTGGAAACAAGAACAACAACGAAAGGAATGTCAACAAATTCACCAAACAAACAACCTTTAAACAAATGTGGATTCCTACAAATTTGTTGTCTTGTTTAAGTAGCTCTTCATCTGCTCTGGAGCCCAAACATTTTTAGGTTCCAAACTTTTCTCCATGACTGTGATTGCAGGTATGCCTGGCAGCCAAGCACAACATGTGGTACCTGGATAGTGGCTGCTCCAGGCATATGACAGGAGACAAGGCTAAATTTTGCATGCTGACAGAGAAGAATGGAGGTCTTGTCACCTTCGGAGGAAATACTAAGGGTAAAATCATCGGGTCAGGTAAGGTAGGTAAGTGCACTACCTGCTGCATTGAGGAGGTTATGCTGGTTGATGGTCTTGCGTTCAACTTGCTCAGCATCAGCCAGCTATGTGATAAAGGGCATAAAGTTGTTTTTGATTCCCAATGCTATAGAATTTATGAACCTGATTCTGATGTAGTTAAATTTTCTGGTAAGAGAGTAAATAATATCTACATGGTAGATTTAGATGATGTTGCTCACTCTAATCTATGCCTCACTGCTAATAAAGATGATTTAGCATTTCTGTGGCATCGTAGATTAGGACATGCTAGTTACACTGTCTTGCATAAATTGAATAAACATAGCATGGTTAGAGGACTCCCTGAAATTTCATTTAAGAAGGAAAATAAAGTATGCAATGCATGTACACAGGCCAAGCAGACTAGGAAGTCATTCAAGTCTAGAACTGAAAACATGTCTTCCAAACCTTATGAGCTGATACACATGGACCTTTTTGGACCAACTAGATCAGTCAACTTATCAGGTAGGAGATATGGGTATGTCTTAGTGGATGACTTCTCTAGATATACGTGGGTCTTATTCATCTCACACAAAAATGATGCATTTTCTGAATTTCAGGAGTTCTACTTGAAAATAAAATAGAAAAATGAAAATTCAATTGAAAATATTTTATCTGATCATGGAGGTGTGTTTGAAAACTCACAATTTGATGATTTTTACAGGGTCAATGGGATTACTCATCGGTTCTCCTCACCAAGGACACCAGAGCAAAATGAAGTGGTGGAGAGGAGAGACCGGACACTTGTGGAGATGGCCCGTACACTCCTAGTTGAAGGAGGCCTACCAAGGAAGTATTGGGCAGAGGCAGTCAACATTGCATGCCACGTAATTAACCGAGCAATGGTAAGGTTGTTTACTCAGAAAACACCTTATGAGATTTTAAATGGTAAGAAGCCTTCAATTGCTCATTTCAAGGTCTTTGGCTATAAGTGTTTCAGTCACGTTAATGATAAAAGAGACCTCAATAAATTTGAACCTAAAAGTGATCCAAGAATTTTCCTTGGATATTCTGAAAATACTAGAGCATATAGGGTGTACAACCTTAATTCTAGAACTGTTGAGGAATCTCCACATATTGTCTTTGATGAGTCCCTAAATAAGTCTGATGTTGGTCTATGCAGGAAAGAAGATGATGGAGAAACTCTGAAGGAAGAAAACTCTATAGACCAATCAGAAAATGAAGAAGATCTTGAATAAAATAATGCAGAAGAGCCTGCTATTCAGGGGGAGGTAAATGAAGGTCAAGGTAACCAAGTTATCAATATCATATTTTTAAGAGATCATCCAATAAATAATATCATTGGTAACTTAAATGAACCCCCTAGGACTAGAGACTACGTTAGAGCACAGCATGAATTAAATGCATATGCATTGGTTTCTCATGTAGAACCCAAATCTATTGATAGTGCCCTCAAAGATGTGCATTGGATCAATGCCATGCACGAGCAGCTTAATCAATTTGACAGGAACAAGGTGTGGCATCTGGTCCCACCTCCTAATCATGGGACTGTCATTGGGACAAAATAGGTTTTTAGGAATAAAACTGATGAGCTAGGTAATGTAGTTAAAAATAGAGCCAGACTTGTTGCTCAGGGGTACAATCAAGAATTCAGAATTGACTTTGAAGAGTCATTTGCCCCTGTAGCCAGGATAGAGGCAATTAGAATACTTTTGGCTTATGCATGCTCATTAGGAATAACTCTCCAGCAGATGGATGTTAAATCTGCTTTCCTCAATGGGGAAATAAAAGAGGATGTCTTTGTGAGACAACCTCCTGGCTTTGAATGCTTAGACTTCCCTAATTATGTTTATAAGTTGAATAAAGCTCTTTATGGCTTGAAGCAAGCTCCCAAGCTTGGTATGACAGGCTCAGCAAATTCCTTACCGAGAAGAAGTTCACAAGAGGTGAGATTGACCAAACATTGTTCACCAAGGTAAGTCATCCAGACATTCTCCTTGTTCAGATTTATGTGGATGACATTGTGTTTGGATCAACTAACCCGAAATTGTGTAAGGAATTTTCTGATTTAATGACATAAGAATTTGAGATGAGCTCAATGGGTGATCTAAAATTATTTCTTGGACTACAGGTGACTCAAACAAAAGATGGAACTTTCATCACTCAATCCAAATACATAAGGGACCTTCTGAAGAAATACATGTTTGAAAACCTCAAGGAAATTGCAGCTCTAATGGGTGTTGGGTTCGATGCAGTATTCAGAGGGGGGGTGAATGAATATAACCCTTTTAAAAAAAAACTTTCACCCAATTTAAAACTAGAATACTAACAAGACTTTCACTCAATATAAAATTTCGCCCAAACTAGAACTATGATGCTAACTAGACAGATTTACCAAATCTGAAAGCTAATCAACTATTCAGTTCTACTAGTTAGCAAACACATGGAGTGCCCCTATGCATTCATCTAGCGGAAGCACAAATGAACAAATCAAACCACAGTGCACAAGGGGTTTTTAGGTGGTTCGGTCCTCCAGACCTACATCCACCCCACACTCAAACCGAGTGTGGCTTCCACTAGCTCACGCTAGAAACAGCAGACTCAGTCTGCAACAAACGCTGCCAAACAGCTTGACCAGGGGAACAACCTCCCCTCTTCCTCCCAACCGGAGGGAACCACTAGTGACACCAGTCACTAGCAAACCAGAGACACAAGGTCTCTCTTCCTCCAGACCTGGAGGGAACCCCTGGACTTGAATCCACAAGCCCAGAACCGGAGACAAGTCTCCCTTCCTCCAAACCGGAGGGAATCAACAAGTAGCACCCAGCTACTTGCAACCGGAGATAGCAATCTCCCTTCTCCTGAACAAACAGGAGGAACCCACAAGTGACTCCAGCCACTTGGAAACCAGAGACACACGGTCTCTCTTCCTCCACACACGGAGGGAACCACCGGGCTTGCTACTCACAAGCCCAGAGCCAGAGGAACAAGCCTCCCTTCCTCCAACCCGGAGGGGAACCTAGAGACCCAAGTCTCTCTTCCTCTGAACCCCAGAGGGAAGCACAATCGGAGATAAATCTCCCTTCCTCCAACCCGAGGGAAACAACCGATGACACCCTGTCAAAGGCAACCAGAGACGCAAGTCTCTCTTCCTCCACACGGGAGGGTACCAACCACAAGTAGCACCCAGCTACTTGCAAACCGAAGACACAAAGTCTCCCTTCTCCTGAACCCACAGGAGGAACCCCGACCTCTCTACAGAGGATCGGAAATACAGCAAGTGAAAAAAAAAAAAAACGAAACCAGCAACAGAAGGCTGAAAAGATAAAAACAAATGTGGCTCTCGCAGGAGCTGGCTGGCCTGGATTTGATCCACGGTTCAGCAAGAACAGATCTTCTGTTGAAGCTTCTATCACTCTATCTCTCTCTTCTTCTCTATTCTTCTTCCTCTTCTTCTCTTCACACTCTGCTATCTCGATCTCTTACTCAATCTCTCTTTCTTTCTCTTTCTCACTATCTTTCTCTTCTTCTTTTCTTTTTCTTCTTCTCTGTCTGGATCGTGGCTCTCTGTATAGAGTTTTCTTCTCGCCAACTCGATCACCCTCCATCTGTGGACGAAGGCTCCTATATATAGCAGCAGCAGTAGGTGGATAGGGCACAAAACGTGTGTGCCTCCCACGTTTCCTGCCCTAATATTTCGGACCACGTGGAGGCTCCTCTGCATCTTGGATCACATGCCAGATGCAGCCTTGTATCACGTACTGCTTCACGATTAGAGCACCTGTAAAACAGAGTATCGGATAAGTAATCAATTTAAGGAACACCTCTGTATAGATTATCAGAAGAACAGTACTTTAGAAGAAACTTGAACGAGGTTAAAATGAAACAACACGAAGTAACAAATAGCAACGACACGGAGACAACACGAAGACACAATAGGGAAAACGACACGAAGTCAGTAAAGACTCGATGTACAACAGTAAGTAACATGAAGTAAAACACACAGACATAAACGATAACACGAGATGCAACTAGAGGACAGAGAGAAGCGACACGAGGTTCACACAGAAAACGACACGAGGTATACTGTGACAGAACAGACACAATGAAGAGAGTGACACAAGGTGGTGGCACAGAAAGCAACACGAGGTGCTGCAATGTTCTGCACGCAGTGGAACAAAGACGACACGGAGTAAAAAGCGACACGAAGATGAAAACAACACTTAAGACGAAGTTGACACGGAGTGAAAACGACACGAAGTCTGGGAGACACGACACAAAGTCACAAGAACGACAGTAACCAACACGAAGTGTGGTTACGAAACATGCACGACATGAAGTGTGGAAACATGACACGAAAACGACACGTAGACATGGAGACAACAGTAACCGACACGAGGTGAGGTTACTAAAGCGACAATGACACGTGGTGTGGAAAACACGACACGAAGACCTGAGACGGAGAAACGACACGAAGTGTAACAGGAACGACACGAAGTAAAAACAGTGATCGACACGGGTTGAAAACAACACGAAGTCGAAACAGTAATCGACACGGGTTGAAAACAACATGAAGACGAAATACAAAGAGACGACACGAAGTGAAGTTGACACGAAGTGAAAACAACACTAAGTGAAAAACAATAATCGACACGCGGTGAAAACAACACGACGACAGTGAGAACAGCACGAGGTGAAATGACACGGGGTGTAGAAAACCAAGAATCGACACGAAGTGTGGTCAAGGCGAGAAAGACACTAAGTCAAAAACGAAAGACCAACACTCAGACAGAAACATAAAAACAACACGGAGACGTAGACACTAAAACAACACGAAGATGAAGACAAGGGAAACGACACGAAGTCTAACCTCATACAAGCTTTCCTGTCACGCATGGAAATCAACACGAAGTGTTGTATGCTCATACAACACGAGATCTTTTTGTGTTAGTGAGGGGAAACAACACGAAAACTCAAGTACAGAAACATCACGAAGATGATGTACAATCTGATGTACAGACATGAAGAACAGTCCAAGATATAGACTTGCACGAGTAAGCTACAGTGCCAAAGTATAGACTTCACGCTGTACAGATTACATGACCAGTGCATGATTGTACTTGACAATGTAAACACTTAGCCTATGCAGACCAATGTACAGACTTTGGCGAAGCAAAAGGCTGTATAGACTTGGAAACCCAAAGCCATTGTATAGACTTTGTCTAAGACAAGGCATGAGCTGACGTTGTATATACTTAGCCAATGCAAACCAGTCCGATGTATAGACTTTAAGGAAATGCATGCTACAGTGCAATGTCTAGACTTGCGATGTGTTCGCCAAATGCACACTACAGTCCAATGTATGGACTTGGACGAATGATGCATGTGCAGTGAATAGACTTAGGGCATAAACCCCACGATGCACTGTATAGACTATGCACATAACATAAGTCTAACATAGACAATATATCAGTTGTACCAGTCACAGTCATGATGCAATCATCAAGGCACAATGTCATGAAAACACTATATCATTGCTATCATCAAAATACAATATCAATCATCAAAACCACAGCAATGAATGCTTTATGCATCAGTTTAACATGTAACAAGACTGAACATCAAATATGTTAATCTAAACTGAGCAGCAAGATGACTGAACCTTTGATTAACTCACATCAACAACCAATCATCAAAGCCATCATTAAAACCATCATCAAAACCAAAACCACATGCATGGGCACAACAATCTCCCCCTTTTTGATGATGGCAACACTTTCAATACATTGAGTCATTCTGATGATGTGAGGCATTCTGAGGTAATCTGAAGACTCAAATTATTCTCCCCCTTTGACTTCATCAAAAAGAAAAATAATTTGAGAAATTATAGCATGTATAAAAGTTCAGTCAATTTCTCCCCCTAAATAAAAGCTCCCCCTTTGAGAAAGAATATGAACATATAACACAGGTAGAAAAGATAGGAGGATCACTTGATAACAGCTGAATCATAGGTTCAGAAAGGAAGCATGATTATAACCAACTGTTTAGAGTATAAGAATCACCACTCATACAATTTTCAAAAATTCAGGTTTAATCAGTGATAAATCTAGAGTAAAACACCTGACCCCTGAGAAAGAGTTTTAGATTCCATTTATAGCAATGAATCTTGGGCACATGGTATTAATAGATAAGTCTGAAATAATACCCTTTTGTGTTTAAACAAGGAAATTCAAGAGAGGCAACTTGAATATGTATTGATAAAAATAATTTTCACTCATTGACTTTTGATTTTTCGAAGGGTTACAGCAGTTTGATTTTCATTTTTTTTTTCAATTTCTGAAACTGAACTAAGTGAATAGACCTATGGCATGTATGCTGTTGACATTAGGTGTACACCTTGATAAGAGGCAGGTACCCCCAGTTACTAGGCATAAACTATATGATCTACTTCAGATCAAGACCCACGAGGAATAGTCTTCACTTTTGACATTAAGGGTACACCTTGATTAGAGGCCAGTACCCTCAGTTACTTGGTGAGGACTCCCCTTATAGATTTGACCCTATGAACAGAGATAGTCTAAGGCACTTCATGACATGTGAGATCTCCTGTCTTTTTAGAGGAGTTCACAGTTTCTCAGTGCAATCAGCCATTGCTTCTGTCACTATGTTCTGTTCTTAACATTAATGATCTTGTTTACTGCTGCCCTTAATTCTTTTAGAGTGATTGATTGAAAAACATTACACACTCTTGTTCACCTGTTCTAAACATTTCCAGATTAACACATTTAGGCATTAAAAAAAAACTTTTTCTATTTTAGCCATGAGACAAAGATTAAGAGCTATAAAAGTTTTCTTTTATCTCAATTTCTGAAGTGCAGACACTTAACTCTCCAATTTATAAAGGTTAAACCTTTAGTTCTTTTCAATTTGTAAGAGTGATTCTTATAAGTGAACAATTGCAATAATCATCATTCAATGTACTAAACCAGATGCAAAGCTGTTGTTTAGTGAAAATGATGGGGAAAGGATAGCAATTGGCAATATGGTCCAATGACATCTGATGTCAAAAGATATGAATCATTTGAATGAGAATACTGAGAAGTGAATAGGATTCAATGAATTGAATAGAACTCTCAGCTCCCCCTGACATCATGATGCAAGAGATATGCTATGCATTAGACTGTTCTACATGCAGACTAGACCCATGGTACTAGGCGGAGGACCTGGTCTCAAAGACCATCTCACACATGGTAGGAACCTCCGGGCAGATTTCCCTGCCTTTTAGTAACATACCATTTGATATACCAGGGTTAACAAGGACAATGCAACATAAATCAGTCCTTCATGCATTGAACGGCATTATTAACACATGCAATGACAGTGTACACTAAATGAACCATTCACACTTAGTCCAAGTATGCATTCAAATACAAGCATGCAATGCATTGACACAAAGCATATGTAGTGCATCAACTGAATATGCTTAGCGAAGCATTCAATTTCAGTTCAACATATAGTAAGAGAAGAGCATCAAGTATATGCAGAAATGAATTCAATAGCTGAGTCTGGAATACAGACTGATCAGCTAGACATGGAGAGATCATCAACAATCAATCAAGCAAATCAACATGAAGCACACATTTTTCATGCTCACAGTTTCAGATAATGGAATTTAAAACACATTTCAGAACTGACCTGAAAAGTTCAATCATGGGGTTTTCATTCTTGAGCGCCTTGGTTAACCCCCTTTTATTTCTCCCTCCAAGGCACACCTGCAAGATATTTGATCATCTTGATCCTGCAGGGACCCAAGTAGCTTTGGGTCCTGCGTTAGCCCTAACAGGTTTTCTAAACATTTTCATAGCAACATTATCATCAAATTTCATCAGTGAACAGTCATCCATAGAATGTCCAAATTTTCCACAGTATCTACATGAACTGGCTGGTTTTTGGTTCTTATGATACATGTTAACAGCAGGGTGATGTTTATAAGCATGTTCATAAGATTTTCTGTTATATGCATGAACAGTTTGATGCTTGTTCTTAACCATCCAACATTCAGCAGATTTATGGCCTGGCTTCCCACAGTTATAGCATGAAATTTTCACAAAAGGTTTTGCAGGGAATTTGACAAAATGGGGTTTAGCATAGTTCTTTTGAACATACCAACAGTCCTTGACTGTATGCCCATTTTTCCCACAGTGGGAGCATGCAAAAGAATTTCTTCTATGAAAATCATTTTTACCCCAAGTAGATCTAAACCAGCACTCAACAGCCTTGTGCCTAGGCTTATTACAGTTGAAGCACACAATGCGCTGACTAGAATTGTGTTTAGATCCATATGGATCATAAAAGTGCATGGAAGACGTGGCATGTAGTTTTATTATCTTCTTTCATGATAAAACATTCATTCATGAGATGACCATGCTTCCCACAATAATAACATGAGGCATCAGGCTTCCTAGCAACATGGTTTCTATCAAAAGAATTTCTAGAATGTAAAGTTCCACTAGCATGCTCATCCTTTAACATCAATCCACAGTCCTCCATTATGTGACCTCCTTTCCCACAATAATAACATGACCCCTTTGTAATATGAGTGTATGTGAGATCATGTGCATTGTGTGTAGCCCTTTTTATAGCAACAGGAGTGCCTTTTTCCTTTTTCTGTGAGTTTTCACCCTTTTTCTGTTTTGGAGTTTGTTCCACAGTTTTGGGTTTCACAGTTGATTTTTGTGCAGTGAATTTGAAGACAGAAGGAGCAGAGGTTATGTTCTGATTGGTGGCTTTGACAAAAACCGTAGATGTTTCATTCCCATTACTCCTTTTATTTGTCGGACTATAGCCCAGTCCCTTTCTCTCAAAGTTATCACTCTTTCCAAGAAGCTTATTCAGATTGTCCTTACCTTTGACAAATTTTGATAGAGAATTTTTCACGTCTTTAATTTCAAAATTCAAATCAGCAATTTTAGCTCCATATTTGGACAGATCTGTTTCACAGGAAATGACTTGTTGATGCAAGGCATCATTCAGACTCTTGAGTTTTTCAACTTCCTGTTTTAATTCTATTTCCTTGTCAGTTTTAGATAAGGACTTGTAAAGATCATCAACTTCTTGTTGAAGGGATGTGATAGTAAGCTCATATCCAGCTATTTTCTGTTCACTGCAACTGACATTTCCATTTAACATTAAGTTGATGGTTTTTAGACTCTCAATTTCTTGTTCAGCATTCATCAACCTATCAGAATTATCCACACTCACACACTTGCCTTTTTCCATTGTCATTAGCCTATTTGTCAGCTGGGTGTTTAGATGTTTCAACTCATTGATTTCCTCTTTCAGTTTACTGTTCTGCTCTAGGAGATCAGCATCAAGCACCCATTCATCTGAGAGAGACTGACATTCATGAAACATTTCCTGTTGTTTTTCAGATTGAAATTTGTCAAGATTTTTCTGAATCTCTGAATTTGTTACTCTATCAGCCTCTAGTTTTTCAGAAATCAATCTATTTTCTTTTTCAAGATTTATTGATTTGAGTTCAAATTCCTTGAGCTGATTATTGAGTATTTCATTTGCAGATTTCATTTTTTCCAATTCAGAGTTGACACATTCTAATTCTCTCACCAATTTTTCATTTTGAACAATATCATTGTTGTGAGCCTGATCAACTAAGCTAAGCCTTTCCTTTAGTTCAGTAATTTCACACACAAACTCTTGACGCTCCTTTTTGTGTAGAGCAACTTGTTTCATAAGAGATTGTTTTTCAGATTTGAAATGATCTAAGTCTGAACTAACAGAATCACACTCTGTTATTTGTCTTCTGAATATTTCATTTTCAGTTTTCAGAGTTTCAAGTTTTTCACCTCCTAGATTTTCCAGCTTCTTTTTCAGACTTTTATATTTCTTCCCTAGTTTCTTACGGGATCTTAACAGATTTGCATAGGCATCTTCCCAATCGTCTAATGAAAAATTCTCGAAAGGGTTTACCTCCTCATCATCACGTTCTTCGGATTCATCTTGATCACTACCATGGTTGCTCTCGTCAGCCATCAGACCGTTGTCGACATTTCCCTTCTGAGCAAGCTTCAGCTCATCCATAATGTCCTTGGCAGACCTGCAATCATGAATACAAGACCATAAGGCTCTGTCAATAGCAGCTCTCATCAGGTTAAAGGCCTTCTGATTTTCTTCATATTTTGACTTGTGACTTTTAGTCCATTTGGACTTTTCCTTTGGCAATCTGTGGGGACCTTGTGAAATTAACTTCCACAGATCCGGATTAATCATTTTCACATAATTGTGAAGACTGCTAATCCATGAGTTAAAATCAGAGCCATTGAAAACCGGTGGAGAGCCCATTGAGTAAATCCGCAAACAGACTAATGCAGCAAAGGGTAGAAACAGATAAGCACAAGGGACACCAGGATCCTCTGCAGATCGTTGGATCTGAACAATCAGAGAACCGCTCTGATACCAATTGTTGGGTTCGATGCAGTATTCAGAGGGGGGGTGAATGAATATAACCCTTTTAAAAAAAAACTTTCACCCAATTTAAAACTAGAATACTAACAAGACTTTCACTCAATATAAAATTTCGCCCAAACTAGAACTATGATGCTAACTAGACAGATTTACCAAATCTGAAAACTAATCAACTATTCAGTTCTACCAGTTAGCAAACACATGGAGTGCCCCTATGCATTCATCTAGCGGAAGCACAAATGAACAAATCAAACCACAATGCACAAGGGGTTTTTAGGTGGTTCGGTCCTCCAGACCTACATCCACCCCACACTCAAACCGAGTGTGGCTTCCACTAGCTCACGCTAGAAACAGCAGACTCAGTCTGCAACAAACGCTGCCAAACAGCTTGACCAGGGGAACAACCTCCCCTCTTCCTCCCAACCGGAGGGAACCACTAGTGACACCAGTCACTAGCAAACCAGAGACACAAGGTCTCTCTTCCTCCAGACCTGGAGGGAACCCCTGGACTTGAATCCACAAGCCCAGAACCGGAGACAAGTCTCCCTTCCTCCAAACCGGAGGGAATCAACAAGTAGCACCCAGCTACTTGCAACCGGAGATAGCAATCTCCCTTCTCCTGAACAAACAGGAGGAACCCACAAGTGACTCCAGCCACTTGGAAACCAGAGACACACGGTCTCTCTTCCTCCACACACGGAGGGAACCACCGGGCTTGCTACTCACAAGCCCAGAGCCAGAGGAACAAGCCTCCCTTCCTCCAACCCGGAGGGGAACCTAGAGACCCAAGTCTCTCTTCCTCTGAACCCCAGAGGGAAGCACAATCGGAGATAAATCTCCCTTCCTCCAACCCGGAGGGAAACAACCGATGACACCCTGTCAAAGGCAACCAGAGACGCAAGTCTCTCTTCCTCCACACGGGAGGGTACCAACCACAAGTAGCACCCAGCTACTTGCAAACCGAAGACACAAAGTCTCCCTTCTCCTGAACCCACAGGAGGAACCCCGACCTCTCTACAGAGGATCGGAAATACAGCAAGTGAAAAAAAAAAAAAAACGAAACCAGCAACAGAAGGCTGAAAAGATAAAAACAAATGTGGCTCTCGCAGGAGCTGGCTGGCCTGGATTTGATCCACGGTTCAGCAAGAACAGATCTTCTGTTGAAGCTTCTATCACTCTATCTCTCTCTTCTTCTCTATTCTTCTTCCTCTTCTTCTCTTCACACTCTGCTATCTCGATCTCTTACTCAATCTCTCTTTCTTTATCTTTCTCACTATCTTTCTCTTCTTCTTTTCTTTTTCTTCTTCTCTGTCTGGATCGTGGCTCTCTGTATAGAGTTTTCTTCTCGCCAACTCGATCACCCTCCATCTGTGGATGAAGGCTCCTATATATAGCAGCAGCAGTAGGTGGATAGGGCACAAAACGCGTGTGCCTCCCACGTTTCCTGCCCTAATATTTCGGACCACGTGGAGGCTCCTCTGCATCTTGGATCACGTGCCAGATGCAGCCTTGTATCACGTACTGCTTCACGATTAGAGCACCTGTAAAACAGAGTATCGGATAAGTAATCAATTTAAGGAACACCTCTGTATAGATTATCAGAAGAACAGTACTTTAGAAGAAACTTGAACGAGGTTAAAATGAAACAACACGAAGTAACAAATAGCAACGACACGAAGACACAATAGGGAAAACGACACGAAGTCAGTAAAGACTCGATGTACAACAGTAAGTAACACGAAGTAAAACACACAGACATAAACGATAACACGAGATGCAACTAGAGGACAGAGAGAAGCGACACGAGGTTCACACAGAAAACGACACGAGGTATACTGTGACAGAACAGACACAATGAAGAGAGTGACACAAGGTGGTGGCACAGAAAGCAACACGAGGTGCTGCAATGTTCTGCACGCAGTGGAACAAAGACGACACGGAGTAAAAAGTGACACGAAGATGAAAACAACACTTAAGACGAAGTTGACACGGAGTGAAAACGACACGAAGTCTGGGAGACACGACACAAAGTCACAAGAACGACAGTAACCAACACGAAGTGTGGTTACGAAACATGAACGACACGAAGTGTGGAAACATGACACGAAAACGACACGTAGACATGGAGACAACAGTAACCGACACGAGGTGAGGTTACTAAAGCGACAATGACACGTGGTGTGGAAAACACGACACGAAGACCTGAGACGGAGAAACGACACGAAGTGTAACAGGAACGACACGAAGTAAAAACAGTGATCGACACGGGTTGAAAACAACACGAAGTCGAAACAGTAATCGACACGGGTTGAAAACAACATGAAGACGAAATACAAAGAGACGACACGAAGTGAAGTTGACACGAAGTGAAAACAACACTAAGTGAAAAACAATAATCGACACGCGGTGAAAACAACACGACGACAGTGAGAACAGCACGAGGTGAAATGACACGGGGTGTAGAAAACCAAGAATCGACACGAAGTGTGGTCAAGGCGAGAAAGACACTAAGTCAAAAACGAAAGACCAACACTCAGACAGAAACATAAAAATAACACGGAGACGTAGACACTAAAACAACACGAAGATGAAGACAAGGGAAACGACACGAAGTCTAACCTCATACAAGCTTTCCTGTCACGCATGGAAATCAACACGAAGTGTTGTATGCTCATACAACACGAGATCTTTTTGTGTTAGTGAGGGGAAACAACACGAAAACTCAAGTACAGAAACAGCACGAAGATGATGTACAATCTGATGTACAGACATGAAGAACAGTCCAAGATATAGACTTGCACGAGTAAGCTACAGTGCCAAAGTATAGACTTCACGCTGTACAGATTACATGACCAGTGCATGATTGTACTTGACAATGTAAACACTTAGCCTATGCAGACCAATGTACAGACTTTGGCGAAGCAAAAGGCTGTATAGACTTGGAGACCCAAAGCCATTGTATAGACTTTGTCTAAGACAAGGCATGAGCTGACGTTGTATATACTTAGCCAATGCAAACCAGTCCGATGTATAGACTTTAAGGAAATGCATGCTACAGTGCAATGTCTAGACTTGCGATGTGTTCGCCAAATGCACACTACAGTCCAATGTATGGACTTGGACGAATGATGCATGTGCAGTGAATAGACTTAGGGCATAAACCCCACGATGCACTGTATAGACTATGCACATAACATAAGTCTAACATAGACAATATATCAGTTGTACCAGTCACAGTCATGATGCAATCATCAAGGCACAATGTCATGAAAACACTATATCATTGCTATCATCAAAATACAATATCAATCATCAAAACCACAGCAATGAATGCTTTATGCATCAGTTTAACATGTAACAAGACTGAACATCAAATATGTTAATCTAAACTGAGCAGCAAGATGACTGAACCTTTGATTAACTCACATCAACAACCAATCATCAAAGCCATCATTAAAACCATCATCAAAACCAAAACCACATGCATGGGCACAACAATGGGTACTTCAACAAGTCTTGATGAAGACCCCAAAGGTAAAACAGTGGATCAAAAGCTATATCGAGGTATGATCGGATTCCTTTTATATCTTACAGCATCTAGGCATGATATACAGTTTGTAGTGTATTTCTGTGCTAGATTTCAGGCTAGTCCTAAGGAGTCTCATTTTAGTGCAGTGAAAAGGATCTTTAGGTATCTGTCAGGCACCCAAGAACTTGGTCTTTGGTACCCTGTTAAGTGTGAGCTGGAGCTTCTAGCATACACTGATGCAGACTATGCTGGGTGTCGGATAGATAGGAAAAGTACTAGTGGCTATTGCCAATTCCTAGGTGGCTGCCTAGTATCTTGGGCTTCAAAGAAGCAACACACAGTTGCCTTGTCCACTATAGAGGCATAGTATGTCACTGCAGGGAATTGCACAGCTCAGGTACTATGGATTAAGCACCAACTTTCAGATTATCAGATAAATTTGGGATGTATTCTAATTTTATGTGATAATACTAGTGCTATCTGTCTATCTAAGAATCCTATTCACCACTCTAGGACTAAGCATATTGAGATTAAACACCATTTTCTTAGAGATGTAGTGAGCAAGAGTGAAATTGAGTTAGTCTTTGTTGAAACTGAAAAACAAATTGCTGCTATTTTTACTAAACCCCTTGGAAATGAAAGATTTAAATATCTAAGAAGAGAATTGGGGCTTTGTAAATTTCAGTATGAAAATGACTAATTTCATTCTTGAATTGTCTCCTGAAATGCTTGTTATAATAGTGTCTGCCTATCTTTGAACTTTGAATGAAAGATGTTTGATGTGTGAATAATTTCTCTTGCACTGAGTATATAAGTTGCTGCACGTCTTGCATAGATTATCTCTGACGTCGATGCATGGTTGTGCACATAGTCGATGCATTGAGCTAGCACTTGTTTTCCATACTTGCCTTGTTTCGAGTTTTAAGTCGATGCATAGTGTAAGTTTTCAGCCTGTAGTCGATGCACCTTGTGTTTAAACAGCATGAAGGTCGGTGCACCTTATGTTCAAGTTGCATGTAGGTCTGTGCATCCTGCATATTACATATGTCAGAGTCAGTGCATCTTAATACCATATGCATACATAGTCGGTGCATCTTAAGTTAATGCATCATGATGTCAGGGGGAGTGCTGTTGAGTCTGATCTTAGTTCAACTTCTCTTATTCTCTCCTCCTTCTCATAAATTTCTACCTCATGACATCATTCACATTCAGTCTATTCTTGAAAACCTTTGAGCTGCTCCTATGCTTCATTGTCTACTTCTATCACTCTGATTGGATAACCATCTTGTAATTGGTTCATTACTTTGAGCATCAAGCACTTAAATTCTTTTAAGAATCTCATGTGTTTCTTGAATGAACTAAAGGTTTAATTTTAATAGACTGTAGAGTCAAAGAACTGCTCTTCAGAAAATAAGGTGATAGAAAATATTTATAGCTCTTAACCTTTATCTCATCATGATTTCAATGAAAAGGTCTTTTCAGTATCTGAACTTTTTAGACTTAGTGAAGTCTAGGCTGGGAAAACCAGAACATGTATTGTTTCTGAACAAGTATCTCTGAAAAGTTATAAGGGCAGCATCAATAAAATATTTAATGAGAAAGAATTGAACAAAGTGGCAGAGCAATGACTGAATTGCACTGAGAAACTATACCCTCAATCAAGGAAGTGGAGAGGACCTTATGTCATGAGGTGTTTCATGTTATCTCTATTCACATGATCAAATCTATAGGGCTGGTTTCACTGAGTAACTGGGGGTACTGGCGTCTGATAAACGTGTACCCTTAATGTCAAAGGTGTAAATCATCTTGGTAGTTCTTGATCAGAGGCAGATATAGTAGTTTATGCCTAGTAACTGGGGGTACTTGCGTCTAACCCACGTGTACACCTAATGTCAACAGCATAAATGACACTTGTCTGATCACTAAGTTCAGAATTAGAAGTGAAAAAGAAATGCTGTAACCCTTCAAATGCAAAATGTTATGAAGTATCAATTTGTTAATCTCTATACAAATTAAGGTCACTCTCATTGATATTCATTGTTTCTGAAATAAGTAAGATATAGTCTTGGCCTAGTCTAGTATCTTCATGTGACCTACGTTAATTGCTATAAACGGACACTATAACCATATTTCAGAAACTCAGTGATTTAACTCTACCTTCTATAACCGTTAAACCTGAACTTACTCAGGAATGCATACTGATTGATTCTTATGAATGAAAGTTGTTCATGATCTGCTTATATTCTGAACCGATGCATAGAATGTTATCTAGTCTATCTCGTCTACCCTTCCACTATCTCCCTTCATCCTTATTTGCTGATGGCAAAGGGGGAGAGTTTATTGTCTTCTTCCCATCCTTCCTTATGACATAGGGGGAGAGATTGCATTCTGATGGCAAAGGGGGAGTATGTATAAAGGAGAGCCTATCTATGTAGTTAGGGGGAGAGTCTATAATGGTGTTTGAGAGAAGGGAAGAGAGAGAGAGAGTCAAAAATTTCAGGGGGAGCATCTTAAAGGATTCATTCAGGAAGAAGGTCATCTTAAAGGATTCATTCAAGAAGAAGGTCTGTGCATAGTATATGCACTTGCATGCATGTCATCTGACTGTGATTAATGATTCATCAAAATACATCATTCTTAATGCATTTAATTTTGGTGTTGCCATCATCAAAAAGGGGGAGATTGTTGGGACTCCTTTGTTTTGATAAGCAGTATGTGCACTGCTTTGTGCTGAAAAGTTTTGATGATTGACAATAGTTGTTTTGATAATTGGCAACAGTATTGGTTGACTTCGTTGACTGCAGAGTTGACTTTGTTAACTTTATATTGATATAATGATGTGTGTATTTTGATGACCTTTATATGTCAGATAATCATATAAATGTTGTTTGCATCATTACACTTAGTCTGTGCATTGAGTAGAGTTGGTGCAACACGTTCTGCATTGAGTCTGTGCATGCGTTCACCAAGTCGGTGCAAGCTTTGTTGCCACACACTACCTAGAGTCTGTGCAAATATTGTTGCTACACGCGACCAAGTCTGTGCATGCTTTAGTCCAGGTGCATCAAGTCGGTGCAACACCTCTCGTTGTACGTGATCAAGTCTAAGCAAGGTTGGTCACACACACACTAACTCTGTGCACGCATACACAAAGTCAATGTAAGCCTTGTTTCTGCACACGACCAAGTCGGTGCAGTATTGCCTCGAGCATATGGACAACATGCATTGAAAGTCAGTGCATGTTTTTAGTCTCTCATATATCTAGAAAGTCCATGCATCTTTTACTTTGGTCTGTGCATACCACGTTATTTGGAAGATAACGTAGGTATATGTCTTAGTCTTTTGCACATCCAGGATCGGTGCATTGCATCCATACTCGGTGCACGTTCTACATCTTGCATATGAAAGTATGTGCATATCCTGCTTTGCATAGTGACAAAGTCTGTGCAACTCTCATCTTTTGCATGCATAATGTCTGTGCAAGGTTGGTAATGGCACAAGCTAGTCAGTACAGCGTCTGCATTGTGCACACATCAAGTCTGTGCACTTCTGGTTTTAGAGTAACACCAAGTCTGTGCACATGCCCATGTGTGAACACTTGACTCTATACATATGTGTTCATATGTTATATCAAGTCTGTGAAGTCTGTGCACATTTAGCTCAAAGCTCTAATTAACTCTGTGCATCTTTCTACTATCTTTCATAGTGTTTCAAGCTGACATTAAGTCTGACTTTAACAGGATATCTGCTCGAGGAGTTTAAGAAAGGCACGTGATCCAAGAATGGAGGAGGTGCCAAGATGATGTCACGTGGCCTGACTACTCCAGATCTGGATCAGGCTCTGGGCGGGAATTGTGGCGAGCGCACGCCCTACCTTCTGTTGCTTCCTATAAATAAGGAGAGTCTTCTTCAAGAGAAGACTGATTGTGACTTTGAGAGTTGAAGTAGAAAGAGATCGAGCCAGCACAATCCAGAGAGAGAAGAAGAGAGAGAGCATATTTAACAGAAGAAGATAGAATGTTTTGAGAGGAGAGTTCCTCGAGAATTTTTTAGAGAGATTCATCATCAGCTTCCTGGTTCAAAATCGGAACTGATTTCGCTCCTTGTTGAGCAATATTCCCATTGTGGGTTTTCTGTTTCTTCGTTTGTTTCTTTTCGTTTTGAGAAACTCTTGTTCAAGCTATTTGTCAGTAGAGGTGAAGCTGTAATTCCTCAGCGTGCAGAGGTATGGTATCCTCTGGTCGGGTAAAGCTATAATTCCCCAGCGGTTGCAGAGGAGGGCTCCTCTGGTCGGCGTAAGCTGTAAGGCCCAGCGGTCTGTAGGGTTTTTACCCCGAAGCTGTGGATCAGCATGTTAAGCTGTGCATCAGCGAGAAACCACACTCTGGTTGGAGTGTGGGGTGGACGTAGACCTCGGGTTTAAGGTCGAACCACCTTAAAAAATCATTGTCTACTATGTGATTGCCCTGTGGTTTGTGCTCATCTCTATCTCGTTTCACAGCCCAGTAGATGAATGCTTGAGACCGTCTTTGTGCTGATCGTCTAGACTCGCTATTGTTTGATTGCGTTTAGGTGTTCTTCTTCATCCTACAACAGCTTGATTTTATTCCGCAACTGTTCCTGCTGTAGTCAATTTTCTTGGGTGATCGATCTATTCACCCCCCCTCTAGATCATCAATAGAGTCTTATCTATTGGTATCAGAGCGTCCATCTATTCTAGCACGCCAGATGTTTATTGATCGAGAGCATCTAGCTTCCTTAAGTTCTCTATGCGCACAACCATTTTTCAGCCTTGGTGACATATTATTCACCCATAACGGCCATTTGTCAGCCGTATCACTTAGTTGTCACCCTTATCACTGAGAGCTATCACCTTAGGTGTTTACCCCATAGCCTTGAGCCGTCGCCTTTAGCCATTTGTCACCGCTAGCTTCTATTTGTCACCGCTATCAGTTATTTTTCAGCCTTGCTCACCTATTTATCACCGTTATCGCCCATTTGTCTGCCTTAACAGCTATTTATCTCTGAGCTCGTCTGTTGTCAGCCTTAAAAACTATTTGTTCACGTTGTGACCCATTTGTCACCCCTACGAGCTATTTGTCACCCTTGTGTGACTATTTGTCACCCTTGAAGCCTATTTTTCACCTTTGTGAGCTATTTTTCAATTCTATCAAATGCTTCTATTTTTCTTTGCAAAACTATTTTCGAGTCGACTCTACTTGCTCTTGGAGTCGACTCTTCTTCTAGCTTTTCTTCTCAGCCCTTTTTCTCCCGTCCAAGCTATTTGTCACCTCTATAGGTCTATTTGTCACCCTTAAGACCTGTTTGTCACCCGTATGAGCTATTTGTCAGCCTTATGAACCTTTTGTTACCCTTGTGAACTATTCTTCACTAGTATGAGTCTTTTGTCACCCATTGGCTGGGCTTGACTGTGGGCTTGACTACGTTGACTCTGGTCCTTCTTGCTTCTGCTGGCATGTTGAACTGCTGCGTTGACCTTGAATGTTGCCTGTTGACTCTGGGACTTGACTACGTGGACTCTGGGGCTTCTTGCCTCAGCTTGATAGCTTCACTACTGCATTGACTTTGTATATGCTGCGTTGACCTCTGTTGACATCAAAAAAATGTTATACAGAAAAGGAAGATAAGTCTGAAGCCCCATGGAATCTCTACCCATGTTGCCCAGGGTTCAAAAGAGTTTCATGAAAATCACTTCGTCAATCTCGGTATTATTCTACATCGGGAGGAGCTAGCTGCACCACAATGTATCACACCCGACTGTGCCACTTCTGCGAAGCTACTACTCGGCAAGCCATCGTCTGTCACCAGGGCGATTAGGGCCGAACAAGTCATTAAATTGTCCACAGACATCCCCGGGCAACCATCTACCTGCTTAATTTCCCCAACAAACTCCCGATCGTCAAAAATAATCGAGATATAGTTTTAATTATCTCCGAGAGTATGACTCTCGAAGGAAAGCATCGCTGCACTTCGAATAGTATGGATGAATCACTCTAAAGGGGCCAAGTTCTGCTAATACATGTGAAGCATGGGATGAATGGAGAAGAAAAGATATTTATCTGAAATAGAAAGGCTCAAGGAGGCTAGAAGAAGCAAATGGGCCGAAGCAAATCTGCTTACATGAAAGAGCCCGGCGGCCCAATATGATCCCGCCTCCACACTGGACCCGGCGGCCACACTCGACCCGGCGGCCACACTTGACCCGGTGGCCACGCCTGATCCGGTGGCCAGCCCAGGCACGCCCCTTCCGACCGCCGTATCTCCTCTAGTTGCCGCATCAGAAGATAAGAAGTCTATATAAAATCTCCAGTTTTGAAGACTTGGAGAAGGGGGGTTCTCAGAGAAAAAAAGACAGAAGAAGAGAGGCCAGAAGAAAAAAGAGAGTAGAGAGCAGAGAGTAGAGAGAGAAGCTGAGAAGAGAGGGAGGGTTTGCTAAGGTGGGTTCGGTCTCCATGGAGGGCCTTAACCTGGCTTGCAGCCTCTTCTTCCCTCATCCCTCATTCTCTTGTTTAATTATTTACGGTATCGCCTCTTCTTTGCTATGTTTGATCATTTCTTTTTTTTAGAAATGTAGCGTCTGTAATACTCCATGGAGGAATAAACGTTGTGGGTTGTTCAATTTGCTAATTGATTGTTTCATCTCTCTCTCTTTCGTGAGATTGAATAATAGCTTTGATGTGTATAGTCTCGCATGAACTCTCCCCTTAATCTACTTCCTGCAATTTCCTTCCGGAGTTCTCTGAATAACCCCAAAGACCATCGGAGGTTCATCATTGTTCAGATGTGGCCTCTGTGCGTTCTGGGAGCGGGTATATATGGATTCTGTTCTCATCTCGTGAAGTAGTTTTCAGTGGGTTGTGAAGCCTCGAAGGGATGCCAATGTCCTATGGAATAATGGCATGGCCTCTGACCTCCCCTTGGTGAACGAGGAATAGCTCTCACCCAGTCCCTTTGCTATGGCTTAGTCTATGGTTTTGTTGGTGTTAGCCGCCGTATTAATTGGTTAGTTCTTCATGCGACTGCTTCCTTAAACTACTTGGCTCGACTAATACTTTCATAAACCACCCCTCAGGAGAGACCAGGGACCTGCGAAGTTATCACATGGCCCCTGGGTCTCTTGCTCGCAAGCCTGAGGAATAAGATGACTCTGTGTCCCTTTCGCGGTTCAGCAAGCTCTATTCACGGTCTCAGTGGGATCCCCAACCCCTACAACCTAAAATTCAATATGTTCACATGTTCTCCTATTCCCTGGCTTTCATATCTCACCCCCAAGAACAATTAGACCACCTCCCTGGCTAAAAACCCTTGGATTTCATCCTCTCTGGCCCTTTCTAGTGCATAAAGCCTATGACACGGTGACCACACCCTATAGATACAGCTCCAGCCACCGGTTCCCTCTCACGTGGCACTGTAGCCACAGTGCTCGTGCCGCCGGAGCCCTCTCACATCTCACTTTCACTCGACCGTCGATTGGCACCCCCCTGGCTGCCAGGTCGCGCTGGCCGCCACCCCATCTGTTGGGCATGTGTGGAACATGCTTGATTCGATTGTTTTGATGATGTCTAACTATGACTCATTGATGAGTCTGATTTGCATTTGATGATGTCAATATTCATGCATTTCAGGTTGGCAAGAATAGTTGTCAGCAAAGATTGAAAGAAATCAAGTAAGGCATAGGAAACGAGGCATTTGGTTGCACAGAAATCAAGACAAGTGATGAAAAGATAAAAATACTATTGGATGCTAAGAAAGCAAGTAGGGCACAAAAAATGAGACAACTGGTTGCAAAGAAATCAAGGTAGGGTTGAAAAAGAAAGAAAATGTCAAACTGTCTAAAGACAGGTCAACCTCAGGCCTTCAAAGAAAGGAAGAAAAGTCTAAGTAGTTCTTTGCTGTATCAACCTAACTATGTTGATGCCTCGACCTCTTCAAGCTTCCAAGTCCAAGTGTCGAAACCTTTTGTTCAAGGTTCTGTCTAGCGTCTGGAAGTCTCAGGACGTCGATGTAGGGGCTCCTAGGCGTCGATGCAGCAAAGCCCGTCTCAACGTGTCTTCAGCGGTTCAAAGTAATGACGTCGATGCTACAAAGCGTTCAGCAGCTGCAACGACCTCACTGAAGCAACTGATCAAGCTACATCGACCTCATCAACCTTCCGACATAATTTCTTCATCAACTGCACCGACCTCACTAGCTCAAGCGCCATCAGTTCAAAGAAGGCCAAAGGGTGGGGTCAAACTGCCTGTCCCAGGAGGTCGACCTGTGACCCTTCCAGAAAGCATTATAAATGCTTCTTCACTTGGAGGTGTCGACCTGTCTCTCTCAACAGGTCGACCTCATGGTTCTCTAGAAGCTTTTTCCTGTCAAATCACATAAGCTCGAAGGTGAATCCAGAGAATAAAAATATGGACCATAAACCTCTAAAAACATAGATTTTGAGGTCTGGAGGAAGTTCCCAAGTCTGTCTTTTGACCCTGCCATCATCATCACACCAGAACCACTTTTTGGAGATGGCTATGTCAGATATCTCTATTGGGGAAGGTCACTTCTCACTGTCACTACTTTTGCAGTCACCCAATGAGACTCTTGTCCAGGCAGAGTACACAGAACAGAAAGTTGACTTAAGCCAATGGGAAGGCAGATTTCAAAGGAGGCATTTAATGAGGAGATCTGAAAAGTGGGTGAAGAAAAGATTTTGTCTATCTTCCTCTATCTGCCACCATCCTATCAGGGGAACTGCCTTGGAAAGGCTTTCAAGTATGCATCCTGCGCATGCCTCAAAGGAAGAAGGTTTTTGTAGGGAAAAGTTCTTTTTCTCTTTAATCTCACACTCTCTATATTCGATGGATCCAGTCAATGCTCAACAGTCAAAGGAGATTAATTTACTCAGCCAATCAGCTGAATCCTTTTGGAGGGAAAATTCTCCACCACATCTCCTTGCAACTCTCTATTTATTTCAAGCTTCTAGAAGAGAAGAAGCTGTTGTTGCCTGAGAGAAAAGTTTGCGTGAGCCTTCAATTGAGAATCTGTGTGAAAGAAAAAGAAAAAGAAGAAGCAGCCCAGTCTTGGTCCAAAATAGCCCAGTGCTGATTGAAAAAGAAAAGAGAGAGCAGAAGAAAGAAGAGAAACCAAGAGAGGAGTGCAGCCCTCCTCATGTCCAGGTCAAGCCTAAGAAGAAGTCAGATCAGACTTGTGTCCAGACCTGTCCAAAGAGCTTCAAGAGTGAAATCAGGAGCCTCAGTTTGGTTATCCTTTTCTGATCATACATTTCCTTGTTTCATCTTCATATCAGGAAAGTCGTGTGTTCTACTGCACTTGCAATGTGTTTTTCCTTTTTGTTTTTGTTTTACTTTGTGACTCGTTTTTGAGACGTTGGCCCTATGTCAAGTTGTGTGTCAGCGTTTTGGGGCGTGTTCCCGGTCAAGTTGTGAGTCAGCATTTTGGGGCGTGTCCCTGGTCAAGCTATGTGTCAGCGTTTTGGGGCGTGTCCTCGGTCAAGCTATGTGTCAGCAGGTAAGCTTCATCGGGTTTGGTGAGGGGTAGACGTAGGTTGTGGGTTTACAACCGAACCGCCTTAAAAATCCCTGTGCAGTGGGTTGTGCATCTTGTGTGATTGATCCCTATCCTCTATCCTCATTCACAGGTTGGTGTGCTTGCTTCAATGTATTCATTCGGACTGTTGTTTTTTCCATCGCACACTCCAGCCTTTAGGTCTGCACTATCTGTATGCTCTGCACACCGCTTGCCCTTTGCGCTACACTTGCATTCTCTTAGTTGCATGCTGCACCCTTACACACATGCACTAGGGAGTCTACACAGGTTGGGAAATTATGTTGTGCACACAAACACTAGAAGTCTATTTGAGCAGCACATAAGCCTAGTGTGAACTATTAGCGTGAGTGCATCAACCTTAGCTGACTTGTGCATCGACCTGTGCTTCTTTCTATTGCAGGGTCTTAAGACTGCATCAACCTCACCACACTGGTGAGTCGACCTGTCCAGTCGATGCTAGTGCTTCGCTGTTGGGCTCTTTACTATCCTAGTAAAATACGCTATGCACTGAGTTTGTGTGTTTATGTTTGCATCACTGTAGTGTCGACCTCACTTCATAGGAGTGTCGACCTCAACTCTCTACATTGTTGTGATCTGTGGAAAGAGTGTCGACCTCACCTCTTGGGAGTGTCGACCTCAGCAGACTGTGAACTATGCTGTGCCATTTTCATCTGAGCCGTTTCTATTAGTTCCGCTGTGCATTGTGCCTAAGTGTCTCACTTGTGTTATAGGAGTGATTTATGCTTTCTATAGCTAGGATTTTAATTATGCCAAAGTTCTTGATAGGATCTATTCAACCCCCCCTTCTAGATCCGATTGCACTGCACGGGACCCAACAATTGGCATCAGAGCCTAGCTCTGTGTTACCCATATCCCACGATCTGCACAGAAGGATCCCAGTGCATTTTGAGAAAATGAACTCCTCCGATAAACATGTTTCGATGGTTTTTCTGCCTATTTATGATGGTTCTGATTTTACCATGTGGCTAGGGAGAATGTGTGTCTATGTTAATTCCATAGATCCACAACTATGGAAACTTATATATAATGGTCCTCATGAGCTGCCATTAGATATAGATGAATGGTCTGCTGAACATGAGACCAAACATTGTGATAACCTTGCTGCATTCAACTTAATAAAAGCTGTAGTTGATTCCAGGTTATTTCATCTTGTGTCCACCTGTAGCACAGCCAAGCAAGTTCTGGATATGTTGACAAACATCCATGAGAAGAGAGAAGAACAAGAGCATGAATGCCTCATGGTCGACCTACCAGAACAATCAAGCAATCCATCCTCATCTCAGGTAAGCTCAGATTTAGAAGATTTTACTTTTAAGAAGTTAATATATGCATATGATGAATTGGCTAAGCAATACAAGAAAATAAAATCAGAAAACAAAAAGTTGAAAAAGGATCTTAAAAAAAATAGTCAGAATGAGAGCTCTTTCTGTAACAATTTTTCTGCTTTTGAGGAGCTCAATGAAACCATCATGGTTGATGTAGATATACACAAAGAAAGCATTGCCTGTTTAAGAGATGAAAACGGAATCCTACAAGCTGAGATCAGTAGATTGGAAGAGATTGTAAGAAAGCTACAAGATAAATCTAAATCTATATCAAATGATCAAAGCTTGACTGAAAATAAGGCTCTCGCTGAAGAAAATTAGAGTCTTGTTGTTGGTTTTAATGTGTCCCTTGTTTTGCAAGATGGGCTATGATGCCAACTATGAAAGTATGAGCCAAGTAATGAAATCAATCAACCTATGAACATGCGAATCATGAACCTAGGCAACCAGCACAAGCTCTAGCATGGGCATGCTATCTCAATCAAGACTAAGCTAAGCAAATAAAGAAAAAACACACGCCGGAGCGTGGAATAAAGAATAAAGGAAAACACACCGTATAGGTGGAACAAGCAAACTAAAGAGGAGATATGATGAAAGAGAAAGCTAATGCCCAAACTAAGGAAAGATGTGATCGCCACTAAGGTAGAAACAAGTCAAAGACCTGATAAATACCTTAGAATAGGAGGATGATGCACCCGCCCACGAGAGAGAGAAAACAACCAAGAAACTGCAGCTCCGTCAGATGTAACGGTCTAAGACAGATGCGCCATAGCAAGTGTGACGGTCTCACGATAGACCGCTACAAGACTCTAACGCGCCCATGCCAGACCGTCAGAGCTTCTGCAGAATAAGAAGTTGGGAATCTTTTGATCTCCAAGCTTTTCAGCCGGCCAACGAGCTTTGGCCTCGTGCTATGGACTCTGTAAACCTGCAAAAGAGTGTAGAACACAAGAAAAACAACCCAGATTAGCCCTTAGACAAAGTAGTATCAATAAATCCAAGAAACTTAAGAACATGCAAAAGGAAAGGGAAATACCGGGGAGGTTGGTTTTTTAACCCCTTTGGGGCGTTTTAAAAGATGGGAGGATGTTTTGAATGAATGCAGCAAGTGCAAGAACGTGGGAGATGGAGAGGGACAATGCTATGATGTTTAAAAGGGGGAAAAGACACTAAGAACACGACTTGACTGAACTAAACCCTTGGAAACGATACTCCCTAAACTTTGGAAGTAGATGGACGTGGGAAGTAGTTCTCCTTGGTTGGTTCTATCTCCAGGATGCAGCAGCACTTCGACGCAAACTCCAGATGTCTCCTCCTCAAGCCATGAAGTCAAGGGTTCTATTTATAGACCCTGAAAGTCTAGGTTCGAATTAGGAGGATAATGACTAGAATTTTGACGAAAACTTGGATAAATCTTGAAGATAATACTACCCAGAGTCCATAGAATCAAACGGAAGCTTCTTAGGATTTGTATCGAGAGAGAAACCCTCAAACCAAACTCTTAGTTCGATCACGGAATAGCAGAGCAAAGGCCAGGCTTGGCAGGACTCTCTGTTGGATGTAACGGCCGCACGATAGACCGCCACACTAATGTAACGCTCCAGTCTTGGACCGTCACACAACCCTATCTACTATAAGATAAGATCAACGGGAGAAGTTTGCGAACATAGGACTCTAGATGAATGTAACGGTCAAGGGTAGACGCGTCACAATGTATGTAACGGTCGCACGATAAACTGTCACACTCAATGGATAGGCAAAAAGATAAGTTTGAAAGGAAGCCTTAAGCTTAAGGACTCTACAAGGATGTAACGGACCAAGGAAGATGCGTTAGAGGACTGTAACGCCCCTATAATGGACCGTTAGAGATAATAGAGTGCAAATGAAATGAGAGTTTGCTAAGCTTCGTCCAGCTGAAAGGGATAAGGAACCTGACCCAACCAAAGAGACATGACTCATGAAATAGACCTTAAATTGATCAAGAAGGCCCAATAAAGGTGAACAACTCAGAGCATCATATAGAATGAACAAGGAGATGACCCAACTTATTGGTCATAAAACGGGTGTCAACAGATGGCCCTCCTTAACGTCCTCTTTGCAGGGGAGCAAGCGGAGGTGAAGCGAAAGCGAAAATGGAACATGGAGATGAAGCGAAAATGAAGTGGAGCGGACTGAAAAGCGGACGTTAAGGCCAATGACACCCATTCTCAACCAACGAGCGATAGGAATTTTCTGGAAAACTTCGAACTAATCACAAGGAAAGGTAACCAAAGGACACATGTCTGGAGGAACTAACAACTAAGGAAAGAAAAACACGGCCAGCGGCTGGAGCAACGGAAAGGAAAGAGGCGATTAACTAAACTCCAGACAGGAATCTTTAGCTAACCAAATCAATCGAGAAGATCGAAGGAAACCTTTCAATTCAGAGAGGAATGACTCTCCTTATTCGAGATCATTAAACACATAGTTATTCACCATTACTGAGACACCTGGACAGATGAGTCTCGCGAATGCTCAAAAGATGCGTATGATGCATGCTGGGCTAAAGGAAAAAGAAATCATTTAAAACAAATGCAAAGAAAGATAGAATAACAAGATACTCGAGAATAGTATTGCTAGACCGGAGAAACTAGGGTCAGGACACCATCTGCAACCACGGCGTGCAAGACAGAACCATCGTCCCCAAGCTTTTCCAACCTAACGGCCTATCCAACGATTAATCACGTGTACTTAGATCATCATCATTTTTGTTTAAGGGGAACATCAGATCCCAGAACACATGAATGACCAACTGGTTCTCGAGATAATATATCATACATAACATATAGTAATGCATTAAGGGATAAGGAATCGGGATACAATACCTGACTTACTTTCCTGGCGAGTGAATGTATGATGGCTTAAATTTTGCAACAAGAAAGGGTTAGCCAACAACAATAATATAAACAAAGCATAGAATCAGGCATACCCATTCAATAAGCACGAATTGCATTAACAAGATAATCATTAAGCATGAAATTTCTGATAAATAAAGTATCATCATTCATCAAACACTCTGAAGCATGTAACGGTCCAGTAAGGGTGCGTTAGAAGTCCCCTGAAGGATCCACCTCGGGCCGTCAGAGTCTGGCGGTTTACATCCTTCAAGACATCGTTTCAAATGTCCTAACGGTCTAAAAAGGACGCGTCAGAGTAGTGTGACGGTCTCACGATAGACCGTCACATTTCCTGAGCGTTCAAAAAAAACAAACTGAACGGTCACCCACCCTCATTCGCTCACAAACGCTAAAACATAAAACCACACCAAAACCTCAACACCTACTGGCGACCCTCCGTCCAACAAACGATGGCCAATGACGAGCCCTCCCGGCCACCGAAGGCGAGAGAGAAGGGGAAGAAGAGGAAAGCCATCAGGCGCCTCCAATGCCGGATAGAACAAGAGAAAACTCCACCAGCGGTGAGCCCTCCAGCAAACAAACCAACGGAGGAAGCTTCCCCCATGACCGTGGAGGAGGCTGAAAAAGACATGGGAGAGGCCATTGGCGGGGCAATGACCACGGCGAGGGAGAAAAAGAAGAGAAGGAGCCAAGACCCCGAGGTAGGCCGTCCACCTCAAAACCCTAATTTTTAATTTTGTATATGCATGTATGACGGGAGGGTAGAAATGGGTCTGCGAACCCCTTAGGAACAATTGTAGGCCTTTTATGGCCATTTTAGGAGCCAAGGAAAATGAAGGGGATAACACCGTATTGCAGAGAATGTGACGGTCGTTGCAGCGACCGTCACAGTCCTGACGCACCACCCCTGGTGCGTCAGAGAACTGTGACGCATCAACCCAGAGCCGTCAGAAAAACCAGAAGCAGAAGCAATTTTTGGGATTTTTTAGTTATTCAATTTTGTTGTTGTTTTATATTAATGTAATATAATGCAATGAAATTATGATTTGAATGACTGACTTATGCTCTACATGTGTGCAGGGAAAAAGAAGAACTAGGATCTCTTGGCTCCAGATCCGGGCGGTATACCAAGCATTGCCCGAGTACCAACGGGAGATATTGGCCGAGATGGGATTCACCGAGGTGCTTAGCATCGAGGTGACGAGGACGGATATCCCGCTCTTGTATGCACTGCACGAGACGTGGGACCCCGTGAGCCGGGCTTTCATCTTCCCATGGGGTCACATGATCCCCACATTAGAAGACATGGCGAGGATCACCGAATTACGAGTCCACAGAGCAGCAGTGACCGGGTGGACATTTGGAGATTACCGGGAGATGGCTCAAGAGCTACTGGGCTTAGATCTGATCAGGCCGGGGCACACATCATCGCAGCTCTCGAGGTCGAGACTACAGGACAGCTTGGGACTGAGAGGAGCGGCTATAGTAGTCGGCAAGCTCCCCGAGCAACATATAGACCGAGTGATAGAGTAGGTACGCCCGCGAGTGGCGGCAGAGGCAGGACAAGAGGGAGATCGAGTCCTGAGACGATTTCTGATGCTGTTGTTCGGAAAGCTACTTTTTTTGACCCGAGCTGATGTGATCAGCTATAGGCTACTGCCACTGCTAGAGGATTTGAGCAGAGTGGGGAAGTACGCATGGGGGCGGCAGCGCTTGCCTTCCTCTTCGAGTCGCGCAGCACCACAGACTGACGGACGATGCTGGGCGTGATGAGGACATCTCCAGCTATCCCCTTTGTTCAAGGATCCAGATGCTCGCCAGCTACGCTACATCTTGTTCGCCACTATATTTCGAGTCACATGATGTAATTTTCATTATCTTATCATGTACTTTTCTTTTATTTGAGTCCAATACCTAGGTTAGGTATCTATTTACCTAAGTCTAGAGTCATTATGTTGATTAATGGGCCAAATTATATGGGCTTGGCCCAAGGGTGCCCCCTTCCCCTTGGTTAATTGTTAGTAGTCCAAAAGTCTGGGACTTATGTGAAAATGTGGGATTCCTATAAATAGGACCCCAATCCCTCATTTGGAAGCTAATGAAGTATTGAAGAAAATTAGCCACTTGAATTGCCTTCCTGCCTCTCTCTCTCTAGCTCTCTCTCTACTTCTCTCTCTCTCTCTAGGGGGCGGCCCCCTCTCTCTCTCCTCCTCTCTCTCTCTCTCCCTTGGGCGACCCTGCCCTTTCATCTCCCTCTCTTGCCACCTCATCTGCCACATCAGCCTCCCACCCCTTCACCTTCCCAAGGCCCTTAACTCCACTTCAATTCCCCCACTTCCCAAGCAACCCCTCCCATTCCCTATACACCCTTTCACCTTCCCAAGGAAGACTCCCCTCTCCCAAGCACCCTTTCCCCTTCCCAAAACAACTCTCCCTATCCCCTAGGCCACCATTTACTCCCACCATTAATCCCCATTCCAAATCCAAGGGAAGAAACCACTCCTTCCCCTTTGGCCATTTGCGCCCCCACCCTTTCCCCCTCTCCACCCAAGTCCACACCATCAATCCCTCTCCCCTAGCTGCGACTCCAGCCTCCTCCCACACCCCTCCAGCAACCCCAACACTCCCCTTTCACCTCCCACAGCCATTAGTCCCTCATCCCCTTACAATCCCATCACCCCCCACCACCACTACCACAAATATCTCCTGCTTGCACACCTAGCTCGCATGCAGCAGAGAAACCCATTATTGCAGAGATCACCACGGAGTCATCTTGAGACTTCAGGAGGCATACCATACACCACTGGAAAGGTCGTCCAGATACCTTCCCCGCCGAGGTGGTTTCCTCGTCATCCGAGTTCGTGGCTGAACAAGAGGGTGATTCTCCCCCGACTGCGTGGAAGCACCCAGGCAGCAGACCAGAGCCTCAGAGAAAAGTTGACACCGGCCTTTCCTTAGCACTTCTTGGCGTGAAACTTGGCTGAGAGCACCCCCTATCAGTCGTCTTTCATTTCCAATAAGCGGAGATGAGTTCGGACGTCGACACCAACTTTTCTGAATTTTCTCCCGGAGGTGCGCCAGGTCAGTGCCCCAGGGTCCCCTCCGACCCCCTGTCACTGTTCTGACTGCCACGGTCAACCCCGACCTCCTTCGATGACGCCGTCTGTTCTGGAGCAAAGAAGACAGGCCCACAGAGACGAAGGCTCTGGTCTCGCCTCATTCCGACACCAGGAGCTTTCAGGGTGCCTGCTCCTTCCTGCAGCAACATTCTGGGAGCAGTCGTGCCAGAACTGTGCTGCCCTGTTCCAGACCCTGCCCCAGCCAGAGACTTCAGCACGAGGTTCCACAAAAAATTCGAGCATCGTCCTGGGTCAAGTGGGAGTGTGTCAGCCCCGGTTTCAGGTCAATTGGAGTTCGGGAGTGTCCGTGGTGGTGCCGTCACCGACAGACTGTCCAGCGACTCCAGAAGTGGCAGAATCGACATCGGCCCTCCGATTGGCCCTCATTCGGACTTTTCCCCTCCCCTTGCTTGGCCGGCTGAAGGCTCCTCCCTGCGTGGAGGTAGTGTTTAATTGTAAACTGAAGTCCCCACCCCAAGTTCCCCCTCCTTTGTGAGGTGTAATACTTGTATTAAACAGGGTTCAAGCTTCATCGGCGCAGTGTGCGGGTACCCACACTTCCCCGCTCGCCCATCGTCTCCGAACGGGATCGGTGTCTTCACACCGATCAGGTGAGCCACTCACACCACTCTTTGCTGGATTTCTTTGCTTAATTAGTATTGCATCTCTGTACCGTCGGCGTAAGAGAGTGCCCGAACCCGATTTATCATTTAATTGCGTGATTACCGCGGGTGAGTTGTGAGAGTGACATTTCAACCCACGCCCTTGGCATGCCGGTCGCCCTTGATATTGGGCATCCCTGGCCCATTGAGGTCTATTCCTAGCTGGCCAAACCCTTGGAACCTTGAGGTCCAACCTCGGACCCTCACCGCCATCGCCGGTCCTTCTACGGACCCGAGTGTGCTTACGCGAGTGAGTCCGCTAGTGTGACGTTGCCAAATTATTGTGTTGCTTGCAAATATAGGTCCGAGGGGTTGTGTCACATCAAATTGGTATCAGAGTAAGTTCACAACTTGTCTCTCTACAAGTTGGTCCTAGGGTGCATTCGCATTTAGAGTCATCATCGGGCCGCCCAGTGCATCATCATGTATACTCCCCATTGGTTAAGTCCCCCCAACACGACCTTCCACAAGAGTCCGATTGACCCTCTCCTCATGGACATCATCCTAGAAGGGGACCTTAGTTTTGACGGATCTAATCCTAATACCTACATAAAGTGGGAGGCTACCTTGGATAAACACTTTGATAGGACTAGGGTCTATGGACACGCTAGAGTCCGTAGGGCCACAGGGCGGCTTCGGGGACAAGCCAAGAAGGAGTGGGAACGCATAGTGGGCTTAAGAAGGATTTGGAGGCAAGAACCCGTAGGATCATGGGAAGAGATGAAGATCGAGCTTAGGAAGATCTACGCTCCCCGACCTTCCCACTCCTACCTTGAGAACCATAACCCGAGGAGCACTCCCACTCCCCCTTTCCCTCCCAGTCAACCCAAGACCTCCCTTAGGACCCAAACTCCACCACCCAAAGGACCCCTAGATTCATTGGAAGAGATAAGGATTGAGATTAGGAAGATCTTCACTCCCCGACCTTCCCACTCCTACCTTGAGAACCATAACCCGAGGAGCAGTCCCACTCCTCCTTTCTCCCCCAGTCAACCCAAGACCACCGTTAGGGTCCAAACTTCACCACCCCGGGTACACCATGCCCCAACTTTCATCACTCCATCCCCAAAAGACCTCCCCATTCCCTTGGAGAGTAAGACCCCCACACCCCAAAGGGATAAGATTGTAATCGAGGAACATGAGGCTCCCCAGATTGGGAAGAAAAATACGAGTCACAATGTCATGGGTTAGGCCAAGAAGTTCCCATCCCATGTGGAAGAAGCATCATGGCTCACTCCACCCTCACCATTCAAACCCACATGGACCCCATGTCCACCCCTCCACCTAGGCCCGTGACAGCCACCATTCCCCAACCCGAAGTTACTCACCCAATCCACCTTCCGCTTCCAACTCCTATCCTACCCAAACCTAGCCCTCCACTACTTCCACTCCCAACCCCAACCCAAGTCCGGCCTCACTCACCACCCTGGGTACACCATACACCAACCTTTATCACCCTGCCCTCAAAAGACCCACTCACCTCCTTGGTAGAGGAACCCATACCCGACCCCATAGTAGTGAACACTCCGGGCCAAATCCCCGCCATGGAGACCACCCATGTCCAAAAAGAAGAAGAACCCTCACATGGTGGTCTTCGCCTTACACCACCCTCTCTAGATGGGACCGAGATCATCTTAGGAGAACCCCTTGTTAATTGGCTAAAGGAGAGCCCAATTAGAGAGATCACAGCCCATGTTTTCTCCCCCATGGAGCGAAAATTTCCCATAGTTCCCTTCTCCTCCTATCACACTACCATCCAATCCTCCTACCAAATAGAAACTCTAGGAGACCTCCTTCATGGCCTAGCATGGCAAGTGGAGCTGACTGGTATGTTGACCACGGTGATTGACCGACCTAGGAGCCTTGACCTCCTACACCTATGTGGCGGGTCCATCTCCTCAATCTACACTATGGGTTGCTACACTAGTGACCTTCTTTTACTCCTCCCTACACCCGATGAGCCCGATGCTATCCACAAACTTGAGTTGCTTATCTCGGGTAGAACAACCAGCCCTCCATTCATGGCCGACCATTCCACCAAAAACTTTGGCCCCATCACTTTACTAGGGGAGAAGAATCCGCCATCAAGGGGTTGTGAGGACCAAAAGGACCTAGAGTTCCTCTCCTTAGGTGACCCTTACCATGACCCCTTCGATCCCTTCCTATACCCACCCACCTTACTCACCACCAACCTGTCCCTACCCCATCCAACCTTATTGGACCAGGCCCACTCTATTTTCCTAGACCCCTTTGACCCCTATGAGTGGAAAATACCGCACCAAGCCATACACAAAGAAGAAGCCATTTGGATGGGAATGCAAGTGCCACAACATTTTGCATCATTTGGTAGGGCTAGTAAGCCCAGTCATCTCATACATATCACTCACACTGTAGGCCCAATGCATGACTGGCTCACATTTGGATGTACTGGTCCTCCCTCATTCATCATTGATCATATGCATGTCAGGAGCATCTACGGGTGTCCGAGTCCCCCGGCAGTCATCACCACTTTGTGTGGCAGGTTCCCCTACAGATACCATGGCTCTCCAACCATTGTTATAAAACCCACGCATGATAGGGCCACTTGTGGCTGCCCCGGCCCACCTAAGTTCATCAAGGTCCACATGGCATCGCAACATGATAGGTCAATTTACGGTTGCCCCGGTCCACCTTTTCACACCAAGCTTTTCACACCCACACCGCATCATAGTGCATGGCATACACATACACGCAAGCAATTCGCAATGAGCGGTGAGGTTCACAAAGAGCGGATAAGAGCACGCAAGCGCCACTTGGAATTTCAAATAGGGGACTTGGTGATGATGGCATCGGAGTGGCTCTACCTTAGGGTCACCTCCCAGTCGAGGGCACGAGGACTTGGACCTTTCCCTGTTCATAGTGGCTTTGGCAACACAGCTTGAGGATTGAATTCACCAATGGGTTATGGGATATACCCCACTTCTCACGTGGCAGATCTGGCACCCTATATGGGCACCGCGGTGGATCCTAGTGAGTGCTTTGAGCCTATACCTTCCTTTAAGAGGGACACCACGGAGAGCCACCACAAAATAGCCTTGAGAGCCCGACGTGTGCACATAGGGGCAATACTATGCAAGCAGGGTTCCATCGCTAGCAAGAGGGTGTGCCCCAGCCACCTTGAGAGGATGAAGGACCGTCCCCTGGTCGCAGATGCGGGTTGAGAGGTTGAGGTTCGCCCTGAGCTGCTTTGGAGGACCGCTCCCCCGACGGGCCCATACTCGACGGAGTCGAGTTCTCCGCACCCCGGGGGTATGATGAGGACATCTCCAGCTATCCCCTTTGTTCGAGGATCCAGATGCTCGCCAGCTACGCTACATCTTGTTCGCCACTATATTTGAGTCACATGATGTAATTTTCATTTTCTTATCATGTACTTTTCTTTTATTTGAGTCCAATACCTAGGTTAGGTAGCTATTTACCTAAGTCTAGAGTCATTATGTTGATTAATGGGCCAAATTATATGGGCTTGGCCCAGGGGTGCCCCCTTCCCCTTGGTTAATTGTTAGTAGTCCAAAAGTCTGGGACTTATGTGAAAATGTGGGATTCCTATAAATAGGACCCCAATCCCTCATTTGGAAGCTAATGAAGTATTGAAGAAAATTAGCCACTTGAATTGCCTTCCTGCCTCTCTCTCTAGCTCTCTCTCTACTTCTCTCTCTCTCTAGGGGGCGGCCCCCTCTCTCTCTCCTCCTCTCTCTCTCTCTCCCTTGGGCGACCCTGCCCTTTCATCTCCCTCTCTTGCCACCTCATCTGCCACATCAGCCTCCCACCCCTTCACCTTCCCAAGGCCCTTAACTCCACTTCAATTCCCCCACTTCCCAAGCAACCCCTCCCATTCCCTATACACCCTTTCACCTTCCCAAAGAAGACTCCCCTCTCCCAAGCACCCTTTCCCCTTCCCAAAACAACTCTCCCTATCCCCTAGGCCACCATTTACTCCCACCATTAATCCCCATTCCAAATCCAAGGGAAGAAACCACTCCTTCCCCTTTGGCCATTTGCGCCCCCACCCTTTCCCCCTCTCCACCCAAGTCCACACCATCAATCCCTCTTCCCTAGCTGCGACTCCAGCCTCCTCCCACACCCCTCCAGCAACCCCAACACTCCCCTTTCACCTCCCACAGCCATTAGTCCCTCATCCCCTTACAATCCCATCACCCCCCACCACCACTACCACAAATATCTCCTTCTTGCACACCTAGCTCGCATGCAGCAGAGAAACCCCTTATTGCAGAAATCACCACGGAGTCATCTTGGGACTTCAGGAGACATACCATACACCACTGGAAAGGTCGTCCAGATACCTTCCCAGCCGAGGTGGTTTCGTCGTCATCCGAGTTCGTGGCTGAACAAGAGGGCGATTCTCCCCCCCCCCTGCGCGGAAGCACCCAGGCAGCAGACCAGAGCCTCAGAGAAAAGTTGACACCGGCCTCTCCTTAGCCCCTCTTGGCGTGAAACTTGGCTGAGAGCACCCCCTATCAGTCGTCTTTCATTTCCAAGAAGCAGAGATGAGTTCGGACGTCGACACCGACTTTTCTGAATTTTCTCCCGGAGGTGCGCCAGGTCAGTGCCCCAGGGTCCCCTCCGACCCCCTGTCACTGTTCTGACTGCCACGGTCAACCCCACCCTCCTTCGATGACGCCGTCTGTTCTGGAGCAAAGAAGACAGGCCCGTGGAGACGACGGCTCTGGTCTCGCCTCATTCCGACACCAGGAGCATTCAGGGTGCCTGCTCCTTCCTGCAGCAACGTTCTGGGAGCAGTCAGTGCCAGAACTGTGCTGCCCTGTTCCAGACCCTGCCCCAGCCAGAGACATCAGCACGAGGTTCCACGAAAATTCGAGCATCGTCCTGGGTCAAGTGGGAGTGTGTCAGCCTCGGTTTCAGGTCAATTGGAGTTCGGGAGTGTCCGTGGCGGCGCCGTCACCGACAGACTGTCCAGCGACTCCAGAAGTGGCAGAATCGACGTCGGCCCTCCGATTGGCCCTCATTCGGACTTTTCCCCTCCCCTTGCTTGGCCGGCTGAAGGCTCCTCCCTGCGTGGAGGTAGTGTTTGATTGTAAACTGAAGTCCCCACCCCAAGTTCCCCCTCCTGTGTGAGGTGTAGTGCTTGTATTAAATAGGGTTCAAGCTTCATCGGCGCAGTGTGCGGGTACCCACACTTCCCCGCTCGCCCATCGTCTCCGAACGGGATCGGTGTCTTCACACCGATCAGGTGAGCCACTCACACCACTCTTTGCTGGATTTCTTTGATTAATTAGTATTGCATCTCTGTACCATCGGCGTAAGAGAGTGCCCGAACCCGATTTATCATTTAATTACGTGATTACCGCGGGTGAGTTGTGAGAGTGACATTTCAACCCACGCCCTTGGCGTGCCGGTCGCCCTTGATATTGGGCATCCCTGGCCCATTGGGGTCTATTCCTAGTTGGCCAAACCCTTTTAACCTTGAGGTCCAACCTCGGACCCTCACCGCCATCGCCGATCCTTCTATGGACCCGAGTGTGCTTACGCGAGTGAGTCCGCTAGTGTGACGTTGCCAAATTATTGTGTTGCTTGCAAATCTAGGTCCGAGGGGTTGTGTCACATCAGGGCGGCTTCTCACCTTTCTTACAAGTAAATGCTGAACTCTAGATGCTTTCTATATGATTATGATCCTGCAAATGCAAATGATGCAATTTACTGATGCTTGACTTTAAATGCAGATATGGAGCTTTGTGTACCTCCCGGGGATTTGGGCGAGGTAGTCAGCTACATCCCGAGCGGATTCCGATCGCAAGACAATGGGTGGTAGCGAGGGACACGGGCTCGATCAACAGGCTGACCCGGGCCATCTAGGATGATCTTGACTCATTCCCACACACAGCGGTAAGCTCCGCACTCAAACTTTCTATATGCTCTTAAATGCTGCAAAAATGCTTTCTAAATGCTCATGAATGCTTCTGAATGGATTAACATGACCTTTTCAGGTGAGATGGACCCCATACCGGGATGAGGGCTACGAGGGACAGCCTTGGGTGAAGGCATCCCTGGCCTACAGCGGGCGAGACATATGGCTTCACTGCATCAACGTGATCGAGCCCCTGCACTACTGGTTGATCCTGAGGACACGGGGACTTCATCAGCTAGAGGTGACGTTCCCCCGTGGAGATGATGAGCGCCCTGGCAAATCCTCAAAGGGCATTAGCGGAGACGTCGACTAGTGAGCTTGAAAGGCCAAGTATGTCTACGATTGGAACAAGAAGGGCCGGGCTGTGAAAGATCAGGCGGACAACGACGAGACCTACCTCAAGTCTTACTCCCACCGGTATGGCGACCAGGTGTTCAGAGGCACTCGATGACCGGTATGAACTTCTAAACTTTAAACTCTGTCTATTTAAATTAATACTTTTATATGCACTGACATATGCTTTCTAAATGCAGCTAGACCTACAGGGAAAAATAGCCGAGCTCGAGGGACTCCTTCATGCCACCATCCAGTAGCGGGACGAGTACCGGACCGCCCTGGAGCTCTTGGTGAGTTTATGCAAACTTCTAGACTTAAATGCTTATGATTATGATGATTGGCTAACTTTTGACTTCTAAATGCAGCGGGCCGAGGGAGCCCAGAGGACCGGACATGATGCACCATCCTACTCTTCCCAACTAGCCGGGGGCCGACGGGAGCGGGATGCGGACTTCGCTCGAGCAGTATCTCGGGCCGAGGAGGCGGAGGCTACCCTCGTAGAGCGGGTAAAAAAAAAACTGAATCTAAATGCTTCTTTTAGAGTTAAATGCCTAATGGACTGACCATGATAAAATGCAAAATGCAGGCGAGAGAACTGACCGCGGCTTTGGCCGAGATAGAGCGAGCTCGAGCAGAGACTGAGCGGATCCGAGCAGAACTGGACGGTTCCCAAGCTGAAGCAGGGCGTCTTCAGGCAGAGGTGGCCCAGCTAAGTGGAGAATTGGAGCGGGCAGCCACCCAAACTGCAGACCTTGATAGATACCGGACCGAGGCTCGGGCGGCGTGACTCCAGGTGCATGACTTAAAGATAGAACTCCGGGCCGTGGAGCGGACAGTCCGGACGATTAGCCGGGGGCCCGTGCTGAGTGCATCCCGGAGTGCTACAGCGGGAGGCACACGGAGCGGAGCGCCGAGCGGATCGGTAGGAAACTACCTGGCTAGTTCTTACGATCGGCGGAGGAACGAGGAGGCGGATCGGAGACGACCACGAGAGGAGGAGCACAGTGCTATGGGGCCGCCAGCCAAGCGGCAGGAGGGTGCCGGTGATAGTGAGGGCCCGGGGGATAGACCGGCCGAGTGATGTATTTTTTCTTCTTTGACACCCACACTTGTACATGACTTATGTGAATGAAATGGAATGACAGAAATGAAATGAAATTTTTTTTGTGTTTTATTTATGTGGATGAAATGGGTGTGCGAATGTGGATATGAATGAATGCAATGAATATGTAAATGCACATATGAATGGATGGGAATGAATGCGGACGGACGGAAACATGTGTGGATGAGTGAGAACAGTGGTCAAAACGTAAGACCGACAGGTCAGACCAAAGAGAACTGGAAAGGGGGAACAAAACCTGCAGCAGAGAATGTGACGGTCTATTGATGGAGCGTCAGGTTCACAAAACCCATCAAGGATAGGCCGTCAGAAATGACAGAGTGAAAATGGACTGAAAGCTGTTGTAGGAAATGTGACGGTCCATTGATGGAGCGTCAAAGAGCAGTAACGGTCTAAGATTAGACCGTTAGACACGATAGAGAAAAACTGAGCTAAAGACGTGTAACAGGAAATGTCGCAGTCCAAAGATGGAGCGTTAGAGATATGTGACGGTCTTACGATAGACCGTTAGAGAACAAACTATAATCCGAGACGTATTCTGTCGTGAGAGCCCAACCTCGAGGCAAGAAGACCTTAATCCCCACTAAAACCCTCCTAGGCTTAGGATAAGGCTTTCTAACCCCAATTTTATTATCCTAGGACCAAAATCAAGCCTTTAAAAGCTAGGAACAAGCCCAAAAATTGCAGCTTTCATTAATTCTCTGCTACAAGGGTTGAAAACTCCATCAAAGGGCAAGGAACATCATGAAGAGAAGCTTCGGAGCGATGGTCATTGAGGAGAGAGCCTACACCGGCCCTAAAGCAGCCAAGAAGGAGCATGGGGAGCTGCAAAGGTTGACATCCATCCCCAAGCATCTGAGCTCAAGTGCCCAAATAGTGGTAAGTTCCAATTGACTTCAAAAGTTCATCAATTTCTGCACTTTTCTATGCTTCTCATAATTCTTCTTTCTTCTTCTTCTTCTTTCTTTAGCCTCTTCTTGGTCCAAGGTGTTACTCCAACATAAAGTGGGTGGCTCCCATGGTCAAAGAACTCCCTTTAGAAGTTTTATCCATCCTTAGGGCATGGCACCTCCAACCTTTTTTAGTTTTGGCCAAGAACTTCCAAAAATTATCTTTAGATTGGGCAAGCATTTCAGCCCTTATAGAGCTATGGCATCCACAAACACACACCCTCCTCTTCCCTTCCTTTGAAGCTACAGTCCTATTGGAGGAGGTGGAGACCTACCTAGCCCTCGCTAAGACTAAAGTAGGAGACGAAGATCTAGTGTGCCATACGGTTGAACCTATTGACCCATCCTTGATCTTAAGTGATTTCATACACAACCCGAAGGACGTGAGGACCATGATCAGCCCAAACCATATTCACTTGATACCCATGGCTCAATGGATAGTCTCTCATTGTAAGAACACGTGGGAGAGATATGAAGCCATAGCCAAAGCCGTGTCAGTTTGCTTATGCGGAGTCTTCCTTTTTACTACCACCGACCACCTCCTAGATATCCAAAATCTTAGCATCATCAGCGGATTGTGACGGGGTTTGTCTATTTCTCAAGCGGTCCTTTCATTCTTTTATGAAGGATTTAATTCAGCTTGCTTAGGAGGACCTCTTTTTGGCTCCATGATACTCCTTGAGTGTTGGATGGGCGTGAGAATCAAGTTCCAACCCAAGGAAGACATACCTTCAGCTAGCCGGATCTTTGGGAGCCACCCTTTGTTCTATATCGGATGTGCCTTTGGATTCTCTTCACATGTTGAATGCAAGATGGCGGACAAGAAAACGCGGGATGAATGGCGCCTCTTCCTCAACACTTTGTCAATAGAGAAGTTCATGATGCGTCCAAGAGTTTTGCGGAGCACCTTAATTAGAGAACCACGGTAACCAGGCCTTGATCTACAGCTAGTGGAGAACACCACCTTGGTGATCTACAACCCACACCGGTGCTATCTTCAAATTGGGCTACCCCGAACCGAAGTTCCTGCACTATCATACTACCCTCCCCTTCTAGCTAGGAAGATGGGGACCGAGGAAGATGAGAGAGCGATCCAGAACACACTGACCATGTGGGAGATCAGCAAAGTGCGCCCGTGGCAAGAAGAAGTAGAAGAAGACGACGAGGGACGCCGTAGCTATATGAAAGAATTGTGCAAGATCCGCCCTCTTGCGGATAGAAAATTGAATGTAGCTTGAGATTTCTTATGATGTTTCTGAACTTGAAGTTTATCAATCAATTTTATGTATTATTGAGTTCAATGGAATGATACAGAAGTGCCTTAGTTGATGGAATCATGAGTTTGTTGCTTGACTTGGCCTGAAAGCAGAGTTTCTGGAATCTGTAACAATCCTACATAGGGCCGTCACAACAGTATGACAGTCTTACGATGAGCCGTCAGAAGGAGTGAACTCAGAAAATTGAGTTTTTGTTCTCTGTAGAATGTAACGGTCTAATAGTAGGCCGTTAGAGTGAAGTGACGGTCGATCACGAACGCGTCAGAGAGAGTTTGCTGAGAGCCAATGAGTTTCAATCTCCGGGAGAGGGTGACGGTCGAAAGATGGACCGTTACAGTGCTGTGACGGTCTCATGCTGGAGCGTTACATACCTGAACCTGGAAATTTGTGAGTTTTGAGTCTTGGGCTTAAACCTGCGTTCTGCATACACTTAGACAAGAAACAAGTTAGATCTGTTCTTAAACTCAACCCCTTGCCTAAAGCAAGTTAGAATTTGACCATTTTTTGATATTTGGTCAAGGGGTGGAGCCTTATTAAATAGGCGAAGAATATAAAATGGAAATAATGCAATGCATGCAATGCATATGATGGTATATTTTTGAGAATTTTTGTAAACATTTGGATTTTTGTGAGCTTTTGAAAATATCTGGTGTTTTTGGTTTTTTTTGGAATATAGGATTTTTTTGGATTTCGAAATATATGATTTTTTTTAGATTTCAAAATATATGATGATTTTTTTGATTTTAAAATATATGATTTTTTTTATTTTGAAATATATGAATTTTTTTAGATTTTGAAATATATGATTTTTTTTGGATTTTGAAATATATGATTTTTTGGATTTTGAAAACCAGTGTCTCCCTAGGAATGAGGGTTCGCCCCATTCTGTTCAGAGTTTCCGAGTTTGGCGTGTAATGGAAGTGACAACCCCTGGCCAGGGCCTAACTCGCGTGGCGGTGTTTCTGCCAAGGCCATACCCAGGGTACTTGTCTCAGTCCTGAAAAGGAAAAATACAATGCGGGGATAAGCTTAGGCCAGGTATAGAAGTTTTTAGGACTTGAGTTCCTCTCCAGTCAACCTATCCACAAACTTGGTCTGTTGTGCCGGGGCTTTTACGTCCGTCATCAAACCTTTGTCCACTCTAGGCACGCATACGATCGAGCTCAAAACGTCCCGCGGGGAAACTATACTGCCACTCTTGCCATGCCTAGCTTTTATTATTTTTTCTTTTGGAGCTTTGGAATTGATAATTGATGGACTTTCGAGATAGACTTTTGATTTTGTCAAGAAGATTGCTCCTTTTCTTTGCTCTTTTCCTTTTTCTTGTGGCGTCAGGTCATAATGGACTGCCCCTATTTGAGACCTCTTCTCGTCAAGGCGCCTAGATCGGTCATCGCCTCCTTGTTCACCTCTTGCCCCTGGATTCAGCCGAAGAAAGAGACGGACAGGGACTTTTGACTTTCCCCCCAAAACATGGCCAAGGAGAAACGGTGTCTACAAAGTGAGAAACCCGACCAGGGACGTCGTGTAGTGTGTGATTGCCGTACTCGGGGTCCTCTTTCTCGCAAGAAATGGAAAGGACACCTTGCTACCGGGGTGGCACTGGTTTAGATTCTAAGGAAAGAAACGCTTAAGGTACAACCCGTTCCAAGCGTGAGTGAGCTCCTCACCTTCTGCGTTCACTAAGCAGTAAGCATTCCCTGGATAAGCCTCTTTCACAATAAACGGCCCTTCCTAGTTAGGTTGCAATTTAGACCTAGGGCCTGCAGATCGAATGAATTTGCGTTTCAAAACCATATCACCTTTTTGAAATTTATGCTCAATTACCTTCTTTTGAAAATAACGTGAAACTCTCTTTTGATAAACGGATACATGATCGGCCGCATTCATCCTCTTCTCGTCTAAGAGTTCCAGCTGGACGAGCAACGCCTCTCGACGTTCATCGAGATTAAGTTCCTTATCGAGTTGTACCCTTAGGGAAGGGATCAAAATCCCATGTGGGAGTACCGCCTCCATCCCGTAAGTGAGAGCATAGGGAGTTTGCCCCGTAGGGGTACGAATGGAGGTGCGGTAAGCCCATAGAGCTTCCACTAATCTTTCTGGCCAATCAGAAAACTTATGAGATTCGCATGTTTTCTTTATGATTTTGAAAAGGGTTTTGCTAGTGGCTTTGGCCTGACCGTTGTCTTGTGGGTAATATGGAGATGAATGATGCAATGCAATATTGAACTTCTTACATAGGTCCTTGATCTCTTGAGAGACAAACTGGGGTCCGTTATCGGTGACGATGCTGCTTGGCACTCCGAACCGCGAGATAATGTTCTTCATGATGAAGCGGCACACCGTGGTAGCTTTAATCTCTGTGTATGCTTCGGCTTCAGCCCACTTGGTGAAGTACTCAGTGGCGGTAAGGATGGATGATTTTTGCTTGATCTGAGAATTGGAATCACCGAGCGGGCCGACAACGTCGAAAACCCACATAGAGAACGGCCAAGGAGCAGATAGAGGATGAAGAGATGAAGCTGGAGCATGAATTTTATCAGCATGGAGTTGGCATTTAAGACACCTCCAGACATAGAGGGAGCAATCTTCCTCTAGAGTGGGCCAATAATAGCCCTGCCTAAGGATCTTCTTTGCTAGAGCCTGGCCATTAACATGACCTCCACACTCACTAGAATGGGTTGCTTCGGCCACCTTCCAAGCTTCATCGTCGTCCAAACATCTCATGAGCATCCCATTAGTAGCGCGCATGTATAGTTCTCCAGCAACGATAGTATACCTTGATGCGGTTCTTCTTATTGACTTGCGCTGCTCGGCATTTGCCCCTTCCGGAAACGATCCATCTTTGCAAAACAACTTAATTTCATGATACTAGGGCAACTCTTCCTCTTCCAGGATCTCCTCTAACTCTGTCAAAGATACTTCCTTCAACTCTTCCTTCTTAGCCCTCACCTCTACACTCTTCCTAAGGTTGACATACCAAGGATCCTGAAGAGAGGGTGCGTCCAATCTCTGAACGATGATAGTCTCAGTACTCCGACTGAGAGGGAAAGATAGAGAGGAAGCGAGGAATGCTAAAGCATCGGCTAGAATGTTCTGAGACCAGGGAGTATGGATGTAGATCAACTTGCGGAATTGCCTAGCAAGGAGCGTGACCAAATCTTGATATGGTTTGAGCTTAGGGTCACGGGTGCGGTAAGTGGACATAACTTGCCGCAGGATGAGTTGAGAGTCCCCTATGATATTCAAGTAACGCACGCCTAGAAGGTAGGCGTGCTTCAATCCAGCTAGGAGAGCCTCATACTCGGTGATATTGTTGGTAGCAGGGAATCGAAGTTGATAAGCAAAAGGAATCGTCACTCCTTCGGGAGTGAGCAGAACAGCGCCTATCCCTCGGCCCTGAGAATTGAGTGCACCGTCGAAGTGCGGAGACCAAAAGGGATGATGAGTAAGGATGGAAAGATGCTCATCAGGGAAGTCATCCTGAATAGAATCCGTGCAGGGAATCAGGAGATGGGCAAGATGCTCAGCGATGGCGTATCCTTTGACTACCTTCTGAACGACGAACGTGATATCGAACTGAGATAGGAAGCTTTGCCAGCGAGCTAACCTACTAGAGAGGACATGCTTTTCTAAGAGATAGCGGATCGGGTCCATTCTAGAGATCAGCCTAACTGGGTGGGCAAGGAAGTAGTGTTTGAGCTTCTGAGCTACCCACACTAAGGCAGCACAAGTCTTCTCCATAGCGGTGTATTTAGCCTCGGCCGGGTTGAACAACCTGGAGAGGTAATAAGCTGCCCGCTCTCTCCCTTCATCGTCTACTTGTGCTAAGACCGCCCCCAAGGAGTCCTCAATAACCGAGATGTATAGGATTAGGGGTTTCCCAAGGACAGGAGGTTGCAAAACCGGGGGATTGGATAGATATTCCTTTAAGTCCTCATAGGCCTTTTGACAATCTTGATTCCATTCAAATTTGACTCCTGCCTTTAGCAATTCATAAAATGGGCGGCACCTCTGAGAATGTTGGGATATGAATCTTCTGATGAATTGTAATCTACCAATCAGTCCTCGAAGTTCCGTAATATTCTTTGGCGGAGGCATGTCCATGACGGCCTTTGCTTTATTAGGATCAATCTGGATCCCCCGTTTGCTAACTATAAAGCCTAGCAACTTCCCTGAAGAGACTCCAAAAACACACTTCTTCGGATTCATTTTCAGCTTGTACTCCCTAGCTCTCTGCAGCACCTTAGCCAGAATAGAGGGGTGTTCTTCTTTGGTTCTTGATTTCACCAAGATGTCATCTACGTAGGCTTCCATGTAGATATGCATCATGTCGTGGAAAATGGCCATCATTGCCCTCTTATAGGTGGCACCTACGTTCTTCAGACCGAACGGCATAACCACGTAGCAGTACGTGCCCTGGGCGTGGTGAAGGAAGTTTTCTCTTGATCCTCCGGAGCGAGATGAATCTGATTGTAACCTGAGTAACCATCCATGAATGACAAAGCTTCGTACCCGGTGGTGTTATCGACCAGGACGTCTATGTGAGGCAGCGGGAAATCATCTTTGGGACATACTTTATTAAGATCCCTAAAATCTATGCAAATACGCACCTTTCCATCCTTCTTGATAACAGGGACTACGTTCGCCACCCACTGGGGATATAAGACAACTCTAATGAACCTGACCTTATATAACTTATCAACTTTTTCTTTAATCCTTAAGGCCATGTGGGGGTGAAATCTCCTTGACCTCTATTTTACGGGTGTTGCCCCTGGTTTAAGTACGAGTCGGTGTTCCACTAAAGAGGGGTCAAGACCCGGCATGTCCTCATAAGACCAGGCGAAAGAATCACTATACTCCCTTAGAACCTTGACTAGATCTTCTTCTACTTACGGAGGGAGATTAGCGGCAATAATGATGGGCCTTGGGTCTTCCTCAGTTCCCAAATTTATTTCCTTTGTAGGTTCATCCACTGCCGACGATGGCTCGTCGAACCTCTTTAATCCTTGCGCATACAGATCGGCAGTGTCATCTACGTTGCTGTCCTCATCGTCAATCGGGTCTTTCTCATCCAAGACTTCATAGACACCGAGTCCGTCATCGCTCCACACCCCTTCTATTTCCTCTTCATCTTCAATCATGATTGTCGTAGCGACAAACTCTGGACACTTCAAAAGAGCATGACATCGCTGAGCCAGATCCTGCAAGAACCTATCAGGAATGGATTTGGGATGACGCGCAAGCGGGCGCGACTCAAGCTCAGAAGGATTGGATGACCTAGAAGAGGACCCTACTTCTCTAGTTCTAATTGACCCTACTTCCCTAGACTCGACGGACCCTACGCCTAAGCTAGGAGAAAAGAAATCTAGTGGAAAGGAAGGAGCAGGGGACTCGTGCCCCTGGGAGGAGGATGGAGACATGGTAGCATAATCTTCCACCGAAATCTCCGTTTCAAATTTGACGTTTTTTTTAAGATCAGTGGAGACCACACAGCAGGATGGAGGAGGAGGAAGTTGCATGGGGAATAGAGAGGGGAAGATGCAATCAAAGAAGGGGTCGGAAGATGAAAACCACATCTCGTGGAGTTGGGCGGTGGGGGAAGGAGGAGTAAATAGAGTTGACAGATCAATGGGTGGGCAGCGCCCACATGCACATGGAACAAACAAGATTTTGGGTGATCTTTCCGTAAAATACGAATCGACCATAATCGGGGGTGAACGGGGAATGGGTTCCAATTGTTGAAATAGAGATGTGAGACGGGAGGGAGACCAAGAAATGATAATGGGCGAGCTCCCCTTCTTCTGTAGACGGTCAGGTGGCTTCGGCTTCCATTGAACGAGCCGCACCTCCTGATTCTCCTTCTGACCATAACCATCTGGCTCGCTGAACATTCTGGCAAATGACTGTGTAGCAACCCTAATAAATGAATAATTGAAATGAATTAAAACATATATATTACAGAAGTAATATATATAAAAGGAATAGGGTTAATTGGACGAAATAAAACAAATTAAAAATAACGCCTCTTATTAAGGCGTTAATTTATAAAGAAACGCCTCTATCCATGGCGTGACTAAAGAAAGGACGCCCACACATGCGGTCGTCAGTTCTCATGCGACCAAATGGGTAAGTAAAAGAAACGCCCCTATCTTGGGCGTGTTTTAAAACACGAAACGCCCTTTTTCAAGGTGCTTTTTAAGAAACGCCCTAAAGTAAGGCGTCAATTAAAGAATACACGCCCTGACCTAAGGCGTTAATTCAGTTCGTGAACCGTTCGAACCCAGAGCTTATCCAGGGAAGATCAACCTAATCTAGTAAGTATCTATTAGAGTAAGGACTCTATTAGGGATATACTACCCTCAATCAAACCCTACTTTTGTTAGGACTCCAAAATCCTATAAATAGTCTTGATCGAACAAACCCTAAACCTATTTTATCGATCGTCTGCTACGGTGAGTGAAGAACCGAACGTTCTTCTCTTTTTTTTTAAAGCATATGAAGAGTTACTGACTCTTCATCTCCTTCTCTTCTGTACAGGTTAAGAAGATCTGCGTCCTGAAGAACTTGTGTAAGTTCTTATTTCTTCGCTTCCAGCAAGCCATTACAAAGAAGATTGATATCTTTGATATATCTTCTGCAGGTTCTCTCATCCTCATCAATCATCTTCCTGCCCTTTCTTGCTGCCAAGTCGTAGGAGTTTCAGAACACCTCACGTCGATCTCCAGATTATCAATTAAGGTAGGATTTTCTCAAGTTATTGTAGCCCAAATAAGAATTAATGCAAGATATCTATACATACGTATATGAGCATGGCATGCATACTGTTTATAAGGTTTTATTACGTTTTCTGCAAAATTTTGAAAGAAACGCCCTTGATTAGGGCGCTAATTTAAAAGAAACGACCATATTAGTGGTCGTCAATTTAATATTTGACGCCCTCTACGCAGGCGTTAATTTCATAAGAATCGCATGTGATTAATAATTGATCCTGTTTAAAAATTACAATACATATGAAATAAATGATTTTTAATATCTTGCATGACTCTGTGAATTCCTGTTAAATTTTACTGCCATGACATGTCTCCGGTCTCTCGAAATATTATTTATTAAAATATCGTAAATTCCTTGAAATTCACGACTTGGACAAAGTCGTTTTCCATATTCTAACGCCCCAGAACAAGGCGTGAATCTGAAAAGTAACGCCCCTTCCTAGGGCGTGTATCTGTTAAAATCCTGAAATTCACATATTCTGTAAAATGGAATTAGAAAGTAACGCCCCTTCCAAGGGCGCGTTTTTGATAAATTTCTGAGAATAATTATATCCTGTCGAATATGTAAATGATGAGACGCCTGCCTCTGCAGTCGTCAACTTTGAAGAAACGCCCCCAGGAAAGGCGTGTTTTTGATAAATTAATGAAATAATGGAAATTTGCAAATTGGCAATATATGTAAACGCCCTTCTGTTAGGCGTTAATTATTCAATACACGACTTTACTTAAGTCGTTATTTTACTGTAAACTGATTTTATCCTGATTCTATTACCGATAGTTTCATATTATACATATATATATATATATCGGCACTATTCTCCACTCCGTGAGTATAGTCCCACGTTTCATGTTGATTTATCGATCACACTCAACTCTCATTGACATACAAGCTCTCCATTGGACATTCCGTTCCTTTGGACTAGCGAGTTAGTCATAGAGACCTCCGTAAGACTCCTCGTAGCCTTGGATTCCCTCAAGGCCGACTGAGCTGGTTGTACCCTAAAAACCCATTACACCATTGATGCCATGTCACTCTAAAGAAACATGGTATACCGGCCCTTATGATTATACAAAGAGTATATCATAAGAAATTCTTGATGGGATGATGATATCATGCCATATCGTGTCATTCTTGTAAACCCCAATTCTATGATAAGAATGAGGGTATCTTGCTTGATCGAATGTTCATGTGGACCTCAATTCTATATAAAGAATGTCCATATTGATTTGTCATGGTACCTAAGTTAAGGGAACCATATTCCACCTAGTTTTATCGACATCGTGATTATACCGTTATTATCGCCATTCTATGTCCTTTGTCATATTTTGGACTCTATTCTATCAAAGTTGTCATACGTGTCTACAAGCTTGATTATTGAAATTTTATATTGGCTATATAAACAAGAGTGGATGTCAAAACACATGATAAATGCCTGCGCATATAGGGCCCGATCTGGTCCTGGGAGGAGCACCCGAAAGTACTTGTGCCCATGGGAGTTAAAATGATAAGGTATCTGGCATTATACCGAGTACTTGACTTGCTTGATTGGACATTCCACACACATCTTGTACTTGACTCGTACTTGACATGAAATGAAATGCGTGGCCCGAAAAAGGGTAATTTACTTGCTTGATACATGATAGCCAAAGTTCTTGACATGACTTGTAAATGTACTTGCTTGAATATCTCGAATAAACTTGTTATCTTGTTGAAAGTTCATGATAAGTTCATCTTATTTCCTTGATACTACATTCTATCTATTCTGTCGTTTTATGCGAGCATGCATAGCTTTATTGCATTCATGAAAATGTAATTACTTAAACCCCTTGCTAGTACTTGAGATATAATTTCCTACTGAGCGTTCGCTCATTCCGTTTGTCCCTTTGTACTTTTCAGGTAAGTCCGACGACGATGGAAGTCAATCGGATGGGAATAGTCAAGAGTGAAAGTGATAGAGCTTCTACAAGTGTCGTCTAGTTGTTTCTATAGTTTTCTCGAGTCAACTATGTACTTTTCTTTTTATTAAACAGAGTATTGGATTTGTAATAGTCTATCCATTATGAAATAAAGGATTGGGTTATCTTGCTATTTTGCGCATCTCTGTCTTTGTGTCGAATACACGACCACTCTGATTGACATGATTGATATAGACACGTCGCGCATCTCCGGGTATCTTCCGCGCTCGGGGCGTGACAGTCTTTGTGGTATCAGAGCCTAAGGTTATTCAATTCCTAGGAAACCCAAGTCCAAGGATAGGTTTCAAAACCTTTAACCAAGTGAGAGTGGGTAGAACCAAGGGTTAAATGATCAATGAGTCCTTTATAAGATCATAGTGATATAATACTAACATAGCTATTGTAAATGTAGGATAATGGCTGCCGAACGTGCTCAATGGCGCAACATGCAGCGTACCCTTCAAGGGATGACCCAAGTGCTACAACAGGTAGCACAAGGTGGTGCTCCACGAGCTGGAAGCTTACACCAAGCATTCAAGAATATGAATCCCCCGAAGTTCATGGGATCGACCGATCCAGACGATGCCGAGCATTGGGTTCGGGAGATTGAACGTATATTCCGTGTTATGCAATGCACGGATCAGGACAAAGTCTTATTAGCTACTTTCCAGTTAGAAAAGGATGCTAGATGCTGGTGGGAGTCGATTGAAGCTACTATTGACCCAACTCAAGTTACATGGGGTGAATTCGTTGAATATTTCAACGCCAAATATTTCTCTGATAGGGTCCAGGAAAAGAAGGCCGCCGAATTCGCCGCATTAAAGCAAAGATCTTTATCGGTGGCTGATTATGAAGCACAGTTTTCTAGACTGTCTAGATATGCTAAGCATTTAATTAGCACGGAAAAGATGAAAGCCCGTAGATTTCTTAATGGGCTTAGGCCCCACTATATTACTCAACTGGCGCCTATGGATATTCAAGTTTATACTGAAATAGTGCGCCGAGCTCAGTTGCTTGAAGATGCCACGGAACTATCTGATAGGATCCGTGGGAAAGACAAAAAGGAGCAAGTCACAAGTTCGGGTTCTTTTAAACCCAACTTTAAGAAGAGGCCCAATAATGGAGGTTCTTCCTCTCAAGATCAGAAGTTCAAGAAATCCAAGCCTTTCTCTATCACCACTACACCTTCAAACGTAGTATGCAAGCATTGTGACAAGGCTGGTCACAAAACAGAAGAATGCTGGAGGAAATTAGGAGCATGTCTCCGTTGTGGGAGTCGTGAACATCGGATTCCCGATTGTCCATTAATGAATGACCAAGCCGGTGAGGGTAAACGTCCAGTGACAAAGAATGCTCGTCTTCATGCGATCCAAGAGACCGAACCAGAAGAAGAAGGCGGATTGGTGGAAGGTACATTAAAAATTTGTTCCAAATATGCACATGTTTTATTTGATACGGGTGCATCGCATTCCATTATTTCCAAGAAGTTTGTTGACCCATTACCTCTAGAACCAGAATGGATGAAGTTAATATTGTCTACTCCTCTCGGAAACGAGACGGATATCACACATCATTACCAAAACTGTGAGGTATTGGTTCAAGGAAAGAATTTTCCTATTGATCTTATCTGCTTAGATCTAAAAGCATATGATGTTATACTAGGAGCAGATTGGTTATCCAAATACCAGGCAACGGTTGATTGCCGTGATAGCAAGATTGTTTTCAAGGAATTTCCGGAACTGACTTATACTAGTCCTAAGAGTCGAAGCAAATCCCCTCTTATTTTGGCTCTTCGAGCAAGCAAGCTCGTCAAGAAAGGATGTGTATCCTTCCTTGCTTTTGTCACTATTAAAGAAGCTAAAGAAACCAAGATAGAGGACATTCAGGTAGTGCGAGAATTTTCAGACGTATTTCCGGAAGAATTGCCGGGATTACCCCCTCAAAGAGAAGTGGCCTTCACCATTGACTTAGTCCCTGGTGCTGGTCCTGTTTCAAAGGCACCATATAGAATGTCCCTTGCTGAACTCAAGGAGTTGAAGGAGCAGTTGATGGAACTAATCCGAAAAGGGTTTATTAGACCAAGTACTTCCCCGTGGGGAGCCCCAGTCCTATTTGTAAAGAAGAAGGATGGATCCATGAGATTGTGTATCGACTATCGACAGTTGAATCATCTTACTATCAAGAACAAGTATCCACTGCCGAGAATCGATGAGTTATTTGATCAGATTTCAGGATCCAAATATTTCTCCAAGATTGATCTCAGGTCGGGATATCATCAATTAAGAATCAAGGATGATGACATTCACAAGACCGCATTCAGAAGCAGGTATGGCCATTACGAATTTGTTGTTATGTCTTTTGGACTGACAAATGCCCCTGCTGCCTTTATGCAGTTAATGAATAACATATTCAGGCCTTACTTGGATCAATTCATAGTAGTCTTCATTGACGATATATTGATATATTCTAAGACTAAGGAAGAACATGAGGAGCATTTGAGGATTGCATTGCAAGTCTTGAGGACAAATCAATTATATGCTAAACTCAGCAAATGCGAGTTCTGGCTTGAAGAAGTGGCTTTTCTCGGACATGTCATATCCAAGGACGGTTTATCTGTAGATCCATCAAAGGTTGAAGCTGTAAGAAACTGGGAAAGACCCACTAATGCAAGCGAGATCAGAAGTTTCTTAGGTCTTGCAGGCTATTATCGGCGATTCATCAAAGATTTCTCTAAGATCGCCGTGCCCCTTACAAGGTTAACTCGCAAGGAGATCCGATACGAATGGAGTGAGGAATGTGAAAGAAGTTTTCAAACTCTCAAAAATCATCTCACCACAGCTCCGGTCTTAGCTCTACCGATAGAAGGAGAGAAATTCGAGGTCTACACTGATGCTTCTGGCATTGGCCTCGGATGTGTCCTAATGCAACAAGGAAAGGTCATAGCATACTCTTCACGTCAGCTGAAGAAGCATGAGGAGAATTACCCCGTCCATGACTTAGAACTGGTCGCGGTAGTATTTGCCCTAAAGATATGGAAACACTACTTATATGGAGTACAGTTTACTGTATACTCCGATCACAAAAGTCTCAAATATCTATTTTCACAAAAGGAGCTAAACATGAGACAAAGACGCTGGCTAGAATATCTCAAGGACTTCGACTTCAATATACAATACCATCCCGGAAAGGGTAATTATGTTGCTGACGCCCTTAGTCGAAAGCCGAGAGCAATGATAGCAAATTGTATGATGCAAGAATGGAGGTTACTTGAACAATTCTCCGAGCTCAATATAAGCTTGGACACGGAATCCAAATTTGTCACACTATCTCATGTAAGCATACAGTCAGACTTATTATCTGAGATACAAGCACTTCAGGATGATGATCCGATGTTAGTGGAAATCAAAGGCAGATTAGAAGGACAATCTGATTTTCAACTAACTTCCGAGGGAAGATTATTATTCAAAGATAGAACTTGTATACCTGATTGTCCGGAATTAAAGAAGAAGATCTTAGATGAAGCTCACAGATCAAGATACACTATTCATCCTGGATCAACCAAAATGTACCAAGATGTAAAGAGGAACTTTTGGTGGCCTAATATGAAAAGAGAAATAGCGGACTATGTATCGCGCTGTCTCACATGCCAACAGGTCAAGGCGGAACACCAAAAGCCTGTGGGAAAACTACATCCTCTAGATATTCCTAAGTGGAAATGGGAGGATATTGGTATGGACTTCATCATGGGTTTGTCTAAATCTAAAGGAGGACATGATGGAATCTGGGTTATCATTGACCGATTAACTAAATCGGCACATTTCTTGCCAATAAAAAGCCGATGGTCAATTGATGTGCTAGCTGCACTGTACATCAAGGAGATAGTCAGGATACATGGAATTCCTGTCTCAATCGTGTCTGACAGAGATCCCCGTTTTACTTCTCATTTTTGGAAGGGATTACAACATTCGTTGGGAACAAGGCTCAACTTTAGTACTGCTTTTCACCCACAAACGGATGGTCAGACCGAGCGAACTAATCAAGTTGTTGAAGATATGCTGAGAGCATGCATTATTGACTTTGGAGGAAGCTGGCATGACCACTTACCTTTAGTTGAATTTGCATATAATAATAGCTACCAAGCTAGTATCCAAATGGCACCTTTCGAAGCCTTATACGGAAGAAGTTGCCGATCTCCCATATGTTGGAACGAAGTTGGAGAGAAACAACTATTAGGTCCAGACATGGTAAGGGATACAACTGAGAAGATACAAGTAATCAGAGAAAGATTACAAGTTGCTCAGACAAGGCAAAAGGCTTATGCTGATACCAGAAGAAGAGATCTTGAATTCCAGGTTGGAGATCATGTATTTCTTAAAATATCCCCTGGACGTGGCATACGAAGATTTGGTGTTAAGGGCAAGCTTACGCCAAGATTCATCGGACCATTTGAGGTACTCGAAAGAGTTGGCGAGGTTGCTTATCGCATCGCGTTGCCTCCTCAGTTGTCCGAGGTACACAATGTATTTCACATATCTATGTTGAAGAAGTATGTGCACGATCCGTCACATATTATTGAGCATGGAGATCTGGTGATCCAGAAAGATCTCACATATGAACAGAGGCCTTTAAAGATATTAGATCGAGAAATACGAGCTCTAAGGAATAAGGTTATTCCCATGCTTAAGGTGCAATGGAATAAGAATCCTGAACACGAAGCGACATGGGAGACCGAGGAATCTATGAAGAAATGATTTCCCGAGTTATTCTAAGAGGTATATGTTCTACACTCTCCACGTGTATAATTATATATATATTGAATTTGGGGACCAAATTCTTTTTAAGTGGGGGAGGGTGTAGCAACCCTAATAAATGAATAATTGAAATGAATTAAAACATATATATTACAGAAGTAATATATATAAAAGGAATAGGGTTAATTGGATGAAATAAAATAAATTAAAAATAACGCCTCTTATTAAGGCGTTAATTTATAAAGAAACGCCTCTATCCATGGCGTGACTAAAGAAAGGACGCCCACACATGCGGTCGTCAGTTCTCATGCGACCAAATGGGTAAGTAAAAGAAACGCCCCTATCTTGGGCGTGTTTTAAAACACGAAACGCCCTTTTTCAAGGCGCTTTTTAAGAAACGCCCTAAAGTAAGGCGTCAATTAAAGAATACACGCCCTGACCTAAGGCGTTAATTCAGTTCGTGAACCGTTCGAACCCAGAGCTTATCCAGGGAAGATCAACCTAATCTAGTAAGTATCTATTAGAGTAAGGACTCTATTAGGGATATACTACCCTCAATCAAACCCTACTTTTGTTAGGACTCCAAAATCCTATAAATAGTCTTGATCGAACAAACCCTAAACCTATTTTATCGATCGTCTGCTACGGTGAGTGAAGAACCGAACGTTCTTCTCTTTTTTTTTAAAGCATATGAAGAGTTACTGACTCTTCATCTCCTTCTCTTCTGTACAGGTTAAGAAGATCTGCGTCCTGAAGAACTTGTGTAAGTTCTTATTTCTTCGCTTCCAGCAAGCCATTACAAAGAAGATTGATATCTTTGATATATCTTCTGCAGGTTCTCTCATCCTCATCAATCATCTTCCTGCCCTTTCTTGCTGCCAAGTCGTAGGAGTTTCAGAACACCTCACGTCGATCTCCAGATTATCAATTAAGGTAGGATTTTCTCAAGTTATTGTAGCCCAAATAAGAATTAATGCAAGATATCTATACATACGTATATGAGCATGGCATGCATACTGTTTATAAGGTTTTATTACGTTTTCTGCAAAATTTTGAAAGAAACGCCCTTGATTAGGGCGCTAATTTAAAAGAAACGACCATATTAGTGGTCGTCAATTTAATATTTGACGCCCTCTACGCAGGCGTTAATTTCATAAGAATCGCATGTGATTAATAATTGATCCTGTTTAAAAATTACAATACATATGAAATAAATGATTTTTAATATCTTGCATGACTCTGTGAATTCCTGTTAAATTTTACTGCCATGACATGTCTCCGGTCTCTCGAAATATTATTTATTAAAATATCGTAAATTCCTTGAAATTCACGACTTGGACAAAGTCGTTTTCCATATTCTAACGCCCCAGAACAAGGCGTGAATCTGAAAAGTAACGCCCCTTCCTAGGGCGTGTATCTGTTAAAATCCTGAAATTCACATATTCTGTAAAATGGAATTAGAAAGTAACGCCCCTTCCAAGGGCGCGTTTTTGATAAATTTCTGAGAATAATTATATCCTGTCGAATATGTAAATGATGAGACGCCTGCCTCTGCAGTCGTCAACTTTGAAGAAACGCCCCCAGGAAAGGCGTGTTTTTGATAAATTAATGAAATAATGGAAATTTGCAAATTGGCAATATATGTAAACGCCCTTCTGTTAGGCGTTAATTATTCAATACACGACTTTACTTAAGTCGTTATTTTACTGTAAACTGATTTTATCCTGATTCTATTACCGATAGTTTCATATTATACATATATATATATATATCGGCACTATTCTCCACTCCGTGAGTATAGTCCCACGTTTCATGTTGATTTATCGATCACACTCAACTCTCATTGACATACAAGCTCTCCATTGGACATTCCGTTCCTTTGGACTAGCGAGTTAGTCATAGAGACCTCCATAAGACTCCTCGTAGCCTTGGATTCCCTCAAGGCCGACTGAGCTGGTTGTACCCTAAAAACCCATTACACCATTGATGCCATGTCACTCTAAAGAAACATGGTATACCGGCCCTTATGATTATACAAAGAGTATATCATAAGAAATTCTTGATGGGATGATGATATCATGCCATATCGTGTCATTCTTGTAAACTCCAATTCTATGATAAGAATGAGGGTATCTTGCTTGATCGAATGTTCATGTGGACCTCAATTCTATATAAAGAATGTCCATATTGATTTGTCATGGTACCTAAGTTAAGGGAACCATATTCCACCTAGTTTTATCGACATCGTGATTATACCGTTATTATCGCCATTCTATGTCCTTTGTCATATTTTGGACTCTATTCTATCAAAGTTGTCATACGTGTCTACAAGCTTGATTATTAAAATTTTATATTGGCTATATAAACAAGAGTGGATGTCAAAACACATGATAAATGCCTGCGCATATAGGGCCCGATCTGGTCCTGGGAGGAGCACCCGAAAGTACTTGTGCCCATGGGAGTTAAAATGATAAGGTATCTGGCATTATACCGAGTACTTGACTTGCTTGATTGGACATTCCACACGCATCTTGTACTTGACTCGTACTTGACATGAAATGAAATGCGTGGCCCGAAAAAGGGTAATTTACTTGCTTGATACATGATAGCCAAAGTTCTTGACATGACTTGTAAATGTACTTGCTTGAATATCTCGAATAAACTTGTTATCTTGTTGAAAGTTCATGATAAGTTCATCTTATTTCCTTGATACTACATTCTATCTATTCTGTCGTTTTATGCGAGCATGCATAGCTTTATTGCATTCATGAAAATGTAATTACTTAAACCCCTTGCTAGTACTTGAGATATAATTTCCTACTGAGCGTTCGCTCATTCCGTTTGTCCCTTTGTACTTTTCAGGTAAGTCCGACGACGATGGAAGTCAATCGGATGGGAATAGTCAAGAGTGAAAGTGATAGAGCTTCTACAAGTGTCGTCTAGTTGTTTCTATAGTTTTCTCGAGTCAACTATGTACTTTTCTTTTTATTAAACAGAGTATTGGATTTGTAATAGTCTATCCATTATGAAATAAAGGATTGGGTTATCTTGCTATTTTGCGCATCTCTGTCTTTGTGTCGAATACACGACCACTCTGATTGACATGATTGATATAGACACGTCGCGCATCTCCGGGTATCTTCCGCGCTCGGGGCGTGACAGACTGTCTCAAATCTGGCATATCATCAACAGCCCCTTTTGGTAGCAGAGGTGGACTAGCAACTATGCAAGCTGTATCTTTCTTTTCTGACTGTACTGGTGGTGGATTCAGTGTACCCGGTTGGAGGGGTCCTCTTACAAAGTGTTGGCGGTAATCCCATGTAAGTGGCCCTGAGTCTCCCATCATTGAGAGTGCGGACTCTCGATAACCGAGGCCTCTCCAGCTAATTTTTCTTCTTTTAGGCACTGGCTTGGTTCGCCCTTGTAACTGCGCACCGAGGCCTCTCCCCAGTTGATAATCCAGCTTCAATATGATATCCCAACCCTTGGAATCTCGGATCTGGGGTTTCACTTTGATATTGACGGGTGTAGCGGCGGGCTTGCGTGGTGCATAAGCCCAAGGGAAATCCAGATCTAGTACAGAAATAACGGGCCGGCTACTGGGCCATAATGTGGGCAGAATCTTCTCTAAAATAACTTTGACAGACTAGACCGTGGATAAGCTTTTTACTTTAACCACCCTCCCTTGAAAGGGGAACTTGAGACATTGGTGCGCGGTGGAGGGCACGGCACTGAGAGTATCGATCCACGGACTACCCAAGATAGCTTTGAACATAAGGTCGATGTCCAGCACATAGAATTCAATGGGCATGGTGAGAGGCCCAAGCTCGGCTTGAATAGTAACAATCCCATGACATGCCCTTCGAGAATTGTCATAAGCTGCTATAGTAGTGAGGGTCGGGCGTAGAAGTTCTTCTGACAGATTGCAGGCCCTGAGAGTGCTGAGTGGGCACACATTGATAGATGCCCCTGTGTCAACTAATGCAGCATCAATGCTGACTTTATTCAAGATAATGGTGATGCAAAGTGGCATTTACTGAGCCTCTGGTGGTGCTAGCTCAGTTTCAGAGAAGGTTATAGCTTGTCCTTTAGAAATAGTCGCCAGTGCCGTAGGTAAACTGTCGGCTGCCACGTCTTCACTAACCATAACCTTCTGAAGAAAGTTCCTGAGAGCATCTTGGTGAAGGGTAGATCTTTTGATAAGCTCTAGCACGGATATCTTAGCGGGAACCCGATCCAAGTGATGCAACAGATCGTATTGGGTTCCTGGTAACGGCTCAGCTTCTTCCTACTCAGCAGCCGGTTGGGAAGACTAGGGATTGGAGGTGGAAGGATAATTGCGGTGAAACATGCACCCGCTCCGCAGGGCGAAGTTATAGGCTGCCGCGGCCTCGGATGGGCTCAAGATAAGTGACTTAGTAGGCCCGGTGGGGTGGATGAATGGTGCGAAAGAGGGTGTGGTGGAAAGGATGATGGGTTGGTGGTAGCGGGTGCGAGTGGAAGTGGGGATATAAAGGTAGGCAGAGGTGTAATGAATGAAGGGTTAGATGGAGGTGTGGTGATAGCGGGGGTGAGTAATATGTGAGAGACGGGTGGCGGAGTAGGAATAGATGAAAGGACAAATGGTGTAGCAGGCGGAGGAGGGTTTTGGTATGTGGGCGTAAGGATGGTAGGAGCGGAAGGAGTGCGGAAGTTATGGTGAAGGGCCATGACTTGCGGCGTAGAGCTGTCATCGTCAAAGGTCCACCCGACATCAGGGGCCGGGGGTTGAACTACATTGACCTGGGCTGGGGTCGGTGGCTGAGGTTGTGGAGCGGGAAGATGGTTCGGCATTGGGTTCTGATGGATCCCCAAGTCTTGAACCGGCTGCTGTTGCTGTTGCGGCTGCTACTACGGCTGCGGTGCCTATTGTTGCTGCACTTGCTGCCTCGGCGGCTGCCTTCTTTTCTCTTTAATTTCCATAATGGCCCTATGCATTTCTGCCTAATCAATCCTTTGTCTTTCATGGAGGTCATAGACCAAATCCCTGAACTAAAAACACCCTTCAATAGTATGTCCTGGCTGCCTGTGGAACATACAATACTTTGTCTGATCAACGGTCGGGTTCCAGTTGGGCCGTTCCGGAGGGAGTTGTATAGCACTAACTGACATGAGAGTCGAGAAGATATCCGTGAGGGTTTCTGGCAGGGGTGGGTACTATGCTCTTTTAGGAGCCGGGCGCTTGTTGTTGTTGTTGTAGCCGTTGGGTGGAGGGACATTATGGTATTGCGGAGGCTGTGGAGGTTGTTGCGGAGCGGTAAAGGTGTTTTGTGGAGTGGCAAAGGTAGGCAGAGGGTTTTGTGGAATGGTTGGGAAGTTTTGTGGAGCGGGGTTTTGAGGAGTGCGGGGGTTTTACAGAAAGCGGAAAGGTGCGGCTTGGAAGGGGAAGGTAACGGCTTGAACTTGTTCGTTGGTCTGGACCCCCTCGGTGATAGGCCCTTAAGGTTTCTTGTGGTATTTTGGCTTTTGGTTCTCAAAGAGCGAGTGGATGGGAGAGTCTTTGAACTGCGTTTGAATGAACCGCGCCCGGCTATAGAGTTGGTGCATGTTTGCTATATCATTCATTGCCAAGATGTTTCGAAAGATCGGGGTAGCATTTGAGATGAGTAGCTTGACCTTCTCTTCCTCCGGAATATGGCCTGGCACCCTAGCGGCCATCTGCCTCCATCTGTCAGCGTAAGTTGCAAACTCCTCATCGGGCTTCATTTTCTCGGCCACCAAGTCTGTGAAAGAATATTCTGGACCGACCGTGTCTTGAAACCATTGGATGAACTTGTCTTTCACTATTTTGAAGCTCTCGGCATCCTCTAGCGGCAGAGAATAGAACCATTCCAGTGCAACCCCATCCAATGATCGGTGGAACCAATATGCCATGAGGCGATCATCATACTGAAATTGGGCCGATTCATATAAAAAGTCCCTCACATGAATAAAGGGATTGCCGTTCCCATCATACTTGCGGTAATTAGGGAGCTCGGATTGCGGAGGGAATCGGATGTTTTGGAAGCTGGGGACTGGAACATCTTCCAAGGATTGTGGGCTAACCCATTTTTGGAGAAAATGAATCTGTTGTTGCATGGCGGCCAACTTATCAAGAAGTTCCTGCTCCCTGGATGGAGTAGGGGTAGTGAAAGATGAAGGTTGAAATTGAGGAGCAGAAGGATGGACTGTTGTAGGAGGTGGAAGCCCTTAAGAAGGAGCAGAAGGATAAACGGCCAAGGTAGGGAGCCCATAAGAAGGATATTGGGCCGGAGACTGACCTAGATTAGAATGGACTTGGGCAACCCCTTGCTGAGGGCGCAAGAAATCTGAAGGGCCAACAAGGACTTGTGGCACCGATGGGCTAGACATGTGATGATCCACCTGAATAAAAGGAGGGAGAGTAGACTTTCCCTTGTCAGAAAATTGCTGGGTCGAAGCGGAAAATTGGCCCGTTTCCATACCAGAAAAGGTGATGGTCCGAGGTTGGATTGGAGTAAGATCAATTGGGGTGGGCTGGATGGAGGGCCCGCCAACTCTAGAATGGTCGATGGAAATATTAGATTGGCCTTGCGCAATCGTGGGATGTGGGGTATTGGACCCCTGCATGGCCTGATAGACAGCCTGGAGTTGGGCCAGATCCAACTGGGCCATCATTTGGAGAATGGAGCCAGCAGAAGGAGAAGAGAAGGAAGGAGTGGTTTGGCCGCCCTCCATAGGGACGGAAGATGGAAGAGGGGCAGACCGCTCTCCAGACGGGAATGATATAACCCTAGAAGGGTTTTCAAGAAGCCCATGAGGGAGAGACTCCTCTTGGGAATAGGGAGGATTGAAAGAAGCCATGATGGGTTCGAAGAGCGGATTGGAGTAGAGTTTGGAGAAGGAATTGACCCTAGAAGATGACTCTAATGGACGAAGACAACTCCACATGCAACGGAAGACCTTAACAAAAGCAAACAACACACAACAAACACACAATGAGTGATCAAACTTAGATAACTTTGACAAAGATGCAAGCGAAAACGAGATGACAACACTCAAATTCAACCAAGTTACTTAGATGATACAACAAGATTTTTATGATTTCTTCCTTTAGAACCTTAGTGATTTGATTAAGATGTGCTCTCCACAATAGGTTCCTAATAGGAAAGGATGTGTGACTTGGCCGACTCTAAATGTAATCACTCCTTCACTTATGCAATCCTTGACACGGGATAGGAAAGGTACAACCGGCCCAGTGTCCGTGTGCGAATCCACGGCTCAGGGGGACTTATGGAGGTCCCTGATGTGTTTTCCTGGTCGGCCCCAACGAATATGGAGACAAGAGGTCCACGCACCAAGGTAGGAGAATACAATCTAATATATGAAAATATGCATGAACCTATGTGCACCGGGGTGCATGCAAATTCTAGCCTAAAATCTAGCAATCAAATATGCACACAATGATATGAATATGTGAACCAACCAAGGAGGAGACCGAATAGCACCCAAGCATGAAAATCACAGCAAAAACTGCGGAAGTAAACTGCACCTCGGGATGCATACCTATCTGGAGATTGTGACAGTCTAGACTACCTGCGTCAGAGGAGTGTGACGGTCGAAGACCGGGCCGTCACAGTAGTGTAATGCATTCACAGGAGACCGTCAGAGGAGCCAGAGAACCAGAAATAACAGGAAATAAAGGGAGAATCCGAGGAAAACACGGGCAACCAGGGCAAACAAAGGAAGGCAGGTTTAACAGAGATTCAAAGCACGATTGGCACTAGATGTCCCACTGTGATCCCAAAAAAATTGTTGGTTTTAATGTGTCCCTTCTTTTGCAAGATGGGCTATGATGCCAACTATGAAAGTATGAGCCAAGTAATGAAATCAATCAACCTATGAACATGCGAATCATGAACCTAGGCAACCAGCACAAGCTCTAGCATGGGCATGCTATCTCAATCAAGACTAAGCTAAGCAAATAAAGAAAAAACACACGCCGGAGCGTGGAATAAAAAATAAAGGAAAACACACCGTATAGGTGGAACAAGCAAAGTAAAGAGGAGATATGATGAAAGAGAAAACTAATGCCTTAAACTAAGGAAAGATGTGATCGCCACTAAGGTAGAAACAAGTCAAAGACCTGATAAATACCTTAGAATAGGTGGATGATGCACCCACCCACGGGAGAGAGAAAATAACCAGGAAACTGCAGCTCCGTCAGATGTAACAGTCTAAGACAGATGCGCCACAGCAAGTGTGACGGTCTCACGATAGACCGCTACAAGACTCTAACGCGCCCGTGCCAGACCGTCAGAGCTTCTGCAGAATAAGAAGTTGGGAATCTTTTGATCTCCAAGCTTTCCAGCCGGCCAGAGAGCTTGGGCCTCGTGCTATGGACTCTGTAAACTTGCAAAAGAGTGTAGAACACAAGAAAAATAACCCAGATTAGCCCTTAGACAAAGTAGTATCAATAAATCTAAGAAACTTAAGAACATGCAAAAGGAAAGGGAAATACCGGGGAGGTTGGTTTTTTAACCCCTCTGGGGCGTTTTAAAAGATGGGAGGATGTTTTGAATGAATGCAGCAAGTGCAAGAACGTGGGAGATGGAGAGGGACAATGCTATGATGTTTAAAAGGGGGAAAAGACACTAAGAACACGACTTGACTGAACTAAACCCTTGGAAATGATACTCCCTAAACTTTGGAAGTAGATGGACGTGGGAAGTAGTTCTCCTTGGTTTGTTCTAGCTCCAGGATGCAGCAGCACTTCGACGCAAACTCCAGATGTCTCCTCCTCAAGCCATGAAGTCAAGGGTTCTATTTATAGACCCTCAAAGTCTAGGTTTGAATTAGGAGGATAATGACTAGAATTTTGACGAAAACTTGGATAAATCTTGAAGATAATACTCCCCAGAGTCCACAGAATCAAACGGAAGCTTCTTAGGATGAGTATCGAGAGAGAAACCCTCAAACCAAACTCTTAGTTCGATCACGGAATAGCAGAGCAAAGGCCAGGCTTGTCAGGACTCTCTGTTGGATGTAACGACCGCATGATAGACTGCCACACTAATGTAACGCTCCAGTCTTGGACCGTCACACAACCCTATCCACTATAAGATAAGATCAACGGGAGAAGTTTACGAATATAGGACTCTAGATGAATGTAACGGTCAAGGGTAGACACGCCACAATGTATGTAACAGCCGCACGATAAACCATCACACTCAACGGATAGGCAAAAAGATAAGCTTGAAAGGAAGCCTTAAGCTTAAGGACTCTGCAAGGATGTAACGGACCAAGGAAGATGCGTTAGAGGACTGTAACGCCCCTATAATGGACTGTTAGAGATAATAGAGTGCAAATGAAATGAGAGTTTGCTAAGCTTCATCCAGCGGAAAGGGATAAGGAACCAGACCCAACAAAAGAGACATGACTCATGAAACAAACCTCAAATTGACCAAGAAGGCCCAATAAAGGTGAACAACTCGGACCTTCATATAGAATAAACAAGGAGATGACCCAACTTATTGGTAATAAAACGGGTGTCAACACTTATGAGCGAAAATGAAAAGCAAATAAATCTCTTGACTGAAAAGTTGGCTGTCTTTGAAAAAGGTAAGCATGTTGTCAATGACAACTCTGAGAAGCTACAAGCTTTAGAACAGGAAATTGAAAATTACAAAAGTGTGAATGCCATGCTCAATGAGCAACTTGTTGCTTGCGAAGATGACCTTGCTAATTCTGAGTTGAAAATCTCTTCTTTGGAAAATGATGTCAAAGAATTAAATGACTCTCTGTCTAAGTTTGTGCAGGTTAAAGAAAGTTTGGACAAACTCTTGGGAACAAGAGTGAATCATCAGAAAGAAGGATTGGGCTACAACCCAGTATACAAAAAATCCTTCAGAAGCAAGGTTTACACCTCTTTCATCACTGGTTCAAATGAAACTTGCACCTCTAATGGTCCCCCAAAACTACATGCTGCTCAGAAAAACCAAAAACAAATTGGTGGTCAGAAAAAGAAGGCTCCTAGGCATAACCAGAAAAATGGTTTTGTTGGCTCTCACATGCATGATAGAAAATCACATGCTAAATACCATGCTTCTCATAAAATGAATGCTTATTGCTTCTATTGTGGTATGCATGGTCACGTTATGCATAACGGTTCTATCTTGAGAGATGATGAATTAAGAGCAGAGAAAAATAGAAGAAACAATGTGAAAGGCCAAGGCAAGGGACAGGTCGACGTTGGGAGAAAGCATGCTCAGCACACACATGCTCAGAAGCCCAGGTATGAACCTGTGCATCGAGACACCCATCAAGACAGGTCGACACACACTAAGGTTGAACAGTCAGCCAGAAGAAGTATGCCTCCTTCCTACCACCACTGTGGCAAATTGGCCACATAGTCCGTAACTACCGGTATCTAAAAGGTAGGACTCACTCTCATGCTCAACATGTTGGTATCCATACTCACCCACAAAGATTTAATGCACATGCACATAGGAAGAATATCAAATCATCAGTGCACTATTTTTATTGTGGTGAATATGGACATGTGTTCAATGATTGTCCTTGGATGAGAAATGACGAAGTGAATGCAGAAAGGAAGAGAAATCTGCATGCTAGACATGGAACTAACCATCAAGGACCCAAGGGAACTTGGGTACCTAAAAATTCCAAATGAGAACTTTGGGTGCGGAGTGCCTTGGAGCTTAACAAAGGATGATCAGGTAAATAAAAGCTCAAGGCATAGGTATGTAAATAAATCTTTAATTCATGTTAAATTTGCATGTTAGGGTTATCATGAGTTATTGCATTTAGAATTCTCTTCTTGTTATCAATAAATCCTGCATATCTGAAAACTTCCTTGTTCCATCTAAATTCCCCATGGTTAAAATTTGAAAATTTTGTCATTGAGAATGACTGATTCTCTGGTATATCAAAAGGTGTATATTAGAGTGATGAGCTAAGCTTGTCAGGAAGACAACACCTTGTGTGAGGTGATCCTTGGATCTAAGCTCTCCACCTAGTACCAGAATTCAGAATTTGATGTGCTTAAATCTGCTATGCTGATGGTGTTGAGGTGATGATGAGCTGCTGTTAAATAACGTACATCTTTAAGGCTTAGTTGCAGCTATGTGAACTTCATGTCTGTCACTATCAACCATCAGTTTTGATGATGTCTGTCATGGCTGCATACATTTCAACTCATCACTCATGTGGTCAGATAGCATGTTGATTGACTGTCTTAAATTCCATAAGCATTTGACAAAGGGGGAGCTTGAGGGTTTACATTTCAATTTATAATGCATTGCATATGTCCTGAGCTTGCATGTGTGTGGATATTGAGCATCATCTTGTGGTCTCATGCATTTCAATGCATATCATGATAAAGGGACACACCAATGCATATCAATTGGCATCACTTCTATTGCATCATGTGTTCACATAAGTCATAGGTTGCATACTCTATTGTCAACCCATGCACAAGTTTAGGGGGAGTCAACACTAAAAATCTAGTCTGCATCCTTGCACATATTTGATTGACATATGCACAGACTGCATCTTCTTAGGGGGAGCTTGTTAAGTTTGTAAAATCTATCAAAATCTACTTGCGGTTGATCAGGTCGACCTTAGACCTACTTAGGTTGACTCGCAGTTCATTTATGCTTGAAAATTGCTTTCTGTCTGAGCTTAGTGTGTCGACACCATGAGGTGCCTGTGTTGACACTCTTTTGCGTCTGATGGTTCTATTTCACTTATTCCAGCCTGAGCTCACTGCATATCCTCAGGGGGAGTGCTCACTATCCATTCTCTCATTCTGCTCATCTACACTCTCTGCTTGAATCAGGCCTTTTTTACTCTGGGTCTGAGTTGCTTTGATAATCTTTGAAGCCTTCTAGTTTGTTTGGAATCTGCCATCTCCTGCATGATCAGCTAACTGTTTCCAAAATTCCTTGAATACCGTGAACTTCTTGGAGGATTTTCTATCTGTCGTTGAGTTTATTTATCAGAGTAAATCTTTAAGAGGAATCTTCCTTTATAGAGTTCTAAGACTACCCTGAACATGAAAGCTATTGGTGTAAAATTAATGATTTCTTGAGCCTTAAAGTTTAATGGTCTTGGAAGTGGCTGCATTCAGACTTAATAGACCTAAACCCGCTTTTCATGTTTTGACAAGTTATGCCTTCTTGAATCTGAAAGTTTATATTTAGTACAAAGGCATCTTTGATTGAAAAACTTCAGTCTAGTATTGTTTTTAAACATTTGACAAATCTGAACATTTCAAGAAGGGGCTACAATGAAAGCAATGAACTTCAATCATACTAAGTAACTGGGGATATTGACGTCTGATAAACATATATCCTTGTGTAAAACGGTGTGTGCTGTGTTGGGTTCGTTGCGCTCCCTCTTTGTCTTTGGTAATGATTTTGATGATAACAAAATATTATGTGCTTTGCGTATGTATAGAAGTAAAAATATTATGTACAAGTGTTGTGGTAATTGTCCATTGATACTTTAGGAGGTTATATTTTGATGATCTTGCTTTTCAGGATAGGAATCAAATGATGGACATTGTTTCGTGAGTCAAATGAATACATGGACATGCATCTTGCTGTCCGTTGTTCAAAACTGGTACTAAACGTTGTGTACATTCTTCAAAAAACTTGGTAAGATTGCTTTACGCATGGTTCCTTCCTTGAAGTCGACTTGTGCTGAAGCCAAAGTCGACTTGGCCAGGTTTGTTGTACTTTTCATTTGTTTGGATTTTATCACACCTTTGGTATGAAGTGTGGAAATGATTAATGCTTTGAACATTGAAGTGTGTGGCTATTTTGAGCACTGTTGGTAAATGGTTTAATTGGTAGATTGATGAAATTTATATTAAGATGCTCTCACAGTTGGCTTGATAGCTTTCCTTATATGATTTCTTCTGGTGAATTTTCTTGTGGAAAACATTATCGATGGATGGCTAACTGAATATAAGTTTTATATGAAATGATCATCTGAGTACTCAATTCCTGGAATGCTATGGCTTACTGAAATTCAGCTTGGTTTTTAATGAATGTGGATAGTCTGGGATGTGAGTATTGGTTACTTTTGAAATTCATGTATGACAGGGGTGACTGTACAAAGGCTCAGGTAATTGACACCTGCTCATATGGCATACTTTTATCTCCTAAGTATGAACTGAGCTACCATTGGTTCATCAAAGGGTTAATAGAAATCCAAACTGTTGCATCAATGCCAATGGTATGAATGAGCATTTTGAATGTTGGTTGCTGGTGAATTTTTGGTAAGCATTTCATAGAATTCTTGCTTTTATGCTCATTGCTTGTTCAGAGAAATTGGGTCTGCATGTGTCTCATGCATGCTCTTCTTAACTGTCATAAGGTTGTCTTCTGCTCATTTTGTTTCCCATTCTTCTTATTGAAACCAAGATTGAATGATGGTTTTAAGTCTCTTTAATGCATGTTATTTTCTTGGCAAAATCATGCTTTCAAATGGGGTTATTGCATATTTCATGGCATTGGGCTTTAATTGGCTGTATATAGCATTTTTCATATTGATTACTGCAAGTGTCGACTCTGAGAGTCGACACTTGCTTGCCTGGGGTCTGTTTTTAACGCAGACAGAACCCCTGGTGAAAAGTGTCGACTCTGAGAGTCGACACTTTCACCCTGGGTCCTATTTTTTTTTAACGGGACAGGACCAGCTGAAGAAAGTGTTGACTCACAGAGTCGACAGTTCTTCTGGTGCGTTCGGATCGGATTTCCAAGTTTGATTTCGAACTGCCCTTTTCTTGATCCGATTGCCATGGGCTTTTATCAGCTTTACCCCTAGGGTATGTCCACTTGTTTGGGTGTGGTTTTGAGAGGTTTTCTGCTGGGCATTCTGGTCTTGTTGCAACTCTTTTCACTATGTATATGAAGGTTGTGAACTTCATTCGAGAAACCTCTCTCTTGGGGCTTACTTGTCTTGTATTCTTTCTTGCAGGTGAAGAAGAATGAAGAGGAGGCGTTGCTCATCTGTAGGAGGAGGAATAAGAAGATCAAGAGGCCGTCGTCTGTAAACCATGCCAATCTGAATCCTTTACCTTGGGTGTCTCCTGTGAGCTTGGCTGGCTTCCACTCCAGGGATCAACTCCAGCGTAACGCTACCTTCCAATGGACGAGATTCACTACAGATTTGAGGGGGATATCTAGATCTTTCATTTCCATGCTTTTATTTGAGCATAGCTTAAAGTTTGGACTGGTCATCTAATAGCTGCAATATATATGTTCTGTGATTTGCAGATCGGAGACAAGGGGTTTTTGGGCTCTAACGTTTTATTTGTTTCTTGTGCGCAGGGAATACGAGACAGCGACCCTGCTGATCCCCCATCGATTGGATTGCTAAAGATCAATCATTAGAGGAAAAACATCATCTAATATCCATCTAAGCTTGGATTTGCATGGTTTGGTGAAGGAGACTCGACGAGAGCTAATGTAATATCCTGGATTCTTCGGATCGGAATCGGAGAGCTATCGGATCACTTTCGTGGGTCCCGATACGTGTTTTACGATCCACGTGGATTTTTCCCTTGTATAACTTGCGGAACCCTGTGGAGAGTTGACCGTTGAGTTTTGCTACTCAAGAACGCTACAGGTGCGTTGTGCTCGTTTCGAGGATCGTGAAGACTATTTTTTCATATTTTTCTGAATTTACAGAATTTCATGCCGAAAATTGAATTTAGGAAAATTTACTAATTTCCTATTTCCTTTTTCCTTTTATTTCTCTCACCCTCTCTCCTCTCTATTCTCTCTCACCGTTCACTCTCTCCCCCTCCATTCTCTCTCCTCTTTCCCCCTCTGCTCCGACTGTAGACGGAGGAGGCCCGGGAATGACGTTGAGATGACGTAGAGGTGTCATGGAGCGTGCTGGTGTGAAGAATGGAGCGTGGTGATGGCGCGATCCCATTCGGTGGATTCAAAGCCGACGTGCGGTTCGTGTGATGGTTTTTGGCGTATCGTGGCCGTTTCGGCGCGTGAGATCTTCGGTGGAGGTAGAGGGATAGATGCCCTACTCTTTTCATGCGTTCTCTTGTAATTTGGAGCCAAACGGTGTGAGTTTGAGAGAGTTTTGCTTCGGTTGGGCGAAATGTATGTTCGGGGGGTGTGAGCCGTGTTCGCCATTTTAGGTGACGGTTTGTAGTTTAAATTGTTTCATTTGAATCCCTGGCATGTTGGGATTCATTTCCCGCCAGTTTTACGGAATTTGGTTGAGAATCGGAGCCGGTATAAGCCCGGTTGTCCTTGTGAGTCATTCTGGGTCGATTCGTGGGAATCACCCGTTTGATCATCGTTTTGTGGTTTGTTGGCCCCTTCCGGCTTGTGGAAGGTTGGCAATGTGATTAGGCATGTTTCCCCATCATTCTGGCGATGATTAGGGCGTGGAAATAGGTTTTTGTGTGGATTTTTTGATTTTCGCTTTGTGACGAGAACGCGCTCGTCGTGTGCATCGCGTTCTCAGGGAACGCGCTACAACGATGAACCGGGTCTCGTGAAGGAGGTGATTAGTTAGGCGGTTAAGAACGCAACCCAGGTTATGGGTGCGATCCTGTTTAACGTGACCCATGTGATAGGCGTAATCATTGTTAACACGACCCAGGTGAGGGGCGCGTCTCTATGTTGTCGCGCTCGAGCTTCTGGCCGTGACTATTATCGCGACCTGAGTGAGTGCCAGTCTCTGGGTTATCATGACCCAGGTAAGTGCCGTGTTCTGATGACATCGCAACCTAAGGTAGGGGCGCGTTAATCATCGCGACGTAGGGTATAGGCACGTTATTGCTTTCTATTTTTCGGGTCTTATTTGAACTATTTCGGGCTCTGGTGAATCGAAGATTCAATGCCTTGTTGGCCTTTGGCTCGATGGATGCCTTCGGTGTTCCGTGAGAGCCATTTGTGTATCAAGGAATCTCGGAGGAACGGTTTTATTCCGAGTAGTGTGTAGTGTTGTGTTCATTCTGGTTATTGTGGCTTTGACCCCTTGGTTAGCCCATTGTTCCGTGGATGTCTTGGTTGTCCTATGAGGGCTATGACCATGTTATAGGGTGTCTGAGAGGGCCATTGTACCGAGTGGTGTTTTGGGTGATTTCGAGGGTCATTATGGTTTCTGGTCAACCCGGTTGTGACCTAGTGGTTGACACATGACCTTGTGAGTGTCTCATCTATCTTGTGAGGATCGAGACATAGTTTTACGTGCCATGTGATTTGAGGGCTTTTGGTGATCCCTCATGTTTTGTGTTTCATGTTATACGGAATTGTGAGTCCGTTGTGTTGCTCGAAGACCAAGGACTCATCGTTGATGTGTTTTATCGTGATTTTGGCTTAGGGACTACGCTGATTAACAACGTGTTACTGTGATGTGCGACGATCTTGACCCGAGTCTTGTGACTCAAGGATCATTATCAGCAGGTCTAGTTGACTGTCCTGAGTCTGGTAGCAGTTGTATACTGCATTATGCTCCGTGGTACGTGCGACAAGTGAGTGTTCACCCTATCTGTACTTCGATGTTCGATATTTTGGAGTCTCTTTGTCGAGTGAGCATCCACTTGTTGTAGCCTGATGACACTTTCCTATGTGTCGGCCCACCTGGGAGTGGTGGCGGGGCAGTTCCCGACAGGCGATTTTTAGGCTAGTTTCCGTGGGTCCCCTTGCTTTGTGGTAGCGTCCTACTGGGGGGAAAAGTAGCTAGAGGCCTGGCTCAAGGCATTAGGCTTATGTGTGCACACGTGGTCAGGGGCGGTTGGACGAGCACCGACGGGCGTGACCCTGACTAGTCACTCGTTACAGTTGTACTTGGTACTGTTGTTCCTTGTACTCGGTTCTTGGTGAGTGTCTCAGTTACCGCTGTGCTAGGCAAGTGAAAGATACTTGAGGCGCAGTGTAAGACGTCAGTGGATGCATCTGGTTGTTCTTCTAGTGAGGAGGTGCTTCTGTCACTTGACGCATGACTCTTGTGACTTGTGTTTTCATGACTGATTTCCGTCATGATTGACGTGACTTATCGGGTAGTCTATGTTGGCTCCACCCGCGGTCTAGCCTTGCGTAGCGTACACGATGGTGAGCTCGTGTATGTTTGTGCCTTTGACTGTGTAGGTCTTTGGTAGGCTTTTTCACGATAGGGTTTCATGATTTGACAATGGATCGGTAACGCTCGACTTTGTGAGATCAGGGTTCACCTTTCTGTTGATGTTCGGAGTAGTTAGAGGGCCGATGTTCCTTCAGCTGTCGTGTTTCTGTGTTACGGCTTTCCTCTTTACTGTTGTTCCTGCTCCTGCTTTGTTACTACTTTGCTTAAGTGTAGCACTGCTGTTACTTCATGTTTTACGGTAGGGTTCTGCGGGATCCCTACTGAGCCAGTGACACGAGGCTCACCCCTGACTTTTCAGGTGTGGCTGTTCTGCCTCGTGGCTGGAGGTTCCGCTGTGCGATAGTTCTGTGTTGCCAGCGTTTGTCAGTGTCAGGCTTCCCCCGACTTGAGGGTACGTTTCCCTTTCTGTTGGACTGTACTTGTCATTTTTTAGACTAGACTCTGTTAGTTTTAATTTGTTATAGAAAATGCAATTTTATTTCTGCTACTTTAGCAATCCTAATCATTAAAATTTAATTACTTACTACTTTATCTGGAAGTTAAATGTACTATCACATACCTTTCTATCCCTTCGGAGCTTTTCTACTCTTGGTGATGTGTGGGAATGGCAGATCTAGAGGGGAGGGGTGAATAGATCAGCCCCCTTTTTAAAAAATAAGCATAGTGGAATATAAACGATGCTAAAACACTAGAGGTTCTACAAGAGTGGAAACAATGAAAGCTATGTAGACGGCCTACACATGCATCTACCGCAGGACAAACGCACAAGCAAGCAACACAAGACAAGATTTTTAAGGTGATTCGGACTCAACCCAGAGTCCTACGTCCACCCCTCACTCAAACGAGTGAGGCTTCCCTAGTGCAACTGCACTAAACACTGCTAACACACAGCTTGCGGGCTCACACAGCCACGCTGACACACAGCTTACGGGCTTACACAGCCAAGCTGACACACGGCTTAAGGGCCACATGGCCAAACCACAGAGCAGAACCACCTTCTATCTATCATCCTACAGCTCCATGTAGGGATCAGACAAAGTATCAAGTGTAGTGTTCAAATGAAGGAAAGATAACCCAAATGAAAAACCCAGACATGATGTAAGACTCTTGAGGATAGAACAAAAGGCCCTGTCTAGAATCTGGATGGCGATCCTCGCTTCTTCTAGATGGAGTGCTTCCTAGAAAGGCATGTTCTCCTTCAAAGGAAGTCGAAGCTTCTTCTTCTTTTTCTCGCAGGATGAGGAGAGAAGATGAAGACGTCTGTCTTCAGATGCTTCAAGCTTGGAGCTGGGCCTTCGCAGCAAGCTTCACGTCGCAAGGCTTCTTCTTCTAGCAGCTGGCTTCCCACGAGCTCTTCAACTTCTCTTCTCTTTTTTTCTGCAATTTGCTCGTAGCTCTCTCTACTGCTTCTTCTTCGCAGCTAGCTTCTCCTTTTTAAGCTCAGCCTTATCTTCATTCCTTCGAGCGCTCGATGCCCTTCATTCTTCCAAGCTTTTCTTTCCATCTTTGAACAAGTCCACCTTTTTCCTTGAACTTGCTATCTTTTGGGGTAGACAATCTTTTCTTTTTGCATTACAGCGTACAAGGTTGGTAGGCCCTGATATGGTAAGAGGAATCTGGGCCATCTATTTCCTGAATGGTAGAATAGGGTGACCTCTGATTGGTTCCGAAGTGATAAAGTGCAGTGGGTTCTTATTGGCTGCCCAGACTGCTTCATGCGGCACAACAGTTCCCATTAGCTAGCCAGCATATCCTCGTCAAGTACAAGACTATCTCCTCACAGTTTGACCCCTTTTTGGATGGAGACCCTTTCTAGGTGATTTGCCATTGGTCCACCTGAAAAGTAAGAATCTTTTCTATCAACCGGTCTTCCAGAACTTGTACTATCGAAGAAGGAGGCTCCCTTTAAGTAAAATAGGGCCTCCGTTAGGATGATGAGGCAGAAGCCTAGTGACCTTTGATTGTTCCACCTGACACTCAGAAATTATTCTCTGGAACTCTCTGGAAGAGCGTGCCACTTCATTTTGGATCACGTGCCATTCTATCGTTGGAGATAGATATCCAAATGGGTCAGTCTTTAAGTTTAACCAATTACTGAGATTTGGATCTCCAGACTGTTTGATGAAATGCCTATTCTGAGTGCACTGACCTTGTAGCGTTAAAAGTAAACGTGCACCGACCTTCTATGACTTAGACAAAGATCTGCACTGACCTTGCTGGACGCAAGTGCAAATGTGCATCGAACTTAGTTTGTGCTAGGGAAAGGTGCACCGACCTTTGTGGCGTTAAAACCGGACGTTGCACAAACCTTGTCTTCATATGTGCACAGACTTGACGGTGTTGAAAGAAAACATGCATCGACCTGATGTTGCCAGAAGGCAAACGTGCATAGACCTTGTATTACCAGAAGGTAAACATGCACAAACCTTGTAGTGTTGAAAGAAAACATGCACCGACCTTGGAGCTCACATGTGCTCAGACTTTGTGCATTGAAGCAAAACTTGCGCCGACCTTGGTAGGTAGCATTGACCTTTGCTGGGTCACTAGCATCGACCCTCAAAACATGCATCGACCTTTGTTGAGCCTATTCGATGTGCATCGACCTTTGTTATTGTGCTTCAGTCGTGCCTAGTCGATGTGCATCGACCTTCATGCACAAGGTATATGTGCACCGACCTTGCTTGGCAGATGTACATCGACCTTCATGCACAAGGTATATGTGTACCGACCTTGCTTGGTAGATGTGCATCGACCTTTGATGTGCATCGACCTTGGTATTGTGCTGGTGTAATGTGCATCGACCTTTGATGTGCATCGACCTTGGTATTGTGCTGGCGTAATGTGCATCAACCTTGGTCTTGTGCTGGTGAATGTGCATCGACCTTGGTCTTGCACTAGCGCAATGTGCATCGACCTTAGTCTTGTGCTGGCGAAATGTGCATCGACCTTGGTCATGCACTGGCTCGATGTGCACCGACCTTCATTCTGCGCTGGCTCAATGTGCACCGACCTTCGTTACTGTGCCTAGTCGATGTGCATCGACCTTTGTTTAGAAGCAGCTGATGTGCACCGACCTTGGTCTTGTGAACAGTAATCATGCTCAGACCTTGGTTCAACATGGACATCGACCTTGGTCTTCAAACCTGCTGTCAATTCTTGAACAGTGGCGTTGACCTGCGTTGACCTTTCAAGGCATATTGAGCTCATGGATCTTCACTGATTATGGTTATTAAAAACACTATATGAAACTCAAGAATCAAGACGCATGAAACTCAAAGAGCAAAAACCGTATGAAACTTAAGGTTCAATGACATGTGAAATTCATGGATCAACAACACATTTGAGATGCCATTTTCAATAGTATGTATGACTCATAGTTTAAGCATCATTAAAACATATTTAAAGTATTAAAGCACAGGGGCACAACACATGGGAGGCCTCGCAGGTTCCAAGTGGTATCGGGTTTACCCGGTAGCCAGAGTCTGGGTCGCCACAGCTCACCATCTTGCTGGAAACACGAATCGTCGTCTCTGACTTTATGAAGAGAAGCTAAAACTCTTTAAGAGGAGTTATCAGGGGGAGCCTAACTCATTTAGATTGTTTCGTACTTTGATTTCTGCACAAAGGCTTGCTTATTCCTGGATTATACTTTGTTGTGAATACATCGTGTACATCTTTCTGTTGTCTCTGAATATTGAAATACATTGTGTGTGTGGACGGAGCTGTGTCTCCGTGTGAGAAGTTAGTGTGGGGTGAGTTCCCCGACTATGTGTGTGTGTGCTGTAGTGGCAGCGTCTTGGGGCCAGGCCCTGTGTATGCGGATTGCTGTGGAAGTAGCGGGTGTGTGTGGTGTTGGGGTTCGTCCCCGTAATTGCTACATTTGTAGCGTGGTAGTGAAGCCTCACTGGGTTCCGGTGAGGGGTGGACGTAGGGACCCCTTCGTGGTCTCGAACCACCTAAAAATCTCTGTGTTGCATGCGGTGTGCCTGTGCGATTGTCCATTTCTCCTATCTTCGTTCACAGGTCTATTTTATAGGTTTTTATTCACTGCACCATCACACTTCGTTAGCTCTGCTATTTGTTATCAGTAATTGTTCATCGCTTGTTGGTTGGATGTTCGTGTGAGATCGGAAAGGTTAAGTGAACATTAATCTCACTTAAGCTCAATTTAGGCTAATTAACGTAGTTAATTTTATTTCCGCTATCAATTAGTTTAGTTTGTTTTTAAAATCCACCACCTTGTCTGGGGAACAATTCAACCCCCCTTCTTGTCTGCCATCTATTCTGGCCAACAATTGGTATCAGAGCGCAGTCTCTGATTTTCATTAGCGGACCTCACGGTCTAGGAGAAAAGATCACTTTACGATGGCTAATGTGAATTTAGTTCCTATCTTTTATGGTTTTGATTATGCTTCATGGTTTGGAAAATTCTGTGTTTGGATTTCTAATGTTGATCCAAAGCGTATGAATTTAATCACTCATGGTCCTTACATTCTACCAAAAAATGAGTCATGGTGGACCGATGAGCATAAGAAAAAGAATTGTGACAATCTTTTTGTTTTGAATGCTCTTAATGCTGCAGTGAACACTGATGCATTTCCTTTTGTTTCATCTTGCAAGTCAGCCAAAGAGATCTGGGATGGGCTAAGCGAAGCTCAAGTAGAAAGTTGGAATGACGAATGCCTCGTGGCAAACAACGAGAATAATCGTCAAAGTGAGGAAAGTTCTAAGGTAAACTCTGATTCCGATGAGGAAGATGAACTGAGTTATGATGAATTGATGAATGCTTATGATGAGTTGTTTAATAGATATAAAACAATAAAATCTGAAAATAGAAAATTGAAAAAGAAACTTGATGATTCTTCTCATGTTAACTCTCCATGTGCTAAGTGTTCCGAAATTGAAAATACTTGTGTTGATAATTCTTCATGTGAAAAATGCACTGAGCTTGAAAAATTAGTTGAGTCTCACGTGTTTGAGGTTGATAGCTACAAAGAAACCATTTCATGTTTAAGAAAGGAAAATGAATCTTTACTTTCTAAGATTTTTGAGTTGGAGAAAAATGAAAAGAAGCTTAAATCTGAATTGTAGTCTAAGTCTGATGATCAGCACCTTCTTGATGAACTGACTCTAGATAAAAATCTTGCTGAAGAAATTGAGAGATTAAAAGATCAAAGTAATTTGCTAATTGATAAACTCAATACACTTGAAAAAGGAAAATGTGTGATTGTTGATGATTGTGATAAATTGCATATTCTTGAACAAGAAATTGAAAGTCACAAAAGTGTTAATTCTTTGTTGAATGAGAAAATTACGTCATGTGAGGAAGAATTAATTAGCACTGAACTGCATATCTTGACTCTTGAAAATGAAATCAAGAGGTTACATGATTCTTTGCTATTGTGTGATAAAGGAAATCAAAAATAGAAAAATGTTGTTGATTGTTCTTGTGTTCATGTAAAACCTCTGACTATTAAATATGATCATGTATCAAGAAAAAGAATGAATATTTTATACTTTTACTGTGGGAAATATGGCCATGAAATGTATGATTATTTCTTGATGAAATTTGATGATAATGAGGTATTAAAGTCAAGAGTGAAAATGGTTGATGGTTCCAAAAATCATGAGAAATTCATAGAGAAGAACCTCAACATTCATTGCTTCTACTGTGGATTACATGGTCATGTTATTGAAAACTGCTTTACAAAGAAAAGAGATGATGAGTGGTCTGTAAAAAGGAACTTCTCCTGTCATTACTGTGATAGTTTTGGACATGTGATAAATAATTATATTTCAATGAAAAATGATGATAAATGATTTATGAAAAGAAAATCTTCTCACTGCTTTTCTTGTGGTCAGGATAGTCATTCAATGGATGACTATGCCACAATGACATTTGATGATGATTGGTGTGCCAGGAGATATAAGAATACATTTGCTCATGCTAGAACTAACCTCTCGGGACCCAAAATGGCTTGGGAACCCAAATCTTCAAAATGAGAATTTATTTTGCAGGGGCGCCTTGAGGCCAAGGAATGTCAATAAATATAGATTCTTAAGGTGAGAAATAAAAATGGTTTTGTTTTGAAATTTATCTTGCTTAAGTTCACTTTGAAAGATTTGTAAAGGTAAAAATTGAGTTTGGAGTTCGCATTTAAACAATTGCATTCTTGTTTTGTTGATTTTGGCAACTTCTAAAGTGTTGAGATCTGCAGGTTAAATGATTAGGTGATTAAGTCTGCCTTGCATAATCTCCGTTTCACATTTTGTGAATAACAATTTAATTTTGCATACACAGTTTACATACTTAACCTCTGGCACATATCATACACATCCTTGCATATTTGTAAAAAGGAATAATCTTCAATCATTTCCATATTACATGCATATATTTGCATATATCTTATACTTGTGTGCATGAATGCCATGATTTCTGGTATATCAAATGGCGATTGCGGAAAGTTGGATTATGTCCAGTTGGAAGCTTTCCCCATGCGTGATGGTGGTCTTCGGACCTACATTCTCTGCCACGTACCAATAATCAACTTGTGTGAAAACTTTATCTCAGTGCATGATTTAGTGTATATATCATATCACCCTTCCTTTTTGATTCCTCCTATGACCTTTTCCCTTACTAAATAAAATTACATTGATCTAGACATGTCTGTTACATGGCACATATTAAGGGGGAGGTTCAATTCATAACTGTGCATACACTTAGGGGGAGACATAACTGTGATTAGACTAATTCATCTTTGACATTCAGTACAACCTCCCACACAATTTTGCACCTTTTTGAGATAAATGTTTCATTTTAATAAGGATTCCAAATATTCTACTCAACACTCCAAAGGGCTCTTGAATCTCTACATGGAAATCACATGTCTCGTGAGGAAAAAGCTATTTTCCCCACCAAAAATCTGAATAAGTGGAACGTGGATCCGAGTAGCCGGGAATCTTCCCTAAAACAAAGGAAGAAACTCGCGTTGAAAAGTGAAGCAAATCCGCAATAAAGATATGTGATGAAACTGAGTAACCGGGAAGTGTCCCTGAGACAAAGGGTACAACTTGCGTCAAAAGGTTAGTCACATTTTTTTAATTTAAAAAAAAATTGGGGTTATACGTAGCTGCTAATACTGGAGCATTGTGCATGGAAATGTATGGAAGACAGGTTCTTTTTAGTGTTCCTTAGAAAATTTGATGATCCATATTATTTTGGAATTCATTGCTCAATTCTCACATATACACTTCGGGATTGATTGTGTGAATGTACTTTTTGAATCAGTCATCTTTCACGGTTTATGTAGTACCATCTTTTTGTAAGTACGACCTTCTTACTATTGTTCATGCACATCATGCTCTATAATCAATAGCATTGTTCTTAAACCTATCCCTAAGGGACTTGCTTGCTTTTATGTCTTATTATCCGTGCTTGAGTGCTTGCTTGCCTGATCCTTTTTCATTCATATCAAGCTTCATTTCACTTTGATGCATCTTTAGATTATACATGTAAATAACAGGTTATATAAGCCCATTGTCAGTCAGTTTTTGTTTATGACAATAGGGGAATAATGTGCTCTTTAGCATAACATTTGCATATAGTTCAGTTTCGTTATACTCTATTTGCTTAGTTTGGTCATACATTCTGCATATAGTTCAAAAATTGAGCATTTACACATATTTCAAACATCTTGCATATTGCACATCAAATTCCATCTTCTTGCTTTATGTTTGTGATTCACACACCTTCCTTTCATGGTAGGTTATTGCTGGGTTCGTGCGCCATTGACTTTATATTTCTGCCTCATTCGGTTTTGAAAACTCCACATTTGTTCCCCTAATCCCCCACTTTTTGATAACGCCAAAGGTGATGCGGGACGGACACGCGACCTGGGACTCTAGCTCACGATCGTCCTTATGCGAGGGAAACGTAGAACTGTGTGCGGTTAAGAAACCGACAGTGAGTCTCGAGTATCGGCCTTTCCGCGTTAACTCGGGTCGATTCATGGGACGGTCACTCACTCTCTCTCTCGCAGCGGTGATAAAATGATAACAAGCTAGATAATCTATCACTCATGCAGTGGCATATACAAAAATATACAAGTAAAGTAATGCCTACGAGGAGGGTAGCGAGTGTACCTCCACGCTCCGGGAGTGGGGAAGACATTCCCGGCCAAGTACGGTAACTCTCGATACAACGGTAAAAGTTAATTACAACAGTGAATTTTATTACCCACTCCACGCGGGGAGGTAAAGGGCTACAAGTGCGGCCCGGGAGGACCGACCCTGGGTTGACGGGCAGTAATCTGGAGGTGCGTACGACACGAACTCGGCCTGCTGGTCCGACTCAGCACTATTCCAACTCGGTGCTGCGCCAACTCGGTTGCTGACTCACTGGACCGCAAGCAACGGTTTCCAACGGAACGTCGCCTTCCTGAGATCTTCTGGAGGCGCCACTTGGCTGGGACGATGGCAGGGCGTCCCTGAACGACTCCCTGAAGGGGCGGCTCCTGAAGTTGATTTTTGATATTTATTTCTGAATATCTTCTAGACTGTAATTTCGGACCTGCACAGGGAACATATCTGCAGGCCTCAGTGACACGAATTACGACGCTCAGATCCGGAGGCCGATCGAGACGTGGCTGGTACTGTTGGAAAGAGGACTCATAGAACTATAACATATATTTTTCACAGGTCCATCCAGTGGACGGATTGAAAATGAGGATGACTGTAAGACTATTTTTTTTTTGACCTGGACTGACAGACACACAGGGTAGCAAGGGATCTGCCTGAAACTGACCTTTGACCGAGTGTCAAATGAATTTTCTAGACTCCACGAAAATTATGGTGGAAGGGGATATATGTGTGGAACACTGAGTAATGTTTTGGGATGTTCTGAAAATTTGTAGAGGGGTGGGGAAAATGAGACAAGGTGACTCTATCCCGTAGATCTGTAAAAGGGCAGATTACTGAGAGGACAAACAAAAATATGGGAAAAATACCTAATGACTTTCAAATGACACAAAATTTGAACTGGAGGTTAAGGGAGATGGACAGAACAAACTCTCAAAATTAGGGCTCGAACAGACAACCATAAAAAAGATAAAATTTCGTAGGTGAGGTTCTCTCCTGATGGAGACAAAACTCCGACGAGTGGCGGGGGCGGCGCGATGGCGGCTCGAACGGTGGCGGCGGCGACAGAGAAGAACTCAGAGGGGCTAAGGAGAATGTAGGAGAGGGCTTCACACCCAAGATTCAGTAGAAATCCATCTGTAAAGGGGGAGAGGGGGAGAGACAAGGGGTGCCCTTGGGCTTGCTCTTGACAAAAATGCTTAATTCTTCATTAAAATCTCTAATGACACTATACATAGGCTTATATAGAGAATGGCAAGGGGTGGGGGGCAGAAAATTTCATGGGAGAGAGGGAATTTTCTTCCCCATGTGGTCAAATGACCAAATTAAATAAAAAAATACAACATGGGATAAACTATATTATAAGGGGGAAGCATCTTAGACTTTAAGGGTTGGAATATTGGACTTTTTAATCTAATTGTCCCCTTGGATGGTCAAGCCATATAGAAGCCCACCTTGGACCTTTGACTGACCTCACATGGGCACTAAGACTTAGGTGGACCAATAGGAAAGGAGATGGGGGCCCCTTGCTGGTCATACTGGACTTTTGCACAAAAACCCAAAGAATCCTAAGGAATGATAAATTGGCTTATAAAGCCTTACAATTGCAAACCTACTTCCCAAGGATATAAATGTAAACTAAAAGGACACAAATATAAAAATAAAAGTTAGTGCCCGGTGTAGATTCCCATGAATTCTCCCCAGGTGGGAAGAACTCGACCCCGTCGAGTAAGGGATGCGGCTGCTCGTGACGTCGGCGGATCCGTCATCGTACCCGGAAGCGCGGAGTACGCTCCACTCCAAGTAATCGACACTTGCTCATCCCGTATAGAATCGATATGCACACGCTGCCATGGGAATGAGGCTAGAGGTGGACACTCCGGGGTGGGGTCACTCTCAAATGAGGGAGGCGGCTCAAAGACTCACTAGGAATCATCGCGGGTCCCTTATGTGACTAGATCCGATATGTGGAGTAGAACCGATCCCAATAGTCCGACAAGTCTCATACTCGAAAGGGACTAACAACGCGAGCGTACAAAACTGACTCGACTCAACGTATGCACAGACACACAATGCACTCGACAAACAAACGAAACAAAGACTCACAAGGACCCTAAACAAACCTAATGCTAGTTCGACCCGTACATGGGTGACGGCGGACCAGGACATCCGAATATGTGCCATGCATGCATCTTATGTACCCGAAGGTTGGTGGTATGGGAAACACCTAGACGCCCAAGTATGACCCAGTCATGCATGAACGGCCCTTTGGATTTGTGTGGGGAAGGGCTAGGTGATCCAAAACTACCCTCGTCATTACCCCTAGACGTAGGTACGGCTTGCCAACTAGACCGAGGGGTAGGGGTGAGATAGTGAACTCCTTGGAAGAAGTGGAGTGAATATGATAGCTTGGGAGGTTCACTAGTGAAGGGGTCAAAAGGGTCACAGAAGGTATGACCCCATGAAGTGGGTTCCCCCATGACTTGGTTCCATGTTAAGAATTCATAATCATCATCATACATTGTGATCGGTGGGACGACGGTCATGTCTAAAAAATAGGATTCCTCCCTTGGGCAAAAGGGAACGAAGTCAGACTCAGCCGGCATTGGGAGGAATAGAAGAATCTCCGTGGTGACACAACCCACGGTGCACACGGAGGTAATGGACCCTATGGCCGGATGGGTGAAGCTACGACTAGTGGGTTGGTCGAAGCCTCGGGCCAATAAGTGCGTCAACTTCCATTGCCAACCTAAACCAAGAATAAGGTCACCCAATGTGTCAAGATGGTGACTAGATCAGAATGTAGTATGGTAGGAGTTGACGGGCACCAATGGTAGGGTAGGGTCCATAGATGGGTAAGGAGGTAGGACCAAGACATCCTTGAGCCAACTAAGAAGCGGCTCGGCTATGTATAGCGTACCCGTTAGAAACACGGGTGGCTCGGGCTGAGGTGGCTCCAAATGGGAGGGCTCCGAAATAAGATCGGAAGGTGAGGGTGACAATGGAGCACTCTCGGGTGGTGAAGGATTGTCCTCCTCGTGGAGAAGGGGTCCTTGGGGTGACACCGGGATGTAAGGCTCGGGCAGACCTAGGCCACCCACTCGCGGACTCAACCATTCCGTCCGATCTACTGCTGTGGTCAACACATCCAAGCATGTATCCAACCCATCTATACATGTAGTCAACCCTTGCATTTGTCCCATAAGGGCTTGGAACATGGCGGCCACTTCAACGGAACTAAGGGCTCGGGGTGCGGCCATGGTTGCAAAGATGGGGTTGGATCCCCTAGGAATGGATATACAAGGCCATTTTTTTTGTTTTATAAGTAAAATGTTATGCCAACTAATGCAAGCACCTAGACACGACTTAGAATGCGAGGCAAATGCAAAGTTGAAATGAGGCTCGACTACACACCTCGACACGACCAGGATTCGGTACGTGGCAGGGTTAATCGATCCGAAGATCACTCGCGCAAGTGAATCACCACTCCGATAGGTGTAACCTAATGGTCGGGTGACACCTTTTTATATACCGAACAATGGTATGCGGATGCAACCTTAGACCGACTTAGACGATGACTAGACGTAAATGACACTTTTTTTTGACCAAATACTACCCTAGACTTAACTGTCTCTAATACCAAATTGATGAGGGACGGACACACGACCTGGGACTCTAGCTCGCGATCGTCCCTATGCGAGGGAAACATGGGACTGTGTGCAGTTAAGAAACCGGCAGTGAGTCTCAGGTATCAGCCTTTCCATGTTAACTCGGGTCGAGTCACGGGACGGTCACTCACTCTCGCTCTCGCAGCGGTGATAAAATGATAACAAGCTAGATAATCTATCACTCATGTAGTGACATATACAAAAATATACAAGTAAAGCAATGCCTATGAGGAGGGTAGCGAGTGTACCTCCACGCTCCGGGCGTGGGGAAGACATTCCCGGCCAAGTACGGTAACTCCTGGTACAACGGTAAAAGTTAATTACAACAGTGAATTTTATTGCCCACTCCACGTAGGGAGGTAAAGGACTACAAGTGGGGCCTGGGAGGATCGACCCTGGGTTGACGAGCAGCAATCTGGAGGTGTGTACGGCATGAACTCGGCCTGCTGGTCCGACTCGGCACTATTCCAAGTCGGTGCTACGCCAACTCGGTTGCTGACTCACTGGACAGCAAGCAACGGTTTCCAACGGAATGTCACCTTCCTGAGATCTTCTGGAGGCACCGCTTGGCTGGGGCGATGGCAGGGCGTCCCTGAACGACTCCCTGAAAGGGCGGCTCCTGAAGTTGATTTTTGATATTTATTTCTGAATATCTTCTGGATTGTAATTTCAGACCTGCACATGGAACAGATCTGCAGGCCTCGGTGACACGAATTACGACGCTCAGATCCGGAGGCCGATCGAGACGTGGCTGGTACCGTTGGAAAGAGGACTCATAGAACTATAACATATATTTTTCACAGGTCCATCCAGTGGACGGATTGAAAATGAGGATGACTGTAAGACTATTTTTTTCCTGACACGGACTGACAGACACACAGGGCAGCAAGGGATCTGCCTGAAACTGACCTTTGACCGAGTGTCAAATGAATTTTCTAGACTCCACGAAAATTATGGTGGAAAGGGATATATGTGTAAAACACTGAGTAATGTTTTGGGATGTTCTGAAAATTTGTAGGGGGGTGGGGAAAATGCGACAAGGTGACTCTGTCCCGTAGATCTGCAAAAGGGCAGATTACTGAGAGGACAAACAAAAATATGGGGAAAATACCTAATGACTTTCAAATGACACGAAATTTGAACTGGAGGTTAAGGGAGATGGACAGAACAAACTCTCAAAATTAGGGCTCGAACAGACAACCATAAAAAAGATAAAATTTCATAGGTGAGGTTCTGTCCTGATGGAGACAGAACTCCGACGAGTGGCGGTGGCGGCGCGATGGCGGCTCGAACGGCGGCGGCGGCGGCAGAGAAGAACTCAGAGGGGCTAAGGAGAATGTAGGAGAGGGCTTCACACCCAAGATTCAGCAGAAATCCATTTGCAAAGGGGGAGAGGGGGAGAGACAAGGGGTGCCCTTGGGCTTGCTCTTGGCAAAAATGCTTAATTCTTCATTAAAATCTCTAATGACACTATACATAGGCTTATATAGAGAATGGCAAGGGGTGGGGGACTGGAAATTTCATGGGAGAGAGAGAATTTTCTTCCCCATGTGGTCAAATGACCAAATTAAATAAAAAATACAACATGGGATAAATTATATTATAAGGGGGAAGCATCTTAGACTTTAAGGGTTGGAATATTGGACTTTTTAATCTAATTGTCCCCTTGGATGGTCAAGCCATACAGAAGCCCACCTTGGACCTTTGACTGACCCCACATGGGCCCTAAGACTTAGGTGGACCAATAGGAAAGGAGATGGGGGCCCATTGCTAGTCATACTGGACTTTTGCACAAAAACCCAAAGAATCATAAGGAATGACAAATTGGCTTATAAAGCCTTACAATTGCAAACCTACTTCCCAAGGATATAAATGTAAACTAAAAGGACACAAATATAAATATAAAAGTTAGTGCCCGGTGTAGATTCCCATCAAAAAGGGGAGAGAGAGTTTTAGTGGCGGCTATAATATTTTGTCATCATCAAAAACGGGGAGATTGTTGGGTTCGTTGCGCTCCCTCTTTGTCTTTGGTAATGGTTTTGATGATAACAAAATATTGTGTGCTTTACATATGTATAGAAGTGAAAATATTATGTGCAAGTATTGTGGAAATTGTCCATTGATACTTTAGGAGCTTATATTTTGATGATCTTGCTTTGCAGGATAGGAATCAAATGATGGACATTGTTTCGTGAGTCAAATGAATACATGGACATGCATCTTGCTGTCCACTGTTCAAAACCGGTACTAAACGTTGTGTACATTCTTCAGAAAACTTGGTAAGATTGCTTTATGCATGGTTGCGTCCTTGAAGTCGACTTGTGCTGAAGTCAAAGTCGACTTGGCCAGGTTTGTCGTGCTTTTCATTTGTTTGGATTTTATCACACCTTTGGTATGAAGTGTGAAAATGATTAATGCTTTGAACATTGAAGTGTGTGGCTATTTTGAGCACTATTGGTAAATGGTTTAATTGGTAGATTGATGAAATTTGTATTAAGATGCTCTCATAGTTGTCATGATAGCTTTCCTTATATGATTTCTTCTGGTGCATTTTCTTGTGGAAAACATTATCAATGGATGGCTAACTGAATATAAGTTGTATATGAAATGATCATTTGAGTACTCAATTCCTGGAATGCTATGTCTTATTGAAATTCAACTTGGTTTTTAATGAATGTGGACAGTCTGGGATGTGAGTATTGGTTACTTTTGAAATTCATGTATGACAGGGGTGACTGTACAAAGGCTCAGGTAATTGACACCTGCTCATATGGCATACTTTTATTTCCTAAGTATGAACTGAGTTACCCTTGGTTCATCAAAGGGTTAATAGAAATCCAAACTGCTGCATCAATGCCAATGGTAAGAATGAGCATTTTGAATGTTGGTTGCTGGTGAATTTTTGGTAAGCATTGCATAGAATTCTTGCTTTTATGCTCATTGCTTGTTCAGAGAAATTGGGTATGCATGTGTCTCATGCATGCTCTTTGTTGGGTCCCTGGGTAGGCGAGCGGACAAGAAGGGGGGGTTGAATTGTCCCCTACGAACAATTGTAAATTTAAATGCTTATGCAACGGAAATTACAATATTGACAAGATTGAAGATATTAGCTAAACACGATAACTAGGTTCTCTCGATCTCACTGTTCACATATGAACATTCAACCAATATAAACACTTAAGCACGCATCCACAAAAGCAAACCACAAGACACGGAATTTTTAAGGTGGTTCGGGACCACGATAGGCTCCCTATGTCCACCCCTCACCAAACCCGGTGAGACTTCACTCAGGGATAAATCCCCAAAAGGAGATGACGCTCCAAGCACACACAGGACGACGCCCGCACACATACGGGGACACGCCCCTACACACACACTGACGGAGATGAAGTCTCCCACACGATCCGAAGATCGGATCACAAACACTCACACAAACCAACGACCGGATCACAACACACATACACACGCTGCAACAACCGTAGCACAATGACACACTCACGACTACACGCAGGCGATCAAACACGACCGTATACAGACGATCCACACACACGAGTATCTTCAAGTTTGGAAAATAAACACAAACATTTAAATCATGCTTAACCCAAGAAATAGATAATGAAGCATATCAAGAGCAACGTAGAAAAGATATAGGAAATATCCCCATTGGTTTCCAAAGCCCGATTGATGATGTTCCTTGAACCACGAGTTGGAGGGAAGCCGGATGAAGATGATTCTTACGTCCTCTTGATCCTCTTGTCGATCCGCTCCTTTTCTTCTTCTTCCACGAGCTCCAGATCTTCACAGATGTAGATGATATCCTCCTCGCAAGATCTCCTCCACCGTTTCCCCCTTTTATTCTCCTACAAGGAAGAACACAACAACATTAGGGTTCTCATGTTTCAAATTCGGAGTTCACATGACCTTATATATTAGAGAAGCCAAAAGACAACTAAAACCCTTCTAGACCCTTCCAAAAACACCCTAACATGTAAGTCAAATGTCCAGGGGTAAGTGGGTAAAAGAACACCCCATTTAGGCCTCATTTGAGTGGGTTCCGGAGTGAGAATGAAGGCCCGTTCGCATAGCAGAGAATTACCGGTCGACCGGTCATGAAGGGGAGGTCGACCGGTGCCAACACCAGTTCTATTTTGGGCATAGCAGAGAACTTCTGGTCGATCGGTCATGAACGGGTGGTCGACCGGCCCAGATCCAATTCTGTTTGGACAGAACAAGAAAACATGCGGTCGACCGGCCTGGACTGGGCGGTCGACCGGCCATTCAGGGGTTCTATTTTGGCCATGAAAAAAATGCAGGAAAACACATTTTAAAACCCAATTTCCACATCATATAAACTGAATCAATTGTTATTCTTTTATGTAGTGTTTGAGCATTATCATACCATCAATAAAACCATTTTCATCATGACTTTCATGAATTAACTTAGGCATTTTATTTGCACAAAAGAACCACATGAACAACATGCATAAACCATATTCAAAGCTTTAGCAATTCACAAGGAGGATGAATAAAACTCAATCTTCAGATTGCACACTCAAAAGTTAATATCAAATCCCATACATTTGTGCAATATGTGAGCATATCACTTAACCAACTTTCACCATGATTAATGCAAGAAGGTTTAAGCACATCGTGAGCCAAGAACAAAACTCATGCAGAAACTCATGAAGAGAGAATGCATGAGAAACACTTCGAAACCAATTTACCATGGATTCACACATGACTAAGCATCATTCATACCAAATTGCTTCAAAACATATGCGAAATGCTTAAGCATTTTGGAAGCCTTAACAATCATGAAAGATATTCATGCAAAAGCAAGCAAAGCTCAATTTACTTTAACCCAAGAACAAAAGCTTTTAGCCAAGCATTTGACTTACAAATCAACACCATTCAATCATGTGGTTCAAGCTAGAAATGAATCACACCTAAAACCACAATTGTCATATTGGCAATTAAAGCACACAATGCACAGTGGCTTGTTTTGCAAAAACAAAATGATCATGAATTCATAAAATCAGAGAGTATCATTAAAATCACATTCATCAAATTTCAAGTTAATAGGTTGAGGATATTTCAAGCTCAAAAATCTCATGAGGAAGAATGCATGAAAATACCCAACCAATACTTTGAAAACCTATTTGATGAAATGCATAAAACATAGAAGAGTCAACGCAATGTAATGAGTGAGTCAACTCCCTTTTTCAATAAGATCTTCATTGATGCACTCCTTTGAGCTCCAAACATGAATCATAGATTTTTGTGTTCCTACAAACTAACATAAATATAACATTAGTTCCTTAAACACCAAGGGTTCATATGACTTTCAAGAGTGAACATTGAATCCAGCTTTCAACTCATCAAATCAAGATATAAAACATGTTGCTCAATGAAACACATACACACACAAACACAATCGTTTTGATATCATTGAAACCAAACACGAACCAGGGGATACAACAATCTCCCCCTTTTTGATGATGACAAAATGATCTATGTGATAATACAGATTTGCAAACATTGAGCATACACCAATTCTCCCATTCTCCCCAAGACAACATCATTCATAAAGCATTGAGCACACACCAAACATTCTCCCCCTTTTGTCATATATAAAATGACAGGGGGTTATGTGACATGAAGTGAACATGTTAGGCCAAAGGATATGATTCCAATTCGAATGCCAATTGATACTAAGTAGGGGCTCAAAGATATGATACCAAATGTTGATCAAGATAGAGGCACAAAGATATGCAATTTCAATTCTTGAAGAGAGAGCCTCGAAGATATGATACCATTTGTTGGAAGAACTCATTTTGGCATTTATGTAACGTGAAGTGTTCAGAATATGTATTTCAAAATGAACTATGCCAATTGTTGGAAAGTATGGATTTGTTCAAGATGATATCATGAATGAACTATATGCATGCTGAAAATGTCAAATATGCAAATATGCACATGATGAAGCTATGCACATGATGATTTCTATCAAATGTCAAGTTTATGCTCAAAATTAGACTAAAAGAGAATGCATGAACATGCAAGCACACAAGCACAATCGTCATGCACATAAATATTACAATAGTAACTCCCCCTAAGTGAGGGATGGGTTAACAAAAGAGCATGGGATTTAAATTTAAAATGTTATACATGAAGCATAACTAAGAGTTTTGTGCATACACAACTAGAAGTACTACATAAACCATGAGTGTAAATAAATTCATAAAATACATACATCACAATGATACCCAAAAGTGAAATGTGATGCAATGAATAATGAGCTTCAAAATATATGGATTTTCAGATTTTCTTATGAACACTAGAAGGTAGTCTCCTCTCTACACTTTCACTCTAGATTCTCGACTATTGGTAGCTTCGCACAACCCCGATTATTTTTCTTTTTAATGGACTTCACCGTTTGACGCGAGTCACCTCATATGTCGTAATGGGGATTCCCGACTACTAGGATCAGTCACACATCTTGATTTTTCATGTGGATTTTTTTTCACCGTTCGGCGTGAGTTTCCTCATGTGTCTCAATGGGGATTCCAGGCTACTTGATTTGACATTCCACTTATTGAAGTTTTATGGGGAAGGTAGCTTTTTCCCCACGATTACTCTTTAATATCCATGTAGAGATTCAATTTCCATTTAGAGTGTTTGAAAGAATTTCTTAAATCCTTATCCATTAAAGTCATTAACTTCATTATGTGCAAGAGTGTGGGGGTAAAATTTTATTTTACATGTATAAAATGAATTTGACAGGACATGACTATGACTCCCCCTAAATGTATGTACAGTCGGAAATAAATCCTCCCCCTTAATATATGACATGTATCACATATGAATAAAATCACTGTATTGTTATTTAGCAAGGAGGTAAGGTCTTAGAAAATTCAAGGAAGGGTTTTGTAAACCTAGTACATGCAAACATGAAAGGATTTAGCAAAAATATTCATGCAAGCACTCATGATTCAAGATTTGTAATTATCTGAAATATATGCATGAATATGCAATATGCATCTTTTTGTCATTTTGTGTGCCCGTAACTCATGACATTCAAGCACAAATAAGTCAAGGTATGCATGAGACTCAAATTCACAATGCATGCATAATGATATGCAAAAATGTCAATGCGATATTTTTATGAAGATTTTTAATTTTTGTGCATTCTTGAATACTCAAGCAAGCATGAAATCAATGAATTCAGATGATGAATTTTTCATTGAATCTAGAATTGAATCATGAGCATTTTTATTTCAGGTTTCATCACAAAGAACCATTTTCCTTACAACCCAAATATTCAGCCATGATCATTCAAAATAGTATCGCATGAAATGAATTTCCAGTTTGAACAATTCAAGCAAATTATCATTCATGCAAAGCAAACACAAGATCAATGAGCTTTAAATTGAGCCATGGTTGACACTCAATACCAATTGTTACATTTGATCAAGTAATTTCACAGTTCAGAGATTTTTGCCTTATGAAACAAGAGAATTTTTTAGATTTAATTTGAGGGATATTGCAATTCAAAGGCAACTTTGATTTTATTCAAAACATGTTTCCTCGTGAGCCAAACATATTGAATTTCTGAATTTTGGTACAAGGCGGAGATTTTAATCTGAAGATCCAACTCATGCATAGTGATGACTTCCTAACAGGCTTAACCTGTCATTTCACACATCACCATTTGATATACCAAAAATTCATTCGATGAGTACATGTATGACTTGTGAAGGATTCAAAACATAACATGAGAACACATCAAAATATCATACCAGAGCATCAAAACCATCATGTTTGACAATGAAAGAGCAAAGTCGGGGTTTTACCAAATGCGTGTGCCTTGTTCCTTTTTATTGGAACCCCTTTATTCTCAATTTATCTCAAAGCACACCTACATGAAAGTCAACTCATTTTGCAAATTTAGGAACCCAAGTCTTCTTGGATCCCTTGGAGTTAGTAGCATTACCACCAACCGATTTCTTCCACAATTTCATTGCTTCCATGTCATCATTTCTCATGATCCTGTAGTCTCAATCACATGTTCAGAATTTCCATAATAATAACAATGAGGAGGTGCAATTTTAGCAAAGGTCTTTCTTTTGGGAGCAAAAGTATTTTCAAATGTATTCCATTTCCTATTTCAAAAGATCTAGGTCTAACAAAATCAAACCTAGCATTGATTCTAGAAACATGAAAATTCTCAATTTTCAAAAATCAACATTCTTTCATAACATGACCGTATTTCTCATAATGAAAGCAACAAGGAGTTGTGGGTCTACGGAATGACTTTTCATTGTTTGCATGAATTTTTGGAAATAATTTTTTTTAGAGGATGCAAACTTTTGAATATGAGAAGCATTTTAAATTTTGAATTTTCTTTGAACATTGAACTTACCATTCATGGCATGAAAACCGTCATTTTACTTCACAAAGCAATCATCCATGACATGGCCAATTTTGTGACAATAGAAACATGAAACATTTTGAAATCTTTTTGACATGAAAAGTTTTTTGTTGAAAATTTTCTTTTTATCAAGACCATTTTCAGAAATTTTCATTTGAGCACCGGGAGGGGGTGCTTTGGAGGTGCTAGGAATGTCGGAGGCATGAACAAAAGAGGTTTTCATTTTTGATTCAAAAGATTTTTTATTAACCGAGATGTAACCAAGACCCTCCTTTTGAAAGTTCACTTTAACACCTAGCATTGTGTCTAAGTTCTCCTTTCCTTTGACAAATCTAGACAAATCAAGCTTCAAGTTGTTGATCTCTTTTTCACATGCAAGGATTTTATCATCAAGTAAATAATTCTTTGATGTGAGTTTTTCATTTTCTTGCATGAGGTTTTTGTTTTTCAAATTTGTGCAATGAAATTTTTTAGCAAGTTTTTCAAGAACCTTTTCAGTTTCAACAAATTTTGAAGTCTTTTCAACCAATTATTTATTTTCACATTTCAACAATATGTTTTCATTTTCAAGTTTATTAAGGCTTTTCAAACTACTCTCAAGAAGAGAAATCTGAATCAACATGGCACCTTTTTCTTTTTTAAGTTTTTCATTTTCATTCAAGATGCTCTTGCTATCAAATTCAGAGTCAAGCAATTTCTCAAACATCTTCTCATCATCAGAAAGAGAAGTTAGTTTGTTTCTTAAACTTTCTTCAGATTTCTCAAGCATGAAAATTTGAAACATCAAGAATTTATTCTGTTCCCTCAATTCATCACACTCATTTTCAAGATTCAAAGATTTATCACATTTTGCAACCAAGGTGTGTTCTTTGCACATGTCAAAAATTTTTTATCAAGCTCATCTATTCTAGATTCCATGTCTTCATTTTATCTTTCCAAGCATTCATTTTTTGATTTCAAAGCTTCATTTTCTTTTTCCAAGGTTTTACAGTTTTCACAAGAAGCATTAGCGTGCATGATGTTTTCAATTTTTGATTCAAGCAATTTGCATTTCACACAAGAAACAGATGTACTCATAATTTCTTTAAGTTTCTTTTTCATTTTCTTATTTTCAGATTTAAATTCCTTACATCTATCATGCACTTCAGCATATGCCAATTGCCATTCCTTAACAGAGAGTTCTTCAGAATCAAAATTTAGCTCAACCTTGCTCTCTCCATGAGCCATCATGCAAGCATCCATTCCATTTCTTTCATACTTGCATGTCAGCTTGTTCCAGACTTCCCTTGCTGACCTGCATGCTGAAACAAATATAAGTACATCAGATTCTATGCTATTCATCATAATATTTAATGCAGTATCATTTATAGCATTTTTCTTGATATATTTTTCATTCCATTTGTTTTCATTTGTAGGGAGTTTATATGGACCATTAAATATCACTTTCCACAGTTCTGGTTCATAAACTCCAAGATACGCACACATGCTGTTTCTCCAGGAAATAAAATCATGACCATCAAAATGAGGAGGAAGAGCAGACGAACTACTACAATACATGATGCTCAATGAAACTCGCCGAGGGATCACTCTAAAGGTCATTAGACCCAATAAGTTAGAGTCCTGGCTCTGATACCAATTGTTGGGTCCCTGGGTAGGCGAGTGGACAAAAAGGGGGGGTTGAATTATCCACTATGAACGATGGTAAATTTAAATGCTTATGCAACGGAAATTACAATATTGACAAGATTGAAGATATTAGCTAAACATGATAACTAGGTTCTCTCGATCTCACCATTCACACACGAACATTCAACCAATATAAACACTTAAGCACACATCCACAAAAGCAAATCACAAGACACAGAATTTTTAAGGTAGTTCGGGACCACGACGGGCTCCCTACCTCCACCCCTCACCAAACCCGGTGAGGCTTCACTCGGGATAAATCTCCAAACGGAGACGACGCTCCAAACACACATGGGACGACGTGCGCACACACACGGTGACACGCCCCAACACATACACAGACAGAGATGAAGTCTCCCACACAATCCAACGACCGGATCACAAACACACACGGGATCTGATGACCGGATCACAACACACACACACATGCTGCAACAATTGCAGCACAATGACACATACACACGACAGTATGCAGGCGATCAAACATGACCGTATACAGACGATCCACACACACGAGTATCTTCAGGTTTTGAAAATAAACATAAACATTTAAATCATGATTAACCCAAGAAATAGATCATGAAGCATATCAAGAGCAACTTAGAAAAGATATAGGAAATATCCCCCTTGGTTTCCAAAGCCCGGTTGATGATGTTCCTTGAACCACGAGTTGGAGGGAAGCCGGATGAAGATGATTCTTACGTCCTCTTGATCCTCTTGTCGATCCGCTCCTTTTCTTCTTCTTCCACGAGCTCCAGATCTTCACGGATGTAGATGATATCCTCCTCGCAAGATCTCCTCCACCGTTTCCCCCTTTTATTCTCCTACAAGGAAGAACACAACAACATTAGGGTTCTCATGTTTCGAATTCGGAGTTCACATGACCTTATATATTAGAGAAGCCAAAAGACAACTAAAACCCTTCTAGACCCTTCCAAAAATGCCCTAACATGTAAGTCAAATGTCCAGGGGTAAGTGGGTAAAAGAACACCCCATTTAGGCCTCATTTGAGTGGGTTCCGGAGTGAGAATGAAGGCCCGTTCGCATAGCAGAGAATTGTCGGTCGACCGGTCATGAAGGGGCGGTCGACCGGTGCCAACACCCGTTCTATTTTGGGCATAGCAGAGAACATCTGGTCGACCGGTCATGAAGGGGCGGTCGACCGGTGCCAACACCCGTTCTGTTTTGGGCATAGCAGAGAACTTCCGGTCGACCGGTCATGAAGGGGCGGTCGACCGGCCCAGATCCAATTCTGTTTGGACAGAACAGGAAAACATGCGGTTGACCGGCCTGGACTGGGCAGTCGACCGGCCATTCTGGGGTTCTATTTTGGCCATGAAAAAAATGCAGGAAAACACATTTTAAAACCCAATTTCCACATCATATAAACTGAATCAATTGTTATTCTTTTATGCAGTGTTTGAGCATTGTCATACCATCAATAAAACCATTTTCATCATGACTTTCATGAATTAACTTAGGTATTTTATTTGCAAAAAAGAACCACATGAACAACATGCATAAACCATATTCAAAGCTTTAGCAATTCACGAGAAGGATGAATAAAACTCAATCTTCAGATTGCACACTCAAAAGTTAATATCAAATCCCATACATTTGTGCAATATGTGAGCATATCACTTAACCAACTTTCACCATGATTAATGCAAGAAGGTTTAAACACATCGTGAGCCAAGAACAAAACTCATGCAGAAACTCATGAAGAGAGAATGCATGAGAAACACTTTGAAACCAATTTACCATGGATTCACACATGACTAAGCATCATTCATACCAAATTGCTTCAAAACATATGCGAAATGCTTAAGCATTTTGGAAGCCTTAACAATCATGAAAGATATTCATGCAAAAGCAAGCAAAGCTTAATTTACTTTAACCCAAGAACAAAAGCTTTTAGCCAAGCATTTGACTTACAAATCAACACCATTCAATCATGTGGTTCAAGCTAGAAATGAATCACGCCTAAAACCACAATTGTCATATTGGCAATTAAAGCACACAATGCACGTTGACTTATTTTGCAAAAAGCAAATGACAATGAATTCATAAAACCAGAGAGTATCATTAAAATCACATTCATCAAATTTTAAGTTAATAGGTTGAGGATATTTGAAGCCCAAAAACCTCATGAGGAAGAATGCATGAAAATACCCAACCAATACTTTGAAAACCTATTTGATGAAATGCATGAAACATAGAAGAGTCAACGTAATGCAATGAGTTGGTCAACTCCCTTTTTCAATAAGATCTTCATTGATGCACTCCTTTGAGTTCCAAACATGAATCATGGATTTTTGTGTTCCTTCAAACCAACATAAATAGAGCATTAGTTCCTTAAACACCAAGGGTTCATATGACTTTCAAGAGTGAACATTGAATCCATCTTTCAACTCATCAAATTAAGATATAAAACATGTTGCTCAGTGAAACACATACACACACAAACACAATCGTTTTGATATCATTGAAACTAAACACGAACTAGGGGATGCAACACTCTTCTTAACTGTCATAAGGTTGTCTTCTGCTCATTTTGTTTCCCATTCTTCTTATTGAAACCAAGATTGAATGATGGTTTTAAGTCTCTTTAATGCATGTTATTTTCTTGGCAAAATCATGCTTTCAAATGGGGTTATTGCATATTTCATGGCATTGGGCTTTAATTGGCTGTATATAGCATTTTTTATATTGGTTTCTGCAAGTGTCGACTCTCAGAGTCGACACTTGCTTGCCTAGGGTCTATTTTTAACGCAGACAGAACCCCTGGTGAAAATTTTTGACTCTGAGAGTCGACACTTTCACCCTGGGTCCTATTTTTTTTAACGGGACAAGACCAGCTCAAGAAAGTGTCGACTCACAGAGTCGACACTTCTTTCGGTGCATCCGAATCGGATTTTTGGGTTTGATTTCGAACTGCCCTTTTCTTGATCCGATTGCCATGGGCTTTTATCACCTTTACCCCTAGGGTTTGTCCACTTGTTTGGGTGTGGTTTTGAGAGGTTTTTGATGGGTGCAAGGCTCGGAGTCAAAAGGGGGGGGTGAATGAATCCCCTATTTTAAATTTTATCCGATTAAAACCTGTAACCGAACAATGATGCGGAATTAACACAAATAGGTGCCTTGTATGACACAGGAGCTCTTTTCAAATGAAATGGAAAGATCAGATAGACTGAACTTCTGATCTACTATTTATGCGTTGGTGTGCAGACCCATATTCAATCAAATATGCGGTGTGCGATAAACCACTCACTAGATGAAGGAACACATCGAGCCTACGCATGCATCTAGCGAAACACAATAGAAAAACAAACCACTGCAGAGAAGATTTTTTAGGTGGTTCAGTTCTCCAGACCTACGTCCACCCCACACTCAAACCAGAGTGTGGATTCCGCTGATACACAGCTTAACCCGATGAGCCTCACAGCTTGCCTACAACTGCTGAGCATCACAGCTTGCTTCTGCTGGGCAGCACAGCTTAGCCATCCGCTGCCTAACAGCTTGACCTGCTGGGCAATACAGCTTAGCCGATCAGAGGAATCCTCCTCTGCAACCGATGAGCAACACAGCTTGCTCCGCTGACTAACAGCTTGAATAAAGGTTCAAAAGAAAAACAAGAGACAAGAAAACACAGCAACTGAAGGCTGTAAACGACATCAACACAGATGTGGCTCCCATGGAGTTGACTGGATTGGATATGATCCAGATTCCAGTAGGGACAGATCTTTAGATGAAGCTTCTCTTCTTCTCCTCTAACTCTCTATCTCTCTCTCTATCTTTCTTCTTCTTCTTCATTTCTTTTCTTCTCTGCTACTCTGTAATGCCCCAGATTTTTTGGATCCTTTTTCGTCGGTCTCGGATCTGGTTTCTCGGAGTGTCCGACTCCGTTGTGTCTGAAATTTTATTTCGGACATCTTTCGTGTTTGGATTGGCGCGATCCGGAGTTGTTTCGAAGGCCTGGAAGCGTTCCGCGGCTCTTCCGCATGTGTTTTCCGATTCCCGGTGTGTGTTTCGGTAATTCCTTTGGAACCTCGTTGCAGGTGAACTGGGCCGTTCACCTAGGCGAGTGTGGTACCGCTGCGATCGGTGCATTCCGAGGATCGCGGAAACGTGATTTTCCTATTTTTGGTATTTTCCAGAATTTCCGATTTTCCTATATATATAACCCTTTTCTCTCTCTCTCCCCTCTCATTTCTCTCTTCTCTCCCTCTCTGTTCTCACGCTCTCTCCTCTCTCCCTCTCTCTCCGGTGGCCGACGGGGTGGAGCGTGGGTGAGGCGGGGACGGCGCGGGTAAGGCACGGGCGAGAATGGGTGAGGATCGAGGTCGTGGAGGCGCGGTGAAGCTCGGCCGTGGGTTCGTGGAACGGCGAGGCTTCAACGGTGTTCTCTTCATGGATCGGCGTCCACGGTGCGTCAAATCTTCGGTGGAGGTAGGGAGATGGACCCTCAACCAGCGTACTTCATTCCCCGCGAGTTTTGTAGGCCGTGGTGAGCCGAGCGGGCTTATTCGAGGGATTTGGGGGAAAACTCATGTTTTTGGGGTGTGAGCCGGATCTCCCGTTTTACGGTGTTTTTGGCCGTTCCAGGGGTTTAGATGCATGCCTAGGGGCTTGGGGGAGGTTTCCCCTTTTGTTTCCCCTTCACCTGGGGGTGAACGGGGCGTGGAATGGGTTTTTCTGCGGTTTATGCCATTTTCGGGAGCAGACTGAGAACGCGCTAGTCTCAGGTAGCGCGTTCTTGAGGGTCGCGCCGCCCCGATAGGGCGCGTTCATCGGAGAAGATGAACAGTTAGGTGGTTCCTATCTCACTATAGGGTCCTAGCGCGTTCTGTCTTGTCGCGCTAGGGGGTCCTAGCGCGTTCAGTCTTGTCGCGCTATAGGGTCCTAGCGCGTTCAGGGTGAACGCGCTATGCTTGGATGGCGCGTTCTGTTTGAACGCGCTATGCAAAGATAGCGCATTCTTGGGGTGGCCTGCCGGGCTGCCCAGGGCGGACAGTCTATGGTTGATCGTGCTCCCCTTGGGCCGTGTGTGTCCCGAACACCCCGTGGAGTTCCGTGACCGTGTTTTGGGGTGTCTGGAGGTACCGTGTTACCTCGATAAGTGTGCCCATGGGCTTGGTGGGTCTGGGTGACCCTAGGTGTTCCGGGCTTTCGTGTTCTTGCTAGATCGAGTCACCGTGTATCGGTGTGAGTGCGGTGAGGTTTTCCCGCAAGTCGTTGCTTCTCTAGAAGGTGGCTTCCGAGTGGGCCTTGTGTGTGGCCTTGGACTGTGAGTCCAATCTCCCGGCCTGAGGCTGGAGGTCGCTTAAGTTTCCCTTCTCGAGGGATGGGTCTCGACAGTCGTGAACTACCTTGTGAGTCTTCCCATAGTTGTTTTGGACCTAGGGATTAGGCCAGATTGACGGCTCAGTGCTGTCATGTGCAATGGTCTTGACCCCGAGTCTTGTGACTCAAAGGTCGTTGGGTTTAGTAGGTCTAGTGGGCCGTCCAGAGTTGGGTATGAGCCACCTGTTACTCTGTGTTACTCGCAATGGGTGCGTGCGTGGTTTCCAGTGTTCACGTTCTGTGACACGTCCACTAGTCGTAGCTTCCTGCGCACGCGGGTGCGAACCAACCTGGGAGTGGTGGAGAGCGAGACCCAGTGAGAGGCAGTTTTTAGGCTGGTTTCCGTAGGGCCCCTTGCCTTTGCCACCAGAGTCCGGTGGGGGGAAAAACTAGCTAGAGGACCCGACCTAGAGCAGATGGTCTGTGTGTGCACACGTAGTTGGGGGCTTAGGACACGCGCTGACGAGCGTGACCCCAGCTAGTCCTTGTTGTGGTACTTGTTGCGTGTCTGAGTCTCACGCCCGGGGCATTGTAGCTAGACACTTGTGACGCGGTGTAAGACGTTAGGGGACGCATCCGGTCGTTCTCCTAGTGGGTGGTGCTCCTATCACGTGACGTGAGTCGTCGTGTACCGGGTTCTGTTTCCGTTCACGAGATGGGACTTCGTGAGTGATTTCGGGAGTGTTCCTAGAGTCGAGGTCTGGGGTTTTCGGTGAGCGTCACCGAGGGCCTTTCCCCAGACAGCGTTGTGTTCACGACGGTGAGGTCGTGACCGTGTTCCCTGACCATGTGGTTTTGGCTCGGGCCCTTTTGAGGGCAGGCCTCCATTACGGAGGTATCGTGGCATTTTTCCTAGTAGCATGGCTAGGGCGGTTCGTGTCTGGTGGTCCCCCATCGTGGAATCGGGTGGTCGGGTGCGTGGCTTGGTTGTCCCCCGACGGGAGACTAGGTTGTGTTTTCTGGTACAATAGGAGTAGCTGTAGAGCCGAGGTTTTACCGGCCACCGTAGTTACTTTCCTGCTTTCGTAGTTACTTCTTTCCGTGCCGCCGTTGTTTCTCAGTTGGGGTTCCGCGGGATCCCTACTGGGCCAGTGACAGGAGGCTCACACCTGCATTTCAGGTGCGTCGGTTCTTCCTCGGGGTTCGAGGGTGCGGTACGGAGGTTCTCAGTTGCCAGCTTGTCGGGCCGAGTGTTCACATGGCATGTGGTACATTTTACTGCTTTAGACTATACTTTCTGTTGGACTGGACTCTGTTGTAGTTATTTATTTAATTCTGTTAATTATTGAATTGTCCTGCTTTATTTCCTATTTCTTTGTACCTCCACACTCCTTTTTAGCCCTTCCGAGCCCTTCCGGCTCGTGGGCGGCGGTTCGAGTCTCGAGTTATCGGGCCTTCCCGGTAACCGGATTCTCGGGTCGCTACAGCTGTCTCGGCAGTCGTGAACTACCTTGTGAGTCTTCCCATCATTGTTTTGGACCTAGGGATTAGGCCAGATTAACGGCTCAGTGCTGTCATGTGCAACGATCTTGACCCCGAGTCTTGTGACTCAAAGGTCGTTGGGTTTAGTAGATCTAGTGGGCCGTCCAGAGTCTAGTGGCTTTGAGCCACCTGTTACTCTGTGTTACTCGTAATGGGTGCGTGCGTGGTTTCCAGTGTTCACGTTCTGTGACACGTCCACTAGTCGTAGCTTCCTGCGCACGCGGGTGCGGACCCACCTGGGAGTGGTGCAGAGCGAGACCCAATGAGAGGCAGTTTTTAGGCTTGTTTCCGTAGGGCCCCTTGCCTTTGCCACCAGAGTCCGGTGGGGGAGAAAACCAGCTAGAGGACCCGACCTAGAGCAGATGGTCTGTGTGTGCACACGTAGTTGGTGGCTTAGGAGACACGCTGACGAGCGTGACCCCAGCTAGTCCTTACTGTGGTACTTGTTGCGTGTCTGAGTCTCACGCCTGGGGCGTTGTAGCTAGACACTTGTGACGTAAGACGTCAGGGGACGCATCCGGTCGTTCTCCTAGTGGGTGGTGCTCCTGTCACGTGGCGTGAGTCGTCGTGTACCGGGTTCTGTTTCCGTCCGCGAGACGGGACTTCGTGAGTTGTTTCGGGAGTGTTCCTGGAGTCGAGGTCTGGGGTTTCCGGTGAGCGTCACCGAGGGCCTTTCCCCAGACAGCGTTGTGTTCACGACGGTGAGGTCGTGACCGTGTTCGCTGACCGTGTGGTTTTGGCTTGGGCCCTTTTGAGGGCAGGCCTCCGTTACGGAGGTATCGTGGCATTTTTCCTAGTAGAGTGGCTAGGGCGGTTCGTGTCTGGTGGTCCCCGATCGTGGAATCGGGTGGTCGGGTGCGTGGCTTGGTTGTCCCCCGACGGGAGACTAGGTCGTGTTTTCTGGTACAGTAGGAGTAGCTGTAGAGCCGAGGTTTTACCGGGCACCGTAGTTACTTTCCTACTTTCGTAGTTACTTCTTTCCGTGCCGCCGTTGTTTCTCAGTTGGGGTTCCACGGGATCCCTACTGGGCCAGTGACAGGAGGCTCACCTCTCCGTTTCAGGTGCGTCGGTTCTTCCTAGGGGTTCGAGGGTGCGGTACGGAGGTTCTCAGTTGCCAGCTTGCCGGGCCGAGTGTTCACTTGGCAAGTGGTACGTTTTACTACTTTAGATTGTACTTTCTGTTGGACTAGACTCTGTTGTAGTTGTTTATTTAATTCTGTTAATTGTTGAATTGTCCTGCTTTATTTCCTATTTCTTTGTACCTCCACACTCCTTTTTAGCCCTTCCGAGCCCTTCCGGCTCATGGGCGGCGGTTTGAGTCTCGGGCTATCGAGCCTTCCCGGTAACCGGATTCTCGGGTCGCTACATACTCTCTCTCTTTCTCTCTCTCCTTCTCTTCTTCTCTCTTTCTCCTCTTTCAGGATCGTGCAGGCTCTTTTTGCTTCTGCTCTTCTAAGGTATTTTTCAATCCTCACACACACGATCATCTTCTCCAGATGGAGAAGTCTTCTTTTTATAGCAGTAGCAGATAGGTGGGCGTGTGTCCTCCACAAATTCCCGCCCTAGCGCCTTGACCACGTGGCAGCATTTCAGCTCACTACTTACACGTGTCACGATTCTGGCACATCCTCTATTCTTGGATCACGTGTCCTTTTTAAACTCCTCGAGCAAATATCCTGCAAAGGTCAGACTTAATATCAGTTAAAATCAATATGAGGATAGTAGAAAGATGCACAGAGTTGGTTCGAGAATGTATAGACTTGCTAAGTCATCAAGGCAACCATGTGTAGACTTAATATTCAAATGCACAAACTTTACATATGTATGGAACAAAAGTTACACAGACATGCCACCAAAGAATGTACAGACTTTGCGTGCAATGTACAAGTGATGCACAGATATGCCACCGAAGAATATACAGACTTTGAGTGCATGGTACAAAAGATGCACAGACATGCCATCGAAGAATGTACAGACTTTGCGTGCAATGTACAAACGATACATAGATGTGCCACTGAAGAATGTACAGACTTTGAGTGTATGGTACAAAAGATGCACAGACATGCCGTCGAAGAATGTACGGACTTTTTTGTGTAAGATGCACCCATGCATGGACTTAGTCGCGTGCAGCAACAAAAGTTGCATCGACTTGAGTTCATGCTACAACAGGAGTAGCACGAACTTGGTGACATTGTGTATGCATGGAATCAAAAAGATGCACTGACTTCTCTTATGCAAGAAAATATGCACCGAATATGTATGTCTTAGACACAATCAAGACGCTGAGTGAGACTCAGACATGCACCGACTTGGCATGAGCGAAGGGAAGAATATGCACTGACTTATAGCCACCATGAACCACAATTATGATATGCACAGGCCTAGACAGTTAATCCTGCACTGACTCGGTTACATGCTGCAACAGAGCTTGCATCAACTTTATGTATGCATGTACGAGCTTATCGACATGTGAGCAACCTTGTATGAACTCAGGGTTCATGCAGCAAACATATGCATGGACTTAGATTGTTCAGGATGAAAGTATGCACCAAGAAGCCATGTAGTCTAGGCAAAACTCTGTACTGACTTAACCTGAGCATAGACATTTAATCAGATCAATGCACTCAAAACATCATATCATCAATAATGCACAAGGGGCCTGGACGTAACACACTCCCCATAACGCTCCCCATAGCAGTTAGCATAGATCATCATCATTCTTATGTGGTGACTCATTGAGTTGCTATCATCAAAACAACAACTCACTATCATCCAAACACAAGGGGCACAACAATCTCCCCCTTTTTGATGATGTCAACACAATGAGTCACGCAGACTCAGCAAGCAAACAATTCTCCCCCTTTGACATAATTAAAAAGGAAATGATTTGTGAGTGGAATGAAAGACATGTATGAAATTTGATACCAATTCTCTCCTATTTAAAATATAATAACTCCCCCTATAGACATGAATGTTTGACTACTCTCCCCTTAAATGCAGATGACCCAGAACTCCCCCTGAAGTGCAGGAATGAACTCTGGTTATCCAATGAAGCAATCTGAAATCTGCCACCACAAGGAATCCAAACCAATAATGGTTGTGGCATCTCACATATGTATGGACATAATGAAGCAGGTGGAAGGTCCACAGAACTAGAACAGGTTACAGAAACAAGATGGAAGATTCCAACAGTGTGGAGAGTAAAACAATTGATGATAGGAAAGTAAAGGTAGAAAAGAGTAGGGGTGAGAAATACTCAAAGCACAGTACATCTCAAGGAACAACCAATCAACAGATAAGAGAGAATTGTCAACAAGGTTCCTGTTGATTAAGTTGTCAGGGGTGAATCAGATCATGAGGGATTGTAAGGCATGCACCACTCCAATAAGTCTTAGCATGAATAGACTCTCCTATCATAGAGGGTTATGAATTGGCAACTTAACTAACCTGATTTAATTATGATGTATACCAAATTTGTCAATTAAACTCAATACTTATATCTGAATTCAAGTTTTAATAAAGGTGAACCAAATAATCAGATAACACTCAGGACCAATCATCTTTATCTTACACGCATGATCTCAATGACTCCTTTGAGAGTTACAAAGATTAGTATTGAGATTAAACACTTTTACAAGAGCATGTGTTGACAGAGTTTGCAAGATTTTCATTTGAATCACATTATTCTTTTCCTGAGCAATTTAAGTTGATCAACACCTTTTTACGTGAGGCACAACACGTCTCAGGTGAAGTGACCCAGTTACTCAGTGTAATAACTGTCATTGCCTCTCAACATTGAGACCAGAGTTAGCAATAGAAGTGTCTTTTTACATGAGGAGACACCTTGATCAGAGGCCAGACTCCTCAGTTACTCAACACAAACATTCCATTGCTCTGTCAGGTTCTCAATGATTTTTTGCTTTAAGCGACTATGACACTTCATGACTTGGGTTTACTTCATTTCTTTGATGGAGGACCCAGTTTCTCAGTGAACAAAGTCATTACATTACTAACCGATTTTCTTTTTAGTCAGACTCTTCAAGGTTAATGTTTAAGAACAATACTCACTCTATGTATCTCAACCAAAGTAGCCTTGATTTCAAATTTTCAGATTTCAGATGAGTGAATCTAAGGTTTTCATGACCCATATGGTTAAAGTTTATTAAAGCTTATCATTCAGATATTTTCAAGTCATTTAAATGTAAATCTGAGAATACATTAACCCTATATCAGTTTGATTCAGTGGTCACTCTTAAACCTATATGATAGGAATTTCTACATGATTCTCAGACTGAATTGCATGGCATGCAGCTTGAGTTCCTCAGATTAGATCAAAAATACAACTGACCAACTAATCAACAATAGATACAAATCAGTCACACCAGCTAAGAAGAATGTGAAGGATGAGTGTAAGCTGGTGAAAGAAACAACAACAAGAAAGAAGAGCATCAAAAGAGTGTATATCAGCAAACAGTAGCTGAGTCTGGAATACAGACAGATCAGCTATTTCAGTGATGACAGTAGAGAATTCAAGTAAAACAAATTGAGAGCAGTAGAAGATCCAATTGACTTAACAGGAGAATTTCAGGTAAAGGTGAACGAGATGATCTAAAAAGCTCCCTCTGTCTAGATGCATCATGTAAACAACAAAGCATGAGCAACAGTATGGTTAATCAAAAATGGTTCAACTCCCCCTGACTAAGTGCATGATATATGATGAAAGCACATCACATGATTTCAAGTTTGACATTCAATTATAATCCATGCACTTCAGACAGAAGTGAGCTACCATGAACATGATTGAGCAATTCCCATTTCAGAAAATTTCAATTTAGTACCAACAGAGCAACATGATATACAGTCATTTCAAATTCTCAATTTTCAGATGATGGGATTTAAATAGAGTGTTCAGAACTGACCTGAAGCGTAGGATCCTGGGGTTTTCATTTTGAGTGCCTTGGTTTATTTACCCCTCTTTGTTCGTTCCAAGGCACACCTGCAGCATATTAATCATTTTGATCCTGCAGGGACCCAAACAGCCTTGGGTCCTACGTTAACCCTGACAGGTGTTCTGAACAGTCTCTTAGCAACATTATCATCATAATCCATCAGGTAACAACTATCCATGGAGTGACCAGATTTTCTACAATATCTACATGAAACAACAGATTTCCTGGTCCTATGATGCATATCAACAGCAGTATGAGACCCATGAACATAATCATAAAATGTTCTGTTGTATGCATGGATAGTTTGATTCTTATTCCCTGACAACCAACAATTTGCATACTTGTGACCTGACTTACCACAATTGAAGCATGAAGTATTTACAGGTCTTGTTCTAGAGAATTTAGCAAATTTGGAATTAACGTGATTTCCCTGAACATACCATCAGTCCTTGACTGCATGGCCATATTTCCCACACTTAAAGCACCTTAGGTGCTTACCTCTTGAGTCATTGTTTCCCCATGAAGGCCCAAACCAGCACTCAATAGCTTTATGACCACGTTTGTTACAGTTATAACAGATTTTGTGTTGGTTTGAAGCACACATGTTTCTTTTGGGGTCATGATGATGATTTGTAAAAGATTTATCATGCATCATATCATCATTTTTTATTACACTGTAGCCATCCATATAATGACCATGCCTACCACAGTAATGACATGACACCTGTGATTTCCTGGCGGCATGGTTATTAACAGACTGACTAGATGCATGCGAATGAGTACATGAGGCATGAGCAGCGTGCATTGACCCTTCAAATTCAACCGAGCTAGCAGATTTTAGGACATGAACAGGAATAGTCTTTACCTTCTTCGTTTGACCCTTCTTTTTCAATTTCTGATTATTCTTAACAAATTTTGTTTGTTTTTCATTTTTCTGAGCCTTGAACTGAAATACAGATGATGAAGGTGATTTCTGATTTTTATTTTGTTTTGGGGATTGATTTGTGGTACCAGCTACATCAGAATTTTGCACGAAAGTGGTGTATAGCCGGTTTCTAATAGTTTCCTTGACATCATAACTGCAACTTATCCCCTTTCTTGAATCATCATCCTCACCTTTCATGACAGCTTTCATTTTTCCTTCATTTTTAGCAGACTCGGATGCTGAGTTTTCCAGATCATGAATTCTATTTTCCAAAGAAGCAATGTGAAGTTCATAACTTGCTATATCCTGTTCACTGCAATTAACGCATTCACTTAGAACTTTGTTTACAGTTTTATACTTCTCAATTTCTTGTTCCAGATTGCTCAAAATTTTTGATTCTTCATCACTGACAGTTTTTCCTTTTTCTAAGGTGAGAAGTTTTTCAGACATACCAGTGTTTAACCATTTTAATTTTTGAATTTCAGCTTTCAGTTTAATGTTTTCGTTGTTCAGCTTCTTAATTTCTTCACCACTAGATATAGACTCTACTCTTTCAATCAATTCTTCTTCTCTTTCCTCCACTTTAATTTTCTCAGCAAGCAGATTTCTGTGATCTTCTTTAGATGAGACAATCAGTTTATTCAGCCATTCATTCTCACTATAAAGATCTTCATTGCGTTCTTTTAGAGCCAAGCACTTGTTGCAGCTTGATTTTAGAGAGGAAACATGCACACCTTTCTTGTTGACTTTCTCTATTTCTGCTTTAAGATTTTTATTATTCCTCTGAATTTCACTGTTCTCAGCTTTCAATTTCTCCAGATCAGAATTAATCCTTTCCAACTCTTTCAGATTTATCAGATGTTCATCAGTTTTCACCTTTAACTGACTTTCTAATTCAAAAATTTTATTGGCACATTCTTGGTTTTCATTTTTCAGCAAGCACATTTGCTTCATATTCAAGTGAGTCTCAGACAAACATTCATCATATAATTCATTAATCTTCAAGCACTTTTCACATGATGAATTAGAATCATTTTTATCAATTTTCTTTTTCATCTTCTTATACTGTTTTCTTAAATGATCATGAGACTCCAGCAATTCATTATATTCAGCAATCCAATCATCCAGGGTGTAATTTTCAAAGATGTTTACCTAATCATGGTCCTGTTCTTCATCTTGATTGCTACTTTGTTCACTCTCTTGAGCCATCATGCATCGATCATCATCTCTATCGCAACCAGTCTTCAATTTATCCAGGATTTCCTTGGCAGACCTGTAGGATGAACAACATGAAGTTAGATTTCTGTCAAGGGATCCCTTCATCAAGTTTGCTGCTCTATCATTGACAGAATTTTCTAATTTATCCTTCTCGGTCCATTTGGATTTATCTCTTGATAATGTGTATGGACCTTGAGTTATTACCTTCCAAAGGTCAGGATCAACTAACCTTACGTACCGATGTAGACTCTCTAATCATAGATCGAAGTCTTTACCTTTGAACATCGGTAGATGAGCCATAAGGACATATAAGAGGCAGTAGCCAAATCACGAAAGAATGTACCAAAACCTCGATCGGAGCAGGATAGACAACAGACAGAAACGGCACCTAAACCAGCATGATCCTCTGTAGATCGTTGGATCTGAATGCACAGAGACCCGCTCTGATACCAATTGATGGGTGCAAGGCTCAGATTCAAAAGGGGGGGTTGAATGAATCCCCTATTTAAAATTTTATTCGATTAAAACCTGTAACCGAATAATGATGCGAAATTAACACAAATAGGTGCCTTGTATGACACAGGAGCTCTTTTCAAATGAAATGGAAAGATCAGATAGACTGAACTTCTGATCTACTATTTATGCGCTGGTGTGCAGACCCATATTCAATCAAATATGCGGTGTGCGAATAAACCACTCACTAGATGAAGGAACGCATCGAGCCTACGCATGCATCTAGCGAAACACAATAGACAAACAAACCACTGCACAGAAGATTTTTTAGGTGGTTCGGTCCTCCAGACCTACGTCCACCCCACACTCAAACCAGAGTGTGGATTCCGCTGATACATAGCTTAACCCGCTGAGCCTCACAGCTTGCCTACAACTGCTGAGCATCACAGCTTGCTTCCGCTGGGCAGCACAGCTTAGCCATCCGCTGCCTAACAGCTTGACCCGCTGGGCAATACAGCTTAGCCGACCAGAGGAATCCTCCTCTACAACCGATGAGCAACACAGCTTGCTCCGCTGACTAACAGCTTGAATAAAGGTTCAAAAGAAAAATAAGAGACAAGAAAACACAGCAACTGAAGGCTGTAAACGACATCAACACAGATGTGGCTCCCATGGAGTTGACTGGATTGGATATGATCCAGATTCCAGTAGGGACAGATCTTCTGATGAAGCTTCTCTTCTTCTCCTCTAACTCTCTATCTCTCTCTCTATCTTTCTTCTTCTTCTTCGTTTCTTTTCTTCTCTGCTACTCTCTCTCTTTTTCTCTCTCCTTCTCTTCTTCTCTCTTTCTCCTCTTTCTGGATCGTGTAGGCTCTTTTTGCTTCTGCTCTTCTAAGGTATTTTTCAATCCTCACACACACGATCATCTTCTCCAGATGGAGAAGTCTTCTTTTTATAGCAGTAGCATATAGGTGGGCGTGTGTCCTCCACAAATTCCCTCCCTAGCGCCTTGACCATGTGGCAGCATTTCAGCTCACTGCTTTACACGTGTCACGATCCTGGCACATCCTCCATTCTTGGATCACGTGCCCTTTTTAAACTCCTCGAGCAAATATCCTGCAAAGGTCAGACTTAATATCATTTAAAATCAATATGAGGATAGTAGAAAGATGCACAGAGTTGGTTCAAGAATGTATAGACTTGCTAAGTCATCAAGGCAACCATGTGTAGACTTAATATTCAAATGCACGAACTTTGCGTATGTATGGAACAAAAGTTGCACAGACATGCCACCAAAGAATGTACAGAATTTGCGTGCAATGTACAAGCGATGCACAGATATGCCACCGAAGAATGTACAGACTTTGAGTGCATGGTACAAAAGATGCACAGACATGCCGTCGAAGAATGTACAGACTTTGCGTGCAATGTACAAATGATGCATAGATGTGCCACCGAAGAATGTACATACTTTGAGTGCATGGTACAAAAGATGCACAGACATGCCGTCGAAGAATGTACAGACTTTGTTGTGTAAGATGCACCCATGCACGGACTTAGTCGCGTGTAGCAACAAAAGTTGCATCGACTTGAGTTTATGCTACAACAGGAGTAGCACGGACTTGGTGACATTGTGTATGCATGGAATCAAAAAGATGAACTGACTTCGCTTATGCAAGAAAACATGCACCGAATATGTATGTCTTAGACACAATCAAGACGCTGAGTGAGACTCAGACATGCACCGACTTGGCATGAGCGAAGGGAAGAATATGCACTGACTTATAGCCACCATGAACCACAATTATGCTATGCACAGGCCTAGATAGTTAATCATGCACTGACTCGGTTACGTGCTGCAACAGAGCTTGCATCAACTTTATGTATGCATGTATGAGCTTATCGACATGTGAGCAACCTTGTATGAACTCAGGGTTCATGCAGCAAACATATGCATAGACTTAGCTTGTTCAGGATGAAAGTATGCACCAAGAAGCCATGTAGTCTAGGTAAAACTCTGTACTGACTTAACCGGAGCATGGACATTTAATCAGAACAATGCACTCAAAACATCATATCATCAATAATGCACAAGGGGCCTGGACCTAACACACTCCCCATAACGCTCCCCATAGCAGTTAGCGTAGATCATCATCATTCTTATGTGGTGACTCATTGAGTTGCTATTATCAAAACAACAACACACTATCATCAAAACACAAGGGGCACAACAGTTTTCTACTGGGCATTCTGGTCTTGTTGCAACTCTTTTCACTGTGTAGATGAAGGTTACGAACTTCATTCGAGAGACCTCGCTCTTGGGGCTTACTTGTCTTGTATTATTTCTTGCAGGTGAAGAAGAACGAGGAGGAGGTGTTGCTTATTCGTAGGAGGAGGAAGAAGAAGATCAGGAGGCCGTCATCTGCAAACTATGCCGATCTGAATCCTTTACCTTGGGCGTCTCCTGTGAGCTTGGCTGGCTTCCACTCCGGGGATCAACTCCAACGCAACCCTACCTTCCAATTGATGGGATTCACTATAGATTTGAGGGGGATATCTAGATCTTTCATTTCCATGCTTTTATTTGAGCATAGCGTAAAGTTTGGACTGGTCATCTAATAGCTGCAATATATATGTTCTGTGATTTGCAGATCAGAAGACAAGGGGTTTTTGGGCTCTAACGGTTTATTTGTTTCTTGTGCGTAGGGAATACGAGACAGCGACCCTACTGATCCCCCATCGACTAGATTGCTAAAGATCGATCATTAGAGGAAGGAAACATCGTCTAATATCCGTCTAAGCTTGGATCTGCATTGTTTGGTGAAGGAGACTCGACGAGAGCTCACCATCCTGTTGGAAACACGGACCGTCGTCTCTGACTTTATGAAGAGAAGCTGAAACTCCTTAAGAGAAGTTGTCAGGGGGAGCCTAACTCATTTAGATTGTTTCGTACTTTGATTTCTGCACAAAGGCTTGCTTATTCCTGGATTATACTTTGTTGTGACTACATCGTGTACATCTTTCTGTTGTCTCTGAATATTGAAATACATTGTGTGTGTGGACGGAGCTGCGTCTCCGTGTGAGAAGTTAGTGCGGGGTGAGTTCCCCGACTGTGTGTGTGTGTGCTGCAGTGGCAGTGTCTTGGGGCTAGGCCCTGTGTGTGCGGATTGCTGCGGAAGCAGCAGGTGTGTGTGGTGTTGGGGTTCGTCCCCGCGATTGCTACATTTGTAGCGTGGTAGTGAAGCCTCACCGGGTTCCGGTGAGGGGTGGACGTAGGGAGCCCGTCGTGGTCCCGAACCACCGAAAAATCTCTATGTTGGATGTGGTGTGCCTGTACGATTGTCCATTCCTCCTATCTCCGTTCACAGGTATATTTTATAGATTTTTATTCACTACACCATCACGCTTTGTTAGCTCTGCTATTTGTTATCAGTAATTGTTCATCGCTTGTTGGTTGGATGTTCGTGTGAGATCGAAAAGGTTGAGTGTACATTAATCTCACTTAAGCTCAGTTTTAGCTAATTAATGTAGGTAATTTTATTTCTGCTATCAATTAGTTTAGTTTGTTTTTAAAATCTGCCACCTTGTCTGGGGGATAATTCAACCCCCCTTCTTGTCCGCCATCTATTCGGGGCCAACATGCTGAATTCAGTGCTCTAAGGCAGAGCAATGGCATTGGATTCACCGAGAAACCGAGTCCCTTCACCAAAGAAATGGAGAGGACAACGTCATGAAGTGCCATTCTACCTTTGTTCTAATTGTGACAAGATGGTGAGCTACACTGAGTAACTGAGGGTGCTGACGTCTAATCAACGTGCACTCTCACGTCAAAAGGTGCTTGCTACACTTGACTGCTCGTAAAAATGATAACAGTTGGTATCCTATAATGATTTCAAAAGAAAAATCTGAATTTGTAGTGCTCATGGGTAAAATTAGAAACGTCTAGGTGTTTAACCTCAATACTTTTTTATAGTTACTCTCAAGGAGCTAATGGAATTGAATGAGTAAGGTGAGAGGAGTTTAACCTGGTTTTAGTATGAAATTCTGGTTCATTTCTATTAATTTTGAATGCAAATGTTTTCAATTGATTTTATTGAGAAACTCATAATTCATCACTGATAAACCAATCTAAATATAAGGGCTTCCTCATTAGAGCTCTATAGCTGGATATGCTGAAAAATCTGTAACTCTGCATTTATGAACTTGGCTTCAGGATGAAGGACTTCCATCTTATCATCTATTGGATCTTGTGCCTCAAACATTCCGAGTGTTGACCCCTAGAGTCGCCTCTTAGTGCCCAGACTTCTGTCTGGTTAGCGTTTGTCCTAAAAGCATTTGGGTTCAGTTATTCACGTACTTGATTGGCTTGCATTTTTCATCTCCATGCATTGCATAGAAAACCTTAAAAACTTGAAAAATAAAATACCAAAAATTTAGAAAAACTTGAAAAACCAATTTTTTTAAGGTTACAAAATTGCTCTCTAATTGCATTATTTTGTTATGATCAAATCTCATGCGCATACCTACCTCTCATGATTCAATCTATGATTTCCTTGCTGTGACTTCATGGCATCTGATGCCTATTTGTGTAATCTGTTTATGCCATGCCAAGGGACCCAAAGCTCATTAACAACTGGTATCACTTGCTCTCTAAACACTCAGCATCAGTCACTCACAAGTGGTATCAATTCCTTATCTGCACGGGCCTCTCTCTGCATAGTCCATGCTTTACATGAATTCAAGAGGGACCGCACACTCAATTCAGGGACCCAAAAAATGCTTGGTATAGTTAGGATCTGAGCACTGCATTCACAGACCCAATATTATACTGGGACCTAACTCTCATGGCCGCAACTTGACTTATTCATTGATTTCTCTACTTAAATTAAGTCATCCTCTTTGCTGGTGTCAAATTCTTTTTCCAAACATGAATGAGCTTAGCAATGCCAGATATGATGCACTTTGACAAAGGGGGAGAGAATTATCAATTGGTATCAATTGTTCCCTATAGGTATGTCAAAAACCTTCATTTATTTTACTCTGTACATCCTGTGCTAAATATCTCCTACTTTACTCCTTTCACTTCATAACTGTGTCATATATTCTCTCCAAGTCTTTTATTTTTGATGATGTCGAAGGGGGAGAGAATTATATGAAGTGTTTGATGAGTCATTGTGCTCTCTTTCATGATAATATTTCTTCAAGAAATGAATCATAATGACTTATAGTTGCCATCATCAAAAAGGGGGAGAATGTTGGTCATGTGTGGAACATGCTTGATTATATTGTTTTGATGATGTCCAACTACGACTCATTGATGAGTCTGATTTGCATTTGATGATGTCAATATTCATGCATTTCGAGTTGGCAAGAATAGCTGTCAGTAAAGATTGAAAGAAATCAAGTAAGGCACAAGAAACGAGGCATTTGGTTGCACAGAAATCAAGGCAAGTGATGAAAAGATAAAAATATTGTTGGATGCTAAGAAACCAAGTAGGGCACAGAAAATGAGACAACTGGTTGCAAAGAAATCAAGGCAGGGTTGAAAAAGAAAGAAAATGTCAAACTGTCTAAAGACAGGGCGACCTTAGGCCTCTGAAGAAAGGAAGAAAAGTCTAAGTAGTTCTTTGCTTCATCGACCTAACTATGTTCATGCCTCGACCTCTTCTAGCTTCCAAATCAAAGTGTCGACACTAAGAGTCGACACCTTTTGTTCAAGGTTTTGTCTGGCGTTTGGAAGTCTCAGGACGTCGACGCAGGGGCTCCTAGGCGTCGACGCAGCAAAGCCCGTCTTAACATGTCTTCAGTGATTCAAAGCAATGACGTCGATGCTACAAAGCGTTCAGCAGCTACACCGACCTCACTAAAGCAACTCATCAAGCTGCATCAACCTCATCAACCTTCCGGCATAATTTCTTCATTAGCTGCACTGACCTCACCAGCTCAAGCGCCATCAGTTCAAAGAAGGTCAAAGGGTGATGTCGACCTGCCTCTCCCAGGAAGTCAACCTGTGACCCTTCCAGAAAGCGTTATAAACGCTTCTTCACTTCGTGGTGTCAACCTGCCTCTCTCAAGTCGACCTGTGACCCTTCCAAAAAGCGTTATAAATGCTTCTTCACTTGGAGGTTTCGACCTGTCTCTCTCAACAGGTCGACCTCATGGTTCTCAGAAGCTTTTTCCTGTCAAATCATAGAAGCTCGAAGGTGAATCCAGAGAATGAAAATATGCATCGTAAACCTCCAAAAACATGGATTTCCAGGTCTGGAGGAAGTTCCCAGGTTTGACTTTTGACCCTGCCATCATCATCACACCTGAACCACTTTTTGGAGATGGATATGTCAGAGATCTCTATTGGGGAAGGTCACTTCTCACTGTCACTACCTTTTGCAGTCACCCAATGTGACTCTTGTCCAGGCAGAGTACACAGAATAGAAAGTTGACTTAAGCCAATGGGAAGGCTGATTTCAAAGGAGGCATTTAATAAGGAGATCTGAAAAGTGGGTGAAGAAAAGATTTTGTCTATCTTCCTCTATCTACCACTGTCCTATCATAGGAACTACCTTGGAAAGGCTCTCAAGTATGCATCCTGCGCATGCCTTAAAGGAAGAAGGTTTTTGGAGGGAAAAGTTCTTTTCTCTTGTTAGGATTTAGGTGCTAGCTGATAAGCGCACAGCTGAGATCTAGAGGGGGGGTGAATGGATCCCCTTTAAAAGCTTTTACGGAATAAGAATTTAACCAAACTAACAATAAGATGGACTCCTTAATTGCGAGATAGAAGAGCAGAACACAATTACCAAAATACTCCCTCAAACAGAAGTAATGATTGGACACTTAGATGCCAAACTGGTACTGAGCAGATATCACAACAATGAACTGAAATACTTAATTGCACACCCAACCTGTGATTCTACTAAGCACACAGACAAACACTTCACAACTGATGTGTTTATGGATGGATAACAACAGATGAACTTCAAAAATAAACCATACAAGCAACTTGCGAAAGGGGATAGAGGATATGGAATAAAATGCAAGACAAACCATGGTGGACAAGGTTTTTAGATGGTTCGGTCTGCTACCCACAGACCTACGTCCATCTCACAGCTTGCTTACACTGCTGAGCAACACAGCTTGCTTCCGCTGAGCATCACAGCTAGCTTACACCATTGAGCATCACAGCTTACTGTCCAGAGGAACTGATCCTCTGTAATGCTGACGCACAGCTTGAAATACGAACAAGAAACAAGAAAAATAAAGCACAGGAAAATAAGAAATGAAAGCAGGAAAGATATAGCTCTCGCAGGAGCTAATTGGCTTGGATCTGATCCAGAGGCCAACAACGAGCAGATCTTCAAGATACTCCAACTGCTTCTCAATCACTTCTCTCTCTCTCTCTCTCTCTCTCTCTCTCTTTCTTCTCATGATCTCATGATCACTTTTGCCATCTACTCTTTCACTTCTCTGAAGGTCTCTCTTTCTTAGATAGCTACGCACTCTTCTTGGCAGCTCTAATTTTATTCTTCTCACCGCTGCTCTCTTCTTCACAGCACCTTCTGTAATAGCTTCTTTCAGTCGCAACACCAAGCTAGGAGGAGGATGCTTCATATTTATACAAGAACAGGGGCTCCGGTGATTTGATTCCATTTCCTTTTCATTGGCGCAAATTTTATGGTCCCCACAAGATTCCATCGAGGGCACGTGGAGGGAACACTCCCGCCCAAACTCTTTCTGGAGAATCCTTGACCACGTGTCAGATGGATGTAGATTGGTTAATCCACGTGGCATGATGATGTGCTAAGCTTTGTCTTGGATCATGTGCCAATCATTACTTCCTAGGATGCGTGCCAGTTATTTTCCCTTTCTGAGATCACGTGCCAGTAATTTACTAAAAGTAGGTTTGAGTTCCCTTATCGGATTTGGATTTTAAGTTAAGGGATTCAGAGTTGAATTGTCTGAAGCATCAACCTCACTATCAACCTTTAATACAGTTGCATCGACCTTTGACTTAGTGCATCTATGCACTATTCTGATGCTCTGAGCTTCTGGCTTAAGGCAGTGTTTCAGTGTGCACTTCTGCTGCTTCGTCCTTCTTTTGCTGCTACAGCTTTGTTGAACTGCTATGGACTATATGAGCTTGCTGCTGCTGCTATCTACCTTGTGTTCACTGGTTTGCCAACCTTAGCTGCAAAAGAATCTGGTTTACCAGGATTGCTTAAGACTTGTAAAGACTCTAGATCCATGCTTGATTGCTAGGGCAGAACAGTTCTGGATCCAGTTGAAGACAAATTCAATCTGGTCTACTGAAGCATTGATCTGATAGCTCTGCCAATTCTAGGTGCATCGACCTTTCTTTATTGCTCAGATCTTTTTAGCTATGACTTTGATCTATTGCCTTGACTTGTCTGAACAGAGCTGCATCGACCTTAGTTGATCTGCAGCATCCACTTCCCAACTACTGTATCGACCTTACTCTTGAGTGCTCAGACCTTGCTGGTTGGAACTTTGTTCTTCTGCCTCGACCTTCCTCTTAGGTGCACCGACCTCCTTACAGATGTAGCACTTGAGTTGTTTTTTTGCTTCGACATGGTTATTGAGTGCACCGACCTATTAAGCTTAAGGTACTTATAAGCATCGACCTGATAACCATGAGGCCCCTTAATGCATTGACCTGTCGATCTTGAAGTGTAGATGTGCATCGACCTTAGTGTCATTAGCTAACACTGGTGCACTGTTTCGATGTTTATTTTACCAGAGGTATTTTATCATGTATGTCCCACCGGGCGTGCCAGACTGTTTCCGATAGGATATTATTATTTGGTGTTTATTTGATTTATTCACGTGTCAATGAACCAATTAATTAACCGGTAATTAACTGACTGATTGACTGCGCGGGCGTGCCAGTCACATACGTGACGAGTTTATTATGCGCTCATTCTGACCCGTTTTGGGCGAGAGTGAGGTTCGGTCGGGACCAGCAGTCCGCCATACCATAAAGGCTACGGCGTTAATTACATCTCTCGCGAGGAGGGAAAACCTTTGATTAATTTCCGAGATGGTGGGGTGTCGAGGCCAGAATAAAGGATGCAAAGGATGCGAATGATCATGCAAGATATTATGATCTACCATGCACGGTTTATTATGGCATACCCTCAGTACTTGGCGGAGGAATTAGGTCCGAAGACCACCATCACGCGTAGCAAGAGCTTCCCGTCGGACATTGCCCGACTTTCTGCTCATGTCATTTGATATACCAAGGGCCCGTGCACTCAGGCATACATTGATGCGGCATGAATGCTTAGACTAAAGCATGATGACGAAGCTATGAGACTTGCTAACTCAAGTTTAAACAAACCAATTTATTCAATTTATTGATTACATTGTTTATTTAATTCTATTATCAGCGTTAGGAATTACCCCGGAGGAGAGGAGAGGGTTGAAATGGCACGACAATGCGATTCGAAACGGAACTGGCGCGGTACGCGTAGGCATAGAGTTTAAAACGGCGCGGGAAGTGTGGGTAAAGGCCTAAAACGGCGCCGCCTAACGTAGGTGTAGGGATTGGCTTGAAAACGGCGTGCTCCCCTTCCTAGCGCACCGGAATAAGGCGCGCCATTTTAAGGCGTATCGTATTAAGGCGCGTCGAGTGTCGATGGTGCCGGTTTAGCCCTATTTCACGGAAATTGAGGTTTTATTGATTTAATTTTGGACTTATTAAAGCGTTGTGGAAGATTTTGGGAGTTTATTAAATTAGTCATTCATCGGATCGGTCCCGGGCCATCCGGAGGTCAAGTCACAGGCTCGCGCGAGGTTCATACTCGAGCACGGCGATCGTTCCGAGTCAGACTTGTTCGAGCCGAAATTTTGGCAGCATCTCCCCATCCCGGAGGATTGCCAGGGAGAAGCGGGGAGTACTCACGTGGCGGAGCAACCCCTAAAAGCTGGGTGGTGCAACGGCGGCCGGTGAACCCGAACGGATAGGAGAACCCCGAGGGCCAACCTACTAGGGGTACCAAGTCCATGGGTGGGAAGTAGACGTATAGCGCGACTCATAGTGGGAGCGAAGACCCCGAGGGCTAGCCTACGAGGGGCACGTGACCCGAGTCAATATCAAGTCTAAGTTGGGACGGCCAATAGAGAGGGAAAACCCCGAGGGCCAGCCTACGAGGGGCACCCATCTCACGGCCACCACAAGGCCCACTAAGGGCCGTGGATTTGAGGTGTTGGGATTAGCCCGTTTACTGTTCACTCATTAATCCGTAGGAGATTCATCACTGTTGGATGGTCTCCTGTAGACAGAGCGTTATCGCGATGGAACAGTGGGGATGTTCCCCTCTCCCCGGTCACCTAATCTCCTCGAAGAGATGGTAATACGGCACGGTCGCAAGGCACACTCAGTCAGCAAGCTGATTGTGATAGCTATAGGTGTACATATATGCATATATATTAACAGTTGACAAAATGACTATTACATTGATGCTTAGAAGGCAAAAAAAAGTAGAATATAGGGACGGCCTCGCCTCCCCTCGTTCATGGTTCAGAACATAGGGGGATAGGAGGACGGGCCCAGGACCAGCCAGAGTGACGCACTTATGTGTATGTCTCTGGCGACGAAATCTTTGACACTCGAGTGGAAGAGAAACCCCAGGGAGAGGGGGATCAATGTAGCTCGTAGCGTAGCAGGGCATATCGATGTCGGAGAAGATGAACATCGGAAACCATTCGCATAGTGAAATGCACAGATAGAAGAAACATATTAATGGAAGGAGATGAATACGGCACCGCGCTCGAACGCATTTTATTCATCATCTTGGACGTAGCGAACAGTGCACATGTACATATTGCACATTCCCGGCACTAGCACTGTTGCACGGCGCCGCTTTAGCGGCCAAGAGAAGAAACGCAAAGAGGAAGAAGAAGAGGCGATGCAAAGAAAGAATAATACCATTAAACCCCTTTTATTGTGCCCCTGTGGTTTTGATGATAGCAAACACTATAAGTCACCATTTGCATGTGTGCATGAAAGATCTTGTTGATTCATTTAAGTGCATTCATATGTGTTCATGTTTTGTGAATGTGTGCTTGTGAATGACATTCCATTATATCTGTCTGACATCTGGTCGATGCATTCATGTAACAGAGTCAGCACGATTGCATTGAGCATACAGTTAGTGCACTGCATACAGAGTCTGCACACTGGTTGATAGCAGCACACTGTGGTGCATAACACAAGTCTATACATCACTGCACATGCCTTCCAAGAAGTCTATACATCGCATAGCATGTCTCTCCAGCAAGTCTATACACTGCATTCTCACACAACCACTCAAGTCTATACATCGCATTGCATTGTCAAGTCTGGACATTCCTTAGTGGCAAGTCTATACATTCCTCGAATTCAAGTCTGTACATTGGCCAAGTCTACACATCGTCTCCTTACTTCATGTCTGCACATTGGCCAAGTCTGTACATCGCCACTTGTTCATGCATATGTGCAAGTCTATACATTATCCTGTAGCTTGCACGAAGTCAAGTCCATACATTGCCCTGTAGCTTGCTTAGCTGAAGTCTGTAGATCCACCGTTGAACTTTCCAAGTCTTTACATCGGTGAAGTCTGTACAGTCAGTGTGTTTCACTCATCTAAAGTCTATACATTACTTCCCATCTTTACCTACGTTCTGAACTGAGCAAGTCTATACATTCCTTTCCTTTGCCTACGTTCAGAACACAAGTCTACACACTGTCATGTAGCTTGCATGAGTCATTGAAGTCTGTACATCGCTTGGCGCTCACCAAGTCTGTATATCGCCTTGGAGCTTTCCAAAGTCTATACATTAGCCAACAGTGCATCGTCTCATGCATCATCTCTCTCAAAGTCTGTATAGCCAGTTCTGTCTCACTTAGCATCTTGTGCATGCATCGTCTTACAAAGTCTGTACATCGTGAGTCTGTCCAAGGCATTTCACTAAAGTCTATACACTCACCTGTTTCATGTCTGTACAACGGCTTCCTTCATGCTTTAGCTTGGCATCACACAAAGCCTATACATCATTGTGCATCCCTTGATTTCGAAGTCTGTACATTCTGGTTGCTTCAACGCAAGTCTGTACATTCTAGTTGTCTCATAAGTCTACACATCCCCCCCATAGCAAGTCTGCACATCGTTTGAACAGCACAACAAAGTCTATACATTCTGTTGCATACCTTGCGCACAAAGTCTACACACTCCTATATGCCTTGTGCATTGTTCATCAAGTCTATACACTCTGTGTGTCTGCATCGCATTCATCAAGTCTATACACTCCTTAACTCAGTTCGCAGCTGAGTCTGAAGTCTGTACAGCCTTTGCATTATGCATACTTTGAAGTCTATACATTGCTTGTGTAACTCCAACCCTTACTTCAAAGTCTATACATTGGATATGCTCGTGCATTCTAAGTCCATACACTGCTTTGGGCATTGTTCTTCACAGCATGTCTGTACACTGCATTCGGGCATTGTTCTTCACATCATGTCTGTACACGCTTCAGTCTTGCATGTATGAAGTCTGTACATGGGTCTAGCTCTGCATTCATATAGTCTGTACAGTCAGTGTGTTGCTCGAACCAAGTCTATACATTGTCTCAGCACACACACGCAAAGTCTGTTCACTGCATCTGGCAGTCTGCATAGTAAGTCTATACAACGTCCCACGGCAGCACTACAATGTCTATACATCGCTGGCAGCCAGCACTGCAATGTCTATACATTGCGTCCCACAGCCTGCACAGCATGTCTATACAACGTCCAGCTGCCTGCCGCAAAGTCTGTACATTGCGTCCCACAGCATGCAGCAAAGTCTATACATTTGCTATCGCTTGTTCTTGCATCCCCCGCAAGTCTGTACATTGAGGTCGCTTGAAGGGCTTCAAGTCTATACACTCTCACCAATGTACATACTTGCCTATATGTTGCATCTAAAGTCTGTACACGCTCATGCATTATTTCATTAAGTCTATACATTGTTTGTTGATCGACTGAAGTAATTCTTTCATTGTACAGGCTGATGAATGGGCACGTGATCTGAGGTTGACACCTGGCACGTGATCCTAGGTTATCTGGACAGAGAGGGCACAAGCCCTGCACGCCCTACATCTGCTGCTGATATAAATAGTAGCGATCGAGCAAGAGAAATCAAGACAAAAAAGAGAAAAGATAGAGACTGTGATAGAAGAAGGTGAGAGCAGCAGAGAAGAAGTGAGCAGCAGAGAGTGATAGAGGAAAAGAGCCGCAGAAAGGCAGAAAGCAGAAGAAGGAAAAGAAGAAGAAGAGAAAAGAAGAGACATAGAGAGCCTGCACGATCGAGTGTCAGAAAAAGAAAGAGAAAAAGAGAAGGAGAAGAGAGAGAGTGAGAGTTCGTGGAGAAGAAGAAAGAAGACTCGACTGAAGATCTGTCTATTGGACCATGGATCAAATCCAGGCCAGTCAGCTCCATGGGAGCCACATCTATGTTATCATTCTTTACAGCTTTCTGATCGCTGTGTATTTTTCATTTCTTATTTTTCCTTTTCATTTGGTCATCATTGTTCTTCCGACTCTCTGGACTGAGGTCGGGTTCCTCCTGTGGACTCAGGAGAAGGGAGACATTGTGTCTCCGGTTGCAAGTGGCTGGGAGTCACTTGTGGGTTTCCCTCCGGGTTGGAGGAAGGGAGATTCATCTCCGGTTCTGGTATTGTCGGTTGCAAGTCCAGGTGTTCCCTCTGGGTTTCAGAGGAAGAGAGACCTCGGTCTCTGGTTTGCTAGTGACTGGGTGTCACTAGTGGTTCCCTCCGATTGGGAGGAAGAGGGGAGGTTGTTCCCCTGGTCAAGCTGTTTGATAGCAAGTGTTTACAGACTGAGTCTGCTGTTCTAGCGTTGCTAGTGGAAGCCTCACTCCGGTTGGGAGTGAGGGGTGGACGTAGGTCTTGGTGACCGAACTACCTAAAAATCCTCTGTGCAGTGTGGTTGTGTTTTGCTCCTTGTATTCTACCTCCTTCACAGGTTGCCTTAGCATTCTCGTTTCTATCTGTGCTGCTTCCGCTAGTTGCTTGTTTAGGCGCGCCTTATATATTTGCTCAGTGGTTTAAAAGAGAATTTAACTTGTTCTTCAGATTGTCTATTTGCCTTGATAGTGTTCTAGTCTTTTATTGAGCGAAAAGTTTTTTAAGGGTGGGATTCATTCACCCCCCCTCTGAATCCATCGCACCGATCCTATCACCTTTAACCCACTGGTATATTCATTCATTCCATATGAAGAATGTACAGAGTTCATCCCGGCGCTGGCGTTGTCGCACGGTCGCCGTCGACAACAAATGAGAGAAGCGAATATAGGAGAAACACATAGATGGTGAGGGGGGGGGAGGAAGGAAGGCTCATATTGATGGGAATCGACGTCGAGCACTAACTTTTTATTTTACATTTGTGTCCTTTAGTTTATTTTTATATCCTTGGGAAAGTATATGTGCAATTATAAGGCTTTATAAGCCAATGTGTCATTCCCTTGGATTGTTTGGGTTTTGGTGTAAAATGTCAGTAGGTCCAGCAAGGGGGCCCTCACTCCTTTCCCATTGGTCCACCTAAGTCATAGGGGTCCATGTGGGGCTGGTCAAAGTCCTAGGTGGGCTTCTAGATGATTTGACATTCAAAGGGGACAAAGGGGTTTAAAAGTCCAATGATGACTTCCTTCCTTTCAAAGGAGTGTCCCCTCCATATGTAATTTATTTATTTTGGGTTTTTGACCACATGGGGGAAGAAAATAGCCTCTTTCCCACGAAATTCCTAGCCCCCCACCCCATGCCATTCTCTATATAAGCCTATGTATAGTGTCATTAGAGAATTAATGAAGAAATTATGTGAAAATTGCTTGAAGCAAGAAGGGTGTGCCCTCTCTCCTCTCTCTCTGGTTCTCTTCTTCTTCCTCTAGCCCTCTAGGGTGTGAAGCCCTCTCCTATATTCTCCTTAGCCCCTCCGAGTTCCCTCTCTGCCGCCGCCGTTCGTGCCGCCATCGCGCCGCCACCGCCACTACATCAGAGTTCTGTCCAAATCAGGACAGAACCTCATCACTTGATTTTTATCTTTTCTTCTTATTATCTCATCGAGCCCTAATTTTGAGGGTTTGTTCTGTCCATCTCCCTTAACCTCCAGTTCAAATTTCGTGTCATTTGGAAGTCATTAGGTATTTTTCCCATATTTTTGTTTATCCTCTCAGTAATCTACCTTTTGCAGATCTACAGGACAGAGTCACCTTATCGCATTTTCCCCACCCACCTACAAATTTTAAGAAAATCACAAAACATTACTCAGTGTTCCACACATATATTCCCTTCCACCATAATTTTCGTGGAGTCTAGAAAATTCATTTGACCTTCGGTCAAAGGTCCGTTTTAGGAAGATCCCTTACTGCCCTGTATGTCTGTCAGTCTGAGTCAGAAATTAAAACAGTGTTACGGTCATATTCATTTTCAATCCATTTGGTGGATGGAGCTGTCAAAAATATATGTTGTATATCTATGAGTGCTCTTTCCAACGGTACCAGCCACGCCTCGATCGACCTCCGAATCTGAACGTCGTAATTCATGTCGCTGAGGCCTGCAAATCTATTCCCTGTGCAGGTCCGAAATTGCAGTCCAGAAGATATTCAGAAATAAATATCAAAATTCAATTTCAGGAGCCGCCCCTTCAGGGAGTCGTTCAGGGACGCCCTGCCATCGTCCCAGCCAAGCGGCGCCTCCGGAAGATCTCAGGAAGGCGACGTTCCTTTGGAAATCGTTGCTTGTTGTCTAGTGAGTCAGCAACCGAGTTGGCGCAGCACCGAGTTGGAATAGTGCCGAGTCAGACCAACAGGTCGATTATGTGCCGTACGCACCTCCAGATTGCTGCCCGTCAACCCAGGGTCGGTCCTCCTAGGCCCCACTTGTAGCCCTTTACCTCCCTACGTGGAGTGGGCAATAAAATTCACGGTTGTAATTAACTTTTTACTGTTGTTACCGGGAGTTACCGTAACTGGCCGGGGATGTCTTCCCCACGCCCGGAGCGTGGAGGTAAACTCGCTGCCCTCCTCGTAGGCATTGCTTTACTCGTATTACTTCGTATATGCCGCTGCATGTGATAGGTTTCTAGCTTGTTATTCTATTATCACCGCTGCGAGAGAGCGAGATTGAGTGTACCGCCCCGTGACTTGATCCGAGTTAACGCGGAAAGGCCGATACCCGAGACTCACGGCCGGTTTCACAACCGCGCCCGATCCCACGTCTTCCCTCGCATAGTGACAATCGCATGCTAGAGTCCCAGGTCGCGTGTCCGTCCCGCATCAATTTGGTATCAGTGCGCCAGTTGAGTCTAGGGTAGTTGTTGTGTCTAAGTCCGAAACAAAACACACAAAAAAGAGTCATTTACGTCGAGTCTAAGTGTAAGTTGGTCTAAGGTTGCATCACATACCATTAATCGGTATATCAAAAGGTGTTGTCCGAACGTTAGGCTACGCCTATCGGGATGGCCGCACACTTGCGCGAGCGATCCTCGGATGGATTATCTCCGCCACGTACCGAGTCTTGGTTGTGTTTAGGTGTGTAGTCGAGAATCATTTCAACTTTGCATTTATATCATATTCTAAGTTGTGTCTAGGTGCTTGCATTAGTTGGCATAACATTTTGCTTATAAAAAAAAAAAAATGGCCTTGCATGACCATTCCTAGGGATCCATTCCCATCTTTTGGCAACTATGGTCAACCCATACCTCAGGCCCGACCAAGCTAACCTGTCCGTGTCCGAGTACATTAGGGACTTCGAAGTGTACCGGTTAAGATGTGAAGTCGGGCTAGATAACATCGAGGCCGGAACTCAGTTATGGAAGGGTTCGCAGCTTCACTTCCAATTTGAATTATTTTGCCGCCACGTGAAAACTTTGGGGGATTCCTATAAGGTCGCTCTGGAGGTCGAGCCATTTGAGTCTCGATTTAATGCTACCATACGGCAAGTCGATGCCGCCCTTCGGCAAGCATCTACCTCCCAGCTGATTCTCGATCCGGTCGGACCCCCACTTGGGCCCCCACCCCAGTCAGGGAATCCTTCACCACCCATGAGAGCTCCGATGCCACCACCCTCTACTTCCGAACTTGATTCGGAACCATCTTACTTGGAGCCACCTCATCCCGAGCCACCCGTGTTTCTAACGGGTACGCTTTTCATAGCCGAGCCGCTTCTTAGCTGACTCAAGGATAGCTTGGTCCCACTTCCATATCCATCCATGGACCCCATCTTACCTCTAGTGCCCGTCAACTCCTACCATACTACATTCCAATCTAGTCACCATGTTGACACATTGGGTGACCTTATTCTTGGTTTAGGTTGGCAATGGAAGTTGACGCATTTATTGGCTCGAGGCTTCGACCAACCCACTAGTTGTAGCTTCACCCATCCGGCCATAGGATCCATTACCTCCGTATGCACCGTGGGTTGTGTCACTACGGAGATCCTCTTATTCCTCCCCATGTCGGCCGAACCTGACTTCATACCCTTTTGCCCGAGGGAGGAACCATACATCCTATACATGATCACCGTCCCACCTATAATGCATGAAGGTGACTATCCACACCTTCAAGACTTCTACACTGGGGACCGTGACATGTGAGAACCCATCAGAAGGGGTCATACCTTCTTTGATCCCTTTGACCCATTCCCTAGTGGACCCCGTGACCCACCATATATACTTCACTTCTTTGAGGGAGTCCACTACCATACCCCTTCCCCACGGGATGGGTCATCTATGCCCACCAAGCCCGATCCACCTACATTCGGTCCTCCTAGCCCTCCCAAGTCTCCCAAATCCCATAGGCGGCCTCATACTAGGGACAAAGTAGGGTGTCTAGGAGTCTTACTTTCCGCCAACCACCGGTTGCCACTAGTGTATGCATGGCACATGTTCGGGTGTCCTGGTCCACCATCGCCTATGCGTAGGTCGGACTAACCTTAGGTTTGTTTAGGGTCTTTGTGAGTCTTTGTTTCGTTTGTCTATCGTGTGTCTGTGCATACCTGGAGTCGAGTTTGTTTTGTACACTCACATTGTTAGTCCCTTTCGAGTGCGAGACTTGTCGGACTTTGGGATCGGTTCTACTTCATATCGGATCTAGTCACATAAGGGACAAGCGGTGATTCCTAGTGAGTCTTCGAGCCGCCTTCCCTCCTTTGAGAGTGACCCCACCCCGGAGTGTCCATCTCCAGCCTCTTCCCCATCAGCGTGTGCATATCGAATCTATATGGGATGAGCATGTGTCGATTACTTGGAGTGGAGCGTACTCCGTGCTTCATGGTACGATGACGGATCCGCCGGAGCTACTCGAGCAGCCGCACCCCTTACTCGACGGGGTCGAGTTCTTCCCACCCGGGGAGAGTTGATGGGAATCGACGTCGTGCACTGACTTTTTATTTTACATTTGTGTCCTTTAATTTATTTTTATATCTTTGGGAAAGTATATGTGCAATTGTAAGGCTTTATAAGCTAATGTATCATTCCTTTATATTGTTTGGATTTTTGTGCAAAATATCAGTAGGTCCAGCAAGGGGCCCCTCACTCCTTTCCCATTGGTCCACCTATGTCATAGGGGTCCATGTGGGGCTGGTCAAAGTCCTAGGTGGGCTTCTAGATGGTTTGACATTCAAAGGGGACAAAGGGGTTTAAAAGTCCAAGATGCCTTCCTTCCTTTCAAAGGAGTGTCCCCTCCATATGTAATTTATTTAATTTGAGTTTTTGACCACATGCGGGAAGAAAATGGCCTCTTTCCCACGAAATTCCTAGCCCCCCACCCCTTGCCATTCTCTATATAAGCCTATGTATAGTGTCATTAGAGAATTAATGAACAAATTATGTGAAAATTGCTTGAAACAAGAAGGGTGTGCCCTCTCTCCTCTCTCTCTGGTTCTCTTCTTCTTCCTCCAGCCCTCTAGGGTGTGAAGCCCTCTCCTATATTCTCCTTAGCCCCTCTGAGTTCCCTCTCTACCGCCGCCGTTCGTGCCGCCATCGCGCCGCCACCGCCGCTACATCGGAGTTCTGTCCAAATCAGGACAGAATCTCACCTCTAGATTTTTATCTTTTCTTCTTTTTTGTCTGATCGAGCCCTAATTTTGAGGGTTTGTTCTGTCCATCTCCCTTAACCTCCAGTTCAAATTTCGTGTCATTTGGAAGTCATTAGGTATTTTTTCTATTTTTTTGTTTATCCTCTCAGTAATCTGCCTTTTACAGATCTACAGGACAGAGTCACCATATCGCATTTTCACCACCCACTTACAAATTTTCAGAAAATCACAAAAAATAACTCAGTGTTCCACACATATATTCCCTTCCACCATAATTTTCGTGGAGTCTAGAAAATTCATTTGAGCCTCGGTCAAAGGTCCGTTTCAGGTAGATCCCTTGCTGCCCTGTATGTCTGTCAGTCCGAGTTAGAAATTATAACAGTGTTACGGTCATATTCATTTTCAATCCGTTCAGTGGATGGTGCTGTCAAAAATATATGTTGTATATCTATGAGTGCTCTTTCCAATGGTACCAGCCACGCCTCGATCGGCCTCGGGATCTGAGCGTCGTAATTCGTGTCGCTGAGGCCTGCAGATATGTTCCCTGGGCGGGTCCGAAATTGCAGTCCAGAAGATATTCAGAAATAAATATCAAAATTCAACTTCAGGAGCCGCCCCTTCAGGGAGTCGTTCATGGACGCCCTGCCATCGTCCCAGTCAAGCGGCGCCTCCGGAAGATCTCAGGAAGGCGACGTTCCTTTGGAAACCGTTGCTTGCTGTCCAGTGAGTCAGCAACCAAGTTGGCGCAGCACCGAGTTGGAATAGTGCCGAGTCGGACCAGCAGGTCGAGTACATGTCATACGCACCTCCAGATTGCTGCCCGTCAACCCAGGGTCGGTCCTCCTAGGCCCCACTTGTAGCCCTTTACCTCCCCGCGTGGAGTGGGCAATAAAATTCACTGTTGTAATTAACTTTTTACTGTTGTTATCGGGGGTTACCGTAACTAGCCGGGGACGTCTTCCCCACGCCCGGAGCGTGAAGGTAAACTCGCTGCCCTCCTCGTAGGCATTGCTTTACTCGTATTACTTCGTATATGCCACTGCATGTGGTAGGTTTCTAGCTTGTTATTCTATTATCACCGCTGCGAGAGAGCGAGATTGAGTGTACCGTCCCGTGACTCGATCCGAGTTAACGCGGAAAGGCCGATACCCGAGACTCACGGCCAGTTTCTCAACCGCGCCCGGTCCCACGTCTTCCCTCGCATAGGGACGATCACGAGCTAGAGTCACAGGTCGCGTGTCCGTCTCGCATCAATTTGGTATCAGGGCGCCTGTTGAGTCTAGGGTAGTCGTTGTGTCTAAGTCCGAAATAAAACACACAAAAAAGAGTCATTTACGTCGAGTCTAAGTGTAAGTCGGTCTAAGGTTGCATCGCATACCATTAATCGGTATATCAAAAGGTGTTGTCCGAACGTTAGGCTACGCCTATCGGGAAGGCCGCACACTTGCACGAGCGATCCTCGGATGGATTATCTTCGCCACGTACCGAGTCTTGGTTGTGTTTAGGTGTGTAGTCGAGTCTCATTTCAACTCGAGTCTCATTACAACTTTGCATTTATATAATATTATAAGTCATGTCTAGGTGCTTGCATTAGTTGGCATAACATTTTGCTTATAAAATAAAAACAAAAAAAATGGCCTTGCATGACCATTCCTAGGGATCCATTCCCATCTTCTGGCAACTATGGTTAACCCATACCTCAGGCCCGACCAAGGTAACCTGTCCGTGTCCGAGTACATTAGGGACTTCGAAGTGTACCGATTAAGATGTGAAGTCGGGCTAGATAACATCGAGGCCGGAACTCAGTTCTAGAAGGGTTCGCGGCTTCACTTCCAATTTGAATTATTTTGCCGCCACGTGAAAACTTTGGGAGATTCCTATAAGGTCGCTCTGGAGGTCGAGCCATTTGAGTCTCGGTTTAATGCTGCTATACGGCAAGCCGATGCCGCCCTTCGGCAAGCATCTACCTCCCAGCTGATTCTCGATCCGGTCGGACCCCCACTTGGGCCCCCACCCCAATCGGGGAATCCTTCACCACCCATGAGAGCTCCGATGCCACCACCCTCTACTTCCGAACTTGATTCGGAACCATCTTACTTGGAGCCACCTCATCCCGAGCCACCCGTGTTTCTAACGGGTACGCTTTTCATAGCCGAGCCGCTTCTTAGCTGACTCAAGTATAGCTTGGTCCCACTTCCATATCAATCCATGGACCCCATCTTACCTCTAGTGCCCGTCAACTCCTACCATACTACATTCCAATCTAGTCACCATGTTGACACATTGGGTGACCTTATTCTTGGTTTAGGTTGGCAATGGAAGTTGATGCATTTATTGGCCCGAGGCTTCGACCAACCCACTAGTCGTAGCTTCACCCATCTGGCCATAGGATCCATTACCTCCGTATGCACCATGGGTTGTGTCACTACGGAGATCCTCTTATTCCTCCCCATGTCGGTCGAACCCGACTTCATACCCTTTTGCCCGAGGGAGGAACCATACATCCTACACATAATCACCGTCCCACCTATAATGCATGAAGGTGACTATCCACACCTTCAAGACTTCTACACTGGGGACCGTGACTTGTGGGAACCCACCACAAGGGGTCATACCTTCTTTGATCCCTTTGACCCATTTCCTAGTGGACCCCGTGACCAACCATATATACTTCACTTCTTTGAGGGAGTCCACTACCATACCCCTTCCCCACGGGATGGGTCATCTACGCCCACCAAGCCCGATCCACCGACTTTCGGTCCTCCTAGCCCTCCCAAGTCTCCCAAATCCCATAGGCGGCCGCATGCTAGGGACAAAGTAGGGTGTCTAGGAGTCTCACTTTCCGCCAACCACCGGTTGCCACTAGTGTATGCATGGCACATGTTCGGGTGTCCTGGTCCACCATCGCCTATGCGTAGGTCGGACTAACCTTAGGTTTGTTTAGGGTCTTTGTGAGTCTTTGTTTCGTTTGTCTATCGTGTGTCTGTGCATACCTCGAGTCGAGTTTTTTTTGTACGCTCGTGTTTTTAGTCCCTTTCGAGTGCGAGACTTGTCGGACTTTGGGATCAGTTCTACTTCATATCGGATCTAGTCACATAAGGGACAAGCGGTGATTCCTAGTGAGTCTTCGAGCCGCCTTCCCTCCTTTGAGAGTGACCCCACCCCGGAGTGTCCATCTCCAGCCTCTTCCCCATCAGCGTGTGCATATCGAATCTATACGGGATGAGCATGTGTCGATTACTTGGAGTGGAGCGTACTCCGCGCTTCATGGTACGATCACGGATCCACCGGAGCTACTCGCACAGCCGCACCCCTTACTCGACGGGGTCGAGTTCTTCCCACCCGGGGAGAGTTGATGGGAATCGACGCCGAGCACTGACTTTTTAGTTTACATTTGTGTCCTTTAGTTTATTTTTATAACTTTGGGAAAGTATATGTGCAATTGTAAGGCTTTATAAGTCAATGTGTCATTCCCTTGGATTGTTTGGGTTTTTATGTAAAATATCAGTAGGTCCAGCAAGGGGGCCCTCACTCCTTTCCCATTGGTCCACCTAAGTCATAGGGGTCCATGTGTGATGTGACACAACCTAGGACTTATCAAGCAAGCACAAGTTGGCATTCAAACGGACCGATAATAGCAACCGCTCTCCCGTTGCTCACCCAAGACCCGGGGTTAACTTGGCAATGCCAAAGAGAGGTTGTGAGGGCTAGGCCCTTGCTGGTAGAGGGCCAGCAAGGCCTAAGTTGATTCCCAAGGGTAATGGCAGCCCAATTCAAGGCAGCCGACGTCGTGTCGAGGGCACGGGTTCCACTCTTTTCCCACGGTGATCACTTATAGCAAAGGAGCTTAAGGGTCGGGCTCTCATTCACGGCCAGCGGAGTTTATGAACTAATATTGATTGAACAAATACTAATTAGAGCAAAGTTTGGAGCACTTACTCGACCGGTTTGAAGAAACCGGTCCTGCTCGGAGACGAGGGCGAGCGGGGAGGCGTGGGGTCCCCACACGCCGCGTCGGGGCAGTTTGACCTGTTTAGGAAGCTACAACACTACACCTCTCGCAGGAGGGGGACCTTGGGGTGGGGGTTAATAGATATTACATCCAAAACTACCTCCACATAGGGAGGGGCCTTCAGCCGGCCAAGCGGGGAGGGGTGGAACCGAACTTGCAACCAATAAGGAGGCTCTGCCCGCTTTCTGTGAGTGCTGACAGAAGGTCGAAGAAATAGCTGCTGTGACTGCTCCCAAATTTTTTTGGGGATGAAACCACCTGGAAATTCTTCGTAGCTGGATCGGGATGATGCTTGAATTTTTTTGATTTCTTTGGGCACCACTTCTGGTCGGGGTACGGGCTTGAACAGGGTGGCAGACCCTCGATTCTGTCAGCTTCAGGTTCCCAACAGCATGAAGAAGAGGGTGCCACGATCGCTCCCGAGCTTAGAATCAGGTGCCTCCAAGGTCGTTGGAACCGTTGACGAGTCCTCTTCGACACGAGCTTGACGGGGATGCCAATTGTTGTTGGAGCAGACCGGTACGATCTGAACACTGAGGAGGGGTCGGTGCAGACTGAGTGGAGACAGAACCGCACACCCGGGGGAGAAAATTGATAACTTCCAGATCCGGATGCTAAACCGAGCTCTACTTTCTGAGAATGAAAGAAAACTCAGAGTAGAAGACTTTTGTAGAAGAAATCTCGTTCAGATTTCCAGCAGGATTGCCGCAGTAGATCGTCCACTCAGGTTCTGGTGTCCTGCCAGAGAAGCTTTGCGTAGTCGAGGAAGAAATGTTCTCCCGGTCAGCTCGGTGCTCGGATGAAGTCGAAACCACCGCCGTTGCGAAGCTGACTGGGAGTCGCTTCCGGACGATTTCTCTTGGGCCTTCAGAAACATCCGGAGGAGGCCGTGGTCGCCTTTGCAAGATGCTGCTCTTCTGCAGGTCTTCAACAGCAACCGAACCTGAGTTGTCTCTTCAAGTGGGGGCGGATGATGGGGTATTGGAGTGACTAGATGATGAAGGGGAGTGGGGAGAGGATGGGAGGGGATGTGGGGAGGTGTGGGAGGAGGTAATGGTGATGGTTAGCAGGGTTTGGTGAGGGGAGAAGCAGGGTCTTGCTAGTTCTACACAAGGTGGAGGGGATATGGAAGGGTGGCGGGGGAAGGTGGAGGCTCTAGATGGAATGGGGGTGGAGGGAAGGGGAGGGGCGACCAGGCCTAGAGAAGGGGAGCTTGGGGCGGCCAAGGCTATGGAGGGAATGGGATTTTCAAATTCAAATGGTCTTGGGAGGTGGAGGGTGGCATGGGGAAGAAGGGAAAGTGTTTGGGAAATAGGAAAGGGGTGGTTGGTGGTTGGGGGGTGGAGTGGGGATTGGGGGATCTCCCTTGGGACTAGGGGGGTGGAGTAATGAGAGGGTGTGGGAAGTTGGAGAGGCCTTAATGGGGTAGGTGGGAGGGTGGAGGTGGTTGGTGTGAACACCTAAAGAAGAAGATGTTACGCCGACAAAGCTAAATAAAAAAGGGGCAAGAGATTGCTATATGGAGGGTGATCGCCAGAGGGGTTACCTCAAAAAAAGGAAGGAAATTGATCGCGAATACCTGGTGAGAAAAGGGATGCGGGATGATTGTGGATTTCTTCCTCCTCCTTCTACCGGCCGGCCGATGAAGGGGGTTTCTCTCTTTGATTACCCTTAAACAAATCACAAACAACCAAAGATAAAATAGGATTAGCCAAAGTGTAGTATCAATCCTCAAATAGAATAAGATGGTGAAATAATAGCATGAATTGTGCACCTTTTGGTTTCTTTAAAACCCCTAAGAGAACTAGGGAAAAGAGAAGATGTGATGCAAAGCTAATGCAAAAGACTGATGAACGATGATGAGATGATAAGATAAGCTAACATAAAGAACTCCCTACTGTTCCTGACAACAGTAAAGGGAGAGAAAACCAAGATGATGGCCGTGGGATGCTGTATCCGGAAGGAGGAAGAATCAATCAAACAGCAGCAATCTGTTTCTTTCTGTAAAAAAAACAAACTCTCTGCTCAACCTGTTGCTCTGCTAAGCTCTTCTCTGCTTCTAACTCCTTCTCTAACCTCTCTAACCTCTTCTAACCCTTTCTAACCCTTCGCGCTAGCTCAACCCAGGGGGCTATTTATAGGGTGCAAAACACAGATCTGATGGGATAAGAACAGGCAAGACTCATCTACGGCAAGATCTCTACTTCCCCAATCGAGCATGGTGACCAAAACATAGCAGGGAACTCTCCAGGAAAGGTCTGTTCAAGTAGGACTCGGAAGGGTGGAAGACGACCCACGGAAAGGCGTTATTCGAAATTGACGACCTGGGACAAGGCGTTAATTAAAATCACGACTGGGACAAAGGCGTTAATTCATGGATTTAATTTTAGTAATGAAAACATTCTTTATTTGAAAATGATGAAGAGACGCCTGAGAGAGAGGCGTTAATTCAAAACACGACCCATGGAGGGACGTTAATTCTTATTTTCTAATTTTGAGTAGGATTTGTAAAAGTCCAGAAACTGACGCCTTTTGGATCAGTCATCCTTTCTTTGAGAAACGCCCCGGCCCAAGCCGTTATTTAAAACACGCCCTACGTAGAGTCGTGAATTACAAAAACAATTAGAAAATGGCCTAAAAACACACGAAAATAGAAAAACTTCATATTATGGAAATATTGAAGTTCACTTTGGGGCGTTAATATGGTGACATGAGATTTAATTAACATAGTATCAATTTTGGCGTGTCTACAGCTGCCCCGCCTTGGCGTCTGCTTTGCATGGGAGTGAGACAAAATGAAGTGAAAGTGCAACAAGCGAAATGAAGTGGAATGAACTGATAAGTAGATGCCAAGGTGTGATGTGACACGCCTCTGACACTAAGCGTTAGAAATCTTTCCAAGATTCTGAGTGCAACAACTCTGGGTGATTCCAAGAAAGCATCGATTGGCTGGATGAAGGAGACTAAACTAAATAAATAAAATGTGCGCGAGGGCACGACAGGGAGGCACCTTTGGGGAGCGGTTACCAGCCAATGTGGACGTGCTACAACCAAGGTGGATTTGCAGAAAATTAAAGTGAATGGAGATGAAGACCCAACGAAGGGACGCTTTCAAGGAACTAGCCTGAGCGGTTTCAGAGAGAATAAAGTACTTGATTTGGAGTGGAATATCTCATGTCAACTCAATCAAGAGCGAGTGACCTTCATTATTGCCGTAATATGAAGATTTTCATCATTAAGCTCAAAGTCCTACATGATGCATGCTGGGCTAAAAGAAAAATTAAAATAAACTAAAAATAGAAAATAATCAAGGATAATATTGCCAAGCCATCTAGATTTGGTCAAGAATCCAGATCTCTGAGCTGACACTAAGCCGAAGCCCGTTTGTCCGCGCATCAACCCAGAAAGTGGAACCATCGTCCCAGACCTTTAATGACTCAACGGCCTATCCATGTGATCAAGATTCTCCTGGATTTATCACTGTTTTTGATGAAGGGGAACTCAAATTCCAGGTTCGTCAGAACCACAAGGTCCTTGATATACCATAATAGCGTAGAGTACCAAATAGTAACAATGCTTACAGGAAAGAATACAAGAACAGAATGATGTTACTCCCATGCATCTCGAATCCTGCACTCTTCTGCACTTGAAAATTCATTAGTCCTCATGATAGAAAATATCCTCAGTTTAAACATGACATGACCATAATTGCATAATCACAAATAAATTCCACTTAAAAGACAACACTTTTAAACTAGCTGAACACTTGTGTAGTTGTGTACTTGTGGTTGTGTACTTTGCTCCTTTTCCACGTTCTTTGCTTTTGCTTCACTTTTCCATGTGCCTGCAGCCGTAGTTCACACTTAAACAAATAGGTTAATTCATCTGTTCGACTTAGCCCCTTGCTTAATAAGCAAGGGATGTCTTTACTTTGACCTTGATAACGGGTCAAGGGGCCAAGCCTTTAATCAAATAAGGCAAATGAAATAACCAATAAAGGGAGATGCAACACGCAAGCAGTCATATGCAAACCATAATAAAAGATGCCCATACAAGATGCAAGCACACATCATGAACGATAAACCACCACCACTTTTTATTTTCTTCTTTTCTATTTTTCTTCTTTTCATTCTTTTTTTTCTCCTATTTTCTCAAAAGGACGCCTTAGACTAGGTCATTTTTCAAATAAAAGACGCCCTCAGTGACGGTCGTTAATTTTGAAAAAGAATTTGATTTTCGTGGAAATGACAACCTACCTAGGGGCGTTATTTGAGAAATAACGACTTTCACACAGGCGTTAATTCCATAAAAGGCGCCTTACTCAGAGGCGTTAATTTCCGTGTCTTCAGAATTGGGTTGACAAAGCTACTAAGGCACTGGGTCCTAGTGGTCATCATTGAGGATTCATTGATCTTTCTTGAATAATCAAAAGGGGGTCGACTTGCTATTGGTTAAACTTATATGCAAGATCTCGCACGGTGCAATCTCCTAGATCAGTCTCGACCATTCTGCTGGTTTATGACTTACCACAAAGAAAGAGATGGAAGATGATATAAGGAAGCCCATAAGGGATTCTGAGAAACTCGAGGCAAAACTACCTCCCCTACCCTATGCCTGTTGGGGTTCAGTCTTGGGCATAGGGAAATTTTGTTACCTTTTGCCTCTTTTATATTGCATGCATACGCCTAAGGTTTTTCTTGCGGGGACTTTGCCCTCTTGACATGCTTTTCTTTTCACGATTTGACTTTCTCTTTGAAACTGATTTGTACTGATGAAAAACCTAATTGTACTTGGGCTTTTGCGGCATTTTTGTTCCCTTTTGGGCCCTGACTTCCACTTACTAAGGCGGCGGGTAGGCTTGGCGAGTCTACTCCGAGACCTCTCTTCCTCCCTTATGGGCCGAAGAGGAAAAGAATGGGTATTGTCTTCACCTTTAGTCAGGTTTTTGGCTTCCCATCGGATTTTGCACCGCTTGAGTTCGAGGTTTAAGTGTGTAGTGTGTGCAGAAGTCGACCCCATTTTAAGTTAACAAGACTGATGAATGAATACTGAATTTTGACCTTTCAGACTTTGCGTCCTCGTACGCCATGGCAACCATTTTGGAAATTGGAAGATTTTTTTTGAATTTTGGAGAATTTCTATTGTTTTTTTGGTATTTGGAAATTTCAATTTTTTTTGGATTTTGGAAAATTTCAAATTTTTTTTTGGATTTTTGGATTAGGGGTAGTATTTCTTAAGGTACAGACCATTCCAAGGATGAGCTAGCTCCTCTCCTTCAGCATTAATCAATTTATAAGCATTGCCAGGATAAACATCTTTTATAACAAAGGGTCCTTCCCAGTTTGGTTGGAGTTTTGAACGGGGTCCACCAGGTTTTACGAAGATTCTCTTGATTACCATCTCACCGATTTTGAATTTTTTCTCAATTACTTTCTTTTGATAAAAACGTGAAATCCTATTTTGATAAACGCGCGCATGCTCAGCGGCAACCAGACGCTTCTCATCTAGGAGTTCCAACTGGGCAAGGAGTGAATCACGACGCTCATCAATAGAGAATTCCTTGTCCAATTGTACTCGCAGAGAGGGAATGAGAATCTCATAAGGAACTACCGCCTCCATTCCATAAGTAAGGGCGAAAGGGGTTTACCCAGTGAGGGTACGAATGGAAGTGCGATAGGCCCAGAGAGCTTCAACTAGCTTGTCTGGCCAATTCGAAAATTTATTAGCCTCACACGTTTTCTTAACAATTTTGATCAATGTCTTATTAGTTGCCTCTGCTTGACCATTACCCTGCGGATAATAGGGAGAAGAATGATGCAATGCAATGTTATACCTATTGCAGAGATCCTTGAGCTCTTGAGAGATGAATTGAGGCCCATTGTCGGTGATGATGGTGCTCGGGATGCCGAATCTTGAGATGATGTTCTTCATTATGAACTTGCAGACGGTTGATGCTTTGATCTCCACGTATGCTTCCGCTTCCGCCCACTTGGTGAAGTACTCCGTTGCCGTAAGGATGAATGACTTTTTTTTTGTAAGGAGGTTCGAATCTCCAAGAGGTCCAATGATATCGAAAGCCCACATGGAGAAATGCCATGGGGAGGACATAGGATGGAGTGAAGAAGCAGGAGAATGAATCTTATCGGCGTGCAGTTGGCACTTAACACACCTTCGAACATAGATGGAGCAATCCTCTTCTAGAGTTGGCCAATAGAAGCCTAGCCTAAGGATCTTCTTAGCTAGCATCTGGCTGTTCACATGACCACCACACACCCCGGAATGCGCCTCTTCCACGACCTTCCAGGATTCATCATCGTCGAGGCATCTTAATAAAACACCCGTGAGCCCTCTTCTATAGAGCACACCTCCAACCAAGACATAACGCTGAGCCACTTTTCTAATTACTTTCTTCTCTTCTGCAGTGGCTTCTTCGGGATAGGACTGATCATTGCAATATCTGGCAATCTCATAATACCAAGGTTTCTCCTCATCAGCCAATTCTTCTTCCCAATCTAATAACATGACCTCTTTGCCTTTAAGAGATTCACTCCGCCTGACCTTCTCAAGCACCTTTTCCCTAATGTCGAGGAACGCACGATCCTTAATAGCTGGAGTGTCACGCTGATGAATGAGAGGAACATGGAAATCTCATTCAAGAGGGAAGACTAAAGCAAAGGCCAATGAGGCAAGAGCGTCAGCTAAGATGTTCTGGCTACGAGGGACATGGACGAAGATCAACTTGGTGAAGAGTTTGGCATAAGCTGAAGCAAGTTCCTGGTATGGTTTGAGCTTAGGATTGATAGTGCGGCATTTGACAAGCACATGGCGTAGAATGAGCTGACTATCACCAACAATTCGTAATTGGGTAACACCATATTTATGAGCAGTTTGAAGGCCGGCCAAGAGATCTTCATACTCAGCTATATTATTTGTGACAGGGAAAGTAAGCTGAGCGGCGAATGGGATGGTGACCCCTTCTGGTGTTAAAAGAACCATGCCGATCCCTCTTCCTTGGGAATTTAGAGCTCCATCAAAATGTAGTGTCCACATCGGATCGTGGGGTTGATTAATGGACATTAGTTCTTCATCTGGAAACTCCGAATTGACAGGATCAAATCGGGGTAGAGGGTGGTGAGCAAGATGTTCGGCAATGGTGTAGCCTTTGATAGCTTTCTGTTGAATGTAAGTGATGTCAAACTGTGAAAGAAAACTTTGCCAGCGTGCTAATCGGTCAGTAAGGATAGATTTTTCAAGAAGGAATTTAATCGGATTCATGCGTGCAATGAGATGAACCTCGTGAGCTAAGAAATAATGCCTTAACTTCTGAACTACCCAGACTAAGGCGGCGTAAGTCTTTTCCATAGCTGAGTACCTTTGCTCACAGGGGTTAAGAAGTTTAGACAAGTAGTATGCTGCCCTCTCCTTCCCTTCTTCATCCACCTGAGCTAGGACAGCACCCACAGAGTCATCCAGGACAGAAACATAAAGGATGAGCGGTTTGCCTGGAACTGGCGGCCTTAGGACAGGAGGATTGGCCAAATAATCCTTCAATCCATCAAAAGCTGCCTGACACATGTCATCCCAATTAAACTTGACCCCCGGCTTAGTGAGCTCGTAAAATGGCCTACATCTTTGTGAATGCTGGGAGACAAAGCGGCGGATAAATTGCAACCTCCCGATTAATCCTCGAACTTCCTTCAAATTCTTGGGAGGAGGCATATCTCTGATGGCCTTTGCCTTATTGGGATCAACTTCAATTCCCCTTTTGCTGACAATAAATCCAAGCAACTTCCCTGATGAAACACCAAATACGCACTTCTTGGGGTTCATTTTCAACTGATACTCACGTGATCTTTGCAAGACTTTAGCTAGAACCCCAGGATGCTCAATCCTTGTTCTTGATTTTATCACCAGATCATCCACGTACACCTCAATATAAATGTGGATCATATCATGAAAAATTGCCATCATAGCCCTCTGATAGGTGGCTCCAGCATTCTTGAGCCCAAAAGGCATGACCACATAGCAGTATGTTCCCCACGGTGTAGTAAACGATGTTTTTTCTTGATCTTCCTCAGCCAAGCGAATCTGATTATAACCCGAAAAGCCATCCATGAAGGAGAGAGTCTCAAATCCTGCCGTATTATCAATTAAAACATCAATATGAGGGAGGGGGAAGTCATCCTTAGGACACGCACGGTTGAGGTCCCAAAAGTCTATACAAATCTGAACCTTTCCATCTTTCTTCATGACTGGGACGATGTTAGCCACCCAGTTAGGATAGAGGACAACTCTAACAAATCTATCCTTATGAAGCTTGTCGACCTCTTCTTTCATTTTTAAAGCCATGTTAGGGTGAAAACGTCTCAACCGTTGTTTGACCGGGACAGACCCTGGCTTAAGTGTAAGCCGATGTTCAACGAGTGCAGGGTCTAACCGAGGCATATCTTCATAACTCCATGCGAACGTGTCCTTGTATTCTTGGAGTACCAAAGTAAGCGCCTCCTCTTCGGAGGGCGGCAAGTTCGTTGAAATGAGGACAATCCTGGGGTCTTCTTCCGTACCCAGATTTATTTCTTTGGTAGGCTCTTCTACTGAGGCTGATGGTTCATCAAATCTCCTCATGCCACTAGCAAAGGCATCAGCCTCGTCCTCATATTCTTCGTAACTTTCATCCCCCTCGTCAATAGGGTCTTCATCATTCATAATCTCATAGACACCCAAACCCTCATAAGAAGCACAAGTACCCTCATATTCTATCTCTGGCAGGATGATCGGATTCTCTAGAAATTCGGGAAGAGTTGAGCATGCCTGGCACGTTTTAGCGAATTCTAACAGGAATCTACGGGGAATCTGCTTACCCTTGGATTTCTTATGTGAAGCTACCCCATGAATTTTATTAGAAGAAGAAGAGGAGCAACTAGCTTGATCATTAGAAGAAGAAAAGGAAGGAGGTGAAAAAGTGGATACAGGAGGGGATACAGATGAAGACCCCTCGTAGGAGGGGTAGAAAAGATTTATCAATGAATCCTAGAAGAGCGGCCCCTAGGTCGGGACACCCTCGGAAAGGGGATAAGAGGTCTCCTCAACAGAGATGGAGGTTTGAAAAGTTGAATTTTTGGCATTTTTTTCTTCGTTTTTATTTTTATTTTGATTTTCGAGGAGGAAGCAATGCGAAGAGGAAACAGGAGGTGGAGTGGAGATTGACAGATTGGAGAAGGGTTGAATTAATAACGACCCGCACGGGGGTGTGATGGAGAGTCTGGAGAATTGCTCGAGGAGCAAGGGAGGAATTGGAGAAGAAACTCGAAGTGAACTTGGAGAAAAGATGACCATGATTGGGGGCGGTCTGGGCACACATGAAAACATTTGGGAATACAGGGAGACGAGAAGAGACGGATGCATGGAAGTGAGAGAGAAAAGGCCGGCCCACAGCCTGTCTATCGTGAAACCTTCTTTGTATGGCACATCAGGCTCTCTAGTGTCTGTATAGTTGCTCAATAACTGCCTTTTATCTGTTATCACAGCAGGTTTTTCAATCAGCTCATGGATCAATGGCGGCCATTCTGGATCAGTTGGCATAAATAGACGGCTCAAAGCAATAGTGATATCATTCATATCAAACCATCTATACCAGTCACACTCAGGATCATCCATCTTCCTTCTTTTATCAGGACTTAGAGACTCGAGGGCTTTATAGGTGGCCAATGGAGCAATATGACGAGCAAACTGTCTAGCATGAACATCTTGACAGTCTAACATGGAAGTGACTATTGTAGTATGCTCGTTGTTTTGAGTGCCACCTTTGACAAAATGTGTTTGCAGTGTCCATGTAAGTGGCTGGCGATCTGTCTTCAGAGTAGACGTCATAATTGCCCATGGTTCTTCTTCATTCTTGCTTGGCCCTTTATAGCCTAGGCCACCCCGTGCAATTAATTTTTGTGGCTTGACAGGCTTAGTTCTGCCTTGGAAATTAACACCCAGGCCTTTACCAGCTTGGTACCCCATTTTCATCAAAATATTCCAGCCAGGGGTATTTATTATGCTCTTCTTCTTCTTCCCCTTGGAAGTCAGAGGTGTCATAGCAACCGTTGTGACTGTCTCTGAGGGCGTCGGCCGTGGGTTAATGACATCCAACACTGATAACAACAGTTTGTTGGAAGGCCAAATAGACGGAACTGATGTTGCTAAGTGTATGTCTTCATCTGGCAAAATCGGCATGCTAGTGACTTTGATAATACGGCCTTTATGTGGAAACTTGAGGCATTGATGATTTGTAGAAGGCACCTGCATCCAGCTGTTGAATATAGGGGCGACCCAGGATGCCATTGAATGTTGGATCCATGTCCAAGATGTAGAAATCTACTATGATTGTAGCTGGACCCAAACTGACTTTTAATGTTATCATACCCAAGGGAGGCTTCTTGGTGTTATCATATGCTGTGACTGTTATAGTGGATGGTCGAACCTGACTTTCCGGAATGCCGCACATCCTTAAAGTGCTAGGCGGCAATACATTGATGGATGCCCCAGTGTCCACCAAACATTGTTTTACTGCCACCTTGTTAATGTCCACTGTGATACACAGAGCATATTTCCGAGCTGGTTGAGGTGCTAGTTCATGTTCATGAAAAATAATTGCTGGCTGACCGCTAGCAGGCGTTAGGACCGTGGTTATATGCTCGGAAGGAATGTCTTCATTAACCATGACCTTCTGCAGATATTCTTTTAAGGCCAATTGATGGGTTGTTGACCTTTTGATCAGCTCTAAAATAGAAATTCTTGCTGGAGTCCTGTCCATATGCTTTAATAAATCGTATTGAGTGCCCGGGATAGACTCCTGCTCCTGTTCTTGCTCATTGGGCCCCTGTGTGGGCTCCTGCTCCCTCTGAGGAAAAACACAGTGGAATATCCGTCCACTGCGGAGTACCATAGTTTGATTCGGTGACGCCTCTGTCGGGGCAAGAGTGGAGGGAGGTTTAGAGGATGAAGAAGGGACATTAGTGTTGGCAAGTGGTGGAGAAGTGTTCAAAGAAGGAGCCCCCGTAGGGGGTGTTGGGGAAGGGAACAAAAAAGAAGCCCCGTAGGAGGCGTGGGAGTAGAAAGGGGTGCCCGAGTGTGGGTGGAGATAGTTGGTTGAATAAGGAGAGACCTGGGTATAAATGGTGGGTGAACTGATGGTGGAGGGGTCCTTGCCGGTGGAGGAGTAATGGTGGTAGATGTAACAGGTGTTGATGATGGGCGGATGAGGAGTGGCCTAGATGGCAAGGGCGAAGGGTTGGTGATGGGTGGTGGAGTTTGCTGCGTGGTAGGCTGCGGAGGTGGAGAACGGGTAAGGAGAGACCGGGTTGGCAAGGATGGGGAATTAATTGGAGTAGATGGGGTTTGGTTAACAGGGCGCAGAGGGGTGCGGATTAGCTGGGGAGTGTGAAGCGTGTGTAAGAGGCGCGGAGGTTGGTTTGGATTGTGGTTTAGTGCCCCGACAGAGGCGTTTTCTTCGTGCCATCCTTGCCCCCTCTCCAACTCATGAAGGGTTGTGACAGGGTTCACATGCTGGTTTAGCGGGTGCTCCGGCAGTGGATTGTGGACAATCCTCATATCTTGCTGTGGTGCTGGAGCTTGCTGTTGTACTTGTGGAGCTGGTTGCTGCGGCTGCTGAGCCTGTTGTTGCCGAGGAGGTCTTCTTATTTTTAGAGAGGCGATAAACTGTCTCATCTCATCCCAATTAATACCGCCTTGGTCATTTAAGTCATAAATATAGTCTTTGAAATGAAAGCAGTGATCAACATTGTGACCAGGGGAGCGGTGGAAAACACAATAGCGGGACGTGTCAACATTAGCGGGCCACGCCGTCCTTTCCTTTGGTAACATGAGCAAGTTGGCGGCCATAAGGGCATTGAATATATCCAGGAGACTTTCGGGCAATGGTGGATAGTGGGCCCTTTTAGGGCCTAGTGGTCTCCTTTGTTGTTGTTGTGGTGGGCCGTAGTTGGCGGGTGGTGGTACTTGGTTGTATTGTTGAGGAGCTGGGGGGTCGGGGTGCGGCGTTTAGTTTTGTGGAGGAGCAAAGGAATGTTGGGGAGCAGATTGGTGTTGTGGGGGTGCATTGAAGAGGGTGCTTTGCTGTGGAGGTGGCGGAGGTCGTGGGTTAGATTGGCGAAAGGGTGTGGGGTTGCCAACCACGCCAACTTGCTCGTTAGTAACGGTGCCCTCAGTCGTGGGTCCGCTATTGTTGACATTTGTATTCTTCTTAATCAGCCACGGTTTTGGTTCAAACATGCCCATGATGGGCGAATCTTTCATCTGGGTTTGAATATATCGAGCTCTCTCATAGAGCTCCTCCATGGTAGTCAATCTATTCATGGCCAATATATGCCGGAACTGAGGGGTTGCATTTGAAATGATCATCTTGACCTGTTCCGGTTCTGATAATGTATCTTTCAATTTTTCGGCCATTGATCGCCATCTATCAGCAAATATAATGAAGTCCTCCTCAGGCTTCATCTTTTCTGCAACCAGATCAGTAACTGATAGGGAGGGTCCGACCCGGTCCCTATATTTCTGCAAGAATTTCTTTTAGACCACATCAAAGTCACTAGCATCTGCCGGGTCCAAGGAATAAAACCACTCGAGGGCTGGCCCCTCTAGAGACCTTCTAAACAAATAAGCCAACGAGGCTTTGTTGCCCTGCCAAAAGGAAGTTTCATACATAAAATCTTTCAAGTGAATAAATGGATTGCCAGTTCCATTATATCGCCGAAAGTTTGGCATTTCAAACGGTGGTAGATGAAATACTGGCAATGTAGGGAGAGAAATCTCCGGGGCATTCTTTGCAGCAGTAACTTTCTTGAGTTGTTCTTCCATGCTAGCCAACTTTTGAAGGAGTAGAGCATTGGTGTCTGACTCGACTGGGGCCGAATTTGGAATGAAAGAATTTGGCATAGGCGTACTTAGAATTTGGGGAGGTTGAAGGAATTGAGGCCTAGCCGCAGAATAACTTGCCTGTTGGGCCGGCATGGCCACAACGGGCGTTGTTGGACGTGAAGGAGTTTTGTGCAAGACCGCCTGGTCATTAACAACATGATGGCCACTCGCGACCGGAGGGGGGTTGGAAGATGAAGAGGGAACAGGTTTCCCTTTCAAAGCGGCCTGAACTGCCTGCCGCTGGGAGTCATCCAATTGAGATAAAGCATGAATCAAATCATTGACATTGAATGATGGGGAGGTGTTCCCTGATGCGTTTTGGTTGGAGGGTAAAGCTTGAGAAGAGGGTTCAACCTCATGAGTTGTGGTGTCGACCACATGAACTTGGGAATAATGTGCATGAGACAGGGGGTAGTTTCCCTCGTGGTAAATGGAATCCTGGAGGGGAACCTCATAAGATTGACTGAAAATATTCTCATTCATGTCATCATAGGAGTACCCGTAGCTTGCCATGTTGATGATTTTACCTGAGCGAAGTTGCATGTTTAAGAGGAGAGAAAGCTTATCTTGAAGGGATTATAACCACAATAATCACTCAATCTAATCAAGTTTATGCAAACAAGTTGTGATGAGCGCAAGCTTTTAGATTCAAGTTTGAGGTTAGGGTGAATTAAATTGAAGATCAATCCACTCCCTTTTGCAATGTGAACCCTAGTTATGAATTTGAGTGTGATCTCTGGGTTAACTAGGTTCTTTCTGTCTCCTCACCAACGATGGGTTGTCTAAACTCCGGATACTTCAAGGTACAACCAGCCCGGCGTCCGTGAGGGAATCCACGGGTGCGGGGACTTACGGAGGTCTTGGAAAAGGAATTTCCGATCCAAAGAGACGGAATGCTCAATGGAGGGTTATTTCAATTCCAAGAAAGGTGTGTGGAATCCTAGTGTAGAGAGAGGAGGTCTCTCAACCAAATGCCATAAAATGCAGAATAATATAATCAGATCAAACATGTATAATCAGATGATGAACATATAAACCAATCCAGCATGAATAGACAGAGCAAACCGGTTTCTGTAAACACACAGGTAAGAAGCGACTTAGCAGCAGTCGCTAAAAGCAGAAGCAACGACAGGGGGGCTGCCGCTAATCTGTGAAGTGCTGACCGACAGTGCAGAAGAAGCGCCTTGGTGTGAGGCACTGATTGTGAAAAGGACGCCTCTGGCAGAGGGCGTCAAAAGAAGATAGTGCACAAGCTCAAAATAAAAGACGCCTTGATGCCAGGCGCTGCATTAACAAAGGACGCCCAGACCAAAGGGCGTGAATTCTCAGGGAGCGATAAACCAAATCAAGAGATATGATGAATAGCGCCTTTGCAGAAGGTGTTATATAACAGAAAGACGCCTTGGGTAAAGGCGTTAAATTATGAAAAACGCCTTGAGGGAAGGCGTTAAATAAGAAAACAGCAGCGATGTTCACAAACTGGCTAATCCGCGGTGGACAATGGAGGGTGCCCGTGGGGCACAATGGAGGGTGCCCGTGGGGCACAATGGAGGGGTACCGTGGGTACCAAAGGGAGGGGCACACGTGGGTGCCAATAGGAAAGGGCACACGTGGGTGCCGATAGGAAAGGGCACACGTGGGTGCCAATAGGAGGGGGTAATCAAAAGAAAAACAGTGGAAGTCCCACCGTGATCGCCAATTTGTGAACACCTAAAGAAGAAGAAGTCACACCGACATTAAAAGAAGAAAAAGAAAGAAAGAATATCAAAGGGGGAGACTAAGGGGATGAAGAAAAGCTAAACTAAAGGAGCAAGAGATTGCTATATGGAGGGTGATCGCCAGAGGGGTTACCTAAAAAAAAGGAAGGAAATTGATCGCGAATACCTGGTGAGAAAAGGGATGCGGGATGATTGTGGATTTCTTCCTCCTCCTTCTACCGACCGGCCGATGAAGGGGGTTTCTCTCTTTGATTACCCTTAAACAAATCACAAACAACCAAAGATAAAATAGGATTAGCCAAAGTGTAGTATCAATCCTCAAATAGAATAAGATGGTGAAATAATAGCATGAATTGTGCACCTTTTGGTTTCTTTAAAACCCCTAAGAGAACTAGAGAAAAGAGGAGATGTGATGCAAAGCTAATGCAAAAGACTGTGATGAACGATGATGAGATGATAAGATAAGCTAACATAAAGAACTCCCTACTGTTCCTGACAACAGTAAAGGGAGAGAAAACCAAGATGATGGCCGTGGGATGCTGTATCCGGAAGGAGGAAGAATCAATCAAACAGCAGCAATCTGTTTCTTTCTGTAAAAAAAACAAACTCTCTGCTCAACCTGTTGCTCTGCTAAGCTCTTCTCTGCTTCTAACTCCTTCTCTAACCTCTCTAACCTCTTCTAACCCTTTCTAACCCTTCGCGCTAGCTCAACCCAGGGGGCTATTTATAGGGTGGAAAACACAGATCTGATGGGATAAGAACAGGCAAGACTCATCTACGGCAAGGTCTCTACTTCCCCAATCGAGCATGGTGATCAAAACATAGCAGGGAACTCTCCAGGAAAGGTCTGTTCAAGCAGGACTCGGAAGGGTGGAAGACGACCCACGGAAAGGCGTTATTCGAAATTGACGACCTGGGACAAGGCGTTAATTAAAATCACGACTGGGACAAAGGCGTCAATTCATGGATTTAATTTTAGTAATGAAAACATTCTTTATTTGAAAATGATGAAGAGACGCCTGAGAGAGAGGCGTTAATTCAAAACACGACCCATGGAGGGACGTTAATTCTTATTTTCTAATTTTGAGTAGGATTTGTAAAAGTCCAGAAACTGACGCCTTTTGGATCAGTCGTCCTTTCTTTGAGAAACGCCCCGACCCAAGCCGTTATTTAAAACACGCCCTACGTAGAGTCGTGAATTACAAAAACAATTGGAAAATGGCCTAAAACACACAAAAATAGAAAAACATCAGATTATGGAAATATTGAAGTTCACTTTGGGCCGTTAATATGGTGACATGAGATTTAATCAACATAGGATCAATTTTGGCGTGTCTACAGTTGGGAAGGGAGGAGAGAGAGTAGGGGGCACACCTCTCTTGGAGGGGGAGAGAGAGAGAGAGAGAGAGAGATAGAGGGATGGGTGGGGAATCTCTCCCCTAGGACTTCTCACCCACTATTGGAATCACTCCACTAACATAAGAAATTTGAACTCTCAAATGGCTATCCTTCATTGATTCATTAAGTTGAAATGGGGGGAATGGGGTCCTATATATAGGAAACCCACATTTTACAAAAAGACCCAGACATTTGACTCAATGACAAATAACCAAGGAAGGGGGGGCGCCCATGGGCCTAGCCCAATGAATTGGGCCCAAAACTAATCTAATGAGCCTAATGACACACAAACTTAGCAGAGACCTAGGGACATGACTCAAATAAAAGGGAAAATACATCAAATGACTCAAATAAAAATTACATAGACTCAAAATTAAATAACTAGACCATGCCGGATGCAACCGGGGCGAGGAGATGAGCTGTGAACGTGGGCATGGGAGGTGATGTCCCCATCATACTCCCGGGGTGCGGAGAACTCGACTCCCTCGAGTAAGTGTCCTTCCCTCCTCGGAGGGTGTAGAAGTGGTACTGCCCTCAAGTCTTCCGAACGAGACCGATCCATCCACCTGCCGAGATAGCGCTCGTATACCTTGCTCTTGGTGGTAGTGACCTGTTCATCCAATATTCGTTCAATGCGCTCACGCTGGGCTCTCTTGGCTGGTGGTCTCTCCTCACGGGTGGGTGCTCTCTCAATGGAGGGAATAGGCTCAATATCCTCACTGGGTACCACCGTGGGTCCCTTACATGGCACTAGGTCGGCTATATTGAATGTGGGACTCACTCCATACTCCTCAGGGAGATCTAACTCATAGGCATTAGCGCCAATGTGCCTCAGGACCTGGAAGGGACCAGCCCCACGTGACCTCAATTTGGAGATGACTCCCGGGGAGAGCCTCTCCTTCCTCACCATCACAAAGTCACCCACGTGGAATTCTTGGTGACGCCGAAGGGAGTCAGCCTACCTCTTATAGATCTCATTTTCCTGGCTAATGTGCTTGCAAAGGTTTTCATGTAATTTGGTGAATGTTGACATTCTAGGGGTGATGGGTGGACCTGGGCAACCAAAAGTAGACCAATCATGCTTTGACGCCAAGAAGACTTTGATGGAATGGGGAGGACCGGGGCATCCATAGGTGATCCGGTCATGCATGGGGGTGACAAATGCTGGGGGACCCGGACATCCATGAATACTCCTATCATGCCTACGACTCATGATGAGTGAAGGTGGACCACTACATCCGAATTTGGACCACTCATGCTTTCTACTTGACATGTGGGTGATATGAATGAATGGACCCAACATAGTGTTCATGCCAAGGGGTGTGGTAAGCCTAGACACACGCATGCTTTTCCCAAAGGTGACTTCCATGTGTATAGGTGTGGGACAATGATGTGGGACGAAAGTGGGGGGTCTTCTTCTTCCTTCTGATCATAGTCGCGCTATACCCTTTTCACGCGTTCTAAAGAACGCGCTATATCATTTACGCACGTTCATAGACAGCAGTAGAACGAAGAACCTCGACGTTGGGGCTCCCGTGGATGACTCTAGGGGTTCAAACCACAAGGGAAAACAGACAAGACGACGAAGAACACATGGGGAATGCTAAAATTGAAATCAAACCAACCTAATACTATCTAGGATAACTTTTAGGAAGGTGGATGTGTGGGTGAGCGGCAAGGGAAGGAGGGTGGACGTCGATGATGTTAGGGCCGTGAAGAAGCTTGGCTGGGGCCTCTCACCCGAACCCATCGCAGGTACAGTGCAGCCGAGCTCCATCCTGACCTTAACAACATCTTTGGCGGTGGTGGGGAAGTGGAATCGTGGTTGGAAGAAGAACGAAGCACCGAATGGAGCCTCACACTCGACCCCGTCTCAGAGCTGATGCATCTGTTGCTTCGATCGCCCTCCATTGAAGGGGAAAAGAGAGGGGAGCAGGAGAAGAAGATTGGGCATCGCACCCGGAGAGGGGAGGAAGAAAGGGGGTTCCAAAGATTGGGGGAGATAGCCATGCTATACTCATAAACTCTCATAGATTCATTGCTTCATTAGTTAATCAAACGAAATGGGATACATATATAGGGGAAGGGGAAGACAAAACGACACTAGAACATTGATTACAACCTTGGAAAACAACACACATTGAAGACTTTGGGGAGTTTCGATGCCGGGAAGTTGGACCGGCTGCAACCCGTTTCTGTCTGTGATCGCGCTAGGGAGACCTAGCGCCTTCTTTAAGATCGCGCTAGGGACCTATAGCGCCTTCATGCTTGGCCTGGCAGTTTGCTCGATTTGCTTCGGCTCGACAGCTGGCTTGATTCCCATCAAACCCCTCCACTTTGGAAGGTTCGTCCTCGAACCTCATAGCTCAAGATCCCAGTCTGTGAGAACAGCCTGGTTCCCTAAGCTCTGATACCATTTGATGCGGGACGAAAGTGGGGGGTCTTCTTCTTCCTTCTGATCATAGTCGCGCTATACCCTTCACACGCATTCTGAAGAACGCGCTATATCGTTTACGCGCGTTCACAGACAGCCTCAGAACGAAGAACCTCGACGTTGGGGCTCCCGTGGAGGACTCTAGGGGTTCAAACCACAAGGGAAAACACACAGGACGACGGAGAACACATGAGGAATGCTAAAATTGAAATCAAACCAACCTAATACTATCTAGGATAACTTTTGGGAAGGTGGATGTGCGGGTGAGCGGCAAGGGAAGGAGGGTGGACGTCGATGATGTTAGGGCCGTGAAGAAGCTTGGCTGGGGCCTCTCACCCGAACCCATCGCAGGTACGGTGCAGCCGAGCTCCATCCTGACCTTAACAACATCTTTGGCGGTGGTGGGGAAGTGGAATCGTGGTTGGAAGAAGAACGAAGCTCCGAATGGAGCCTCACACTCGACCCCGTCTCAGAGCCGATGCATTCGTTGCTTCGATCGTCCTCCATTGAAGGGGAAAAGAGAGGGGATCAGGAGAAGAAGATTGGGCATCGCACCCGGAGAGGGGAGGAAGAAAGGGGGTTCCAAAGATTGAGGGAGATAGCCATGCTATACTCATAAACTCTCATAGATTCATTGCTTCATTGCTTAATCAAACGAAATGGGATACATATATAGGGGAAGGGGAAGACAAAACGACACTAGAACATTGATTACAACCTTGGAAAACAGCACACATTGAAGACTTTGGGGAGTTTCGACGTCGGGAAGTTGGACCGGCTGCAACCCATTTCTGTCTGTGATCGCGCTAGGGAGACCTAGTGCCTTCTTCAAGATCGTGCTAGGGACCTATAGCGCCTTCATGCTTGGCCTGGCAGCTTGCTCGATTTGCTTCGGCTCGACAGCTGGCTTGATTCCCATCAGACAACCTTTGAACTCCGATTGGAAAGGATCGAATGGATCTAAGAAGGTGGTCATCATGGGGTAGGGCACAACCTTATTACCTAGGGATATGTGACCCAAGGTCATGGCTCCCAAGGTGTAACCCGGGTCTAGGATGGGGTGGATTGGGTCAAACATGGTGGGTTGGGATAGGGAAAGGTGGGTGGTGGATAAGGTGGTTGGGTCCCATGGGTTCTTTGACCCCCATTGGAAGGGATCAAAGGGATCATAAAAAGGGTTATCGAGGGGGAGGGGCCCTATGTCCACAAGATCCTCAAGTGGTGGTGGGTCATCCTCCTCTAATGAGACAATTGGGCCGAAGTTCTTTGTGAGTGGGTCGGCCATGAGGGGAGGGCTTGACTTTCCACCCGATATAAGAAGCTCCAAATTGAGGAGAAGGATGGGCTCATCGGGTGTGGGGAGGAATAGAAGGAGGTCGCTAGTGTAGCAACCAATGGTGCAAACCGAGGTGATAGACCCGACACAAAGGTGTAGGAGGTCAAGGCTCCTAGATTGGTGGGCCATGGGGGTCAACAAGCCGGTCAACTCATATTGCCAGGCTAAGCCCTTGAGAAGGTCCTCTAAGGTTTCCACTTGGTAGAATGTTTGGATTATGGTGTGATAGGAGGAGATGTACACTATGGGAAGGTTTTCCTTTATGGGAAGGCAATCGTGGGCCATGATCTCTCTTATTGGGCTCTTCTTTAGCCAACTAATAAGGGGTTCCCCTAAGATGAGTTTGGCCCCAACTAGAGAGGGTGGTGTAAGGTGAAGGTCACCATGTGATGCTTCTTCTTCTTCTTGGTCATGGGTGGTCTCTGTGGTAGGGATTGGGTCCGGAGTGTTCACCACTATGGGATCGGGTATGGGTTCCTCCTCTAAAGAGGTGAGAGGGTCTTTTGATGGTATGGTGATGAGGGTTGGTGCATGGCGCTCCTGGGGTGGAAGGTAAAGGGAAACTTGGTTTGGGATAGGGAGGGGAAGTAGTGGGGGACTAGGACATGGGAGTTTTGGGGGAGGGAGTGGGAGATGGGTTGGTTGGGGTGGCTTGGGTTGGTCGGTCTTGGGGGGAGTGTCCCTTATAGGGAAAAATGGAGGGGTAGTGGTGGTCCTTATTGGGGAAACTGGGTCAGTTAGGGGTCTCTTCCCCTTAGGATCGGCCAGTTGCGGGGGGGTGGAAGTGGGGGCCAATTGGGTTTAGATAGTGAGGTTTGTGGAAGGAGGTTTTGGTTGGGGTGTGGGGATCCTCATGGGATTTGGTGGAGAGGTGGATGCTTGGTTTATTTGGGTCTTAAGGGAGAGGACTTGGTCGTGAAGTGTAGTTATGATGGTTGAGAGGTGATTTGTTGGGAGTGGTGGGGGTGGAGACCAAAGGGCGGTCTCAAGTTGGCCGGGTGGGGATGGAGGAGTGGTAGTGCTCCTCGGGTTAGGGGTGCTTGAGTAGGAGGGGTGGGAATGTTTGGGGATGTATATCTTTCTAAGTTCTAGCTTCATCTCTTCCCATGAGTGAATAGGTTCTTGTCTTCCAACCCTCCTTAAGCCCTCTATGTGTTCCCACTTATTCTTGGCTTGACCCCGAAATCGTCCCTTGGCCTTTCAGACTCTCGCGGGTCCATATACCCAAGTCTTTTCAAAGTACTTTTCTATGGTAGCCTCCCACCTAAGATAGTCACTAGAATGTGATCCGTCAAAGGTAATATCCCTATCTAGGATGAAGTCCATAGGTGGCGAGTAGGCTAAGTAGGAGGTGGCCATGATGATCGGTGGGATAAATGCAAGGGCCGGACTGATGATGACTCCAATGCAAGCGTGCCCTAGGACTTGACTTGATAGAGACAAGTCAATGACTTGCTCTAATACCAATTGATGTGACACAACCTAGGACTTATCAAGCAAGCACAAGTTGGCATTCAAACGGACCGATAATAGCAACCGCTCTCCCGTTGCTCACCCAAGACCCGGGGTTAACTTGGCAATGCCAAAGAGAGGTTGTGAGGGCTGGGCCCTTACTGGTAGAGGGCCAGCAAGGCCTAAGTTGATTCCCAAGGGTAATGGCAGCCCAATTCAAGGGAGCCGACGTCGTGCCGAGGGCACGGGTTCCACTCTTTTCCCACGGTGATCACTTATAGCAAAGGAGCTTAAGGGTGGGGCTCTCATTCACGGCCAGCGGAGTTTATGAACTAATATTGATTGAACAAATACTAATTAGAGCAAAGTTTGGAGCACTTACTCGACCGGTTTGAAGAAACCGGTCCTGCTCAGAGACGAGGGCGAGCGGCGAGGCGTGGGGTCCCCACACGCCGCGTCGGGGCAGTTTGACCTGTTTAGGAAGTTACAACACTACACCTCTCACAGGAGGGGGACCTTGGGGTGGGGGTTAATAGATATTACATCCAAAACTACCTCCACATGGGGAGGGGCCTTCAGCCGGCCAAGCGGGGAGGGGTGGAACCGAACTCGCAACCAATAAGGAGACCGATGTCGGCTCTGCCCGCTTTCTGTGAGTGCTGATAGAAGGTCGAAGAAATAGCTGTTGTGACTGCTCCCGAATTTTTTTGGGGACAAAACCACCTGAAAATTCTTCGTAGCTGGATCGGGATGATGCTTGAATTTTTTTGATTTCTTTGGGCACCGCTTCTGGTCGGGGTAGGGGCTTGAACAGGGTGGCAGACCCTTGATTCTGTCAGCTTCAGGTTCCCAACAGCATGAAGAAGAGGGTGCCACGATCGCTCCCGAGCTCAGAATCAAGTGCCTCCAGAGTCGTTGGAACCGTTGACGAGTCCTCTTCGACACGAGCTTGACGGGGATGCCAATTGTTGTCGGAGCAGACCGGTAGGATCTGAACACTGAGGAGGGGTCGGTGTAGACTGAGTGGAGACAGAACCACACACCCGGGGGAGAAAATTGATAACTTCCAGATCCGGATACCACACCGAGCTCTACTTTCTGAGAATGAAAGAAAACTCAGAGTAGAAGACTTTTTCAGAAGAACTCTCATTCAGATTTCCAGCAGGATTGCCGCAGTAGATCATCCACTCAGGTTCTGGTGTCCTGCCAGAGAAGCTTTGCGCAGTCGAGGAAGAAATGTTCTCCCGGTCAGCTCGGTGCTCGGATGATGTCGAAACCACCGCCATTGCGAAGCTGACTGGGAGATACTTCCGAAGGTTCCTCTTGGGCCTTCATAAACATCCCGAGGAGGCCGTGGTCGCCTCTGCAAGATGCTGCTCTTATGCAGGTCTTCAACAGCAACCGAACCTGAGTTGTCTCTTCAAGTGGGGGCGGATGATGGGGTATTGGAGTGACTAGATGATGAAGGGGAGTGGGGAGAGGATGGGAGGGGATGTGGGGAGGTGTGAGAGGAGGTAATGTTGATGGTTAGCAGGGTTTGGTGAGGGGAGAAGCAGGGTCTTGCTGGTTCTACACAAGGTGGAGGGGATATGGAAGGATGGAGGGGGAAGGTGGGCTCTAGATGGAATGGGGGTGGAGGGAACGGGAGGGGCGACCAGGCCTAGAGGAGGGGAGCTTGGGGGGGCCAAGGCTATGGAGGGAATAGGATTTTCAAATTCAAATGGTCTTGGGAGGTGGAGGGTGGCATGGGGAAGAAGGGAAAGTGTTTGGGAAATAGGAAAGGGGTGGTTGGTGGTTGGGGGGTGGAGTGGGGATTGGGGGATCTCCCTTGGGACTAGGGGGTGGAGTAATGAGAGGGTGTGGGAAGTTGGAGAGGCCTTAATGGGGTAGGTGGGAGGGTGGAGGTGGTTGGGAAGGGAGTAGAGAGAGTAGGGGGCGCACCTCTCTTGGAGGGGGAGAGAGAGAGAGAGAGGGAGAGAGAGAGAGATAGAGGGATGGGTGGGGAATCTCTCCCCTAGGGCTTCTCACCCACTATTGGAATCACTCCACTAACATAAGAAATTTGAACTCTCAAATGGCTATCCTTCATTGATTCATTAAGTTGAAATGGGGGGAATGGGATCCTATATATAGGCAACCCACATTTTACAAAAAGACCCAGACATTTGACTCAATGACAAATAACCAAGGAAGGGGGGGCCCATGGGCCTAGCCCAATGAATTGGGCCCAAAACTAATCAAATGAGCCTAATGACACACAAACTTAGCAGAGACCTAGGGACATGACTCAAATAAAAGGGAAAATACATCAAATGACTCAAATAAAAATTACATAGACTCAAAATTAAATAACTAGACCATGCCAGATGCAACCGGGGCGAGGAGACGAGCTGTGAACGTGGGCATGGGAGGTGATGTCCCCATCAATGTGGGGCTGGTCAAAGTCCTAGGTGGGCTTCTAGATGGTTTGACATTCAAAGGGGACAAATGGGTTTAAAAGTCCAAGATGCCTTCCTTCCTTTCAAAGGAGTGTCCCCTCCATATGTAATTTATTTAATTTGAGTTTTTGACCACATGGGGGAAGAAAATGGCCTCTTTCCCACGAAATTCCTAGCCCCCCACCCCTTGTCATTCTCCATATAAGCCTATGTATAGTGTCATTAGAGAATTAATGAACAAATTATGTGAAAATTGCTTGAAGCAAGAAGGGTGTGCCCTCTCTCCACTCTCTCTGGTTCTCTTCTTCTTCCTCCAACCCTCTAGGGTGTGAAGCCCTCTCCTATATTATCCTTAGCCCCTCTGAATTCCCTCTCTATCGCCGCCGCCGCCGTTCGTGCCGCCATCGCGCCGCCACCGCCGTTACATCGGAGTTCTGTCCAAATCAGGACATAACCTCACCTCTAGATTTTTATCTTTTCTTCTTGTTATCTGATCGAGCCCTAATTTTGAGGGTTTGTTCTGTCCATCTCCCTTAACCTCCAGTTCAAATTCCGTGTCATTTGTAAGTCATTAGATATTTTCTCCATATTTTTGTTTGTCCTCTCAGTAATCTGCCCTTTTGCAGATCTACGGGATACATTCACCTTATCGCATTTTCCCCACCCACTTAAAAATTTTCAGAAAATCACAAAAAATTACTCAGTGTTCCACACATATATCCCCTTCCTCCATAATTTTCGTAGAGTCTATAAAATTCATTTGACTCTCAGTCAAAGGTCAGTTTCAGGCAGATCCCTTGCTGCCCTATATGTCTGTCAGTCCGAGTCAGAAATAAAAACAGTGTTACAGTCATATTCATTTTCAATCCGTTCGGTGGATGGAGCTGTCAAAAATATATGTTGTAGATCTATGAGTGCTCTTTCCAACGGTACCAGCCACGCCTCGATCGGCCTGCGGATCTGAGCATCGTAATTCGTGTCGCCGAGGCCTGTAGATCTGTTCCCTGTGCAGGTCTGAAATTACAGTCCAGAAGATATTCAGAAATAAATATCAAAATTCAACTTCAGGAGCCGCCCCTTCAGAGAGTCGTTCAGGGACGCCCTGCCATCGTCCCAGCCAAGCGGCGCCTCGGAAGATCTCAGGAAGGTGACGTTCCTTTGGAAACCGTTGCTTGCTATCCAGTGAGTCAGCAACCGAGTTGGCGCAGCACCGAGTTGGAATAGTGCCGAGTCGGACCAGCAGGCCGAGTTCGTGCCGTACGCACCTCCAGATTGCTGCCCGTCAACCCAAGGTCGGTCCTCCCGGGCCCCACTTGTAGCCCTTTACCTCCCTGCGTGGAGTGGGCAATAAAATTCACGGTTGTAATTAACTTTTTACTGTTGTTACCGGGAGTTACCGTAACTGGACGGGGACGTCTACCCCACCCCCGGAGCGTGGAGGTAAACTCGCTGCCCTCCTCGTAGGCATTGCTTTACTCGTATTACTTCGTATATGCCGCTGCATGTGATAGGTTTCTAGCTTGTTATTCTATTATCACCGCTACGAGAGAGCGAGATTGAGTGTACGTCCCGTGACTCGATCCGAGTTAACGCGGAAAGGCCGATACCCGACACTCACGGCCGGTTTCTCAACCGCGCCCGGTCCCACGTCTTCCCTCGCATAGGGACGATCGCGAGCTAGAGTCCCAGGTCGCGTGTCCGTCCTGCATCAATTTGGTATCAGAGCGCCAGTTGAGTCTAGGGTAGTCGTTGTGTCTAAGTCCGAAACAAAACTCACAAAAAATAGTCATTTACGTCGAGCCTAAGTGTAAATTGGTCTAAGGTTGCATCGCATACCATTAATCGGTATATCAAAAGGTGTTGTCCGAACGTTAGGCTACGCCTATCGGGAAGGCCGTACACTTGCGCGAGCGATCCTCGGATCGATTATCTCCGCCATGTACCGAGTCTTGGTTGTGTTTAGGTGTGTAGTTGAGTCTCATTTCAACACGAGTCTCATTTCAACTTTGCATTTATATCATATTCTAAGTCGTGACTAGGTGCTTGCATTAGTTGGCATAACATTTTGCTTATAAAATAAAAACAAAAAAAATGGCCTAGCATGACCATTCCTAGGGATCCATTCCCATCTTTTGGCAACTATGGTCAACCCATACCTCAGGCTCGACCAAGGTAACCTGTCCGTGTCTAAGTACATTAGGGACTTCGAAGTGTACCGGTTAAGATGTGAAGTCGGGCTAGATAACATCGACGCCGGAACTCAGTTCTGGAAGGGTTCGTGGCTTCACTTTCAATTTGAATTATTTTGCCGCCACGTGAAAACTTTGGGGGATTCCTATAAGGTCGCTCTGGAGGTCGAGCCATTTGAGTCTCGGTTTAATGCTGCCATACGGCAAGCCGATGTCGCCCTTCGGCAAGCATCTACCTCCCAGCTGATTCTCGATCCGGTCGGACCCCCACTTGGGCCCCCACCCCAGTCGGGGAATCCTTCACCACACATGAGAGCTCCAATGCCACCACCCTCTACTTCCGAACTTGATTCGGAACCATCTTACTTGGAGCCACCTCATCCCGAGCCACCTTTGTTTCTAACGGGTACGCTTTTCATAGCCGAGCCGCTTCTTAGCTGACTCAAGGATAGCTTGGTCCCACTTCCATATCCATCCATGGACCCCATCTTACCTCTAGTGCCCGTCAACTCCTACCATACTACATTCCAATCTAGTCACCATGTTGACACATTGGGTGACCTTATTCTTGGTTTAGGTTGCAATGGAAGTTGACGCATTTATTGGCCCGAGGCTTCGACCAACCCACTAGTCGTAGCTTCACCCATCCGGCCATAGGATCCATTACCTCCGTATGCACCGTGGGTTGTGTCACTACGGAGATCCTCTTATTCCTCCCCATGTCGGCCAAATCCGACTTCATACCCTTTTGCCCGAGGGAGGAACCATACATCCTACACATGATCACCGTCCCACCTATAATGCATGAAGGTGACTGTCCACACCTTCAAGACTTCTACACTCGGGACCGTGACTTGTGGGAACCCACCACAAGGGGTCATACTTTCTTGATCCCTTTGACCCATTCCCTTGTAGACCCCGTGACCCACCATATATACTTCACTTCTTTGAGGAAGTCCACTACCACACCCCTTCCCCACGGGATGGGTCATCTACGCCCACCAAGCCCGATCCACCTACATTCGGTCCTCCTAGCCCTCCCCAGTCTCCCAAATCCCGTAGGCGACCGCATGCTAGGGACAAAGTAGGGTGTCTAGGAGTCTCACTTTCTGCCAACCACCGGTTGCCACTAGTGTATGCATGGCACATGTTCGGGTGTCCTGGTCCACCATTGCCTATGCGTAGGTCGGACTAACCTTAGGTTTGTTTAGGGTCGTTGTGAGTCTTTGTTTCGTTTATCTATCGTGTGTCTGTGCATACCTCGAGTCGAGTTTGTTTTGTACGCTCACGTTGTTAGTCCCTTTCGAGTGCGAGACTTGTCGGACTTTGGGATCGCTTCTACTTCATATCGGATCTAGTCACATAAGGGACAAGCGGTGATTCCTAGTGAGTCTTCGAGCCGCCTTCCCTCCTTTGAGAGTGATCCCACCACGGAGTGTCCATCTCCAGCCTCTTCCCCATCAGCGTGTGCATATCGAATCTATACGGGATGAGCATGTGTCGATTACTTGGAGTGGAGCGTACTTCGCGCTTCATGGTACGATGACGGATCCGCCGGAGCTACTCGAGCAGCCGCACCCCTTACTCGACGGGGTCGAGTTCTTCCCACCTGGGGAGAGTTGATGGGAATCGACGCTGAGCATTGACTTTTTATTTTACATTTGTGTCCTTTAGTTTATTTTTATATCCTTGGGAAAGTATATGTGCAATTGTAAGGCATTATAAGCCAATGTGTCATTCCCTTGGATTGTTTGGGTTTTTATGTAAAATATCAGTAGGTCCAACAAAGGGGCCATCACTCCTTTCCCATTGGTCCACCTAAGTCATAGGGGTCCATGTGGGGCTGGTCAAAGTGCTAGGTGGGCTTCTAGATGGTTTGACATTCAAAGGGGACAAAGGGGTTTAAAAGTCCAAGATGCCTTCCTTCCTTTCAAAGGAGTGTCCCCTCCATATGTAATTTATTTAATTTGGGTTTTTGACCACATGGGGGAAGAAAATGGCCTCTTTCCCATGAAATTCCTAGCCCCCCACCCCTTGCCATTCTTTATATAAGCCTATGTGTAGTGTCATTAGAGAATTAGTGAACAAATTATGTGAAAATTGCTTGAAGCATGAAGGGTGTGCCCTCTCACCTCTCTCTTTGGTTCTCTTCTTCTTCCTCCAACCCTCTAGGGTGTGAAGCCCTCTCCTATATTCTCCTTAGCCCCTCTGAGTTCCCTCTCTGCCACCGCCGCCGCCGATCGTGCCGCCACCGCTGCTACATCGGAGTTCTGTCCAAATCAGGATAGAACCTCACCTCTGGATTTTTATCTTTTCTTCTTGTTGTCTGATCGAGTCCTAATTTTGAGGGTTTGTTCTGTCCATCTCCCTTAACCTCCAGTTCAAATTTCGTGTCATTTGGAAGTCATTAGGTATTTTTCCCATATTTTTGTTTGTCCTCTCAGTAATCTGCCCTTTTGCAGATCTACATGACAGAGTCACCTTATCGCATTTTCCCCACCCCCTTAAAAATTTTCAAAAAATCACAAAACATTACTCAGTGTTCCACACATATATCCCCTTCCACCATAATTTTCATGGAGTCTAGAAAATTCATTTGACCCTCGGTCAAATGTCAGTTTCAGGTAGATCCCTTGCTGCCCTGTGTGTCTGTCAGTCCGAGTCAGAAATAAAAACAGTGTTACGGTCATATTCATTTTCAATCCGTTTGGTGGATGGAGCTGTCAAAAAAATATGTTGTAGATCTATGAGTGCTCTTTCCAACGGTACCAGTCACGCCTCGATCGGCCTCCGGATCTGAGCGTCGTAATTCGTGTCACCGAGGCCTACATATTTGTTCCCTGTGCAGGTCCGAAATTGCAGTCCAGAAGATATTCAGAAATAAATATCAAAATTCAACTTCAGGAGCCGCCCCTTCAAGGAGTCATTCAGGGACGCCCTGCCATCGTCCCAGCTAAACGGTGCCTCCGGAAGATCTCAGGAAGGCAACGTTCCTTAGGAAACCGTTGCTTGCTGTCCAGTGAGTCAGCATCCGAGTTGGCGCAACACAGAGTTGGAATAGTGACGAGTCGGACCAGCAGGCCGAGTTCGTGCCGTACGCACCATCAGATTGCTACCCGTCAACCCAGGGTCGGTCCTCCCGGGCCCCACTTGTATCCCTTTACCTCCCTGCGTGGAGTGCGCAATAAAATTCACGGTTGTAATTAACTTTTTACTGTTGTTACCGGGAGTTACCGTAACTGGCCGGGACGTCTTCCCCACGCCCGGAGCGTGGAGGTAAGCTCGCTGCCGTCCTCGTAGGCATTGCTTTACTCGTATTACTTCGTATATGCCACTGCATGTGATAGGTTTCTAGCTTGTTATTCTATTATCACCGCTGCGAGAGAGCGAGATTGAGTGTACCGTCGCGTGACTCGATCCGAGTTAATGCGGAAAGGCCGATACCTGAGACTCACGGCCGGTTTCTCAACCGCGCCCGGTCCCACGTCTTCCCTCGCATAGGGACGATCGCGAGCTAGAGTCCCAGGTCGCGTGTCCATCCCGCATCACATATCATTGCCATCCTCCCCCCTCTCACTTACATCGTATCGGAGAAGATACCTGAACAAAGAGGGGATCGACGGGGAAATCACAACGACCCACCTAAACAAACGAGGAAGCAGACAATCTTCTTCTCCGGCACCGGGATGAGCATGCAGAGAGGGGTGCAGCCGTGGAGACGCTCAGACGTGAGGTTTTTCCCACACGAAAACCCTCAGGCTCTCTGGATTCTTCCTCTCTCCGAATGTTCTCCTTTTTTTTCTAAAATCCCTCCTCTTATTGGTCGAACGAGGTGTTGCTTTTATAGCAACCAGTTAATCTGGTGCCACAGAGGGCGCGCCGGATTTAGTTGCGCCGGGGACAAATGTCCCCCAATTGCTTTTGCACGCCGGATTTGGTGGCGCCGGATCAAGGGGCGCCAGTGACCTCTTGTGCGCCAATTTAGCTTGTTCGCTCAATGCATGCTAGCCGATGGGTCCGAGGATGGTTCCGGAAGCCCCTGTTGACTCTTCCTTTCGCCACGGTCCTTGAAAACCTTGACGGGGCATTGACGAAGCTCTCGATAGGGCGTACGACCATAATTCAAACTCTGTGTGTGTTTGGCTTGAGCAAGTAGGTTTCCCGCTGACACGGCCTTAGGCACTATGATTCGTGCCTCTGGCTCGGCCTGACTCATGTCTGGGGCTTCCTTGCGGGATGGTATGTCATCCAGAACAATTCCGCCTTGACTGGTGATCATTCGGCCATTAACGGACCCAATATAGCGAGAAGTCGAACCCGTGTGGGGTGATCGGGACCTTCCGCTGCCAGAGCCTCCGTTTCCTTGTTATGAAGGACCGATGGCATTCTTCCTCCTTAGGAGAGGTGGTGAGCCACCGGGTAGACCATCCTCCTTGGTCGGGTGACGGGTGCAGGGTAGCGGCACGACGGAGTCGATGCCGAATCATTAGGCATGCTTGGTCGCACTGCCGGTTGGTTGTGGATTCATCTCGATTCTCCCGAGGCGAAGTCCCCGATGTTCATTCTAGGTGACTCGAGGCTCTGGCAGCTTGAGAAGTCTTCAGCAGGTTGTTCTTCGTCGGCTTCTATGCTTCAATGGGCCGTATCATTTATCTTTGCGGCTCGGTTGCCGTGCATCACATTTTGAGTGCCAACAAATGCCCCCCAGACGTGGGTGTTGCAAGCGAGGCAGGAGTGCAGTAGGGCCGACGGATGAGCTTCGTCTGGATTGATCTCCTTTGATGACGAAAGCTCAGAACGGCATTTAATTCCAATAGGATATTTGCCCTGCTTCATTCTCAAGGGCTCTCAATTACCGGCCCGTTAGAAGCCATCTTGGACCACCAGCTCTTAATCTCTTTTAAGTATGCTGATGGCTGGGGGTTGGACCACTTGGTCCTATATTATCACTTATCTTCTTGCAGCCATGAAGATTTGGCACAGCTGGTTAAGAAGAGTGAGAAAATTGGTGATGTCTGCTGGCTTGTCCGTGAGGCGGCTTCCCGAGACAAGGCGCCCCCAGTATTCTATTGGCCGCTCGCTCAACGATACACAGGGCCGCCAGGTATGCTTGTCTTTTGTTTCAGCTTCAAGCTGTTTCTTTCATATTCAACATGCATCTTTCTCACCTATGCGCCTTTGTAGCTCACCTCTCTATAGAGGTGACTCGGCATTACAAGGAGCTGATTTATAAGGCGCAGAAGCCTTCATATTTTGACATCCCGGAGCCGGCTCCGATCATGACGCCGCTGCCTCCTGGCGATTCACGGAAGCGAACCAGGTCCTAGGTCGGGGAGGCCATTAGCAAGGCCAAGAAGGCCAAGAAGGCGGACACCCGTGCTACACGAGCGCGTCGGAGCAAGGCTACTGAGGAGGAGCCAGTTGTCACCCCTCCTCGGATCCCTTCGTTCGCTGAGTTTGAGGCCGCTCAGGCACAAGGGCCCGAAAGTGAAGGTAGCCTCTCGTTCCTCCGCGGCTTATTCACTTATTTCTGCCATATTGGCTGATCATCTTTTTGCAGCTGCTGGCACTGTTTTTGCCATTGTTGGGCTGGAGGCGGTGACGGGTGCCGTGGCCAGAGAGGGAGAGGGGGAAGCCCCTCCAACTTTTGTTGAAAGGGATCTACCTTCACCAATGCCCTATCAGGAGATGGAAGGTAACTTGCAGTTTGTCTATAGAGCTCTGCGGCCCACCATGTCTTCAGTCAAGTCTTGACTGCTCATTGTCCTTGCTTCCAATTGACATTCACCCCACGACGCTCCCCGAAATTGAAGTCGCGGGAGAAGCTGCTGCTGGAGAGCAGGTGACTTCTAGGGATGAACCGCAAGATATTCAGCAAGCTGATGCTCCCGAGACAGAAACCGTTGAAGAGGTTCCGGCTAAGGGAGTCACTCTTAGTAGCACGGCACCTGCTCAGATGCTAGAGATTCGGGAGCAGGCCGAAAAGTCTTCCTCCCCCGAGCGGGTTGATTACGGTGGTGGCTCTAGTGACGACGAGCTTCCACCGGCTGATACAGAAACTGAAGATGCTAGGGCTTCTTCAGCTTACGAAAGTGACTTTTTGACATTCAGCCCTCCGAGGCTACCAGGCATCGAGCATGGGCCATCATACCCGATCGCAGGAGGAGGGCCAAAACTGTCAGAGGCCACTCTTGAAGGCCTAAATATAGTGCCGATCGAGGTAGGAAGTGTTCCGACATCCGCCAACAGCCCCTCTTTTTATTTCCAAGCCAGCTGGCTGACATACATATATGTGATGCAGGCTGAGGTGGTGCCGCCAACTGTGACGGTTCCCATACCTCTTCTGGACTTAGGCATGGGCCAACCAACCATTCCACCAGTTCTGCGGCCCATCGCCTTACGACTTCCATAGACTTATGCCGCAGCAACAGCCTCAGAGGAGCCCGGAGCAATTGTAGAAATTGGTGGCCCGACCGAGGTCGCGGAACCTCAAGCCCCGGTCGTCGGCAAAGAATCGCTGCTGGAGTAGAGTAGCCTCCCGGAGATAGAAGCGGGAGAAATTGTTGAAGGAGAGGCTAATGCTTCTAAGGCCTTGGCCGTCATTGAGGAATCTTCTTCCGTAGGAGCCGGTGGGACTGTACACGAGGAGCGAGTATCCTCGGCTATTGAGATGGCCATCACGGCTTCATCTCAGGGGGCAGGCAAGGAAGTTGCTGTAGTAGAGACTCTTCTAACTGTATCAGCCGCCGTTGCCGAGTCTAGCGCTGGTGCCCTGCAAACCCTGCCGTCGACGTCCTTCGGGGCGAACGACGATATCTGGGCCGAGGTGGACAGCAAGGTGGACTTTCAGCTTCCCGAGACTTCGCCACTGGGTTTACAATTTTCTAGCGACATGGTATGGCAGTCTCTAGATAATCTTCAGCGAGCCATGTCGGCTTCCCTGGGCTTGACTTATGCGCAGCTGAGTCTTATAGAATACCTCTACCACTCATTATTGGCATTCGGGTGCCCGATGGATGATTGAACCCCGCGAGTTACAATGTTGTTGAAGCATGCCAACAGGCGGGAGTACCTTAGCCGGGAGGTATCCGATCAGCTTGCACCTGTAAAATTGGAGAAGGCTGATTGCCGAATTGCCGCCACTTCGCTGAGAGGGACCGTGGGGCAACTGAGAGATGTTGCTAGCACTACATCAGACTGCCAGTCCTTTCTCACAGTGCGTATAGTGGAACAGCGTGTAGAACTTTCCAGGGTTGAAGCCGAATTGCAGGAGACTGCGCGCCTGGAGGTTCAGACCGTAGAAGAAGCTGACCTAGCTGAAGGATAACTCGCCTCTCTGGATGAAAAATTATCGCAGCTGATAGCTACCGAGTCTCAGTTGCAAGAGCAAACTCAGTATCCTTCCCTGGGACTCTTGGAATTGGAAGACATTTTCTGGCGTCCTCTGCAGTAGCTTTCCCTTGCTTCTCTTTTTTTTTGTTTCGCTCCTTTTATCTTCGGAGCTCATGTATCTCGGGGAATGCCCCGGCCAAAGATGCATTCTGACACTTCACATCAATGAAATATCTTTATTTGTCGCTTCAGTCACGACTTCTTTTTTTCTTTTCTTTTCTAGCCGATTGGCTCAGTCTAGGGATATAAGTTACTAGTGCAGGAGAGCGCTCACGCCTTCAGCGAAGGGGTGAGGTGTTCGCTCCACCGCGGATTAACTATTCCCGAATCGAGCTTTGACTAGGGTGGGACATGGGTAGAGTAGGTGGATGCGCCCTATTAATTTTTCCAATGATGACGAAAACTGAGAGTGCGGTTTATTCATTGACATGGGTTACATGTCGAAGCAATGGTAGTTTGTCTATTAACTAGGACGAAAGGTCCAAGTTAAAGGATAGTTGACCGGGCTCGCCGATGGTGACGAGGGTCGAAAGGTAGCGACCGACATGGTCGATGGTGACAAGGGTCGAGAAGTAGGCGGTCTTGCCGATGGTGACAAGGACCGAAAGGGTAGCGACCGATCTTGTCGATGGTGACAAGGGTCGAAAGGGTAGCGATCGATCTTGCCGTTGATGACAAGAGTTGAAGGATGGCCGGTCTTGCCGATGGTGACAAGGGCCGAAAGGGTAGCGACCGATCTTGCCGATGGTGACAAGGGTCGAAAAGATGGTCGGTCTTACCGATGGTGACAAGGGCCGAAAGGGTAGCGACCGATCTTGCCGATGGTGACAAGGGTCGAAAAGATAGCCGATCTTGTCGATGGTGACAAGGACCGAAAAGGTAGCGACCGATCTTGCCGATTGTGACAAGGGTCAAAAAGGTAGCTGGTCTTGCCGATGGTGACAAGGACCAAGAAAATAGCGACCGATCTTGCCGATGGTGACAAGGGTCAAAAGGGTAGCGACCGATCTTGCCGATGATGACAAGAATCGAAGGATGGCCGGTCTTGCCGATGGTGACAAGGGCCGAAAGGGTAGCGACCGATCTTACCAATGGTGACAAGGGTCGAAAAGATGGCCGGTCTTGCCGATGGTGACAAGGGCTGAAAGGGTAGCGATCGATCTTGCCGATGGTGACAAGGGTCGAAAAGATGGCCGGTCTTGCCGATGGTGACAAGGACTGAGAAAGAAGCGACCGATCTTGCCGATGGTGACAAGGGTCAAAAGGGTAGCGACTGATCTTGTCGATGATGACAAGAGTCGAAGGATGGCCGGTCTTATCGATGGTGAGAAAGGCCGAAAGGGTAGCGACCGGTCTTGCCGATGGTGACAAGGGTCGAAGGATGGCCGGTCTTGTCGATGGTGACAAGGGTCGAAAGGGTAGCGATCGATCTTGCCGATGGTGACAAGGGTCGAAAAGATGGCCGGTCTTGCCGATGGTGATAAGGGCCGAAAGGGTAGCGACCGATCTTGCCGATGGTGACAAGGGTCGAAAAGATGGCCAGTCTTGCCGATGGTGACAAGGGCTGAAAGGGTAGCGACCGATCTTGCCGATGGTGACAAGGGTCGAAAGGGTAGCGACCGATCTTGCCGATGATGACAAGAGTCGAAGGATGGCCGGTCTTGCCGATGGTGACAAGGGCCGAAAGGGTAGCGACCGATCTTGTCGATGGTGACAAGGGTCGAAAGGGTAGCCGGTCTTACCGATGGTGACAAGGACCGACAGAGATAGCGACTGATCTTGCCGATGGTGACAGGGGTTGAAAGGGTAGCGACCGATCTTGCCGATGGTGACAAGGGTCGAAAAAGGTAGGTGGAAGTGGAATGACGAACGGGGGCAACCTCGTTACTACATCATCATTCCATTTTATCATTTTTTTATCATCATCATCTTTTTTTTAATCACATTACTGACTCAAGTGCCCTTTCGGGTTTTCACCGGAGTCAGCCCCCTCTTACTTTTGCCCACGTGCCCTTTCGGGTTTTCACGTGGCGGGGTACCCGATTTTGCCTACAGCGCCCTTTCGGGTTTTCACCACAGTCGGGTTATAGCCATTTTTGCCCTTGTCCCAATATAGGAACAAGGCCGGTGGGGTATCTCTATTTTAACCCCATTTTTTGTTTCTTTTTTTTGTACTTCGTGGAGGATCCGGAACACGGGAGAGCTTTGTCTGCTAGAATGCCGACCGACTTTGTCGATGGTGACAAGGATCGGACCCTGGTTTAGTTCGTCGACATTGGTTAAATGCCGAAGCAAAGGCTATATAGTTTTTAACGGGGACGAAAGGTCCAAGTTAAAGGATAGAGATCGACCGATCTCGCCGATGATGATGAGGATCGAACATGGGTTTGTTCATCGACATGGATTACATGTCGAAGCAAAGGTATGTTCATTAACAGGGACGAAAGGTCCAAGTTAAAGGATAGAGGTCGACCGATCTCGCCGATGATGATGAGGGCCGAACACGGGTTTGTTCAGCGACATGGGTTACATGTCGAAGCAAAGGTATGTTCATTAACAGGGATGAAAGGTCCAAGTTAAAGGATAGAGGTCGACCGATCTCGCCGATGATGACGAGGGTCGAACACGGGTTTGTTCATCAGCATGGGTCATGAAGGGGCGTGATCTCGCGCTGATCCTGAGCTGGGAGGATGATCACCGGGTAGTGAACTGCAGAGAAAGGGAAACGAATCAGGGGGCCCAGGGATGGTTCCCTGGGGAAAGCCTCCGATGCTTAAGTCAGTAGAGCAATGGTGGAAGGTATTGAGGGAGGTAGAGAGAGATGCGCGAGATTCCCCAACACCAAGATGGTGAAGTGGTTCCTGCTTAGGGAGTATTAGGCCTATATCTGCCTTACCTGCCACCGGAGAGAATCCCTGGTTTATATTGCTAGTTCCCTTGATGAGTCCCATAAGTTGAGGAGTTTCAGGCGGAAGTTATGTCCTCATTATGGGATCGTTACGTCCTCATCGTGGGCTCTTCATGACCTTCAGAGATCGTGGCACCCTTATCCCGCTGAACTCCTGCTCATAAAGGACTGTCAACGGCTGCATGGATAATCATTTGTTAGTCAATCCAAGCATGACAAGTGCCAGCCCTGTCCGGGCGATGGGCATAGCTTGGATGCAATCAGATCGGAGTGGGCGTGAAGGACTCGCCCTTCATCCCGATGAGGGATGGCTCGGGCGTGGGTCTTCCTCCGTTCTATCGTTCGGGCCTTCTGAGGCTAAGGGCCGCCGAGGAAGGATGAGATCTCGAGTGATCTTTATTGGGCTTTTCTGTCGAAGTGGGCCCTGGAGGGCTGTCACTTGGATGAGCTGAGCCTCGTTCGGTCCTGATGGGCCTAGTTTGGCTGCTCTTAATTGGGCTATAGAAATCCAACTCTCCACTTGTCCCCCTCCTACTCTCGAGCTTTAGTAAGCTTGGTCGAGTAGCTGCTTGGGGTTCCGGACCAGTGTGGCTCAGGTGGGTGGAAATCTGGCGGTGTTTAGAAAGCCACGTGCCGTGGTCACCTGTGACCGTGTTAATGATGATCCTGACAGATTTGAACTGAAGGGGCCCCCTTTCATCGGAGGTCGGAACGACGCGCCGCCATCCGCGTGGGTTTATAGGCGTTGGGCGCTTGTTGTCATTCCAGACCCCCTCCATCTCTTAGGGTTTTGGCTCTCCTTCGTTCTTATTTTTTGGGGCTCTTCAATGCGCCATGAGGACACGATGGAGAAGCAGAGACGTGCGGCGGCATTTGAGGAGTTGGCAGCGATAACTGCGGAGGCCGTCCGGCAGCTTCCTCCTCCCCCGAAATCTTCAGGGTCTCGGGACCGTCTTCCCTCAAAGTCTTCTTCTGACTCCATGGCGAGCCATGGCCCAGATGTTGAGGAGTGGGAGGGCGAGCCGGTGGTGAGGGCGCCGGACCCCAACTACAGGGAAGTGGGGGAGGCGGATGTGAGGAGGCTGGAGCACCAATACCGCCTGCCCCATAAGTTCAGTTTGGCCGCTGCTACCCCATTCGAGACGAGCCTGGACTCTCGTACAGGCCACATCTGTATGTTTCTTCTGTCGTGGAAGGGTGGGTTCCGCCTTCCTTTCGAACCTTTCATCCTTCCGCTTCTTAATTTTTTTTGGTTGGTGCCCATTCAGTTGGTAGCCAACTCCTATCTCCTCCTTTCCGCCTTTCGTATTCTCTACCGTCAGTGCAGAGTCCCTCCTTCCATGGACCTCTTCCACTTTTTCTTTGAGTTGAAAGCGCATCCTGCGGCGGGGAAGGGCTTCTATTTCATCCAGGCGAGGTGGAATAGGAGTTGTATCTCTTTGGCGGTGAAGGATTCTTCGCATAAGGGGTGGAAAACTCAATTCTTCTGGGTGAAGATTTGTTCAGTGGAGGAAACATGGAGGTGCCTGGTAATCCCCAATTTTCACCCTAATATCCCTCCTAGGCAGGATGAGTTCCCCCCTCACGTGGAGAAGTATGTAGCCACCTGTGAACGCACTTTTCGTTCATTTATTATGCTCGTCTATTCGGGAATGGTTGATTCATCTATTAAGTGCGTGGGCGTGCCAGTCACAAAGTGACAATTTATTCGGGCCCCGAAGAGCCCATGGTGCGCTCGATCTGACTTCGCCAGACGATTGTGTAGTTCGTGTCGGGACCAAAACCCGCCGCACCATAAAGGTCACGGCGTCATTTACATCCCCCGTATGAGGGAACACCCTTGATTAATCGCCGGGATTCAGGGCCTCATGCCCAGGGAATTAATTGCATGAAAGGTCTGTTACGAGATATTGAAATCCTCGCGCGAGGGCGAGAAAAAAAAACCATTCGAGATCATGTCGGTCGTGTACTGACCATTTAATGTTCGGACGAATGTTCGGCTCGAGAAAAGCGCGATCATCGCGGGAAAACCGGAGCATATGTATGCTAGGATATGGCAAATTTATTATTCAGAGGAACGGAAGACATTCGGCTAAGCCTCGGTTGGAGCAGTCAAAAACCAGTAAATCTGTTGGCCTGGTGCAAGAGCAAGCTGCGACCATACTGTGGTGGGCCCCCCGCGGTCGAAACAAGACTTGCATGAGCGTCATTAATATTTCCGGTGCCAAGGGGCAACGAGGGAATATCCCTTGAATCGACTGGAAAGCCCTATGTCTAGGGAAGCGGGCGTTCGAAACGTGTCGGTCATTCGGGAGATCGTTTAATATTCGGACGGGTGTCCGGCTTGAGAATATCGTAATCGTCGCAGAAGGACCTAGAACATATGTATGCCGGGACACGGAAAACATATTATTCCGAGAGTCTGAAAACATTCGGTTAAATCTCGGTTAGTGTAGCAGGAAACTAATGAGTTTGTTGGCCCGGTGCAAGATCGAGTCAGGACCATGCCGGGGGCGCCTCCCGTGGTCCAAACGGGGCTTGCGTGGGCATCATTAATATTCTCGGTGCTGGAGGGCAGCGAGGAAGAGTCCCGGAACTAGATTCCCAAAACCGAAAATATGTTCAAAGGGAGCGGGCTATAGGCCGAGGATGTGGGTCAGACAGTGACCATAATCGGGACGGACCCGAGGTCCCAGCATAGCCCACGAAGGCCTTATTGATATTCCCATGTGTAGGGTCCAGGGATGACGAGAGCCATCCCGTTCTATTCCGATTTCTATCGGTCACTTGCAGACCACTTGATATTCGGACAAGTGTCCATATTGAAGGTACGACGTAGATAGAAGCAACCCTGTACAAACGTACGCCGAGTTCACGGCAACTTCAATGAAAGAGCGGGAACAAATCCCATTAGGATGAATCCGATTCGACAGGCTATTGGCCCAGAGCAATGCCGGGTTACGACCATGTCGGGATGGGAACCGTCGACCATATCGGTCACGCATGGACCTTTTCATGTTTGGACACCGGTCCGTAATAGAAACGTGGTGGAAATCGAGGTGAACCCGTTCAAATGTCTACCGGACATGCGGCAATTTTAGTAGCGGCTCGGAAGGGATCCGGCTCGAGAAATGAGTCCGGTTTAATCGGAATGTCGGCCCGAGGCGAGGTCGGGTCATGGCCATTTCGGGATGACTCCCAAGACTCAGGCCCAACCTGGCAGGGCGGCATTGTTGTTCCTTCGGCACCGGGCCACGGGAGATACGGGGCTGCGATATAGATTTTGCCATTTTTAATCTGGGTTTCAAATTATATATATATATTATTGCTTATTTCCCTTTTATGTATTTATTCTGAATGATTTCTCTTTTTTTTATTATTACTATTATGTTTTCTCTTTTTGTTTACTATTATTATTATGATTTCACATTTTTTTTGTTTATTTCTTATGTATATATATATATCCAGGTTTATTTATTTATCATAGTTTTTATTAATTTATTACCATTATTATTATTATCATTATTATATATATACTTTTGGAGAGCGAGTGGGCCGCTGGAGGACTAAAAAGGGGCTAAAGGGGCGTGCCGGCGAAGGAGCCGGAAGTGCGTACTAGCGAAGGCCAGGGAGAGCGTGCCAGGGAAGAGTGGCTAGGCAGCGTGCCGCTGAGGGGTGGCAGGAGCGTGCCGCTGAAGGAGCGCATTGAGCGTGCCGGCAAAGGGCGCATTGAGCGTGTCGGTGAAAGGCCAAGCGGGCTTGCCGCTGAGTGTAAGGGGGAGCGTGCCGGTAAAGTGGTCACGGGAGCGTGCCGACGAAGGTGGCTGAAGGGGCGTGCCGGCGAAAGGCGCGAGCGGGTGTACCAGCGAAGGGATCGGGCGGGTGTGCCGGGGAAGAACCGCTAGGCTGGGACGTGCCGGCGGAGGGTGTACCGGTGAAGGACTGGATTAGGTGTACCGGTGAAGGCCCACTCCTCCTCCGCTTCTTTTAAGGCTTTTCTTTTCTTCTTTTATGATTTTTTTTATTAAGTTTGCATGGGTTTCTTCTTTCTTTCTCTTGATTAACTTCCATTCTTTCTCTCCTGAGGACGGATGTTCAAGTTGTCTAGTTGTCGTTCGATTTAGCTTTCTTTGGGTTGATTACGGTTCCCTTGCCTCGGTTAAAGCATTTTATCATTGTTTTTTTTATTTGTTTGTTGCTTTCTTTTAGTCCTTTTTAACGTGTGGTTGTTCCATTTGTTTGTTGCTTCCTTTTGTCTTTTTTAACATGTTATCGTTTCTAACAAAGATTCGACAGCATCTCCGCTTGACCCGAGCGTAAGGGAGATACAGGGAACGCGCCCACATGGAGTGGCGGAACCCGACAACTGGAGGTGGGCGCCTGAGAGCGGCAACACCTTTAACAAAACCTCAGAAAACCCGAAAGAAACGATGGACGGGAGGCCTCTCCAGAGCTGGTCAGGCGCGCACCGGGCTAGGGAAACCAAGGATGTCCCGGTGAAGGCCACTAGGACCGTGCCCGGAAAGGGGGCGTGCCGGCGAAGGCCATCATAGGCGTGCCGGCGAAGAGTTGCTGGGTGCGCCGCTGAAGGCCCAATAGGGGCGTGCCGGCGAAGGGCGTCAAAGGGTGTACCGGCGAAGGGTCCAAGAAAGGGTGCACCGATGAAGGGTGTTGTAAGGGGCACCGGTGAGGGCCCATTGGGCTGTGCCGTTGGAGGGCTGGTTGGGGTGTGCCGCCGAAGGCACAGCCGGGATGTGAACGAAGGTGAAAACGCCCGGGAGGAGGCAAACCCTAAAGAAGGGAAGAAAAGAAAGGGGGACAAAGAAAGAAGGAAAGAAGATGCAGTGGGGGGGCGACGGAGCACAGACTCCTCCCCTCCCGGACCTCACTCCCTCTCTCCACCCACTCTTCTTCTCTTCTCCTTCTTCTCTTTCTCTTCGAGCGGACGACGGTGGACGGAGCAGCAGGAGGGAGAGGCGGAGCCTCCCCTCCTCTTCTTCTCTTCTTCTCTTCTCTTCTTCTCTTCTCTTCTTCTTCTTCTCTTCGCACGGACGGCGGTGGACGGAGTAGCAGGAGGGAGAGGCGGAGCCTCCCCTCCTCTTCTTCTCTTCTTCTCTTCTTCTCTTCTTCTCTTCCCTTCTTCTTCTTCTCTTCGCATGGATGGCAGTGGACAGAGTAGCAGGAGGGAGAGGCGGAGCCTCCCCTCCTCTTCTTCTCTTCTTCTCTTCTCTTCTTCTTCTTCTCTTCGCACGGACGGCGGTGGACGGAGTAGTAGGAGGGGGAGGCGGAGCCTCCCCTCCTCTTCTTCTCTTCTTCTCTTCTTCTCTTCTTCTCTTCTCTTCTTCTTCTTCTCTCACGTCCCGAGCGCGGAAGATTACCCGGAGGCATGACACGTCTATATAGATCATGTCAATCATGTAAATATCAGAGTGCGTAAATAACTAAGATTTAACTCGAAATTAATACAAATAGTACGAGCTGACAATTGTCACAACTAATCAAAGGATAAATACATATGTTCCCACAGTCCAACGACTAGGCTTCAAATCTTAAGCAGTTCTAATCAAGTTGACTAATACAAATGACATAGATGAATTGATATAACTGACACAAGTGAACTAATACAATAACACAAAGGACATGACAATTTGATAACTTCACTCTAACACTCATCACTCAGTCTCATTCCCTTCCGAGTGTTGGTTGACATCCAAATTACCTGAAAATATTAGAAAACAACTAGATGAGCGAATCGCTCAGTAGGAATTACATCTCAAGATTTAACATGCTTTAAGTGGTTTACAAGTTCAATTAATGTCAGTAAAGCTATGCATGTAGATGAGTAGATATCAAGGATTGTAAAAATCGACAAGGAGCAGTGAAGGAATAACAAGTGAGAGTATAAGGATTCCAACTTCAATACAGCAATAGCAAGAGATTCAAGCAAGTAATAACTGGAATTAACAAAATCTTTCCAAGAGAGTAAGAACTCATGTCAAGCAAGTAATAGAAAGTAATATAAATTCAAGAATGAAAAACTGGAATTGGCTATTTATCAATTTCATTCAAGCAAAAACTTTACCCTTCTGCGGGTCTCAAGTCAAATCAATCAAGTAATATCACGAGAATGAGTGGAATGTCTAAAGCCTAGCAAGCAAGTACTCAGGTGCCATGCCAAACACCGTGGTCAATAAACTCCCATGGGCACAAGTACCTTCGGGTGCTCCTCCCAGGACCAGACCGGGCCCTATATGCACAGCATTAATCATGTTTGTTGACATCCACTCTCATTTATAGTCAATATGGAATTTCAAGGTTTGACCAGTATGATATATAAGGTGGAATTATGGAATGGAATCCAAGGGCGTATTGATGTGTAGGGATGAAATAGGAGTGGAAACTAGTAACGTTTGATACACGGAAAAAACTAGATAAGAGAGGTACCTTATGGGCCACCTGACAAGTTTAGAAACGACACCCTCACTGTGGGATGCCCTTCCTGGGAACTATACAGGGTTTAGAGGACCCTATCAGGAGTTAAATGGCACCTCTCAGGATGCCATCTATTAGTGGAGATGGCAAAAGTGAAAGCCTAACGATCATGTTAACGTAATGAGCCAGCTGTGTCGACTCAGCAGTTCATCGCGTCAACGCGGTGAACAGGCTGGGTCAACCCTGCAGTTCATCGCGTCAACCCTGCAGTTCATCGCGTCAACCCTGTGAACAGGCTGGGTCGACTCTGCAGTTCATATCTGCTTAAAATAGGTTAAGGTATTAATCTTTGATTAAGCTAGGATTAACTGGATGATTAGTTTAACATCATGCAGTTAGAAGGTGCCCATGGGGCTGCCATCTCTTAGAGGAAGGCGCCCTTGGGTCTGCCACCTTCTATTCGAAGGCGCCCTAGGGGCTACCATGAAATTTTAATAGGTTAGTTAAATGATAAAACTTGCGTTATACGGATATATCGTATGGATATGAAGCTAATTCATACCAATTACCCTAGATTGAAGCTAATACATGCTAATCGTCTTGGGTATAAGGCTAATACATGCTAATTATCTTAGGTACGAAGCTAATACATGCTAACCAGCTTAGGTATGAAGCTAATACATGCTAATCATCCTAGATTTAAGCTAACACATGTTAATTATTCTAGGTATGAGACTAATACTCGCTAATTATTCTGGGTATAAGGATAATACATGAGAAACATGCCGTATATACTTTATATCTATTTGCTAAACATGCAATTGAGAGGGGTCTTGGGTTTGTATGTTTATGTTGTTATTCGTGTAAGTTCTTTAGATTTTAGTCTTTCTTAGTCCTTTTCATACTTTTCGGATCTTCATTTCAATTTCATGTCTTCTGCAAACTTGTTCATCCTTAAGTGCTTTACATTTCCTTCTTCAACCTCTTTCTCTAATTCCTCTCCGTTTTCAAGTTATTGCATGTTTTTCCACTTGCTGTCCTGACACATTACTGTTCATCCAAGTTGATACCTTCTTTTGTTCCCCAGTTTTCATGCCCTTCCAATCCTTTTTTCTCTCTGAGTTCTTCACAAAAGTTCTTCTTCTCTTGTAGATATAGATTTTCTTCTTCTACCACTTCTTCCAATTCTTCTTAGTTTGTAAGTTATAATTAATTTTCTACGGTTCTATTTTCTACTCAGTCACTGTTCACCTGCGCCTATAGATCTCGGTTTTTCACGTTTTTCATCTTCTTCCTCTCTTTTTCTCTCTCTGCACTCTTCATAAAACTTCTTCCTAACCCTCCAATCTACAACTTTCTCTTCTTTCACATATTCTCATTCTCTCTAGATTTTACGTTATTCTCCTTCTTAGAACCCCCTATTTTTAATATAATTTCATTGTGCTTTCAACTTGGACTTTTTCAACTTGGTCTTTTTCAACTTGGTCTTTTTCCACATTTTTCATCCTCTTGGCTACAATTTCTTCCTTCACTATTTTCAGATTTTAGTTTCTCTAATATAACATTTTTAACATGGTGGTTTCAGTTTCACAGAAATTGACATAATGACAAGCCCTTTACTAAAGCATGAACTATATCAAATCTGAGGTGATCATTCAACGTAAGACGTGTTGGTAAATCAAGTAACATGGAGATTTAGCCTAACATATTATTAGGTTAGGTAGGCTAACAGATTAATTTAACTTTAATATAACATATTTATCATAGTGTATATAGAATATGGTGTAGTCATTTAGCGTAAAAATATGTCCGTAAAACAAGTAACATGAATATTTAGTTTATCATGTGATTAGATTAGGTAATCTAACTGACTAGCTAACATATTCTAACAGATTAGCTAACATTTTACTTAATCTATGTGAAAGCATGATAGACATTGATGTAACATGATTTATCGTATGGAACATCGCATGTAAATGAGCTAATACTAATTTTTATCCTAGATTAGCTATCTTAGATTAGCTAATGTTTAGTTAAAAACCTGAGAACACCTATTAAAACATGATGTGTAACCACTAAATACCGCATGGAGATGAGACTAATCACTAATTTTACATGCTAATATAACCTAGATTAGCTATGGTTTGGTTAAAGCTCGAGATCACCTACCTTGTTGGAAGATCTCTAGCAGTAGCAGAACCCTTCTAGGTGACTGTGTAATCCCTACAGAGCTTTGCCCCAACCTTAGCTAACCTAGAATGGGGGTAGCAAAGGATATGTTATAGGGTCTGGTATGACCGGATAGGAGGGCAAGATCTAGAATAAAGGGGCTTTACAGCTTGTACAAGCTGGAGATATAAGGGATAATGTTTGGACAGCCAATCCATGGCCCATATCGTAAAGTCTGTCTCCCACATTCATACACGATCCCTCTTCAATGTGCACACTTTCAAAGTCTGTACATCCTCAAAGTCTGTACATCCTCAAAGTCTATACATTGGCCTCCTCAAAGTCTATACATTGGCTTCATAAAGTCTATACGTCCTCTCAAAGTCTATACATTGGCTTCACAAGTCTGTACATCCTCTCCCTCTCAAAGTCTATACATTGGCTTCCATCATAAAGTCTGTACCCTCTCAAAGTCTATACATTACAGCTCAAGTCTATACATTGGCCATTTGTGCAAAGTCTATACATTGCTGCAACTCCAAGTCTATACATTGCTACGGTTACTGCGGTGGCTCAAAGTCTATACGTTGCTGCAGCCCGCAACAAAGTCTCTACATTGCTATTGCTAGCCTATTTACCAAGTCTGTACGTTGCTAGCCTATAATGTATAACTAATTGGCACAAAAGGTAAATGGTGGATGCTAGGATTTGAACCCTGATCATTGGGTTGAAAGGCAAGTTACTTAACCAACTATACTAGGAAGCCACTTGTCAAGTGATTAATCTTTACATATGATAACTTCGTGTTCCAACTTCTTACTTAAGCTTCCTCTAGAGTTTATCTAATATATATATTTTTTTTTATTTGAGCAATAATATTAATATATATATATATATATATATTTTATACGGGGTGCTACATCTTCTCTTCGCACAGACGGCGGCGGTGGGTGGAGCGGCGAGCCCTCTCCCCTCTCTTCCTCTCTTCCCTCTTCTTCTCTTCTCTTCTTCACCGTCTACATCTGCCTCTCTGTCCCCTCCTGTGTGTATCGAAGGAGAGGGGCTTTTATCCTCCACGGCGGAAGCGTCCGAAGGCGGGAAGCGTCCGACGGGCATTTAATGGGAGTTGACTCCCTTCTCCTGGGTGGCAGGAGGAGTAGGCAGTGTGGCCCTCTCCCCAGGCGACACCTCAGCAACCCCATTGCGCGCCAAGGATCTATAGGGGATGGCGTTAAGATTGCTTGCCAACCACGCCGGGTGAGGAACAGCCGGAGTGTGCCGCTGAACGGGTGAAAACCCGTGCCGCTGGAAGACAGTAAAAGCGTGCCGCTGGAAGCCTGCAAAAGCATGCCGCTGGAAGAGCTCGCAGGCATGCCGCTGAGGAGCCCAAAGGGCGTGCCGCTAGAAGGGCAGGATGGGTGTGCCGCTGAAGGGCACCAGCGGGTGTGCCGTTGAAGGGGCTAACCGGCGCGCCGTTGAAGGAGCCCGGGCAGCGTGCTGTTGAAGGGCCAGCGGGGGTGTGCCGCTGAAGGCACTCGCGGGCGTGCCACTGAAGAGGGCACAAGGGTGTGCCGCTGAAGAGGGCACAAGGGTGTGTGCCGGCGAAGGGGCTGAGGGCGCGCCGCTGAAGGAGTCCAAGGGGCGGCCTAGGCGTGCCGCTAAATGCTTCAAGCATGCCGCTGAAGGGGCCTGAGAGCGTGCCGCTGAAGGCCTAAATGGGCAGTCTTGAGCCTATTGAGAGCGCGAGTTGTGGCCCATTTGATTTTCTTCGAGGCCCATGGATTGTGAGCTCTCGGTGGTTGATTTCTCTTCACTGTCATGATTCCGGAGACAACTTCGCGGTAGTGTATGTGTGCGCTCGGGGAGTCCGGATGGCCCCTCTTCCACGCAGTTTATTCAGTTTGGGGTTGCTGTTGATGCTGGACTAATTGGGGCGTATGGGAGTGCAATTTTGCATGTCCACAAATGCCTCCCACCCGCAGGTAGCGCAGGCGAAGGATGAGCCGGGCGGTGCCCGTGGGTGTACTTGTCTCTTCTCTCTTCGTCGGCACCGACGGGGTGTTGGGGGCTGACGTGGCATGCTTGTCTCTCCTCTTCTTCATCAGTGCTGACAGGGTGTCGGGAACTGACATAGCATGTTGGTCTCTTTGTCTCTTCATCAGTTCCGGTGGGATGCCGGGAACTGAAGCAGTATGTTGGTCTCTTTGTCTCTTCATCAGTGCCGACGGGGTGCCGGGGACTGAAGCAGTATGTTGGTCTCTTCGTCTCTTCATCAGTGCCGACGGGATGCCGGGGACTGAAGCAGTATGTTGGTCTCCTCGTCTCTTCATCAGTGCCGACGGGGTGTCGGGAACTAAGGCAGTATGTTGGTCTCTTCATCTCTTCATCAGTGCCGACGGGGTGCCGGGAACTGAAGCAGTATGTTGGTCTCTTCATCAGTGCCGACGGGCTGTCGGGAACTGAAGCAGTGTGTTAGTCTCTTTGTCTCTTCATCAGTGCCGATGGGATGCCGAGGACTGAAGCAGTATGTTGGTCTCTTCGTCTCTTCATCAATGCCGACGGGGTGTCGGGAACTGAAGCAGTATGTTGGTCTCTTCATCAGTACCGACGGGGTGTCAGGAACTGAAGCAGTGTGTTGGTCTCTTTGTCTCTTCGTCAGTGCCGACAGGGTGCCGGGCGCTGACATGGTTTGTTGATATCTTTTTCTCTTCGTCAATGCCGACAGGGTGCCGGGCGCTGACATGGTTTGTTGATCTCTTTTTCTCTTCGTCAGTGCCGACGGGGCGCCGGGAGCTGACGTTGAAGCGGTAGAAGGGCGTGCCGCTGGAGGCTTCACAATGAGTGTGCCGCTGAGGGCACCTAGTAGTGTGTCACTGGAGGGCTTGCAGGCTACTGCGCCGTTGGAGCACTTCAAGAGTGTTTCCTTTTCTTCTTTCCTTATTTTCACCTTCTCTTCTCTTTTCTCCTCTTCTATATTCCCCTGCACGTAAATATGGGGTGAGAAATTATTTAGTGTCCCCAAATCATGAAAGCGGGCTGCAAAAGCCGAAATTTGGGGAGCAGGCTGCCAGAGCTAAAATTGGGAAAGTGGGCTGCGAGAGCCGAAGGGAAGCAGGCCAGAAGAGCCAAAGTCAGGAAGCGGGCCGCAGAGGTCGAATTGGGGGAGCAACTAATGAAAGTCAAGGATATTGGGAAGCGAGCTGCAAGAGCCGAAATTATGGGAAGTGGGCCGTGAAGGCCGAATTCTGGGAAGTAGGCTATGAGAGCCGAATTCTAGGAAGCAGGCTGCAAGAGCCAAAGATATTGGGAGGCGGGCTGCAAGAGTCGAAATTATGGGAAGCGGGCCGTGAAGGCCGAATTCTGGGAAGCAGGCTACGAGAGCCAGAATTATGAAAGCGGGCCATGGGGGCCGAGGTAAGCAGGCTACAAGAGCCAAAGTTGGGAAGCGGGCCGTGAAGGCCAAAATTATGGGCAGCGGGCCGTGAAGGCCGAATTCTGGGAAGCAGGCCGTGAAGGCCAGAATTGGGAAAGCGGGCCATGGGGGCCGAGGTAAGCAGGCTACAAGAGCCAAAGTTGTTGGGAAGCGGGCTGCAAGAGTCGAAATTAAGGCGTAAGATGTGAAAGCCCAAATCGGGGAAGCGGACTACAGAAGCCGGAGTTGGGAGATTAACGAGCTGCGAGGGCAAGAGGTAGGCCATGGGGGGCCAAGATTGGGCTCTACGAGCCAGAGCTGGGAAAGTAGGTTGCGATAGCCAAAATTGATTTTACTGTATACACATATTATTATTATTATTATTATTTATTTGTTATTATATTTTTTTTATTCAAGCATGCAGGCATTCATTAGTAGGCATAACATAAATATACGTATGTGATAGCTCCCTCTATAGGGGATGGGATAGGGACATCACCCATAATTCGCAGACACGGTGCGGGTCATGAGGCACAATTGAGGGGTGGTGCACCCGTCAAGAGGATATCGCACGTCTTGCATGCATAGCCTTAATTCACGCACTTCACCCGAGGCAATTCTCTGTGGCGTGGCGGTACAAATGTGTGAACAAATAGCCCTAACCATAGGGATATGCAGGTTTTCCTGGTGACACTCGAGGATCACTCTAGTGCCTACACATTAGTTCTAGGATTTCGACTTTCGGTAGCTTCACACAGCCCCCACTTGTTTATTTTGGTAGCGGATTTCACCGTTCGGCGCGAGTCTCCTCATGTGTCTCAATGGGGATTCTCGGCTACTAAGATTCGTCCTTATTGTGATTCTATTGCGGATTCCACCGTTTGACGCGAGTTTCCTCATATGTCTCAATGGGGATTCCCGGATAATAGGTTTCATCCTTATTGTAATTCGCTTCACCATTTCGCGCGAGTCTCCTCATGTGTCTCAATGGGGATTCCCGGCTACTCGGATTCACGTTTCTCTCTGTTTTTTGCATCATTTTTTTCTTTCTCTCTCTTTTTTATTTTTTTTGTTTTACAGTGGGGGTAGGCAGCTTTTTCCTCACGATTACCTTTCACGCGAGTGCAGGAATTCAAGTCTCCGTAGAGTGCTAAGAAGGAATTCGTGCAATCCCTATGGTTGAAAGCTATTGAACACATTAAGTGCTAAGTGTGGGAGCGTTGCCTCAGGTTTATTTTGTGAGTTGGGCTTAGCGATTCAGCCATGACTCTTCCCCTTGACGTGTGCACCTGCCATAATTGGGTTCCCTTCGAGTGCGTGCCTTGACGCCCGTGCATCCGGAATCGGGGAAACTTTATTTAGCAAGGAAATGCGGTCCTAGAAAATTCCAAGGAGGTGTATTATTCTATATTAAGCAAACATGCAAGCAGGGCAATCATGCATTCTCTTTTTTTTATTTTTCCCCTCTTTTTGTGTGTCTATTTTGTTGTTTTTTTTTGTTTTTTTTGTTTATTTTTGCATAAGAAAATATTGTTGTTACGTATAAGTGTAGTGGTAGTAAAGGTATTAGGGAAGCAGACCACGAATGGCTGAAAGGGTATTAGGGAAGCAGGCTATAGAACCCAAGGGACATTAGGGGAGCGGGCCATAAGGGCCGAAATTGGGAAGCGGGTTGCAAGAGCCGAAGTTATGGGAAGCGGGCCGCGAAGGCCGAATCCTGGGAAGCAGGCTATGAGAGCCGGACTTGGGAAGCAGGCCACGAAGGCCAAAGGGAAGCAGGCTACGAGAGCCAGAGTTGGCGAGCAGGCCATAAAAGCCAAGGGGAAGCAGGCTACGAGAGCCAGAATTGGGAAGCATGCTATAAAAGCCAAAGGGAAGCAGGCCACGAGGGCCAAAGGTAAGCAGGCTGCAAGAGCCAAAGTTGGGAAGTAGGCCACGAGGGCCAAAGGTAAGCAGGCTGCAAAAGCCAAAGTTGGGGAGCAGGCCACAAAAGCCAATGGGAAGCAGGCTACGAGAGCCAGAAGTGGGAAGCAGACTATAAAAGCCAAAGGGAAGCAGGTTGCAAGAGCCAAGGTTGGGAAGCAGGCCACGAGGGCCAAAAGTAAGCAGGCTGCGAGAGTCAAAGTTGGGAAGCGGGCTGCAAGAGCCGAATTCTGGGAAGCAGGCCGTAAAGGCCGAATTCTGAGAAGCAGGCTGCAAGAGTCAAAGATATTGGGAAGCGGGTTGCAAGAGCTGAGATTGTGGGCAGCAGTCTATGGAAGCCAAATCAGGGGAGCAGGCTACAAGAGCCAAAATTGGGGAGCGGGCTACAGGAGCCGCAATTATGGGAAGCGGGCCGCGAAGGCTGAATTCTGGGAAGCAGGCCGTAAAGGCCGAATTCTGCGAAGCAGGCTGCAAGAGCCAAAGATATTGGGAAGCGGGCTACAAGAGCCGAAATTGTGGGAAGCAGGCTACGGAAGCCAAATCGGGGGAGCAGGCTACAAGAGCCAAAATTGGGGAGCGGACTGCAGGAGCCGCAATTATGGGAAGCGGGCCGTGAAGGCCGAATTTTGGGAAGCAGGTCGTAAAGGCCAAATTCTGAGAAGCAGGCTGCAAGAGCCAAAGATATTGGGAAGCGGGCTGGAAGAGCCGAAAAGATATTGGAGAGGGCGGTGGGATGGGTGGATCAATCCCGATAGTGGGCCTTGGCCAACACGGCTGAGTCGAAGGGCGTCGGGTAGTAGGGTACGAGAGTCGAGGAGAAGGATTCGTGAAGCGGCGGGTTCGAAGACCACGTCTGTCTCATGTCTCTTTTTTTTTTCTTCTTTTGTGTGAGGCGACGGGTTCGAAGACCACGTCTACCTCGTGTGTCTTCTTTTGGTTCTGCTCTTCTTCTTTTATGTGAAGAGGCGAGTTCAGGGACCACGTCTGCCTCATTTGTCTCTTCTTCCTTTTCTTCTCTTCTTTTGCGTGATGAGGCGGGCTCGAAGACCACGTCTGCCTCATGTGTCTTCTTTTCCTTTTGTTCTCTTCTTTTGTGTGATGAGGTGGGCTCAAGGACCACATCTGCCTCATGTGTCTTTTCTTCCTTTTCTTCTTTTCTTTTGTGTGATGAGGCGGGCTCGAAGACCACGTCTGCCTCATGTGTATTCTTTCTTTCCATCTTTTCTTTTGTGTGATGAGGCGGGCTCGAAGACCACGTCTGCCTCGTGCGTGTCTTTTTCTTTATTCTGCTCTTCTTTTCTCATTAATGCTTCCACGCTGGAGTGTATTTCTCTTAATGTGCCCCCAGGTTGGGGTGTAGCTTCATTTGGTATGCATCCCCCCTGAGGGGGTGTGTTTTGCCTCTTTGCTGCTGTGCCCCCAAGCGGGGTGTATTTTTTTTTACTTCTATGTCCCCAGACCAGGGTGTGTTTTTTTTAATGCCCCTGAGGCGGGGTGTAGCTCTCTTCAAATGCCCCCATGGTGGGGTATACTCTTCACGGCTTCTATGCCCCCAGGTGGGGTATGTTTCTTCTTCAAATACCCATAAGCCAGGGTGGACTTCTCTTCATATGCCCCTGAGCCGGGGCGTGTTCTTTATAGCTTCTAGGCCCTCGAGGCGAGGTATGTTTCTTCTTCATATACCCCTGGTACGGGGTGTAGCTCTCTTCAAATGCCCCCAAGTCGGGGTATACTCTTCATGGCTTCTATGCCCCCAGGCGGGGTATGTTTCTTCTTCATATGCCCCTGGTACGGGGCGTAGCTCTCTTTAAATGCCCCCAGGACGGGGGTGTATCTTTTGCTTCTTATGCCCTCCTGAGGCCGGGGTGTATCTTTTGCTTCTTACGCCCCCCTAAGGCGGGGGTGTATCTCTTTACGGCTTATGTGCCCCCGAAGCAGGGTATGTTGTTTCTTCAAATGCCGCTTGGGCGGAATATATCTTTCTTCTTATGCTCCCAGATCGGGATGTATGTCTCTTTGTTTCTGTGCCCCGGGTCGGGGTAGATGCTTCTGCTTCTTATGCGCCAAGGGCGGAGTGTATTTTTGTGCCCCCAGGCTGGGGTAGGTGCTTCTGCTTCTTATGCGCCAAGGGCGGAGCGTGTCTCTTTCTGTGGCCCTAGGCTGGGGTACATTCTTCATGTTTCTCATACCCTTTTCGCAGGGCATATTCTCTTACTTCTCATGTCCCTGGATCGGGGCGTATGTTTCTTCTTCTGACGCCCCTGGGTCGGGGTATATTCTTTCTTCATGTGCTCCCAGGTCGAGATGTATGCCTCTTTGCTTCGGTGCCCCCAGGTGGAGGTGTACTCTGTCTCTTTGCTTCTGCGTCCCCCAGGCGGGGTATGTTTCTTCTTCAAATGCCCCTGAGTCGGCGCATATTCTTTATGGCTTCTATGCCCCCTGGCGGGGTATATTTCTTCTTCAAATATCCCTAAGACAGGATGTAGTCTTCTCTTTCTTATGCTCCCGAGGCGGGATGTATCTTTTTCAAATACCCCTAAGCCGGGGCGTGTTCTTTATGGCTTCTATGCCCCATAGCGGGGTACGTTTCTTCTTCAAATACCCCTAGGCCGGGGTGGACTTCTCTTCATATGCCCCTGAGTCGGGGCGTGCTCTTTATAGCTTCTAGGCCCTCGAGGCGAGGTATGCTTCTTCTTCAAATACCCCTAAGACCGGGGTGGACTCTTTTCTTCTTATACTCCCAAGGCAGGATGTAGCTTCTTCAAATGCCCCTGAGCCGTGGCGTGTTCTTTACGGCTTCTATGCCCCCAGGCGGGGTATATTTCTTCTTCAAATACCCCTAGGCGGGGTGTATTCTTGCTGCTTCTCATGCTCCCAAGGCGGGATGTGACTTCTTCAAATGCCCTTAAGCCGGGGCGTATTCTTCATGACTTCTATGCCCCCTGGCGGGGTATGTTTCTTCTTCAAATGCCCCTACGCCAGGGTGTGTTCTTATACTTTTTGCGCCCCTCAGGGCGAGGTGCATTCCTCTCCATATGTCCCTAGCATGGGGTGTGCTTTTGTTTCTTATGCCCCCAGGCCGGGTTACGTTCCTTCTTCATATACCCCTAATCCAGGGTGAGTTTCTCTTTTTGTGTGTCCCCAGGCTGGGGTGAATTCTTCTCTTCTTATGCCCCCATGGCGGGGTATGTCTTTTGTTTCAGGTGCCCCCATATCGGGGTGTATTTCCCCTTCAAATGCCCCTAAGCCGGGGCGCAGCTCTATTTCTTCTTACGTCCCCAGGTCGGGGCGGATTTTTCTTCAAATGCCCCGAAGCCGGGGTGTAGCTTTTGCTTTGTGTGCCCCTCAGTCAGGGCGGATTCTCTTCATGTGCCCCTGGGAATGGGGTGTATTTCTTTTTTTGCCTCCTATGCCCCCGTAGCAGGGTATATATCTTCTTCTCATCCCCCATGGCGGGGTATGTGCATGCTCTCTTCGGGAGTGGTGGCCGTGCTTGGCCTCATTGCTATAAAGCATTCCCTATAGCGGGCAACCATTCACCAAGCTACAATTGTGGCTCGCTGGGTCTTTTAACAACCCCTCGGGAGCCGTTTTGTGCCGGATGGAGGCAGCAGGAAGGAGGAACAAGCGGGGTCATTGCACTGCGGACTCGGGACCTCCTAGAGTCAGGCGGGATGCTGGGTTTCTTCTTGCTCTTTCAGTCGGCGATGCTGGCCAACTTTTCTTCCTTTCTTCTTTATTTCTCCCCTTTTTTTGTATGATTGACCAGGGTGGAGGTGCAGGAGAGCGCTCACCCCCTCAGGGAGGGGATGAGTGGTTCCCTCCACCGCATCAACCCCACAGTGGTAATCTTTGTTCAGCACGGATCTCGACGGACGTGGCCGTACAACCCACTCTCGCCAATTCTTTCTCTTCCTTTTTTTTGCTTCTTTCTTTTCTCTTTTTCTTCTTTTCTTCTCTTCTTCTTCTCTTCTCTTCTTCTTTTCTTCTTTTCCTCTTTTCTTCTTTTCTTCTCTTTCTTATTGAGGAAAGGGGGGGTTTGATTTTTCCTCCCTTCTCTTTTCTTTCTCTTCTCTTTTTTTTATAACAGCCCCCCATGATTCCTGAAAGCTGCATATGCTTCGAAGCAGCGTCCTCGAGGCCACGAAGGCAGCTGTGCCGAGTCTGGCTTTTCTCCCCATAAGACTGGCGAAGACAGCACCTGCAATTCATCAAAGCAGACAAACATCGTTAATTAGGAGGCCATGAGGCCCTAAATCTCGGCGAAGAGATGAAGGGTGGTTTAGGTCCCACCGGGCGTGCCAGACTTGTGGATGCACTTTTCGTTCGTTTATTATGCTCATCTATTCAGGAATGGTTGATTCGTCTATTAAGTGCGTGGGCGTGTCAGTCACAAAGTGACAATTTATTCGGGCCCCGAAGAGCCCATGGTGCGCTCGATCTGACTTTGCCAGACGATTGTGTAATTCGTGTCGGGACCAAAACTCGCCGCGCCATAAAGGTCACAGCGTCATTTACATCCCCCGTACGAGGGAACACCCTTGATTAATCGCCAGATTCAGGGCCTCATGGCCAGGGAATTAATTGCATGAAAGGTCTGTTACGAGATATTGAAATCCTCGCGCGAGGGCGAGAAAAAAAAAACCATTCGAGATCATGTCGGTCGTGTACTGACCATTTAATGTTCGGACTAATGTCCGGCTCGAGAAAAACGCGATCGTCGCGGGAAAACCGGAGCATATGTATGCCAGGATATGGCAAATTTATTGTTCAGAGGAACGGAAGACATTCGACTAAGTCTCGATTGGAGCGGTCAAAAACCAGTAAATCTATTCGCCCGGTTCAAGAGCAAGCTGCGACCATACTGCGATGGGCCCCCCGCGGTCGAAACAAGACTTGCATGAGCGTCATTAATATTTCCGGTGCCAAGGGGAAACGATGGAATATCCCTTGAATCGGCTGGAAAGCCCTATGTCTAGGGAAGCGGACGTTCGAAATGTGTCGGTCATTCGGGAGACCATTTAATATTCGGACGGGTGTCCGACTTGAGAATATCGTAATCATCGCAGAAGGACCTAGAACATATGTATGCCGGGACACGGCAAACATATTATTCCGAGAGTCTGAAAACATTCGGTTAAATCTCGGTTAGTGTAGCAGGAAACCAATGAGTTTGTTGGCCCGGTGCAAGATCGAGTCAGGACCATGCCGGGGGCGCCTCCCGCGGTCCAAACGGGGCTTGCGTGGGCATCATTAATGTTCTCGGTGCCGGAGGGCAGCGAGGAAGAGTCCCGGAACTAGATTCCCAAAACTGAAAACGTGTTCAAAGGGAGCGGGCTACAGGGCGAGGATGTGGTCTGACAGTGACCATAATCGGGATGGACCCGAGGTCCTAGCATAGCCCACGAAGGCCTTATTGCTATTCCCATGTGTAGGGTCCAGGGATGACGGGAGCCGTCCCGTTCTATTCCGATTTCTGTCGGTCACTTGCGGACCACTTGATATTCGGACAAGTGTCCATATTGAAGGTATGACGTAGATAGAAGCAACCCCGTACAAACGTACGCCGAGTTCATGGCAACTTCAATGAAAGAGCGGGAACAAATCCCATTAGGATGAATCCGAATCGACCGGCTATTGGCCCAGAGCAATGCCGGGTTACGACCATGTCGGGATGGGAACTGTCAGCCATATCGGTCACGCATGGACCTTTTCATGTTCGGACACCGGTCCGTAACAGAAAAGCGGCGGAAATCGAGGTGAACCCGTTCAAATGTCTGCCGGACGTGTGGCAATTTTAGTAGCGGCTCGGAAGGGATCCGGCCCGAGAAACGAGTCCGATTTAATCGGAATGTCAGCCCGAGGTGAGTTCGGGTCATGGCCATTTCGGGATGACTCCCAAGACTCAGGCCCAACCTGGCTGGGCGGCATTGTTGTTCCTTCGGCACCGGGTCACGGGAGAGACGGGGTTGCGATATAGATTTTACCATTTTTAATATGGGTTTCAAATTATATATATATATTTTATTGCTTATTTCCCTTTTATGTATTTATTCTGAATGATTTCTCTTTTTTTATTATTACTATTATATTTTCTCTTTTTATTTGCTATTATTATTATGATTTCACATTTTTTTGTTTATTTCTTATGTATATATATATCCAGGTTTATTTATTTATCATAGTTTTTATTAATTTATTACCATTATTATTATTATCATTATTATATATATATTTTTGGAGAGCGAGTGGGCCGCTGGAGGACTAAAAAGTGGCTAAAGGGGCGTGCCGGCGAAGGAGCCGGAAGTGCGTACTGACGAAGGCCAGGGAGAGCGTGTCGGGGAAGAGTGGCTAGGCAGCGTGCCGCTGAGGGGTGGCAGGAGCGTGCCGCTGAAGGAGCGCATTGAGCGTGCCGGCGAAGGGAGCATTGAGCGTGTCGGCGAAAGGCCAAGCGAGCTTGCCGCTGAGTGTAAGGGGGAGCGTGCCGGTAAAGTGGTCACGGGAGCGTGCTGGCGAAGGTGGCTGAAGGGGCGTGCCGGTGAAAGGCGCGAGCGGGTGTACCAGCGAAGGGAGCGGGCGGGTGTGCCGGCGAAGAACCGCTAGGCTGGGGCGTGCCGACGGAGGGTGTACCGGCGAAGGACTGGATTAGGTGTACCAGTGAAGGCCCACTCCTCCTCCGCTTCTTTTAAGGCTTTTCTTTTCTTCTTTTCTGATTTTTTTATTAAGTTTGCATGGGTTTCTTCTTTCTTTCTCTTGATTAACTTCCATTCTTTCTCTCCTGAGGATGGATGTTCAAGTTGTTTAGTTGTCGTTTGATTTGGCTTTCTTTGGGTTGATTACGGTTCCCTTGCCTCGATTAAAGCATTTTACCATTGTTCTTTTTATTTGTTTGTTGCTTTCTTTTAGTCCTTTTTAACGTGTGGTTGTTCCATTTGTTTGTTGCTTCCTTTTATCTTTTTTAACATGTTATCGTTTCTAACGAAGATTCGGCAGCATCTCCCCTTGACCCGAGCGTAAGGGAGATACAGGGAACGCGCCCACATGGAGTGGCGGAACCCGACAACTGGAGGTGGGCGCCCGAGAGCGGCAACACCTTTAACAAAACCTCAGAAAACCTGAAAGAAACGATGGACGGGAGGCCTCTCCAGAGCTGGTCAGGCGCGCGCCGGGCTAGGGAAACCAAGGATGTGCCGGTGAAGGCCACTAGGACCGTGTCGGGAAAGGGGGCGTGCCGGCGAAGGCCATCATAGGCGTGCCGGCGAAGAGTTGCTGGGTGCGCCGTTGAAGGCCCGATAGGGGCGTGCCGGCGAAGGGCGTCAAAGGGGGTACCGGCGAAGGGTCCAAGGAAGGGTGCGCCGGCAAAGGGTGTTGTAAGGTGCACCAGTGAGGGCCCAATGGGCTGTGCCGTTGGAGGGCTGGTTGGGGTGTGCCGCCGAAGGCACAGCCGGGATGTGAACGAAGGTGAAAACGCTCGGGAGGAGGCAAACCCTAAAGAAGGGAAGAAAAGAAAGGGGGACAAAGAAAGAAGGAAAGAAGATGCAGTGGGGGGGGTGACGGAGCACAGACTCCTCCCCTCCTGGACCTCACTCCCTCTCTCCACCCACTCTTCTTCTCTTCTCCTTCTTCTCTTTCTCTTCGCGCGGATGACGGTGGACTCCGCCTCTCCCTCCTCTTCTTCTCTTCTCTTCTTCTTCTTCTCTTCGCACGGACGGCGGTGGACGGAGTAGCAGGAGGGAGAGGCGGAGCCTCCCCTCCTCTTCTTCTCTTCTTCTCTTCTTCTCTTCTCTTCTTCTTCTTCTCTTCGCACGGACGGCGGTGGACGGAGTAGTAGGAGGGAGAGGCGGAGCCTCCCCTCCTCTTCTTCTCTTCTTCTCTTCTTCTCTTCTCTTCTTCTTCTTCTCTTCGCACGGACGGCGGTGGACGGAGTAGTAGGAGGGAGAGGCGGAGCCTCCCCTCCTCTTCTTCTCTTCTTCTCTTCTTCTCTTCTCTTCTTCTTCTTCTCTTCGCACGGACGGCAGTGGACGGAGTAGTAGGAGGGGGAGGCGGAGCCTCCCCTCCTCTTCTTCTCTTCTTCTCTTCTTCTCTTCTCTTCTTCTTCTTCTCTTCGCACAGACGGCGGCGGTGGGTGGAGCGGCGAGCCCTCTCCCCTCTCTTCCTCTCTTCCCTCTTCTTCTCTTCTCTTCTTCACCGTCTGCGTCTGCCTCTCTGTCCCCTCCTGTATGTATCGAAGGAGAGGGGCTTTTATCCTCCACGGCGGAAGCGTCCGACGGGCATTTAATGGGAGTTGACTCCCTTCTCCTGGGTGGCAGGAGGAGTAGGCAGTGTGGCCCTCTCCCCAGGCGACACCTCAACAACCCCATTGCACGCCAAGGATCTATAGGTGATGGCGTTAAGATTGCTTGCCGACCACGTCAGGTGAGGAACAGCCGGAGTGAGCCGCTGAACGGGTGAAAACCCGTGCCGCTGAAAGACAGTAAAAGTGTGCCGCTGGAAGCCTGCAAAAGCGTGCCGCTGGAAGAGCTCGCAGGCGTGCCGCTGAGTAGCCCAAAGGGCATGCCGCTAGAAGGGCAGGATGGGTGTGCCGCTGAAGGGCACCAGCGGGTGTGCCATTGAAGGGGCTAACCGGCGCGTCGTTGAAGGAGCCCGGGCAGCGTGCCGTTGAAGGGCCAGCGGGGGTGTGCCGCTGAAGGCACTCGAGGGCGTGCCGCTGAAGAGGGCACAAGAGTGTGCTGCTGAAGAGGGCACAAGGGTGTGTGCCGGCGAAGGGGCTGAGGGCGAGCCGCTGAAGGAGCCCAAGGGGCGGCCTAGGCATGCCGCTGAGCAGCTGCCAGGGCGTGCCGCTGAAGGCTTCAAGCGTGCCGATGAAGGGGCCTGAGAGCGTGCCGCTGAAGGCCTAAATGGGCAGTCTTGAGCCTATTGAGAGCGCGAGTTGTGGCCCATTTGATTTTCTTCGAGGCCCATAGATTGTAAGCTCTCGGTGGTTGATTTCTCTTCACTGTCGTGATTCCGGAGACCGCTTCGCGGCAGTGTGTGTGTGCGCTCGGGGAGTCCGGATGGCCCCTCTTCCACGCAGTTTCTTCGGTTTGGGGTTGTTGTTGATGCTGGACTAATTGGGGCGTATGGGAGTCCAATTTTGCATGTCCACACCACCCTGCTGAAAAAACGCCAGTCCACCGAGGAACTGGTGACGCCGGAGAATATCGAGCGGTGTCTTCTCACTCGGCTGCACCCGTCAGGCTCAGGTGCCACAACTTAGATTTTCCTTCGGATGTGAGGGTCATCTTTCTTTTCATGAATACGTCTTCTTCTTTGTGCAGACACTAGGCGAGAGCCTCTGAAGGATGCCGCAGAGGTGATCGAGCTTGGAGATGACTCGGCTGCCGAACAACTGACTGCTCCCGTGGGTCGCTCCTGAAGCAAAGATAAGGGCAAGGGAGTGGCCCAGGGTGAATCCTCCGGACCTCGGGGACCCAAGCGCAAGGACCCTATGGAGGGTATGATCCGGGCCGCTGCGAGGGCCAGAAAGCGGGCCAAGAAGGCTGGGGTCGTACCCACGGTAGAAGGCGACCCTACCGCGGCTCACCCCTCCGCCGGGCACAGTGGGGCCGACCCTACCGGGCAGGTTCTCCCACCAGCCGAGCCAGAGGGGGCCGAGGAGGTTGGGGCTGCCTCTGCGGGTAGTGATGATGCGGGCGGGGTTCCTCCTTTGGCTGGGACAGAGGGGGCCGAGGGGGCTCCTTCAACCGGCAGCGGGGCCGACCTGGCTCTCCCCTCGACTGGAGCCGAGGGGGCCGTGGCCAAAGTTGGGGGTGCTGTGATCGCGGCCAAGGCTGGCGCTCCAGGTGGTGATGCCAGTGCCGAGCCGATCCATGAGGAGAGGCCGCAGGAAAATCCGGCCGGGACGCGAGAGGCGGCCGAGGCTAGGGCTTGATCCGGGCCATACGGTGGGTCGCCGGGCGTGGGGGGTTCTCCGTTTCGGCGGCCTTGGAGAGGCTGGGTTTCTCGGGCCCCCTGCACCAGGTGTGTCGTGGTATATCAGCGAAGGTGAGGGGGGGAGGTAGGCAGCACTCCCCATCCACGGCTCTCGCCGGGGTTATGGAGGGCGGCCTGGCCCTGGCCCAGATGGGGGCGGTTCTGGCAGAAGCGTACGCTCGATCGGAGTGGGAGCGAGCGAACCTGGCCTGGACCCTCGGTGGGTCGGATAGGAGGTTGACTCGGCTCATCGAGGAGCGCGACGGGCTTCGATGGGAGCTCTCCTCAATCAGGGAGCTGGTACGATCGAGCCAAGTGGAGACCCGGGCGCTAGCCGAGCAGCTGGCCAAGGCCTGTGAATCGCTCGAGAGGAAGAACCGGCTTCTCGAAGAGGAGCACGTATTGAGCTGGACGGCCGGTGGGAGACCGAGCGTGCCGAGCTAGTAGACCGCGCGGAGGAAGCCGAGCGTCTTCGGCGGGAGGCCGAGGCTGATCGAGCTGAGGCGGAGAAGCAGGTGGCTGCGGCCGAAGGGTGGACTGCTGAGGCTGAGCGGAAGGCAGTCGAGGCGGAGTAGAGGGAGGCCGAGCTCGCCGGTAGGGTGGAATCGGCCTGGGCGGAGGCTCTCGAGCAATACAAGAGCTCAGAGGCTTACCGATTCGACCTTAAGGAGGCTACCCTCCCCTACTATGAGCTTGGACTCCGCCGGGGCATCCGCAAGGGGTTCCAGCAGGGCTACGACTGGGCCATTTCTTACCCCGAGGAGCAGGCGTCCGGAGTGGTTGACTTTCCGTCCGGTCAATGTTATGACTCGGACTTGTCGTCCTCTAGTTCCTCTGTTTCGGCGCAGGATGAAGAGGATCTCGAGGGCTCATCACCCGAGGGGTCGCCAACTCTGGATGCCTCGGGAGGGCATGCAACCGAGGCAGTTCTCACGTCGGTGGGGTCGGTGCCAGGGTTGGCCGTCGCTGAGGTTGCCGGGGGTAGACCGCTCGAGCCCTCTACTTCCGGTCTCCAAGGTAGGCCAGAGGCCTGATGTATCTGTTTCGCTTCTCCTTTTTGCATTGCTTTTCTCTTTTTGAAGGAAAAGACTCCCTTTTTTGTGTAGAGATAAATAAGGCAGTGACATTGTGATGAAGACTTATCTGTTCCATATCGCCATTACCATATTCTGTCCAGCGTATCTACGGTGGTTGGAAAGAACCGATATTTTCTGTGTGAATCTCGCATAATGGTTGGGTGAGCGTCTGACATGGTGTCTTTCCATTTTCCCATGCTTTAAATGCCTGGCCGCTTCGTGTGTCCCGCTGGGGCGAAAGATGAGAAGTTTGAGGTGACCGTTCGTAGGGAAAAATCCTTCTGGCGTGTTCTCGAGGGGGGGGGGGAATCATTTAAGGCAAGTAGCCTCCCTTCGCCTATAAGAAGGACTGAAGGGCATCCCTTCCTCGCCACCGCTTAGGGTTTTCCCTGACAATCTTTCCTCATTCCTTCTTCACATGGCGTTGTGCCGTTGTATTCGGAGCATGGAGGAAACTCCAGATGAGGAGGCTGCCGACGACGGGGGGCAGGGAGTTCCTGTTGTTCCGGACTTGAAAAGGAGTCGACGGCTGGCGGGCAAACTTGAAAAGGGGCCGACGCGCAGAGGCACGCCATTTTCCCTTTATCAGTTCTGGCGGCGCTTGCAGGGGGGCGAGATGGAGGACGGATGGGGGGATCAGACATTCCTGCTGCCCGTCCCTTCCTGCTCGCCTCACGGATGGGAGGCGAAAGCCAACTAAGCTCCATCCCTTCTGGGCCTTCCCCTGCCTCCTCATCCAGCTCTGCTGGTTTCTTTTTCTTTCTGGCAGCCTCTTTTTCCCTCTTCTGCTCTGCTCCTCCTTTCTTTCACTCTTCGGAGGGTGCCTGCACTCTCTTTCTTCCAAAGAGTTGGCAGTTTGGCGGCGAAGATGCTTTCATATGCATTCCCTCTCCCCCTTCCCTTCCAAGTTCAACTTGGAAGGTAGCCTTCTCTTTCTTAATCCCTCTGTCACCTTTGTCTCTAGCTACCCGAGCCAACGGGGTCAACTATCCTTTATCCGAGCCAGTTTCTGCACTAGGCAGAGTCAGTGGGTGGACGCAGGAAGGTCATCCGAGTCAACCGAGCTCGTACGACGGTGCTAGGTGGATCTTTTGCTTTTTTTGACATGTATTCTATTGGCTTCGGCCTTCCTGATGTACAAACAGGTTGTTTGAATAAAAAGAAAGGAGCCTTTTGTCTTATCTCATGTCGTTTGCACAATACTCAGTACTCAGAAGTAGAACTTGCGTAATGTAGTTGCGTTCCAGGTCCGAGGGACGGGCTCTCCTTCCATCGTAGTCAGACGGTATGCTCCTTTTCCGAGCGTCTCGACCACTCGGTAGGGGCCTTCCCAGTTAGGGGATAACTTGCCCGCCGCCTCAAGTGGTCGAGAGGCTTCGGCTTTCCTGAGGACGAAGTCTCCCGACTGGAAGTGTCTGTCTCAGACTTTGGCGTTGTAGTATCGAGTGTGGCGGCGTTGGTACTCCGTTGCTCTGATGCTAGCAATCTCCCGAATTTCATCTGCTAGGTCAAGATTTTCGAGCAGTTTCTGGTCGTTTGCCTCGGACGAGAAGCAGATGACTCGGAGGGAGGGGTTGCCAATTTCCAACGGGATCACGTCCTCGGTACCGTATACCAGCTGAAAAGGGCTTTCACCGATTGCCGTTCTAGGAGTCGTTCTGTGCGACCATAGTACGTTTGGCAATTCCTTGAGCCAGCTGCCCTTGGCTTTGCCGAGCCTAGTCTTGATGCCTTTCAAGATAGCCTTGTTGGCATTTTCGACCAGCCCGTTAGCCTGAGGGTGGGCGATCGAAGTGAAGTGATTGTGAATATTGAGGTCGGCGCATTTGTCTTGGACGTACCGAGAATCAAATTGCTGTCCATTATCGCTCACTATCACCTAGGGGGATACCGTAGCGACAGATGATCGACCTCCAGATGAAATTCCAGACGACTGTCTCGGTGATCCTTGCAGTGGCTTCGGCCTCGATCCACTTAGTAAAGTAGTCGATGGCGATGATAATGAACTTCTTCTGGGCCTGGGCCGTGGGGAACGGCCCGAGGATGTCGATTCCCCAGCGAACGAAAGGATAAGGCTCGGCTAGGGTGACGAGCTCCGTTGCTGGCTGATGGACCAAGTGGTCGAATCGCTGGCAACGGTCACAACGTTGTGTGTAGGTCGAGCAGTCACGCTGTAGGGTGGGCCACCAATAACCTCACCGTAGCAAGATCCTGGCGAGTGACCTTCCCCCCAAATGTGCCTCGCACAGACCTTCGTGAACTTCTTCGATCGCTCGGTTGGCTTCGTCGGTACTGAGGCACTTCAAAAGAGGGCCAGAGAAGGATCTTCGGTAAAGTGCGCCATCCAGAGTGACGAATCACCGAGCTTGGTATTTCAACCTTCGGGCTTCTCGAGGGTCGGGAGGTTCCTGGGAGTCTTGGAGCCACGACAGGTAGGGGGCACGCCAGTCGCCTGGGGAGGCTGAGTCAACAGCTAGGAGTTCCGAATCAATGCTCGGGCGCTCTAGCTCTTCGAGAAGGACCGATCGAGTACCCTCGGGGTCAAGAGAGGAGGCCAGCCGAGAGAGGGCGTCCGCTCGGGAGTTTTCCTCCCGAGCTATCTGGACTACCTCAAAACCCTCAAACTGCTGTGCCACAGTCTTGACCAGTTGGAGATATTTGATCATCGGTGCCTCCCGAGCTTCATAATCGTCGTTGACCTAGCTAGCGACTAGTTGGGAGTTGGTGTGAATCCTGACTCGCTCAGCCCCTAACCGACGGGCCATGCGGGCTCCCGATATGAGGGCCTCATACTCGAAAGCGTTGTTGGATGCTTGGAAGTTGAACTTCAGGGCATACTGTAGCTCTGCCCCTTCGGGGGACTTCGGGAGGATGCCGGCACTGCTCCCGGCTGAATTAGAAGATCCGTCAACGAACAGTTCCCAGGTCGGCCCGGGTGCGGACAGAGATCTTTCTTCAGTCGGGATGGTGCTCTCGGTGATGAAGTCAGCGAGCGCCTGGCCTTTGATAGCCGAGCGAGGCCGATACGATATATCGTAGGCCCAAGCATGATGGCCCACTTGACAAGACATCCCGAGGCTTCAGGGTGAGCGAGGATCTTCTTTAATGGTTTCCCGGTCAGCACGGTGATGGAGTGCCCTTGGAAATAGGGTCGGAGGCGCTTGACTGAGGTAACCAACGCTAGCACGAGTTTCTCGGTTGCGGGGTACATTTTCTCAGCCTCGTTGAGCACCTTGCTTGTGTTGTAGACCGGTCTCTCGATTCCCGAGTCATTTTTGACTAGGACCGAGCTAACTGTGGATGAAGTTGCCGAGAGATAGAGATACAGGGCTTCCCCTGGGACGGGCTTGGAAAGCACTGGGGGCGAAGCCAGGAACTCCTTAAGCTCGGCGAATGCTATTTGGCATTCCTCGTCCCACGCGAATGTAGCATATGCCATTTTGGGCCCCCTCAGTAGTTTGAAGAAGGGTAGGCATCGTTCAGCAGCGCGGGACAGGAATCTGCTGAGCGCAACAATGCGCCCGGTGAGGCATTGAACGTCATTGATGCAGGTGGGTGGGCGCATGTCCAGGATGGCCTGGACCTTGTCGGGGTTGGCCTCAATCCCACGTTGAGTGACTAAGAAGCCCAAGAATTTCCCGGACTTTACCCCGAAGGCGCACTTGGCGGGGTTGAGCTTCATGTTGTACTTCAGGAGGGTGTTGAAAGTTTCTGCTAGGTCGGCGAAGTGGTCCTCGGCCTTGGGGGTCTTCATGAGCATGTCGTCAATATAGGCCTCAACGTTCCGACCGAGCTGTCCGTCGAACATATGGTTGACTAGCCTTTGGTACGTGGCTCCGGCATTTTTCAACTCGAAAGGCATCCGGGTGTAGCAGTGTACGCCGAAGTCGGTAATAAAGGCGGTCTTCTCGATATCTTCGGGGTGCATTCTGATCTGGTGGTAACCCGAGTAGGCATCCAGGAAGCTGAGTATCTCATTGCCCGAGGTTGAATCAACCAGTTGGTCGATGCTCGGTAAGGGATAGCAATCCTTTGGAGTAGCCTTTTTCAAGTCGGTGAAGTCCACGCACATCCGCCACTTTCCCGAAGCTTTCGGCACCAGGACGACGTTAGCCAGCCACGTCGGGTACAGGACCAGTCTAAAAAGGCCAGTCTTCTGCCCCTTGGTGACTTGCTCCTTGATAATCGTCTGCTTCTCCGACGCATGCTTCCTTCTGCGTTGTTGCACGGGCTTCATGGTTGGGTCGAGGTTGAGCTTATGCACCACCGTCTCTTCCGGTATCCCGGGGAGTTGATCATCAGACCACGCAAAGACCTGGATGTACGTGGAAAGGAACTCTTTGTATTGCTGTTGAACCTCAGATGTTAGGTCGGCTCCGATCTTTACTCCCAGGGTCGGGTCGTCGTTTAGGAAAACCGCTAGCAATTCGCTTATAGGTTCGGCGGTTGCGGATTTTTCCTCGACTTCCCGGGGGCCCTTATTTTTCCTGTCCGGCCTTGTGGCTTCGACCGAGATATTGTAGCACCTTCGGGCCATTTCCTGGTTACCTCAGACTTCCCCCAATCCATTTTTGGTGGGAACTTCATCTTTTGGTGATAGGTAGAAGGCACCACTTTCGTTCGGCTGAGGATTCCTCGACCAAAGATTGCGTTGTACGCTATCATACCTTTGATCACTATGAAGTCCACCATGACCGTAACGGTCTTGGGTGGGGTGCCAAGAATAACCGGCAGGCTTAGGGCTCCCTCGGGATAGGTGGCCTGGCCATTGAACCCGCACAGGAGGGTCCAGATCGGGCGGAGTTTAGACGGATCCTCTCCCATCTTAAGGAAACATTCGTTGGATAATACATCAGGGGCACTTCCATTGTCAACCAGAATCATGTCTACGTTACAATGGTTTATTGTGACCGATATCACCTGGGCGTCGTCGTGCGGGGTGCTTAGCCCCTCCAGGTCTTGGTCGGAGAAGATTATGACCTGGGGTTCGCTTGGCGGGGCCCTGGGAGGCTCGATGGCACGGCTCGCCCGCTCAGCGTGACGCTTCCTTCCTCGGCCGCTGTCTCCTCCTGACGCAGCTCCTCTGGCGATGACGTTGATGTGGACCCCTCGGGGGGCATTGTCGATTTCCTCCGTGCACCTCGGTCTTCCTGGTGTCCGGCCACGAACCGGGAGAGGTGCCCCTGACGGATGAGACGCTCGATCTCGTCCTGGAGCTGGTGGTAGTCGCCGGTATGATGCCCGTGGTCGTTGTGGAACATGCAATGCTTGCTGTGACTGCGGTTCTTTGACTTCATTGGCTCGGGTTGGCAGAGGAGGCCCGATCCTTTGATGTCTTCATAAATCTCGTATACTGGAGTGGTTAGGGGAGTGTACCACTCGTACTTCCGCGACGATTCCTTGCGTTCCCCGTCTCGATTCCACCTTTTTCCTTGGCCCGAGCTTGGCTCGTGTGCCCGCTTCTTGTCCCCCTCCCGACCCGAGCCGGTTGCGTCTCAGCAGGCACTGAGTACTTCCTCGCACTCGGCGTGGCGCAATGCCAGAGTCACTAGTGCAGCAAGGGTCGAGGGAGGGTGGAGGACAAGCTCGCGGCGAAGGTTCTCATCGCGGGTGCCCCCGGTCAGAGCTGTTATGGCCGAGGTGACGTCCAGGCGGGGGATCCTCAGGGCTTCCGATTTGAATCGGAGGATGTAGGCCCGAAGTTTTTCCCCTTGCGCCTGTTTGAGGTCCAAAAGCCCTGCTACCGACCTAGGGGGGGCGCTACCGGCGAAACTCTCCTTGAATACTCACTCGAACTGCTTGAAGTCTCAGATGGATCCGGGGGCGAGGGCCCGAAACCATGCTTGGGCGCCTTGGACAAGGGTGGTTGCAAAGGCTCGGCACTTGATGGCGTCGGATGCTCCGTGAAGGGTCATCAGAGCGTCGAAGCTGTCAAAGTGGTCGACCGGGTCGCCCTGGCCGTCGTAGGGCTTGAAGGTCATGATAGAGGTTCGGGGAGATACCTCTGCCTCCAGGATATGGTCGGAGAATGGGGATCTCTCCTCGTCCTCTGGTGGAGAGGTCTTCTGTAGGGCTCGCAGGGCGCGCTCCTGCTCTGCGAAACGCCTCTCGAATTCTCGCAGTCGGAGGGATAGCTCCGGCTGCCGCTGCACCGTAGGGCTGAGGCGGCGTGAAGGCAGGCTGTCTTGGCGCTCCCTGGGGACTTCGATCTTCGGGAGGGGACGGCGTGCCCCATGCCTGCCCCGCTTCGGCGTGGAGGAAGCCTCTTGCTCTGGAGGGGGGGCTTGCGAGGGTCCTCCTACTTTGTTGCGGATGAGCTGCTGTCCTCGGAGGGTGAAGCGGCCTCTGGTGGTGTGCTGGGACACGTTCTCACGGGGAGGGCTCTCCGGAGGGGCGTGTGACCTTCCATCCCTGGCCGCCTGGGTCCTCATGAGTTCCACGAGGATGTCCAGTTTCGCGTTGAGGGCTTAGAAGGCGTCAGCGCCTCCGTTGAGCGGCAGCCCTACCGTCGTGGGAGGAGGGGGCAGCAGCCCGGCCGCAGGCGGAGCGGGCGGTCCGTCGGTGGGAATGCTGGCACCGGAGGGGCGATTTTGGGAGGTTTGTGAGGGGCGTTCCCCCGCCGTCGCCGTGGCATTTCCCCTGTCGCCGGCGGACCTCCTCCCTGTACTTCTTCTCACCGTACTGGCTCTTTGGTCGTTTCCCACAGACGGTGCCAGATGAAGGGGCGTGATCTCGCGCTGATCTTGAGCTGGGAGGATGATCACTGGGTAGTGAACTGTAGAGAAAGGGAAACGAATCAGGGGGCCTAGGGATGGTTCCCTGGGGAAACCCTCCGATGCTTAAGTCAGTAGAGCAATGGTGGATGGTATTGAGGGAGGTAGAAAGAGATGCTCGAGATTCCCCAACACCAAGATGGTGAAGTGGTTCCTGCTCAGGGAGTATTAGGCCTATATCTACCTTACCTGCCGCCAGAGAGAATCCCTGGTTTATATAGCGAGTTCCCTTGATGAGTCCCATAAGTTGAGGAGTTTCAGGTGGGAGTTACGTCCTCATTATGGGATTGTTACGTCCTCATCGTGGGCCCTTCATGACCTTGGGAGATCGTGGCAGCCTTATCCCACTGAACTCTTGCTCATAAAGGACTGTCAACGGCTGCATGGATAAGCATTTGTCACTTGATCCAAGCATGAGAAGTGCCAGCCCTGTCTGGGCGATGGGCATAGCTCGGATGCAATCAGATCGGAGTGGGCGTGAAGCGCTCGCCCTTCATCCCCATGAGGGATGGCTCGGGCGTGGGTCTTCTTCCGTTCTGTCGTTCGGGCCTTCCGAGCCTAAGGGCCGCCGAGGAAGGATGGGATCCCGAATGATCTTTATTGGGATTTTCTGCCAAAGTGGGCCCTGGAGGGCTGTCACTCGGATGAGCTGAGCCTCGTTCGGTCCCGATGGGCCTAGTTTGGCTGCTCTTAATTAGGCTAAAGAAATCCCCCTCTCCAGGTCACATGTCGAAGCAAAGGTATATTCATTAACAAGGATGAAAGGTCCAAGTTAAAGGTAGAGATTGACCGATCTCGTCGATGATGACGAGGGTCGAACATGGGTTTGTTCATCAGCATGGGTCACATGCCCAAGCAAAGGTATATTCATTAACAAGGATGAAAGGTCTAAGTTAAAGGTAGAGATCGACCGATCTCACCGATGATGACGAGGGTCGAACATGGGTTTGTTCATCAGCATGGGTCACATGCCGAAGCAAAGGTATATTCTTTAACAAGGACGAAAGGTCCAAGTTAAAGGTAGAGATCGACCGATCTCACCGATGATGACGAGGGTCAAACATGGGTTTGTTCATCAGCATGGGTCACATGCCGAAGCAAAGGTATATTCATTAACAAGGACGAAAGGTCCAAGTTAAAGGTAGAGATCAACCGATCTCGCCGATGATGACGAGGGTCGAACATGGGTTTCTTCCTCAGCATGGGCCACATGCCGAAGCAAAGGTATATTCATTAACAAGGACGAAAGGTCCAAGTTAAAGGTAGAGATCGACCGATCTCGCCGATGATGACGAGGGTCGAACATGGGTTTGTTCATCGACATGGGTTAAATGTTGAAGCAAAGGTATGTTCATTAACAGGGATGAAAGGTCCGAGTTAAAGGTAGAGGTCGACCGATCTCGCCGATGATGACGAGGGTCGAACCTGGGTTTGGTAGGGGATCTCCGATGGAACTTTTGATGATTGTCCCTTCTGGAGTTTCATTAGGAGGAGAGTAAAGAGGAACTTTTTAGATTACCACTTTACTAACTTACGCGCCCTTTCAGGTTTTCACGTAAGCCAGCCCCCGCTTGCTTTTGCCCACACGCCCTTTCGGGTTTTCACGTGGCAGGGTACCCGATTTTGCCTGCAGCGCCCTTTTGGATTTTCGCCATAGCCGGGTTATAGCCATTCTTGCCCTTGTTCCGAATATAGGAACAAGTCTGGCGGGGTATCTCTATTTTTAACCTCATTTTTTTTTATCTTTTTTTTTTTGAAACATGCAACAGAAGGACGTTGAGAGAGTCGGCCAGGACACGAAGTCTTGTGACGAGAAAAGGGAAGGTTTATTCATCAGCAAGGAGACAATGCTGATGCAAGGGAGAGATTTGAGCCGATTCGGACGTAAGGCCCACAATGGCAATGCTGTATAAGGGTCGGCTAGGACGCAAAGTCTTGTGCCGAGGGAAAAGGATTTATTCGTCAGCAAGAAGGTAATGCTAACGCAAAGGGAGGATTTTATGCCGATTCGGGCGGAAGGCCCGCAATGGTAATGCTATTTATATATATATATATGTCATTATATGTATATATATATATATAATTTTTAGAGCTCGACCAGGACGGAGTGCCACTAGGCCAAGGTGGATAGAGCTCAGCCAGGGCGGAGTGCCACTAGACTAAGGTAGGTAGAACTTAGCTAGGGCGGGGTGCCACTAGACTAAGGTAGGTAAAACTTAGCCAAGGCAGAGTGCCACTAGACTAAGGTAGGTAAAACTTAGCTAGGGCAGAGTACCATTAGACCAAGATGAAGGTATCTCGGCTAGGGCGGAGTGCCACTAGACCAAGATGAAGGTAGCTCGATCAGGGCGGAGTGCCACTAGACCAAGGTTCAGGGTAGCTCGGCCAGGGCGGAGTGCCACGAGACCAAGGTTCAGGGTAGCTCAGCCAGGGCGGAGTGCCACTAGACCAAGATGAAGGTAGTTCAGTCAGGGCGTAATGCCACTAGACCAAGATGAAGGTAGTTCGGTCAGGGCGGAATGCCACTCGACCAAGGTTCAGGGTAGCTCGGCCAGGGCGGAGTGCCACTAGACCAAGATGAAGGTAGCTCGGCTAGTGCGGAGTGCCACTAGACCAAGATGAAGGTAGTTCGGTCGAGGCGGAGTGCCACTAGACCAAGGTGAAGGTAGCTCGGCCAGGGCGGAGTGCCACTAGACCAAGGTGAAGGGTATTCCGATTATTCACGGAATGCCAGTTGTGCCGTATGATACAGCTTTATATGCTTTCCATTGAGGGGAGAGAACTGGACGACTCCTTTGTGGTCTACCAGGACGTAAGCACCCCCTTCATATACTCGGTGAACGATATATGGTCCAACCCAGTTTTCAACCAACTTCCCTTTGGGGTTGGAGGCCATTACTTCTCTCCTTTTGACCATCACTAGATCGCCCTTCTTGAATTCTCGTCCTTTGACCAGCTTATCGAAAGCATGGGCCATGCGGGCTTGGTAGAGTTGGATATTTTGTTGCGCACGGAGACGCTTTCCGTCGAGCTCGGCAAGCTCTTCTAATCTTCTTTCTGCATTAGTTTGTTCACTGCTGACTAGTCCATGTTGGATAGCGACTCGCAGCGAGGAAACTTCTAATTCAATCGGCACCACAGCCTCTGACCCGTACACGAGGGAGAATGGTGAACAGCCGGTTGGAGTTTTATAGACTGTACGATAGGCCCAAAGCGCTTCGTACATCTTTTCTTCCCAGTCTTTCTTGTTGGATTTGATGGACTTTGCCAGCAACGTGCATAGCGCCTTGTTGAAGGCCTCTGCAAGTCCATTGGCTTGAGGGTTGTAGGGGGATGATGTCCTCCAGTCAATCTTGTATTTATCAGCTAGCCGATAAACCTTTTGGTTTCTGAAATGGCTGCCGTTGTCAGAGATAATTCGGTTGGGAATCCCGAACCAGAATATTATATTTTGTCGGAAGAATCTTGCAACCAATTCTCCCGTCACTTCTCTTAGTGCTACTGCCTCTGCCCATCTGGAGAAATAATCTGTAGCTGCTAAGATGTATTTGCACCCTGATGAAGATGCTGGCAGTGGCCCTACCACATCCGTGCCCCATTGAGCAAACGGCCAGCTTGGTATGGTAGGGTGTAGCGGCACTGGAGGTCTTCTTGACAGATTGGCGTGCTCTTGACATTTCCGACAAGCCTTGGCGAACTTGCAGTAGTCATCAAATATAGTGGGCCAATAGTAACCCAATTTCTTTACCTCAATTTTCATCTTCGGGCCGGCCTGATGCGCTCTGGCTGCACCCGCATGGACTTCTTGCATCACCTGCCCAGCTTCTGCTGAAGACAAGCAACGGAGCAGAACTTTCCTTTGGGCATCCACCATTATTCGGAACAGGGTTCCACTTCTCATCTCGTAAGAGTCTTTGACCCTCAGGAGTTTCATTCTCTGTTCTTTCTCCTTCGAGAGTTGTTGATGCTGGAACCATCGTAGGAGATGTTCTCGCCAATCGGGCTGTTGAACCTCTTCGACGGCTACCACCTCATTCTCCTGCTCGTCGGCCAAGACCTCTGTCACACTGGGGACCTGCCGACGGTTGATCACTATTATGTTCAGGCTTGTGTCTGGCGGGATTGCCAAAGAGCTGGCCAATTTAGCAAAGGCGTCCACCTGAGCGTTCTGTCCTCGGTTGACATGCTTGACGCTGATGAAGTAAAATCTTGACATCATGCGGGTTGCCAGCTGATGGTAGGGGAGGAGCTCTTGCTTCCGCACATCAAACTCTCCTTCCAGCTATTTTATAACTAGCATGGAGTCTCCGAATGCTTCCAGCATCTGAATTCCCATGGACAGTGCGATCTACAACCTGATTATCAGGGCTTCATACTCTGCTTCATTATTTATGCAAGGCTTATTTATTGAGCAAGATGTGTGCACAACTTCTCCCTCTGGAGATTTTAGGACTATGCCTGCCCCTGCTCTGACCCTGGCGGACCCAGTGACCGAGGTGTCAATTCTGGAAGTGCCATCAAAATATAGCTGCCACAAGGAGGGTTGCACTTGAGCGGCTTCCAGGGTTTCATCTTCAAGAAGCTCAGGTTCCAGTGGGCAGTCTCCCGGTACTGGGTGCTCGACGAAGAAGTCTGCAATAGCTTGGCCCTTGACAGCCTTTCGCGGCATATAGGAGATATCAAACTCCATAAGGATCACCGCCCATTTGCCCAGGCGACTCTTGAGTGCCGGTTGGGACATGATGTATTTCAGCGGATCCTCTTTGGACACCAGGCTGATTTCATGCGACAACATATAGTGTCGAAGCTTCTTGACTGCGAAGACCAGTGCCAGACAGATCTTCTCAATATAAGTATATTTCTCCTCAGTCCTGACCAGTCTTCGACTGAGGTAATAAAGGGCTTGTTCTTTCCCTTCTTCATTATTCTGGGCCAGCATTGCCCCCAGAGAGTTGTGTGTGGCCGCTATATATAATATCAGCGGATGTCCTTTCACCGGTGCGCTCAGCACTGGAGGAGTCTTCAGATAATCTTTCAGCTTGTCAAAGACTGGCTGGCAATATTCATCCTAGTAAAATGGAACATCCTTCATCATCAATTTGTGGAAAGGCTGGCATCGCCTTGACAAATTGGAAATGAACCGCCAGATAAAAGCCAAGCGGCTCTGCAGTGATCTCAGCTCGGAGAAGTTCCTTGGTGCAGGTAGCTCCTGAATTGCTTTGATCTTTGCGGGGTCTATCTCGATTCCTCGGTATCTGACAATGAAACCCAAGAATTTTCTGTTGGATACTCTGAACGCGCATTTCATAGGGTTCATTTTTAATTCATACTGCCTCAGCCTCTGAAAAATGAGTCGAAGGTCATGCAGATGGTCTTCTTTTCTTCTGGTCTTGACCACCAGATCATCTATGTAGCACTCGACCTTGTGGTAGAGCAACTCATCAAATATTTTGGTCATTGCACGCTGATAAGTTGCGCCAGCATTCTTCAGTCCGAACGGCATCCTCTTGTAGTGATAGATGCCTTTAGAGGTTCGGAAGGCAGTGTGGACCCGGTCATGTTCCACGATCCATATCTGGTTGTAGCCGGATGACCCATCCATGAATGACAGGGCCTCATGGCCGGTTGTAGCATCAATCATGACTTCCGTTATTGGCACCGGAAAGTCATCCTTGGGATAGGCTTTATTTGGATCTCGAAGTCAACACATATCCGGATTTGTCCATTCTTCTTCTTCATAGCGACGATATTTGCCAGCCACGTGGTGTACTGATTTTCTTTGACGAATCCCACGTCAATGAGCTTGTCGACTTCTGTACAAATATGAGTGATGAGCTCTGGCCTCATGCGCCGTGGTGGTTGCTTCACTGGCTCGGCTTCAGGGCTGATTGCCAGCTCATGTTGCGAAACTGCAGGGCTCAGACCTGTCATTTCTCTGTAAGTCCATGCGAAGCAGTCCCGGAACTCTTACAGCAGCTGGATATACAGCTCCAGTTCCTCTAGGGATAGTTGGCCGCTGAGGAAGGTAGGCCTAGGGTCTTCCTCGCTTCCCAGGTTGACTTCTATTAGCTCATCGACTGTAGCTTGGCCTCCATCTTCTATCTCCGGAGGTGCCGGTTGGAGGTCGACGAAATCTGGAATGCCATCTTTGGGGCCGAGGACCTCGATTTCCTCATTTGACATCATCAAAGCCTCCAGGGAGCCCTCTGCTTCATTCAATAGCAGCCGTGCAGATTGCTCTATCAGCAAGTCCACGACCGTTGCAGTTTCTAAGGGTGAGAGAGCAGCTTCACACCCCGTTGATAGAGTTGTACCCATGATAGGCTGGTGGTTGCTTATTGCCGGGCTGGGACAGACTCCCGGTCGTGTGGCAGAGGTTGAGGAGGCCTCGCCCTCTGAGGCAGTTGTATTTTCTGTAGAAGTGGCCTTTTCTTTCCTGCCAGCATGTGCCTCTTGATCGGAGTCGGCTGATGCTTCCCCGATTGGCAGGAGAGGTGCTAAGGTCATCATCAGTAGGACTCCACTGGAGGGAGAGGTCCCTGCTTCTTCAACATCTTCGGCTTCGCTACTGCTAGCCGTATCAAATTTGGCTTGAAGGGCCGCCTCTTCGGGATAGACCTGCTCCCAGCATCGGTAGGGAATGACGGTCTCCGCTTCTTGATTTCCGGGGTGAGCTGGCTTAGCATATTCAGCTTCCACCGGGTATTCATCAAAGGCTGCCCCCAGTGGGCTATCTTCAGCAGGGTAGAAGACGGAGATGGTGTCCACCTTGTATTGCCCACTGTAGTAATATTGTTCTAGGGTGAAGCCCAACCCCGGGTGCTGAGAGACGCGCCTCAGTTCCTTATCCAGACTTGCGGGATACCACATTTTCTGGAAAGCTTCCTGGCTGTTATGAGACTGATCGGAGGGGATGTGTTGCTTCTGAAACATCCTGGCCATCCGACTGGTTGTGAATGCCAGACCCTTGATGGGGACTGACGGATTGCTTATATCTTCGGGGAGGCAGCAATCTGTGTCTTCCCGAGTAGGATGCTCTTCAGCCATATAGAACAAGCTGCTGGGTCCATCTACCTACGCCACCTCCCAAGTTTTGAAAGGCTCGACAGTGGGGTCATCGAGGCCAGGAATTGGCTTGGTGAGGCCGACAGGGACTCCAATGTAGTTGTGCTGCCGATCGACCTGCACTTCGTTAGCTTCGGGGTACAAAGCTAGGGGTGCTATTCTGCCCACGTCCCCGGATACTGTGATATGAGAGACCACCTTGGGCTTGCCATATCCGCGTGGCGGTGGTGGATACCAATTGTCGCCGGATGCATTTTTTGACACCCCCGCAGGGGCTTTGGCTTCAGAGGTCTTCTGAGGAGGCCCCGCATATAGGTTGGCGTCTGCCAAGTGACATTCAAATACCTCGAATGGGTGGAGGTCAGCAAATATCCTATCCTCCTTCCCCTGGAGACTATATTTGATACATTGGTGGAGTGTAGAGGGCACCCCCATATTTTCATGCAGCCATGGGCGGCCAAGCAGCTCCTTATACGAGGTGCGGGAGTCGATGACATGGAACTGCACCGTCGTAGTGAAATCTGCAAGGGTAAGTGTGAACTCCGCCACCCCCATCGACACTTCACATTTTTGATTGAAGTCGGTGATACGCATATCCCTGACTTTCTCAAGATGCACGTTGAAGTGGTGCCTCTCGTATATTCTATAGGGCAGAATGTTGACCACTGCACCTGGATCGACCAGAATCCTGTTCAGCTCCTTTTCGTTCAGGTGCCCCTTCTTGTACATCGGCCTGTTGTGGCTGATGGTAGGTAGCAGCATATCCTCTAGAGTGAAGGTCATACTAGCTTCCGGTATTGCTTCAGCCAAGCATGTCTCAAAATGAGCAGGCGTCTGCAGAGCGGTGATGATCGCCTGTCGAGTCTCTTCACTCAAAGAGAGGATCTCCCAATTTGTGAATCTAGCAGGGAGCTTCTGGAGTAGCTTCATTATTCGGCTCCCAGCTCGGACATTGGAAAGCTTCATCTCTTCAGCCCATCTGGGCTTGGGACCCTCGAAGGACCTGCTTCATCTGCTTCGGACTCGGCACCCTTCTGGTCAGCACCGGATCCTTGCTGTTCTTCATCAGCAGCTGCAGGGCAAACTCCATTTCGACAGACTGTGCTGGCTGCAGGTGAACACCCCTGGGTGCAGGGTTAGCCTCCCGGCATGGCGCTTCCCCTTAGACATCTTCATGAATTCAAGAAATGAAGGGACTGCCTTACCCCCACTCTTGTTATATAGGCCTGGCGGAGGAGGGATCTGGACTCCCTTGACCTCCGGGGGAGGTGTCTTATAGGGCTGCTCTCATCTGAATATAATGTTGTGGTTGGGCGGCGGCTGGCGCCCCCATTTTTGGCCTAACCGGGTTGCATGTGCAGCGGTCACGGCTTCGGCCTTGCCTCCCTCAATAGAGGGTATGAAGCAAATTTCCTCTTCTTCCTCATCTCCGGGTAGGTTGAAGAGTGCTGATAGAGTATTACAGAAGACAACCCACACTTTATCGGCCTTAGCGACCTTTCTTTTCTTCTTCTTTTGTTTCTTCTTCTTTTTTACTTCAGCGGGCGCCTGCCCCTAGAACAGACTACCCTCTTTATCAGATGTTGCATCAGCTTCTTCCTTTTGCTCGAGCGAGAGCTGCTCCAGTTCTTGCCATGGGACATGGTCCCGCACCAGCAAGGGTTTCAATTCGGGCTGCATATACTCGTCTAGCCCTTCAACAATGTCTTGTAGTCTGCGGATCCCAGGACTGGTTTCCTTGACCATTGGCAGTGGAGTTTGTCTCCTCCGATTGCGGATGGGTATTCTGATGACTGCAGGTGGAGTGGTCCACACAGGTGCTGCCACCGGCGAAGCGGGTCGTGGTGTGACGCCATGGACATGTGCCCCCACTTTCGGGCAGGGTGCTCTCTTCTTTTTGTGCTTTGCAGGGACATGCTGCCACCCCTGTTGTTCCTTCACGGGCTCCAAGAAATGAGTTTCATAGGTGTGCTGCGTGCTTGCTTCAGAGATCTCCTCGGGCAATGCCTGGTATAGGGAGATCATGTTGACTCCTGCCCTCCTCAGAGGGGCTTCATGTGGTTGAGGAGGGTCCACTTTGTACTCTCCCAACTCTATTTCATTTTTCTTCACCATCCCTTCGATGATGTCCTTGAAAACATAGCAGTCTTCGATTGGATGCCCCAGCATCTGATGGTAGGGGCAGAATCTTGGGCTGTCTTTTCTCTTCAGGTCCTCCGACCTCTTTGGCTCTGGCAGGGTGACCATGCCATATTCCGTTACCCAGTCGAACAGAATCCTGGTCTTGTCCTTCGGAAAGGAGTAGGCTTTCTTCATCTTGTCCCGCAGCGAGGGACCTTCTTTGCCATCTGGGGCTTTTGCAAGCTGTGGGGCGACCGCCTCCTTGCCTTTACCATTCTGTTGTTCGAACGCCTTGATGTCAAGAGCGTTTGCTTCTTTAGGCGGCTGGCGCCGTTCCACTGCCTTGCCCTTCTGGGTTGTGCTGGCAGTTGATGTAGGGGCAGGCCTGGCCAGAAAGGCTTACACCTCGGCCACAACATTGTTCAATCGGCCAAATGACCGTATTTCCATTCCAATGATCTTTTCCAGAACTTTCGACCTGAGGTTCTATTTGCATATTTGCACAGCGTCCTCCTGATGCGGGGGCCGCTTGCATCTCATTCTGAGGTTCCTCCACCTCTTAATATAGTCGACTGCTGTCTCATCTGCCCTTTGCTTTGTTGAGTATAGTTCGGCCACCATGACCTCCCTCTCAGTAACATGGAATCTTTCCCTGAACTTCCTCTACATATCCGACCAGTCGCTGATCGACCTGGCCGGGAGGCTGGAGTACCATTCAAATGCGAGCCCCGTTAGTGAGGACCCGAAAAACTTTAATAAGTATGACTCATCGGTGGCCAGGTCACCCATGGCAGTCATATAATATGCGACATGTTTTTTCGGGGATCCCTTCCCGTTGAACTTGTCGAACTTGGGCGGCATGCTGATCCCTGGGGGAAGCTGCTTGGCAGCATGATGTTGCGGATATGGCACCCGATAGGCATCAAATGCGACATAGTTGCCTTCACTCCTTTCTGCGAGCTTCAGCTCGATCATCCTTTCCACCATCATCCAGTTCACGACCGTGGGGTCAACTGGGTCCGGATAGAAGTGTGCCGGCTGCAGGTACTGTTGGGTTCGATGCAATATTCAAAGGGGGGGGTGAATGAATAAAGCCCTTTGAAAATCTTTTGCCCAATTAAAATATGATGCTCACTAGAATTACTAGTTCGCAAACTAGACAGGCTTAAATGCTAATGGGCAGATGCGGAACTAAACAAACACACATTAAGATCACTAAAGTGCTAACAAGACAGATTTAGATAAAATATAGCTCAACTAGAATTTCGCTCTCTTGACAGATTAAAACACTCTAAGAAGACTAATTAACTCTTCTGCTCAACCAGAAGCCAAACATATGGAGCGCCCCTATGCATTCATCTAGCAGAAGCACAATAGAACAAAACAAACCACAATGCACAAGGGGTTTTTAGGTGGTTCGGTCCAGCAGACCTACATCCACCCCACACTCAAACCGAGTGTGGCTTCCGCTGACTCACAGCTTGAACAGCTGGGCATCACAGCTTGCCATACAACCGCTGGGCAACATAGCTTGCCGTCCGAGGAATCCTCCTCACCCCGCTGAGCAACACAGCTTGCTGTCCAGTGGAATCCTCCACTGCAAAACGCTGGGGATTACAGCTTACCCGTCCAGTGGAAACCTCCACTGCCCGCTGAGCAACACAGCTTGCTGTCCAGAGGAGTCCTCCTCTGTAAACCGCTGACTAACAGCTTGAAAGAAAGTGTAAAATAGAAAATAGAAAAGATGGAAACACAGCAACTGAAAGCTGAACAATGAAGCATGGAATATAGCTCTAACAATGAGCAACCTCAGATCTGGTTTTGAACCAAAGATCTGAGGAACGAACTCCTTCTCTCTCTCTCTCTCTCTTCTTCCCTCGATCTCACTCTCTTTCTTCACTCTCTCTCTTTCTCTTTCTTCTTCACACTCTGCTCGAGCTCTCTATCTCTTTCTCCTTCTTCTTTCTCTTCTTCTACTGCTCTTCTTTCACTCTCTACTCTTTCTCTTTCTCTTCTTCTTTCTCTCTTTCTTCTCTTCTTCTTTCTCTCTTTCTTCTCTTCTGCTGGATCGTGGAAGCTCTCTCTTCTTTTTCCTTTTTCTTCTCTCAGCTTCTGCTCTCTGGCTTCGATCACGATCAGCCTCCATCTGAAGACGAAGGCTCCATTATATACCAGCAGCAGCAAGGGCGCGTGTGACTTCCACAATTCCTGCCCTAGAAATTCGGACCACGTGGCAGCATCCTGGTATCTCGTCCACCCTTGGATCACGAGCCAGGCACCTCGGATCACATGCCCTTCATTAGTACGCATTTGAATTTGTCCCACTGCGTCGACCCTGCTGTGGATAGCGTTGACGCGTTGAAGACAGCCAGATATAAGTCCCCCCTTTCTTGAACTGCTGCGTCGACACTGCCAGTTGGTGGCGTTGACGCATGAACATGTACATTTGTATATTGGCGTCTCTTAAGCCGCTGCGTCGACGCTCTCAGCATGCTGCGTTGACGCATCGGCAATCCAGTGATCAAGGTCTTCGGCAGATAACCGTGCTGCGTCGACGCTGTCTTGCAATGGCGTTGGCGCACTGCAGTATTCCAGTGAGCTATGGACTCTGCCTTATTAACTACTGCGTCGACGCTGCTGTAGCATGGAGTTGACGCAGCCAGGTGAAGCTCTGAAATCCTCTTCAGCTGAAGCGTGGACGCATTGAACTCCCAGCGTCGACCCTGTTCTTCATTGTTGTCATCATCTGAAGACAGTGTATAGACTTTATCAGCAGCAGATGAGCAAGTGTGAGCACTGACAGAGTGTATAGACTTTGTAAGCATTCAGCTCGTGTAATGCTTATACTTCATGCAATGTACAGACTACCAATGTGTAGACTTGCCAAGACAAATGAACGATGTACAGACTTGAACAAGGCAAGGTCTGTACAGGCTTTGATGTTCACAATGTATGGACTTGGCAACCCACCGGCTGTACAGACTTCCACTCAACAACGTTGTATAGACTTGGAAATCTGAACGGGAGGATGTATAGACTTGCACAAACGAAAGGGCTGTACATACTTTGACTTCAACAGAGACGCTGCATGAGACGCTGAAGTCTGTATAGACTTTAACAGTGAAACGATGTACAGACTTCAATAGTAAGACAATGACCAAGACGATGCAGACTCTGTATAGACTTCAACTCAATCATGCATAATGTAGTCTGATGTGTAGACTTGAAACGTGAAAGCTATAGTGAAGGAGTGTACACACTTGACCAATTCAAAGGCGAGTCGAGTGTACAGACTTAATGCGTTGACGCTGTACAGACTTTGCCTAAGACGCTGTACACACCTAGCCTAAGACAATGCATGAACTGACGTTGTATATACTTAGCCAATGCAATGCACTATGAATGTATGGACTTACATGAGATGCTCATTGTGTACACTTCAAGCCCAGTGTATAGACTTTCAGCCATGAACAAAGCGTGAAGCACACTAATGCAGAAATGTGTAGACTTGGAAGTCTATGTGCATGACAAAACCAATGTATAGACTCTGAAATGCAAGCGATGCAGCAATGCCTAGACATTGGGCTTTACCCTGCAGTGTATAGACTTTGCTACCCAAATCATGAACAGTGCAAGCCACAGTTCAATGTATGAACTTTGCAAGTGCACTGGCTGTACAGACTTCAAGACTAATGTATGAAGCAAAGCAAGCGCTCTTTCAAAACAATTCCAATGCGTCAACGTATTGAGTCCACTACGTCGACGCACCAGTTGACATATTTTATAGACCAGCTCTGGGACAGACCAGTGAGTTGACGCAATGATCCCATGCGTCAACGCATCATGCAATACTCATGCAAACTCATGTATTCAATGCTGTATATCAGACACAGTCCTATGCAATCATATCAGCAGCCATATTCAAAACACAATATCAGAATGCACTGACTGTGTTGCAATCATCAAAACAAATCAGCATGCTATCATCAAAACAATATCAAATGCACTCAATGCACTCACTGTCTTGCTATCATCAAAACCAAATAGCATTGCTATCATCAAGGCAACATAGCACATGCTTGTGCCTAAGAGGCACAACATTCTCCCCCTTTTTGATGATGGCAACACAATGTGACAGTGAGTCACACACAATATTTTCTCCCCCTTTGACATGATCAAAAAGAGAAAAACAATAAAAATAAGAGTGCAATGCAAATTCCTCTAGAACATTCTCCCCCTGAATGTAAGACTCCCCTGAATTATTTCTCCCCCTAAATAATAGCTCCCGCTTTGAGAAGGAATATGAACAGATAAAAAAGGAAGAGAAGGTAGGAGGGCCACTTGACAACAGCTGAATTATAGGTTCAGAAGGGAAGCATGATTATAAACAACTGTTAAAGTATAAGAATCAGCAACATACAATTTGACAAAAATTCAGGTTTAACAGTGATAAATCTAGAGTAAAACATTTGACCCCTGAACAAGAGTTTATAGATTCCATTTATAGCAATGAATCTAGGGCACATGGTATTAATAGATAAGTCAGAAATAATACCCTTTTGTGATTAAACAAGGAAATTCAAGAGAGGCAACTTGAACATGTATTGATAAAAATAATTTTCACTCATTGACTTTTGATTTTTCGAAGGGTTACAACAGTTTGATTTTCACCTTTGAATTTCAGAACTTGAACTAAATGAATAGATCAGTGGCATTTATGCTGTTGACATTAGGTGTACACCTTGATCAGGGGCAGGTACCCCCAGTTACTAGGCATAAACTACTAGACCTATTTCAGATCAGAAACCACAAGGGATAGTCTTCACTTTTGACATTAAGGGTACACCTTGATTAGAGGCCAGTACCCTCAGTTACTTGGTGAGGACTCCCCCTATAGATTTGACCCTTTGAACAGAGATATTCTGAAGCACTTCATGACTATGAGTTCTCCTGCTTCATTGGAGGAGATCACAGTTTCTCAGTGCAATCATCCATTGCTCTATCACAATGTTCAGTTCTTTACATTTATGATCTTATTTACTGCTGCCCTTAATTCTTTTAGAGTGGTTGTTTGAAAAACATTACACACTCTTGTTCACCTGTTCTAGACATTTCCAGTTCAACACATTTAGGCATTAAAAAACACCTTTTCTATTTTAGCCATGAGACAAAGATTAAGAGCTATAAAGGTTTTCTTTTATCTCAAATTCTGAAGTGCAGACACTTAACTCTCTAATTTATAAAGGTTAAACCTTTAGTTCTTTTCAATTTGTAAGAGTGATTCTTATAAAAGAGCAATTGAAATAATCACAACTCAATGTACTAAACCAGAAACAGAACTGTTGTTCAGTGAAGGTTAGGGAAATGATAGCAATAGGCATTGAGTTGCTGGAGCATCTGATGTCAAAAAAATATGAATCATTTGAATGAGAACAATGAGAAGTGAATAGGATTCAATGAATTTGAACAGACCTCTTAGCTCCCCCTGACATCATGATGCAAGAGATATGCTATGCAACATATTGTCCTACATGCAGACTATGCACCAAGGATACATGAGACAGATATGCAATCAATTCAGATTTATGCATCCAAATTATAAGCATTTTCATCCTTTTTCAGATTTTTCAACATATGATGCAGTGCAAAGCAGCCCTATTATGCATTGAAAAACATGCAGTCTACGACAATGGGCAAATGATAATCATGCAAATCAGTTCTATATGCATTGAACAACTTCAAACAGTCATGCAAATAATGTGTGCAGACATTAGACACATGCAATGACTCTATACACTGAAGAACTATTCACAATCAGCAAGTTATGCATTCAATAACAAGCATGTAGTCCATTTATTCAGTGCAATAATCAGTGAGAGAAGAGCATTAGATATATGCAAAGTAAAACTTAGTACATGAAGAGATCATCAACGATCAATCAAGCAATTCAACATGAGACTCACAGTTTTCATGCTCACAATTTCAGATAATGGAATTTAAAACAGATTTCAGAACTGACCTGAATTTAGTCCTGGGGTTTTCTTTTTGAGTGCCTTGGTTAACCCCTTTTATTTCTCCCTCCAAGGCACACCTGCAGTAAGTCAATCAATTTGATCTTGCAGGGACCCAAGCAGTCTTGGGTCCTGCACTACCCCTATCAGGTGTTCTAAACATTTTCTTAGCAATATTGTCATCAAATTCCATTAGAGAGCAATTAGACATAGAATGTCCAAAATTTCCACAATAATGACATGAACCAACAGATTTTCTGGTCCTATGATGCATATCAACAGCAGCATGAGACCTATGAAACTTAGCATGAAATGTTCTGTTGTTTACATGGACATTTTGTTTCTTACTAGCAGTATTGGGAGCAGGAAATTTTACAGATTTAGAATTAAATCTACTTCCTTGAGCATGCCAACAGTCCTTGACTGTGTGGCCATACCTCCCACATTCGAAGCACCTTGGGTGCTTACCTTTGGAGCCAAGGTTATTTCTGTCAAACATCTTTTTGTCAACATGAAAATTAACAGGCTTAGAGTTCAATCTATTTCCCTGAGCATGCTAGCAATGAGCTGCAATGTGGCCCATCTTGCCACAATGAAAACACTCTATTTTTCTTCTTTGAAAAACATGATTTCTAGCAGGAATTTTCTGTGCAGTAGTAGCAGCTAGGTCATCTAATTCAAACATCTTACACTCATGCATCATATGACCTATCTTATTACAATAGAAACACTGCACATTCTTTTCCTTTTTAAACTGAATTTTATAAGAAGATTTTTAACAGCAATTTTCATTTTTCTTTTGTTCAGTCCTGTGCTTATTGTTCTGAGATTTCTTAGATGAAATACATTTTGAAGTACTAGCACAGTCTGAACTTTTCACAAATGTAAGTTGTTCCTTTCCTTTAGCAAATTTTGACAGGGAGATTTTTAGATCTTCAATTTCAGAATTCAAATCAGCAGTATTAGCTTCAAACCCTACAATCTCAGTTTCACAGGAAATAACTTGTTGATGCAAATCATCATTTAGACTTTTGAGAGTGTTGATTTCCTGTTTCAATCTTTGTTCATATTCAGTTTTCTTCACTTACAATGATTCATTTTCAGATTTCAAATTATTTATTTCTTTTCTTAAATTTTTATTTTCAGATTTTAATTTCTTAGACACTTTAAACAGATTTTCATACATCACTATCAATTCATCAAAAGAAACTCCATCTGATCCGGAGCTTACCTGAGATGAGGTTTCCTCATCATCACTTCCCCGGTTGGCCATTAAGCATATGGACTTTTCTCCTTCTTCATCAATGTACGAGGTGTTCCCTTTGAGTTTCGATAGTTCTGGACAATCATCCTTCGTGTGGCCAGCCTTCCTGCATTTGTAGCAAACATTAGTGTCAGCAATCTTGGCAGGATTAGAATTATACCTTGTTTGCTTTTTGCCACCATCACGCTTTCCTTCTCTTTTTCTCAGAAATTTCCTGAAATCACTAATCACCATTCCAATGTGGTCTTCATCAATTTCAGACCGCGACAGGCTGATTTTCTTGCTTGATGATCCACTGTGGCTGGATCTATTTGCTTTGCTGGAGCCAGCCTTCAACACGATTGGTTCCATTACAAAAAATCTGAAGACACAGAAAAACTGAAGCACCGAGACCAGATGAACAAGACAAGGCACTAAGTCGGTGAAACTAAACAACGAACACAGAAAGCACACTCTGAGATGCACCAAACAAATCAGCAGGATCCTCTGCAGATTGTTAGATCTGATAGATCAGAGACCGCTCTGATACCAATTGTTGGGTTCGATGCAGTATTCAAAGGGGGGGGTGAATGAATATAGCCCTTTAAAAATCTTTTGCCTAATTAAAATATGATGCTCACTAGAATTACTAGTTCGCAAACTAGACAGGCTTAAATGCTAATGGACAGATGCGGAACTAAACAAACACACATTAAGATCACTAAAGTGCTAACAAGACAGATTTAGATAAAATATAGCTCAACTAGAATTTCGCTCTCTTGACAGATTAAAACACTCTAAGAAGACTAATTAACTCTTCTGCTCAACCAGAAGCCAAACATATGGAGCGCCCCTATGCATTCATCTAGCGGAAGCACAATAGAACAAAACAAACCACAATGCACAAGGGGTTTTTAGGTGGTTCGGTCCAGCAGACCTACATCCACCCCACACTCAAACCGAGTGTGGCTTCCGCTGACTCACAGCTTGAACAGCAGGGCATCACAGCTTGCCATACAACTGCTGGGCAACACAGCTTGCCGTCCGAGGAATCCTCCTCGTGAGCAACACAGCTTGCTGTCCAGTGGAATCCTCCACTGCAAACCGCTAGGGATTACAGCTTACCCGTCCAGTGGAAACCTCCACTGCCCGCTGAGCAACACAGCTTGCTGTCCAGAGGAGTCCTCCTCTGCAAACCGCTGACTAACAGCTTGAAAGAAAGTGTAAAATAGAAAATAAAAAAGATGGAAACACAGCAACTGAAAGCTGAACAATGAAGCACGAAATATAGCTCTAACAATGAGCAACCTCAGATCTGGTTTTGAACCAAAGATCTGAGGAACGAACTCCTTCTCTCTCTCTCTCTCTCTTCTTCCCTCGATCTCACTCTCTCTCTTTCTCTTTCTTCTTCACACTCTGCTCGAGCTCTCTATCTCTTTCTCCTTCTTCTTTCTCTTCTTCTACTGCTCTTCTTTCACTCTCTACTCTTTCTCTTTCTCTTATTCTTTCTCTCTTTCTTCTCTTCTTCTTTCTCTCTTTCTTCTCTTCTGCTGGATCGTGGAAGCTCTCTCTTCTTTTTCCTTTTTCTTCTCTCAGCTTCTGCTCTCTGGCTTCGATCACGATCAGCCTCCATTTGAAGACGAAGGCTCCATTATATACCAGCAGCAGCAGCAAGGGCGCGTGTGGCTTCCACAATTCCTGCCCTAGAAATTTGGACCACGTGGCAGCATCCTGGTATCTCGTCCACCCTTGGATCACGAGCCAGGCACCTCGGATCACGTGCCCTTCATTAGTACGCATTTGAATTTGTCCCACTACGTCGACCCTGCTGTGGATAGCGTTGACGCGTTGAAGACAGCCAGATATAAGTCCCCCCTTTCTTGAACTACTGCGTCGACGCTGCCAGTTGGTGGCGTTGACGCATGAACATGTACATTTGTATATTGGCGTCTCTTAAGCCGCTGCGTCGATGCTCTCAGCATGCTGCGTTGACGCATCGGCAATGCAGTGATCAAGGTCTTCGGTAGATAACCGTGCTGCGTCGACGCTGTCTTGCAATGGCGTTGACGCACTGCAGTATTCCAGTGAGCTATGGACTCTGCCTTATTAACTACTGCGTCGACGCTGCTGTAGCATGGAGTTGACGCAGCCAGGTGAAGCTCTGAAATCCTCTTCAGCTGAAGCGTGGACGCATTGAACTCCCAGCGTCGACCCTGTTCTTCATTGTTGTCATCATCTGAAGATAGTGTATAGACTTTATCAGCAGTAGATGAGCAAGTGTGAGCATTGAGAGAGTGTATAGACTTTGTAAGCATTCAGCTCGTGTAATGCATATACTTCATGCAATGTACAGACTACCAATGTGTAGACTTGCCAAGACAAATGAACGATGTACAGACTTGAACAAGGCAAGGTCTGTACAGGCTTTGAGGTTCACAATGTATGGACTTGGCAACCCACCGGCTGTACAGACTTCCACTCAACAACGTTGTATAGACTTGGAAATCTGAACGGGAGGATGTATAGACTTGCACAAACGAAAGGGCTGTACATACTTTGACTTCAACAGAGACGCTGCATGAGACGCTGAAGTCTGTATAGACTTTAACAGTGAAACGATGCACAGACTTCAATAGTAAGACAATGACCAAGACGATGCAGACTCTGTATAGACTTCAACTCAATCATGCATAATGTAGTCTGATGTGTAGACTTGAAACGTGAAAGCTACAGTGAAGGAGTGTACACACTTGACCAATTCAAAGGCGAGTCGAGTGTACAGACTTAATGCGTTGACGCTGTACAGACTTTGCCTAAGACGCTGTACACACCTAGCCTAAGACAATGCATGAACTGACGTTGTATATACTTAGCCAATGCAATGCACTATGAATGTATGGACTTACATGAGATGCTCATTGTGTACACTTCAAGCCCAGTGTATAGACTTTCAGCCATGAACAAAGCGTGAAGCACACTAATGCAGGAATGTGTAGACTTGGAAGTCTATGTGCATGACAAAACCAATGTATAGACTCTGAAATGCAAGCGATGCAGCAATGCCTAGACATTGTGCTTTACCCTGTAGTGTATAGACTTTGCTACCCAAATCATGAACAGTGCAAGCCACAGTTCAATGTATGAACTTTGCAAGTGCACTGGCTGTACAGACTTCAAGACTAATGTATGAAGCAAAGCAAGAACTCTTTCAAAATAATTCCAATGCGTCAACGCATTGAGTCCACTGCGTCGATGCACCAGTTGACATATTTTATAGACCAGCTCTGGGACAGACCAGTGAGTTGACGCAATGATCCCATGCGTCAACGCATCATGCAATACTCATGCAAACTCATGCATTCAATGCTGTATATCAGACACAGTCCTATGCAATCATATCAGCAGCCATATTCAAAACACAATATCATAATGCACTGACTGTGTTGCAATCATCAAAACAAATCAGCATGCTATCATCAAAACAATATCAAATGCACTCAATGCACTCACTGTCTTGCTATCATCAAAACCAAATAGCATTGCTATCATCAAGGCAACATAGCACATGCTTGTGCCTAAGAGGCACAACAGGTACGGGGTGACCAGAGTGGTCACCTGTGGCGGGCGCAGCAGTGGGGGTGTCTGGTGCACTTGAGGGAGCACCGGTGGCATCAGCGGCTGCGATTGTGGTGGCTGCTGCTGAGTCGTTGCCATGCTCGGCTCTGACGACTTAGGCATGGTGCAGAGCGGCGGAGGGTCGACATGACGGACTACTCCCCAGGATGATTCACCCAGGACTTCAGGCTGCTTGGAAGCTGATGACTGTTCAGTCTTCTCCATCAGCTGTTTCTTCAACAAGTCTATCTCTTGCCGATATCTTTGAAGTAGCATCAGGACCGACGGTGATGGGGACATCACCTCCCATGCCCACGTTTACAGCTCGTCTCCTCGCCCCGGTTGCATCCGGCATGGTCTAGTCATTTAATTTTGAGTCCTATGTAATTTTTATTTGAGTCATTTGATGTATTTTCCCTTTTATTTGAGTCATGTTCCTAGGTCTTGTGTTCATTTCCCTAAGTTTGAGTGCCATTAGGTTGTCTAGCTAGCTATTGGGCCTACTTCATTGGGCTTGGCCCAAGGTCTCTCCCCTACCCCCTCGGTTATTTGTCATTGAGTCAATTGTCAGGGACTTTTGTAGAAATGTGGGTTTCCTATATATAGGACCCCATTTCCCCCATTCCAACTTAATGAATCAATGAATGAAAAAACTTGCCATTTTGAGAGTTTACACTTCTTATCTAGTGGAGAGATTCCATTTTTTGGGTGAGAAACCATAGGGGAGAGATTCCCCACCCTTCCCTCTCTTAATCTCTCTTTTTCACTCCACTTTCTCTCTCCTCAACACCCAAATTCAAATTTTCTTCTCTCTCCTCCCTTCCCAACCACCTCCACTCCCCACCTACCCCATTTAAGCCTCTTCCCATTCCCCACAACCCTCATCAATACTCCACCCCTTCCCAAGACCCCCTCCACCAATCCTCTCCTCACCATCCAACCCCCAACTACCCCTCCCACTTTCCCAAGCACCCTTCCCACTACCCCAAGCACCCCTTCCCTTCCCCAACACAACCCCCCCATTCCCAAGATAAAAAATTAACCCCACCCTTAAACCTATTTTCGAATATCATTTCCCTCTCTCCATTCCAACCAAATTCGCAGCCCCCACTACCACCATCTATTGGACCCTCTTCCAGACCTTATTCTCCACCTCCCACACCTTAGAACACCCCCTCCAAGACCCCCTTACAACCAGGGGTCACTCCCACACTCATCTACCCCCTTCCCCTTCTTCTTTCTTGGTCATTGGAAGCTACTTCGAAGTTGCAGTTTGCTGTCCAGAGGTTGCAGTGAACCAGCAACTTGCAGCGGCCACCACGACTTCCTCCGGATGAGTTTGAAGACCCAAGAGCTATAGTCAGAAGTGTCCACCAGTCTCCTTCGCAACAGAAGTGGTTTCATCTTCTTCCGATCTCCGAGCCGTCCAGGAGGTCCATTCTCCCACAACTGCGCAGTTCTGCCTCGGCTGAGGACCTGAGCCAGATTAGAAGCTCTGCCACGACAAACCCCGAAGGAATCAGTCCATGAGTTATTCTTCAAAATTCTTCATCGCCCAGTCTACTTCCAGAATCAAGAAACAGAACTTCATTCGGCATTCGTCATCCAGAGTTCTCATTTTTCTCCCTCAGCTACGCAGATCTGCTACTCATAGTCTACACCGACCAGTCGCCATTGTTCTGCATCCCCTAGTCTTCTCCAACATTGGTTAGCTTCCTCGTCAGTTTTTCTGCGAAGAGAACTCGTCCACGGTTCCAACGACTCTAACGGTGCTCGATTCTGAGTTCGGGAGCTGTCGAGGCATCCTCTGCAACCTGCTATTGGAAACCAGGAGCTAGCTCTGCAGAGATCCTGATCCGGAGAGAAAGCTTCACCACGACAAACCCCGAAGGAATCAGGCCACGAGCTCTTCTACAAAGTTCTTCCTCTCCCTATCTACTTTCAGAACCAAGAAGTGGAATGCCGTTCGGCATCAGGAAGCAGAAGTTACGAATTTTATTCCTCAGGCGTGCGACTCTGCTTCCCACAGTCTGCACCGACCCCCACTCAATGTTCTGGGTCCCCTGATCTTCTCCGGCATCTTTCTGCTTCCCTGTTAGTTCTGTTGCAAAGAAGACTCGTCCACGGTTCCAGCGGCTCTGGCGGCACCTGATTCGGAGTTCGGGAGTGGCCGAGCCAACCTCTTCTTCCTGCTGTTCGTAACCAATTGCTGTCAGTCTGAGAATCAGCGTCCCTGTTCGAGCTCCTGCCCAGGCCAGCAGCGACCCCAGAAGAATTCAAAAAAATTCAGAACCACTCCAGTTCCAGTAACAAAGATTTTCCCACTGGTTTCGCCCTCGGCAAAATTCCTGATCACGTTCTGCAGCCACAGTACCGACTCTCTATCCACAATTGCCGAGAGAAGGTAGATTCAGCATATTCACTTCATCATCGTTTTAGCCCTAGTTTTCCCCACCCCGCTTGGCCGGCTGAAGGCCCCTCCCTGCGTGGAGGTAGTTTTGATTGTAACTATCATCTTCCCTTCCCCACGATCCCCCCTTTGCATGGGGTGTAGTGTTGTAATAGCTTAAACAGGTCAAGCTACCCCAGCGCGGCGTGTGGGGAACCCACGCTTCCCCGCTCGCCCTCGTCTCTGAGCGGGACCGGTTTCTTCAAACCGGTCGAGTAAGTGCTCCAAACTTTGCTCTAATTTGTGCTTGTTCTTTTAATATTAGTTCATAAACTCCGCTGGCCGTGAATGAGAGCCCGATCCTTAAGCTCTTGTGCTATAAGTGATCACCGTGGGAAAAGAGAGTGGAACCCGTGCCCTTTGGCACTTCATTGGACCCTTGATTTGGGCAGCCATACCCTTGGGGAATCAAACCTTGGCCTTGCTGGTACAAGGCCCTCTACCAGCAAGGGCCTAGCCCACACAACCTCCCCTTGGCATTGCCAAGTTACCCGGGTCTTAGTGAGCATCGGGTGAGCGGTTGCTATTATCGGTCCGTTTTGAATGCTTAATTGTGCTTGCTTGTTGAGTCCTAGGTTGTGTCACATCAATTGGTATCAGAGCAAGTTCTAGACTTGTCTCTACTAAGTCTTGTCCTAGGGCCATTGCATGCATCACCCTTGTCCACTATCATGACTACCTCATACATGGCATATTCGCCACTCTTAGGCCCATTAGAAGCCTTTGTGTTTGATGGATCCCGCCCTAGCATATATCTAGAATGGGAGAAGTCCATAGACCAACACTTTGGGAGGTTTACCCTGTCAGGGCTTGTCCAAGTCAACTATGCCAAGAGTTTGCTTTGGCGCCATGCTAGGAAAGAATGGGAGAACATTGTAGGTTTGGAAGAAGCCAAAGGGGAAGCACCCATTGAATCTTGGGATGAAATGAGGGCCGATCTTAGAAAGATCTACGCACCCCAACCCAAACCTCTTCAACCAACCGATCTTTCACCCCCGAACCCAACTCCCACCCATGAACTTCCCCGACCAAGCCCAACCCAAGTCCACCCATGTTCACCACCCCGAGAGTACCATGCATTGACCATTATCACTCCACCCACCATAGACTATCCTACCCCATTATCCTTGGAAGTTGTGGCCCACACTCCTACCCAAGTGGAGATGGATGCCAATCCGGATTCACCTCCCACCATAGAGAACATCCTAGACCCCCCACTTCCACCCACCTCTCCTAGTTCGGGTCCTCATGAGCCGCACACCCTAACCATGAATGAGTCCATACTCCAATGGCTTAAGCAAGGCCCCACCATTCCTAGCTCACCACCTTACCTCTCACCCTTGGCATATCAAGTCCAAATTATGCCCACCCGGTCTTCCCATATCACACTTCAAACCTCCTACTTTGTGGAAGGCTTAGGGGACCTAGTGGACTGTTTACAATGGCAAGTCTACCTGACCAATATGCTAGCCATAGGACCATTGGAGTCTAGCCCCATCTACTCTAGTGGACCCTTCCTAGCTTACCCCGCCACCGGTTCCATCACCTCCATCTACACTAGTGGCCATTATACGAGTGAAATCCTCCTCTTTCTCCCCAAGGATGAGAAACCAATCTTGGCCCACTTCCCACCCATCAAGATTCCAATTGCTTTAATTGGCCAACCCACTAGAGACCTTGGCCCAATTATCTTGGAGGAGGATGACTCACTGTTTGGGTACCTTGAAGACATAGACTGCCACCCTCTTGAAAGACCTTTCCACTACCCCTTTGATCCCTTCCTATGGGAGCCTAGACCCCTATGTGACCCAACCACCTTATCCACCACCCACATTTCCCTAACCTAACCCACCATGTTTGACCTAATCCACCCCATCTTAGACCCGGGTTACACCTTGGGAGCCATGACCTTGGGCCACATATCCCTAGGTAATAAGGTTGTGCTCCACCCCATGATGACCACCTTCTTAGATCCATTCGATCCTTTCCAATGGGAGTTCAAAGGTTGTCCCACACCTATACACATGGAAGTCACCCTTGGGAAAAACATGCATGTGTCTAGGTTTACCACACCACTTGGCATGAACACTATGTTGGGTCCATTCATTCATATCACCCACATGTCAAGTAAAAAGTATGAGTGGTCCATGTTCGGATGTAATGGTCCACCTTCATTCATCATGGGTCTTAAGCATGTCAAAGGCATCTACGGATGTCCGGGTCCCCCGATATTTATCACCACTTTGCATGATAGGGCCACCTACGGGTGCCCCGGCCCACCTAGGCTGACCAAAGTCTACACTACATCATTACATGATAGGTCTACTTTTGGTTGCCCAGGTCCACCCATCACCCCTAGAATGTCTGCATTCACAATATTACATAAAGAGATCCGCAAGCACATTAGCAAGAAGAATATGACTTATAAAAGGCGAGCCGACTCTCATCGACGTCACCAAGAATTCCATGAGGGTGACTTTGTGATGGTAAGGACGGAGAGGCTCTCCCCGGGAGCCATCTCCAAATTGAGGCCACGTGGGGCTGGTCCCTTCCAGGTCCTGAGGCGCATTGGTGCAAATGCCTATGAGTTAGATCTCCCCGAGGAATATGGGGTAAGTCCCACATTCAGTGTCGCCGACCTAGTGCCATACAAGGGACCCACGGTGGTACCTAGTGAGGATATTGAGCCTATTCCCTCCATTGAGAGAGCACCCACCCGTGAGGAGAGTCCACCAGCCAAGAGAGCCCAGCGTGAGCGCATTGAACGAATATTGGATGAACAGGTCACTACCACCAGGAGCAAGGTATACGAGCGCTATCTCGGTAGGTGGATGGATCGGTCTCGTTCGAAAGACTTGAGGGCAGTACCACTTCTACACCCTCCAAGGAGGGAAGGACACTTACTCGACGGAGTCGAGTTCTCCGCACCCCGGGAGTATGATGGGGACATCACCTCCCATGCCCACTTTCACAGCTCGTCTCCTCGCCCCGGTTGCATCCGGCATGGTCTAGTCATTTAATTTTGAGTCCTATGTAATTTTTATTTGAGTCATTTGATGTATTTTCCCTTTTATTTGAGTCATGTTCCTAGGTCTTGTGTTCATTTCCCTAAGTTTGAGTGTCATTAGGTTGTCTAGTTAGCTATTGGGCCCAATTCATTGGGCTTGGCCCAAGGGCTCTCCCCTACCCCCTTGGTTATTTGTCATTGAGTCAATTGTCAGGGACTTTTGTAGAAATGTGGGTTTCCTATATATAGGACCCCATTTCCCCCATTCCAACTTAATGAATCAATGAATGAAAAAACTTGCCATTTTGAGAGTTTACACTTCTTATCTAGTGGAGAGATTCCATTTTTTTGGGTGAGAAACCCTAGGGGAGAGATTCCCCACCCTTCTCTCTCTTAATCTCTCTTTTTCACTCCACTTTCTCTCTCAACACCCAAATTCGAATTTTCTTTTCTCTCCTCCCTTCCCAACCACCTCCACTCCCCACCTACCCCATTTAAGCCTCTTCCCATTCCCCACAACCCTCATCAATACTCCACCCCTTCCCAAGACCCCCTCCACCAATCCTCTCCTCACCATCCAACCCCCAACTACCCCTCCCACTTTCCCAAGCACCCTTCCCACTACCCCAAGCACCCCTTCCCTTCCCCAACACAACCCCCCCATTCCTAAGACAAAAAATTAACCCCACCCTTAAACCTATTTTCGAATATCATTTCCCTCTCTCCATTCCAACCAAATTCGCAGCCCCTACTACCACCATCTATTGGACCCTCTTCCAGACCTTATTCTCCACCTCCCACACCTTAGAACACCCCCTCCAAGACCCCCTTACAACCAGGGGTCACTCCCACACTCATCTACCCCCTTCCCCTTCTTCTTTCTTGGTCATTGGAAGCTACTTCGAAGTTGCAGTTTGCTGTCCAGAGGTTACAGATGAACCAGCAACTTGCAGCGGCCACCACGACTTCCTCCGGACGAGTTTGAAGACCCAAGAGCCATCGTCAGAAGTGTCTACCAGTCTCCTTCGCAACAGAAGTGGTTTCATCTTCTTCCGATCTCCGAGCCGTCCAGGAGGTCCATTCTCCCACAACTGCGCAGTTCTACCTCGGCTGAGGACCTGAGCCAGATTAGAAGCTCTGCCACGACAAATCCCGAAGGAATCAGTCCACAAGTTAGTCTTCAAAGTTCTTCATCGCCCAGTCTACTTCCAGAATCAAGAAACAGAACTTCATTCGGCGTTCGTCATCCAGAGTTCTCATTTTTCTCCCTCAGCTACGCAGATCTGCTACTCATAGTCTACACCGACCAGTCACCATTGTTCTGCATCCCCTAGTCTTCTCCGACATCGGTTGGCTTCCCCGTCAGTTTTTCTGCGAAGAGGACTCATCCACGGTTCCAACGACTCTGATGGTGCTCGATTCCGAGTTCGGGAGCTGTCGGGGCATCCTCTGCAACCTGCTGTTGGAAACCAGGAGCTAGCTCTACAGAGATCCTGATCCGGAGAGAAAGCTTCACCACGACAAACCCAGAGGAATCAAGCCACGAGCTCTTCTACAAATTTCTTCCTCTCCCTGTCTACTTTCAGAAACAAGAAGTGGAACTCCGTTCGGCATTCAGAAGCAGAAGTTACGAATTTATTCCTCAGGTGTGCGACTCTGCTTCCCACAGTCTGCACCGACCCCCACTCACTATTCTGGGTCCCCTGATCTTCTCCGGCATCTTTCGGCTTCCCCGTTAGTTCTGTTGCAAAGAAGACTCGTCCACGGTTCCAGAGGCTCTAGCAGCACCTAATTCGGAGTTCGGGAGCGGCCGAGGCAACCTCTTCTTCCTGCTGTTAGTAACCAGTTGCTGTCTGTCCGAGAATCAGCGTCCCTGTTCGAGCTCCTGCCCAGGCCAGCAGCGACCCCAGAAGAATTCGCAAAAATTCAGAGGCACTCCAGTTCCAGTAACAAAGATTTTCCCACTGGTCTCGCCCTCGGAAAAATTCCTGATCATGTTCAGCAGCCAAAGTACCGACTGTCTGTCCACAATTGCCGAGAGAAGGCAGATTCAGCATATTCACTTCATCATCGTTTTAGCCCTAGTTTTCCCCACCCCGCTTGGCCGGCTAAAGGCCCCTCCCTGCGTGGTGGTAGTTTTGATTGTAACTATCATCTTCCCTTCCCCACGATCCCCCCCTTGCATGGGGTGTAGTGTTGTAATAGCTTAAACAGGTCAAGCTACCCCAGCGCGGCGTGTGGGGAACCCACACTTCCCCGCTCGCCCTCGTCTCCGAGCAGGACCGGTTTCTTCAAACCGGTCGAGTAAGTGCTCCAAACTTTACTCTAATTTATGCTTGTTCTTTTAATATTAGTTCATAAACTCCGCTGGCCGTGAATGAGAGCCCGATCCTTAAGCTCTTGTGCTATAAGTGATCACCGTGAGAAAAGAGAGTGGAACCCGTGCCCTTTGGCACTTCATCGGACCCTTGATTTGGGCAGCCATACCCTTTGGGAATCAAACCTTGGCCTTGCTGGCCCTCTACCAGCAAGGGCCTAGCCCACACAACCTCCCCTTGGCATTGCCAAGTTACCCGGGTCTTAGTGAGCATCGGGTGAGCGGTTGCTATTATCGGTCCGTTTTGAATGCTTAATTATGCTTGCTTGTTGAGTCCTAGGTTGTGTCACATCAGACGGGTCCATAGTTGCCATGCTAGGGATAGCCTCTGTTGCTTCCCCGGACGTACCCTCGGGCAAGATGTTTAGGAGGACGTCATCGTCTTCTTCCGCCGTCACTACATTGGCGGTTAAGATGGCAGCTCCATCATTCCGCTGGTGACAACCCAGGGCTTGGTTTCCTTTAGCTGTCGCCAGGAGCTTCCTTGCGGCTTCTGTTCTTCGAGTATTCGGCCCCGGCCTCGTCGCCAATTGATCCAACTCGCGGGGGTCTTCGGGAAGCCCCCCCATATCGGCTAAATGTGCCAGCCATATTGCATGTGAAGACCTGCATCCTTCTTCTCCATCAGTGGACCTTCCTCTTAGCCTGCTCCGGGAAGGTCACCCCCTCGAACACAGAAGTCCTTCTTGTTTTTTCCTGCCTAGGGGCAGCTTCATCGGCGTCGATCTCAAAGCCATCATCATAGCCATTATCGTCAACCGACGACACCATCATCCTTTCTCCTGCATCTTCTTCAACTGCCATTGAAGGGCAGTAGTCTTCATCGACTGCGGTTGTTTGCATCAACCGCTGCTGTCCAAGCGAGGGGTTGCTTATCCCTCGAAAATAATTCTTGATCAAATTGGCCATCTCTTCTCGACCCCGTTCTTGATGTAGCACGGGGGACAGTTGTCGACCTCCCGCAGGAGGGATGTAAGCCAGCCGAGCCCTGTCGGCAGGTTGCTAAAATCTTCGTCCCATAGCAGGGACGTTGGCTTGGCGGGCGCAGGCCCAGAAGCTTTCGCGGCGTGGAGGGTCCGTAACCACTTCTTCTTCTCTCGGGGCTAGGCCCCTTTCTTTCCATCCCTCCACTCTGTCGCGAGCAGGGCGACAGTGGACAGGTGCAGCTTGGTGGACAGGTTGGACCCTTTTGGGGACCCATACCTGTTTAAACTTCTTCAGTCTGGGGGCCAACTTCTCTTGGCCGTAGCGGCCAGCCACTTCTCTTTCCGCCCCCCTTCCAGCGAGGGCTTGGTATGAGTTGCGGACGGGGACGACAGGGATGACCCGGTCTCGGACTATTCGTGCATCGTGTCCATTGAGGAAGACGCGTACGCCACCAACCATCATGGATTTACTGGATTGAGACAGAGATCCGGTAACCACAGCAGTGCTCCTCCGGAGTTGTTTACGCTGGCGAACTCTGGACTTGTTAGCAGCATCGGGGCGGACCCCATGGACAGCATGGTGTAGCAGGCAACTGGCGACCAGGGTTGGACTCTTGGGCGAGTCGTAGCAGCATCGAGCCTTTAGAGGCTCCATCTTCTTTGTAGCTCCCTCGGCGGGCTCCGAGGGTCCCACCTCCAGCATATCCACAAAGGCTAACCACAAGAAGTTGGGGAAGCCAACAGAACAGGGAAGTTTCCGAACACCATGGGCACCGCCAGATACCCTTGCGCATGACCGGCCACTATTGAAGGGTCGAAGCTGACGCCAGTCAGTCCTGTTGTTGTCGTCATCGTTCGCCTGCCATGACAAACAAACCAACGATCAACAACCTTTGTGAGGGCATCGAAGCCCGAGTATCTCGACAAAGAGATGAAAGGAGACACAGGTCCCACCGGACGTGCCAGACTGTTTCGATGTTTATTTTACCAGAGGTATTTTATCATGTATGTCCCACCGGGCGTGCCAGGCTGTTTCCGATAGGATATTATTATTTTGCGTTTATTTGGTTTATTCACGTGTCGATCAACCAATTAATTAACCGGTAATTAACTGACTGATTGACTGCGCGGGCATGCCAGTCACGTACGTGACGCGTTTATTATGCGCTCATTCTGACCCGTTTCGGGTGAGAGTGAGGTTCGGTCAGGACCAACAGTCCGCCATACCATAAAGGCAACGGTGTTAATTACATCCCTCGCGAGGAGGGAAAACCTTTGATTAATTGCCGAGATAGTGGGCTGTCGAGGCCGGAATAAAGGATGCAAAGGATGCGAATGAGCATGCAAGATATTATGATCTACCATGTACGGTTTATTAGGGCGGACCCTCAGTACGTGGCGGAGGACTTAGGTCTGAAGACCACCATCACGCGTAGCAAGAGCTTCCCGTCGGACGTTGCTCGACTTTCCACTCATGTCATTTGATATACCAAGGGCCCGAGCACTCAGGCATACATTGATGCGGCATGAGTGTTTAGACTAAAGCATGATGATGAAGCTATGAGACTTGCTAACTCAAGTTTAAACAAACCAATTTATTCAATTTATTGATTACAAGGTTTATTTAATTCTATTATCAGCGTTAGGAATCACCCCGGAGGTGAGGAGAGGGTTGAAACGGCACGACGACGTGATTTGGAATGGAACCGGCGCGGTACGTGTAGGCATAGAGTTTAAAACAACGTGGGAAGCGTGGGTAAAGGCCTAAAACGGCGCCGCCTAACGTAGGTGTAGGGATTGGCTTGAAAGCGGCGCGCTCCTCTTCCTGGCGCGCCGGAATAAGGCGCGCCGTTTTAAGGCGCGTCGAGTGTCGACGGCACCGGTTTAGCCCTATTTCATGGAAACCGAGGTTTTATTGATTTAATTTTGGACATATTAAAGCATTGTGGAAGATTTTGAGAGTTTATTGAATCAGTCATTCATCGGATCGGTCTCGGGCCGTTCGGAGGTCAAGTCACAGGCTCGCGCGAGGTTCGTACTCGAGCGCGGCGATTGTTCCGAGTCAGACTCGTTCGAGCCAAAATTTTGGCAGCATCTCCCCATCTCGGAGGATTGTCGGGGAAAAGCGGGGAGTACTCACGTGGCGGAGCAACCCCTAAAAGCCGGGTGGCGCAACGGCGGCTGGCGAACCCGAACGGATAGGAGAACCCCGAGGGCCAGCCTACTAGGGGTACCAAGTCCGTGGGTGGGAAGTAGACGTATAGCGCGACTCATAGTAGTAGCGAAGACCCTGAGGGCTAGCCTATGAGGGACACGCGGCCCGAGTCGGTATCACATCTAAGTCGGGACGACCAATAGAGAGGGAAAACCCCGAGGGCCAGCCTACGAGGGGCACCCATATCACGGCCACCATAAGGCCCACTAAAGGCTATGGATTTGAGGTGTTGGGATTAGCCAGTTTACTATTCACTCATTAATCCGTAGGAGATTCATCACGGTTGGATGGTCTCCTGTAGACAGAGCGTTATCATGATGGAACAGTGGGGATGTTCCCCTCTCCCCGGTCACCTGATCTCCTCGAAGAGATGGTAATACGGCACGGTTGCAAGACACACTCAGTCAGCAAGCTGATTGTGATAGCTATAGGTGTACATATATGCGTATATATTAACAGGTTGACAGAATGACTATTACATTGATGCTTAGAAGGCAAAAAAAAGTAGAATATAGGGACGACCTTCCCTCCCCTCGTTCATGGTTCAGAACAGAGGGGGATAGGAGGACGAGCCCAGGACCAGCCAGAGTGACGCACTTATGTGTATGTTGCTGGCGACGAAATCTTTGACACTTGAGTGGAAGAGAAACCCCAGGGAGAGGGGGATCAATGTAGCCCGTAGCGTAGCAGGGCATATCGGTGTCGGAGAAGACGAACATCGAAAACCATTCGCACAGTGAAATGCACAGATAGAAGAAACATATTAAGGGAAGGAGATGAATATGGCGCCGCGCTCGAACGCGTTTTATTCATCATCTTGGACGCAGCGAACAGTGCACATGTACATATTGCACATTCCCGGCGCCGGCACTGTTGCACGGCGCCGCTTTAGCAGCCAAGAGAAGAAACACAAAGGGGAAGAAGAAGAGGTGATGCAAAGAAAGAACAATACCCTTAAACCCCTTTAACCCACTGGTATATTCATTCATTCCATATAAAGAATGTACAGAGTTCATCCCGACGCCGGCGTTGTCGCACGGTCGCCATCGACAACAAACGAGAGAAGCGAATATAGGAGAAATGCAGAGATGGTGAGGGGGGGGGGGAGGAAGGAAGGCTCATATCATTGCCATCCTCCCCCTCTCACATACATCGTATCAGAGAAGATACCCGAACAAAGAGGGGATCGACGGGGAAATTACAACGACCCACCTAAACAAACGAGGAAGCAGACAATCTTCTTCTCCGGCACCGGGATGTGCGTCCAGAGAGGGGTGGCGGCCGTGGAGACGCTCAGACGGGAGGTTTTTCCCACACGAAAACCCTCAGGCTCTCTGGATTCTTCCTCTCTCCGAATGTTCTCCTTTTTTTCTAAAATCCCTCCTCTTATTGGTCGAACGAGGTGTTACTTTTATAGCAACCAGTTAATCCGGTGCCACAGCCAGATTTAGTGGATCCGGGGATAAATGTCCCCCAATTGCTTTGGCGCGCCGGATTTGGTGGCACGGGATCAAGGGGCGCCGGTGACCTCTTGTGCGCCAATTTAGCTTGTTCGCTCGACGTAGGCTAGCCGATGGGTCCGGGGATGGTTCCGGAAGCCCCCGTTGACTCTTCCTTTCACCACGGTCCTTGGAAAACTTTGACGGGGCTTTGACGAAGCTATCGATACGGCGTACGACCTTAATCTGAACAACGTGTGTGTTTGGCTTGAGCACGCGGGTTTCCCACTGACACGGTCTTTGGCACTATGATTCGTGCCTCTGGCTCGGCCTGACTCGTGTCTGGGGCTTCCTTGCAGGATGGTATGTCATCTGGAACAATTCCGCTTTGACTGGCGATCATTCGGCCATTAACGGACCCAATATAGAGAGAAGCCGAACCCGTGTGGGGTGATCGGGACCTTCCGCTGCCAGAGCCTCCGGTTCCTTGTTATGAAGGACTGATGTCATTCTTCCTCCTTAGGAGAGTCTTCATTCAAGTGGCGAGCCACCGGGTAGACCGTCGTCCTTGGTCGGGCGACGGGTGTTGGGTAGCGGCACGACGGAGTTGATGCCGAATCATTAGGCAGGCTTGGTCGCACTGCCGGTTGGTTGTGGATTCATCTCGATTCTCCCGAGTCGAAGTCCCTGATGTTCATTCCAGGTGACTCGAGGCTCTGGCAGCTTGAGAAGTCTTCAGCACATTGTTCTTCATCGGCTTCTGTGCTTCAATGGGCCGTATCATTCATCTTTACGGCTCGGTCGCCGTGCATCACATTTTTAGTTCCAACATGCACCGACCTTACTTGCAGGATGTGCTTCTTCTACATCCACCTTACTAGTCCAAAATGCATATGTGCATCGACCTTCTAATGCAAAATGCATATGTGCATCGACCTTCTAATGCAAAATGCTTATGTGCATCGGCCTTAGTGTCATTAGCTAACACTGGTGCACCGACCTTACTTGCAGAAGTGCTTCTTCTACATCGACCTTACTAGTCCAAAATGCATATGTGCATTGACCTTCTAATGCAAAATGCATATGTGCATCAACCTTCTAGTGCAAAATGCTTATGTGCATCGACCTTCTAGATCAGACTGCAAACATGCATCGACCTTCTGAACTGGGGTAAATATATGCATCTACCTGACTACCATAAACACCAATGATGCATCGACCGTACTAGTGAAGATTGATGTTATTGCATCGACCTGTTTGCTTTAACCGTGGCCGCTGTACCAACCTATCTTGCTTGAACGACCAATGTGCATCGACCTGATTGCTTTAACAGTGGCTTCTCTTTCTGACTGGTTCTATTAAATCTTCAATTGACTTCACTAGTTCTTTTGATTTGTCTTCAGAACCTGTTCTTACAGAGTTCAACACACATACTTCTATATATGATGAGTTCATGATGACTTCAACAAATGCATCAAAACCAATGCAACATCATACATTCAGACACAGACTCATGATGAGTTATAGTGTTTGACATCATCAAAACCACAGGGATACAACAATCTCCCCCTTTTTGATGATGGCAACACTATGAACATCAACATCTTGAACATTATGAGTCATAAACAACCAAATAGACTCAAATCAACAAAAGACTCAAATCTGACTCATACACACATATGTTATTCAAATCTAACTCATACACATGTTCATAATTCTCCCCCTTTGACTCCATCAAAAAGATAGACCGAAGAGTGATGAACTCGGTGCATACAATTCTCCCCCTTTCTAAAATGAAAACAATCTCCCCCTTTGACAGAGTAGAATTATTAGAGTGGATGTATATGGGCTGAAGATAAGAAAATCAGCAAAAGCACAGGGACAGTTATGGGCAGTCATTGAATCAAGAAGTGGTGAACCACAATAATCAGCAAGTGGCATTAAGATGAATGCAGTGACACATTGAATATGATGTAAGCAATCAAGAGAATTTCAGCAGAAATGAAAACTGAACATAGTGATTCCAATTGAAGTTTCAAATGATTGAGCAATTCAAGAAGGTTTTCAATGGGATACCATTTTCATAAGTCTAAGAATACAGATGTTTCAGAGTCTTCTATTATAAGGGCTTATGAATGAATCTTTATTGAACATCATGATTTAAATATGATGTATACAGAGTTTGTCCTTAGATATTTCTGTACTCATATCTGAAATCAAATTTCAATAAAATGAACCAAGCCCTCATATTTAAAATCTTATTTAACCTTCTTCCATTTCACTCACTCAAATTCAAAGACTCCTTTAGGAGTTATACTTAGCAGTCTTGAGGTTAAACAACATGAATACATTTGATTTTGTCCAGGGATTCTTCAAATTTATCTTTTGCAATCATTTCACATATTTTTCTTTTTGTTCAACAACATTTTTCATATCCACCTCCAAGAACAATTGAGTTTAGTACACACCTTGTAACTAGATGATGCACGTTGTTTAGATGCTAGTATCCCTAAGCACTTGGTATGACTAACTGTCATGCTTCAAATTGAACAGAGATAACAATAGAATGGCTTTTGACGTGAGGCACAACACGTCCTTGGTGAAGTGACCCAGTTACTCACCACTCACCATGTGATTGTTCTGCCATATTTTTCATTGATTTGCAATAATTTTCAGCAGAGATAACTATGGCACTTCATGACATAGTCTATTTTTAGACATGGTTTCTCAGTAGCCAAAGTCATTGCTCTGACTAAATTCATCCTTAGACATTTACAGATTCTCAGATGTTTAAAGACAATACTTACTTCATGTATCTCAACTAAAGAAAGTCATGATTCCAAAATTTTTAGATTTCAGAAGGTTTTTCATGACATAACATGAAGCAGCTAGTTAAGGTTTATTAAAATATTGACTCAGATATTTTTAAGTTATTCATATCCAAACTCAAGGAATACATTAAACTTAAATCAACTGAGTCTTTTGGACATTCATAATCCTATATACTAAAAGATTCCTTAATAACATGAATTTGAGATTTATGATCAAGGTATGTAAATTGAAATCTTCCTAAAGTTTCAAGACAGGGAAGTTCAAGAACAGTCAATTTCTAGCACACAAGATGGTGACTTTCAAGAGCAAGAAATAATAAGATCATGTTCAAGAAGATATGATTAGTGTGCAGCAGAATGGGTGTCAAGTTGATAGAAATTTTCATAGGAATGTGCAATAATGGACATGCAACTTGTATATATGATAGCATTTTGAAGACATTTAGCTGAGAATTTGACAAGTATGTTCAAGGTACAGCAGATGTGAAATGATTTCAGTCAGACCAGCTCAAGGATGCAGCGACAGACAAATCAATCACAGATAGCAAAGAATGTGAATAACAAAGTAAGCTTGTAATCAATTGACAACTTAGATCTGAACTAGACGGAGGTTGGATCCGAGGATCTCCTTACGCAAGGAACAACTTTTCAGATAGGTTTGACCTATCTTTCCAGCTATGCCTTTTGATATACTATCTAGTTGTTACAATGCAACTCAGAAAATTCAAGTGAAGCTCCCCCTTAGCAAGTGCAGGAGCAACACATAGTAGATCCTAGAATATAAGAATGTTGAGCTTAATTGATTTCAAAACAGATAGGAATTGGAAATTAGATAAATTTTGAAGGAAGAGTCAACTTGAGCTGAGAGAGAAGTCGACTATGAGATGTTAACAAAGCAGATGAAGAAATTTGATGGATTTCTTACACAGTAAGGTCGACCTAATTTATTAGAAGATCGACTTGGGGTTCTCCTCAGATTTCAAAGATGAAGTGAAATTAACTTCACTTGCAACCCAGAGTATCAATCAATAGAGAGCACAATCATGAAAGCAGATCAAACATAAGATTGAGACAACAGTTGACCGAAATGAACAAGTTTGGTCGATCGAACTAGATAGTGAAGGGATCATGAGACAGAAAAGCAAATGTTCATGCAAGCAATTCAAAACTAGACAAATGCTCCCCCTGAATGTATACATATGTTATCAAGCAAAAGTATCAGAGTCAAAATGTGATATTCATGAAGAATTAATCCAAGCAATGATCAAGCATTATTGTGCATATGAGCATCCTAATGCACAGAAACAAACTCTATAATGCATGAACTCTCCCTGACAGAAACAAACTCTATAATGCATGAACTCTCCCTGTGTATATACATGCTTGTCAAGCAATCTTTTTGAATTTTCGTTGATGATTATGTGTAAATGAGTCAGGCAATATCATGAGAGTCTAGACTGCTCTATGTGCAATGTTAACCTATGGTACCAGGCAGAGGACTTGGTCTAAAGACCACCTCACACATAGTAAGAACTTCCAGACAGATTGTATCTACCCTTTAATAACTCACCATTTATATACCATAGAGGTCATGCATGACAATGTATTACAAATGCAGTCCTATATGCATCTCAATTTTTGTTGACAGTTTATCAAGCACATATGTATGCAGGTGAATGATTGTATGCAACAGATTATCAGAGATTGTTCTAATATATGCATCATGACATATACAAGGGTCAAACAAATGCAGTTGACATATGCAAGAATCAAAACACATGCCGTTCCGATTTTTAATCTAATGTGTGCACAAATGACTCAACATATGCATAAAGAAACTCATGATAAACAATGCAAATATCAAATGCAGATATGAACCTATATGCACTAGATTTTAACTGACAAATCAAGCATAATATACAACTATCTGAAAAAGATTATTGAAAATTCACATGATCAAACCAGTAAAAAGTGGAGATGGGATTTTATCATTCTCAGGTGCCTTGGCTTATTGAACCCCTTTTATTCCTCAGCCCCAAGGCACACCTGCAAACCACAAATCTTATATTTCATTACTAGGTACCCAAGAATTGTTGGGTCCTGAAGTGTCTGTGGCACCTCTTAAGGGTGCTCTCCACATTTTCTGAGCTTGTATGTCATCAGATTTCATCAAATAACAGCTAGACATGGAATGCCTAAACTGTCCACAATAATGACATGATATAACAGAGTTTGGGTTCTTTTTGTGCACATTAGCATGAAACTTATGTGCATGAGCATGAATGTTTCTATTATTTACATGAACTTTTTGTCTTTTATTACCAACCAGCCAGCAATCGATAGCTTTGTGGCCTGACTTTCCACATTCAAAGTATGCAAGAGTTTTTCTTTTAAACACAAATTTATTCTTACCAACACCATTATTGTTTGCATGGGATTTGACAGAATTGAAGTGACCATCTCTTCCCTGGGCATGCCAACAGTGGGCAGCTATATGGCCTATTTTGCCACAGCGAAAATAGTGAATATTATTTCTTTGAAATGCATGATTTCTATCATAATGCTTCTTAGCATGCTTTGTACCAAAATTCTGATTCTTCTCGACCATCAATTTTCAACCATGCATTATATGGCCAAGCCTACCACAGTAATGGCATGAAATTCCCTTTTTTGTTGGGCCTCCTCTAGGATTGATCAGCAGTGTGTGTGCTGCTGTTTGTGCTGAATGTGTTTTGATTGATTGGTAACAGTAAAGTTGACTTAGTTGATTGCAGAGTTGACTTTGGCAACTCCACCTTGATCATGATGATACCGTGTATTTTGATAGAATTGTTATACGTCAGATAATCATAGAAATAATGTTGTTTGCATCTTTACATTGAAGCAAGACATTCCATTAATCTGTCTGTCAACATGTTCCTGCAACAAAGCCGGTGCAAACCCAGTTTATTCTGTAATGAGTCAGTGCATATGTTGCATCGTAAGTAACCAAGGTCTGTGCATGTTGGTGTCTAAGGGACACGCGGTCGATGCATAAGATGCATAACTGCGTCAAATGGAATACAAGGTCGGTGCAACCATTGTTGTTGCACGCACATAAGTTGGTGCAGGTTTTGTCTTGCACTTTGGAAAGTCTGTGCATGTCTTTCATACATGTGTGTAGGTGGCATAATAAGTCGGTGCAATTTACTGACTGTTGCATTTAAAGTCTGTGCAATGCTGTTTCGTGCATAATCACATCGGTGCATACCTTCACATGGCCCGAGTGTAGTTATTGCATATCTATCTTATGCACTATCAGAGTCTGTGCAATTCATTATAGCACAGCTATGCAACTCAGTGCAATCCTTATTCCTTGCATACGCAAGGTCTGTGTAGGATGGGTTATGGTATATTAGGTCAGTGCATCGTATGCATCTTGCATACATGACATCTATGCACCTCTCAGCACTACTGCCATAATGAGTCTGTGCAACTCTTTATTTTACGTCTAACTGTCTTAAACTGACTAAGGGTCTGACATTTTGACAGGACATTTGTTCATGGAATTTAAGGAAGGCACGTGATCCAAGATTGAAGGCTGAGCTATGCTCGTGACACATTGAAAGTTGTCAAGCTCAAATGCTGCCACGTGACCTTGGGATATCAGATCTGGACGAAAAGCTTGGGCGGGAAATGTGGTGACCACACACCCATCTCTGCTGCCTGCCTATAGATTAGAAGATGTTCGCTCAGGAAAAGAAAAGTAGTGGAAAAAGAGTTGAGCATGAAATTGAGAGAAGAAGACAGAAGTAGTGAGAGCAAAAGAAGGCACGATCCAGTCAAGGTAGAGCCACCAAGATTTGAGAGAGAATAGAGAGAGCTTTGAGAAGAGAAGTAGTGTGATTGTTGTCAAGGTCTCTTGGTTCAGAACCAGAGCCGCTCTGCTCTTTGTCAAGAGCTACATTCTCATTGAGTTTTGATTTTCTGTTTTCTTCGTTTGCTTTCAAACTCTTTTTGTCAAGCTGTGTGTCAGTGGCAGAGAAGGATTTCTCTAGACAGGTCAAGCTGTAAACCTTAGCGGCAGAGGAGGATTCCTCTAGATAGCAGAAGCTGTAAGGCTCAACGGGTTGTAGGGATTCGTTCCCCGAAGCTGTGGATCAGCGGTCAAGCTGTGTGTCAGCAGTGAAGCCACACTCGGTTGAGTGTGGGGTGGACGTAGACCTCTGGATAGAGGTTGAACCACCTAAAAACCCGTTGTCTATCATGTGATTGTGTTGTGATTTGTGTTCATCCTTGTCTTCATTTCATCACTCATGAAATGGATGTTTAGGAATGGTTGAGTGCCGATCTACTTGAGCTGTTCTATTCAGGTTGTGACTGAGTGTTTCCTGATTGTCCTACAGTAGTTTGTTTTAATTCCGCACTAGTAGCTGCTGTAGAAAATTTTATTAGGTGATTGATCTATTCACCCTCCTCTAGATCTCACATCAATTGGTATCAGATCCTAACTCTTCTATAGGGACTAACATCCTAAAGAGGTAGCAGCTATGGATGCTTGAGGGATGACAGCAGAGGGACACTCCACCACGAAGCCCCTGTACTTCGATGGATCCAACTTTGCATACTGGAAGAATCATATGCAAGTGTTTTTAAGGGCGAAGGATTATGAGATCTGGAAAGTGGTCAGCAAGGGACCATTTGAGTTGCATTCGAATGAAGATGTATGGATGAGAGAAGAGATCCGTAAGTCTACTCTCAACTGGAGCGCTATCAATGCCATCCAGTGCGCTCTACATCCTATAGAATTCTCTAGAGTTTCATCATGTGCAACAGCAAAGGAGATGTGGGATAAGCTAGAAGTGATATACGAAGGGACTTCTCAAGTAAGGGAGACCAAGGCGAACTTGCTTGTATCGGAATATGAGGCGTTCAGAATGAAGCCAATTGAGATGATCACTGAGATGTATGCTCGCCTCACGATCATCACCAACGGTCTCAGAAGTCTTGGGAAGACTTTTTCTGATTATGAGATAGTGAGAAAGATTTTGCGATCCCTGACTCTGATTTGGCACACCAAGGCAACAGTTATTGAGGAGTCCAGGGATCTACAGAATACCAAGGTTGATGAGTTGATCGGTTCACTCATGACTTATGAGATGAACCTACCAAAGACCGAGGAGCTGGAGAAGAAGAAGAAACCTATTACGTTGAAGGCAAGCTCCAGTCGATCCAGTCACAACGGATCTTCCAGTGATCAGAGTCCTTCTGAATCAGAATTTGAAGGAGATCAGCTAGCTATACTCACTAGAGAGTTCAGAAGATTCCTAAGAAAAGAGGGAAGACATTTTGGAAGAGGACAGAAAAGAGGAAGAAGACAGTCGAGGTATAAATCGAATCCTGCCAAAAAGGTTGAAACTAATGTTTGCTACCATTGCAGGAAAGCAGGTCATATGAAGGCAGACTGCCTGGAGCTCCAAAAATTGAAAGAGAAATCAAAGAAGAAGAATACAAAAGGGAGAGCTATGGTGAGTACCTGGAGCAACGAGGATGAGGGCAATCTAAGCTATACCTCAGAAAGTGAAGAAGAGGAAAGACAAATCTGCCTGATGGCCAAAGATTGTGATAAAGAAGAAGAGAATGATGAGGTATCTTCTCCTTTTGAACATTACACTATTGTTGATTGGGAAAATGCATATGGTGAATTAGTTGATAAAGTTGATGACATCAGAAAGGAGAATAGACAATTAAAAATAAAAGTTAATTCGCTTGTGAATGATACAACCATGTCTGATAAAATTGCCTATCTTCAAACTGAAAATAATGTTTTATAGAAATCTTGTGCTGAATTTGATGAAATAAAATCTGCTTTGATTGATGCTAGAGAAGAAAACAAAACACTGAAAAATGTTATTGATGAACTGAAGCTTAAATTGCAGAAATATGCAAATGAAATGAAAATTGTGAATGAGAAGTATGAAGCTGTCATGAGTGTAAACACTGAATTAAAGAAATCAATTGAAAACATTGAGAGAGAAATTGAGGATAAACAAAAGACCATTGAGAGCATGACTCAAGGGATAGAAAATTTAAATACTCTTTTGGGAACAAAAGTGAATTTTAGAAAAGAGGGTCTCGAGTTCAATCCTACTGCCACAAAGAGTTTTGAACTTAAGACTATTTCATTTGTAGCAGAAAAAGGAAAAGGACCTCTCATCAAAATGCACAGTGGAAATACTTCAGAAAAATCCGCTAACTCTAAAATGCCTAGTGCCAAGGATAAGGGTAAACAGAAAATTGAGGTGTCTAGTCATGTAAGTACACACTGTCCTACACCTCAGGGCAGATTTCAGAATAGGGGTCAATTTTCACATACACCTAAACCTCAGACCAAGTTCACCAAGTTTCCAAAGAAAAATCAGAAAAAGAACCAATCTGTACCCATGCATACTTCAGGTGGGTCTAATGTGTACAGAGACAAGACTCAAATAGGGGTCACAGATGTCAGATTTATCATCCCAGAGTTCAGACCTATCACACCTACTACCATGCACTGCCTCAATAGGTTAATAGGTCTAGAAGGAATAGAATTCAAGGGAGGTTTAGATATCACTCATAGCCCACTCAGACTTATAGACCTCAGGCCAGAAATTGGGTCAGGCAATCCAGGACATGGATTCCCAGGAAACACACCTCCTACAGTCAGTCTAGGACCACCACTGGCTACACTTCTCTGAGTGCTCATTGGCCTAAGCACTGGCACAAACAAGCTTAACTTGCTAATAAAAATGGCGCCAGGACACATAATAAACCTGGAAGTTTTCAAGCTGTTAATGCTAAGGAGAAAAATAAGAATAAAAAGAATGTGAATAAATCCACCAAACAAACAATTCTCAAACAAATGTGAATCCCCAAGAATTTGTTGTCATGTTTGAATGGCTTTACTTCTATTCTAGAGACCAAACATTTTTGGGTTCCAAACTCTTCTGCGTTATTGGTATTACAGGTATGCCTGGCAGCCAAGCACAACATGTGGTACTTGGACAGTGGCTGCTCCAGGCATATGACTGGGGACATGGCAAAATTTTGCATGCTGACTGAAAATAATGGAGGCCTTATCACCTTCAGAAGAAAACACCAAGGGTAAAATTATCGATTCAGGTAAGGTAGGTAAGTGTATTACCTGCTGTATTGATGAAGTCATGCTGGTTGAGGGTCTTGCTTACAACTTGTTAAGTATTAGCCAACTCTGTGACAAAGGTCATAAGGTAATTTTTGACTCTTTAGGATGTAACATTTATGAGCCTAATTCTGATAAGGTTAAATTCTCTGGTAAAAGAGTCAATAACATATACCTAGTTTACCTAGATGATATAGCTCATTCTAATCTTTGTCTCACTGCAAATAAAGATGACTTGACATATCTGTGGCATCGTAGATTAGGCCATGCCAGTTATACTGTTCTCCATAAACTGAATAAACATTGCATGGTTAGAGGACTCCTTGAAATGTCATTTAAAACTAGTAATGTTGTATGTGAAGCATGCACCCAATCTAAGCAAACTAGGAAGTCTTTCAAATTCAGAACTGAGAACATGTCTTCCAAGCCTTATGAGCTGATTCATATGGACCTTTTTGGACCTACAATGGATTTGTACTAGTTGATGACTTCTCTAGATTTACTTGGGTATTTTTCCTCACACACAAGAATGAAGCATTCACTAAATTTTAGGAGTTTTATCTGAAAATAAAATAGGATAATAAAAATTCAATTCAGAATATTTTATCTGATCATGGTGGTGAGTTTGAAAACTCACAGTTTGATGACTTTTGCAGGAGCAATGGCATCACTCATCGGTTCTCCTCACCTAGGACACCTGAGCAAAATGAAGTAGTGGAGAGGAGGAACCAGACACTTGTGGAGATGGCTTGAACACTGCTGGTGGAAGGTAACCTACCAAGGAAGTTTTAGGGTGAGGCAGTCAACACTGCATGCCATGTGGTCAACAGAGCTATGGTAAGGCCATTTACTCAGAAAACACCTTATGAAATCCTTAAGGGTAAGAAACCTTCACTTGCTTATTTCAAGGTATTTGGATGTAAATGTTTTGTGCATGTTAATGCTAAAAGAGACCTTGACAAATTTGAACCTAAAAGTGATCCGGGAATCTTCCTAAGATATTCAGAAACAACAAGAGCCTATAGAGTATACAACTTAAATTCCAAAATAGTTGAAGAGTCTCCACATGTAGTCTTTGATGAAACCATGACTAAACCTGAAAATGGTCTGTGCAGGGAACAAGATGATGGAGAAATTTTGAAAGAGGGACGTTCTGTAGACCAATCTGATGATGAAGAAGCAAAGGAGTCTGGTACTCAGGGGGAGGTAAATGTAGGTCAAGGCAATCAAGTTATCAATGTGAGATTTCTTAGAGACCATCCTATAGATAATGTAATTGGTAACTTGCATGAACCCCCCAGGACCAGAGGTTATTTTAGAGCTTAGAATGAGCTAAATGCATTTGCTTTAGTGTCTCATATTGAACCCAAGAACATTGATAGTGCCCTTAATGATGTGCATTGGATCAATGCCATGCACGGGGAATTGAATCAATTTGATAGGAACAAGGTATGACACCTAGTTCCACCTCCTGATCATGGGACTGTCATTGGCACCAAATGGGTGTTCAGGAATAAAACTGATGAGCAGGGCAATGTTATTAAGAATAAGGCCAGACTTGTAGCTCAGGGGTATAATCAGGAGTTTGGAATTGACTTGGAAGAGTCATTTGCCCCTGTGACTAGGTTAGAGGCAATTAGGATTTTATTAGCTTATGCTTGCTCATTAGGAATCACCCTTCAGCAGATGGATGTAAAATCTATTCTCTTGAATGGGGAAATAAAAGAAGATGTCTTCATGAGACAACCTCCAGGATTTGAATGCTTAGACTTTCTAAATCATGTGTATAAATTGAATAAAGCTCTCTATAGTCTTAAACAAGCTCCTAGAGCTTGGTATGACAGGCTCAGTAAATTTCTTACAGAAAAGAAGTTCTCAAGAGGTGAAATTGACCAAACCTTGTTCATAAAGGTATGTCATCCAGACATTCTCATTGTTCAAATATATGTAGATGATATAGTTTTTGGTTCAACTAACCCAAAAATGTGTAAAGAATTTTTTGATTTAATGACACATGAATTTGAGATGAGCTCAATGGGTGAGCTAAAGTTGTTTCTTGGACTGCAGGTGACCCAAACCAAAGAAGGAACCTTCATCACCCAGTCTAAGTACATAAGGGACATGCTGAAGAAATACAAATTTGAAAACCTCAAGGAGATTACAGCACGAATGGGTACATCAACAAGTTTTGATGATGACTCAAAAGGTAAATCAGTTGATAACAAACTGTATAGAGGTATGATCGGATCCCTTCTCTACCTTACTGCATCTAGGCCTAATATTCAGTTTGTTGTGTGTTTATGTGCTAGATTTTAGGCTAGTCCTAAAGAGTCACACTTTAGTGTTGTTAAAAAGATTTTCGGATATCTTTCAGGCACCCAAGAGCTAGGTCTTTGGTACCCTGCTAGGTGTGAGCTAGATCTATTAGCATACACTGATGCAGACTATGCTGGGTGTCGGATTGATAAGAAAAGCACTAGTGGATACTACCAATTCTTAGGTGGTTGCCTAGTATCTTGGGCTTCAAAGAAGCAACACACAGTTGCACTATCCACTGCAGAGGCAGAGTATGTCGCTGCAGGGAATTGTGCAGCTCAAGTACTATGGATCAAGTACCAACTTACTGATTATCAGATAAATTTAGGATGCATCCCAATTTTATGTGATAATACTAGTGCTATATGCTTAACCAAAAAACCTGTTCATCACTCTAGGACTAAGCACATAGAAATAAAACACCTTTTTCTTAGAGATGCAGTAAGCAAGAATGAAATTGAATTAAATTTTGTTGAAACAGAAAAATAAATTGCTGACATATTTATAAAACCTCTTGGAAATGAAAGATTTAAATTCTTACGAAGGGAATTGGGGCTATGTAAATTTCAGCATGAAAATGACTTATGATTCCATTCTTGAATTGTTATTTGACTTGATTTGAAAATAAGTGTGTGTCAGCTTGTTCTTGATTTCTGAATAAACAATTCTTGATTTCTGAATAATTGTTGTGCACAGTTGAGATGTTACATAAAAACTGTAGTTTGCCATATGCATACTAAGGTCTGAACCTGCTGTAGTTCATGCATGCATTGCACCAAGTATATAGTCGATGCACAGTATGAGCACTCTGCATACAAGGTCAGTGCACCTTGTGTCTTAGCAGCATGTAAGTCCGTGCACCTTGTGTCTTACACATAACAGGTTGGTGCATTTGTATACCATACGCATGCATAGTCGGTGCATGTCTGCTTTATGCATGTTAAGGTCGATGCATTATGATGTCAGGGGGAGTTTAATCATTCTGGTTTGGGTGTAACCATTTCAAACTCTCTCTTCATTCTCAGAAGTTCTCATCACAGGGTATCAATTGCATCAATTGACCTTGTTTGAAACTACTCCTATCACATTGTGTCATTGTCACTCTTCTTGATATTCATTGACCTTATGAGTTGCTTCCGTGCTTCAATGTCTATTCCCTCATTCTGAATGGATGATAGTCTTGTAATTGGTTCATTGTTTTGAGCTGCAATTATTACAAGTCTTCTATTATAAGAATCACATTTGCTCCTTGAATGAACTGATGGCTTAATATCATAGACTGTAGAGTTTAAAGACTATTTTCAGAGAAGAAGGTGGTAGAAAATCTTTTATAGCTCTCAACCTTTCTTTCATAACAATGATAGATAAGATTTTTACAGTATCTGAAAATGACAGTCTTAATGAAGTCTAGGCTGAGAAAATCAGATAGTGTATTGTCTTTAAACAAGTCACTTTGAAAATTCAAAAGGGTAGCAACAATAAAATTATCAGTAAAAGAAATGAATAAAGTGGCAGAGCAATGACTGAATTACACTGAGAAATTGAACCCTCCATCAAAGAAGTGGAGAGGATTTCATGTCATGAAGTGCTTCATGTTACCTCTGTTCATATGGTCAAATCTATAGGGCTGGTTTCACTGAGTAACTGGGGGTACTAGCGTCTGACAAATGTGTACTCTTAATGTCAAAGGTGTAAATCATCTGTGTAGTTTTTGATCAGAGATAGATATGGTAGTTTATGCTTAGTAACTTAGGGTACTAGCATCTAACCCACGTGTGCCCTTAATGTCAACAGTATAAATGACACTTGTCTGTTCACTGAGTTCATATTCAAAATTAGAAGTGAAAAGGATTTGCTGTAACCCTTGAAATTCAGATCTCATAAGTGACAATTGTTTAACCTCAATACATATTCAGGTCACTCTCCTTGATATTCATTGATTCTGCAATCAGTAGGATACAGTCTTGACCTAGTCTATCATGATTATGTGACTTAGGTTCATTGCTATAAACTGATACTATAACCCTATTTCAGAAAGTCAGTGAATTCACTCTACCTTCTATAACTATTAAACCTGACATTTATCAAGAGTGCACAATGATTGATTCTTATATCTAAAGAATTGTCCAATAATTTACTTATCTTCTGAACCATTGCATAAGAGTGTTATTCTATCTTCTACATCTTCCTGTTCCCTTCCTATTTTCCTCTGTCTCCCTCACTCCTTGTTTGCTGATGGCAAAGGGGGAGAGAGTAATTCAGGCTCCTTCTCTATCCTTCTTTATTCTGGATCGAAGGGGGAGAGGTTGAGATTATAGGGGGAAGACTGTGCTTATAGGGGGAGAGATTTTGATGGCAAAAGGGGAGAGAAGGGAAGAGAAAGATTTCATGCTATTTTGTTTAAGGGGGAGGAGTCACTCATTTAGGGGGAGGTTGGCTAATGCTAATATCTGACTGTGCTTAATGTCTTATCAAAATACAACATTTCTTTTGGATTTGTTTTGGGAGTTGCCTGAATTTTTTTGGGGGGTTGCCATCATCAAAAAGGGGGAGAATGTTGGGCTCCTATAGGATTGATCAGCAGTGTGTGTGCTACAGTTTGTGCTGAATGTGTTTTGATTGATTGGCAACAGTAAAGTTGACTTAGTTGATTGCAGAGTTGACTTTGGCAACTCCATCTTGATCATGATGATACTGTGTATTTTGATAGAATTGTTATACGTCATATAATCATAGAAATAATGTTGTTTGCATCTTTACATTGAAGCAAGACATTCCATTAATCTGTCTGTCAACATGTTCCTGCAACAGAGTCGGTGCAAACCCAGTTTATTCTGTAATGAGTCAGTGCATATGTTGCATCGTAAGTAACCAAGGTCTGTGCATGTTGGTGTCTAAGGGACACGCGGTCGATGCATAAGATGCATAACTGCGTCAAATGGAATACAAGGTCGGTGCAACCATTGTTTTTGCACACACATAAGCCGGTGCAGGTTTTGTCTTACACTTTGGAAAGTCTATGCATGTCTTTCATACATGTGTGTAGGTGGCATAATAAGTCGGTGCAATTTACTGACTATGGCACATAAAGTATGTGCAATGATGTTTCGTGCATAATCACATCGGTGCATACCTTCACATGGCCTGAGTGTAGTCAGTGCATATCTATCTTGTGCACTATTAGAGTCTGTGCAATTCATTGTAGCACAGTTGTGCAACTCAGTGCAATCCTTATTCCTTGCATACGCAAGGTCTGTGCAGAATGGGTTATGGTATACTAGGTCAGTGCATCGTGTGCATCTTGCATACATGACGTTTGTGCACCTCTCAGCACTACTGCCATAATGAGTCTATGCAATTCTGCTCTAACGATTTATCAAGTCTGTGCAACTCTTTATTTTATGTCTAACTGTCTTAAACTGACCAAGGGTCTAACATTTTGACAGGACATTTGTTCGTGGAATTTAAGGAAGGTACGTGATCCAAGACTGAAGGCTGAGCTATGCTCGTGACACGTGGAAAGTTTTCAAGCTCAGATGCTGCCACGTGACCTTAGGATATCAGATCTGGATGAAAAGCTTGGGTGGGAAATGTGGTGACCACACGCCCATCTCTGCTGCCTGCCTATAGAGAAGAAGACGTTCGCTCAGGAAAAGAAAAGTAGTGGAAAAAGAGTTGAGCATGAAATTGAGAGAAGAAGATAGAAGCAGTGAGAGCAAAAGAAGGCACGATCCAGCCGAGGTAGAGCCACCAAGAACTGAGAGAGAATAGAGAGAGCTTTGAGAAGAGAAGTAGTGTGATTGTTGTCAAGGTCTCTTGGTTCAGAACCAGAGCCGCTCCGCTCTTTGTCAAGAGCTACATTCTCATTGAGTTTTGGTTTTCTATTTTCTTCGTTTGCTTTCAAACTCTGTTTGTCAAGCTGTGTGTCAGCGGCAGAGAAGGATTTCTCTGGACAGGTCAAGTTATAAACCTTAGCGGCAGAGGAGGATTCCTCTAGATAGCAGAAGCTGTAAGGCTCAACGGGTTGTAGGGATTCGTTCCCCGAAGCTGTGGATCAGCGGTCAAGCTGTGTGTCAGCAGTGAAGCCATACTCGGTTGAGTGTGGGGTGGACGTAGACCTCTGGATAGAGGTTGAATCACCTAAAAATCCGTTGTCTATCGTGTGATTGTGCTGTGATTTGTGTTCATCCTTGTCTTCATTTCATCACTCATTAATGGATGTTTAGGAACGGTTGAGTGCCGATCTACTTGAGCTGTTCTATTCAGGCTGTGACTGAGTGTTTCCTGATCGTCCTACAGTAGTTTGTTTTAATTCCGCATTAGTAGCTGCTGTAGAAAATTTTATTAGGTGATTGATCTATTCACCCCCTCTAGATCTCACATCATTTTTGTGTGCATGTCTGTGTGTTTATGTTATGTACATCATGCACATTGTTAACATAAGTGTGAGTCGGCTTTTTCTGCAAATGGCCACCCTTTTTAACTTTTTCAGTTGGTTTCTGATTTTTCTGAACAGCAGCTTGCTTCAGATTCTTTTGGGCAGTGAACTGGAAGACTAATGGATTCTTGGTCCTGGTTTGTTCAGAACTACCCACACATGATGTATGAATTTTATTTCCAAAGCTCTTCTTGTTTACTGGATTATAACCCAGCCCCACTTTTTAAAAATTTACTTTCATTCCCAGCAACTTATCCAAGTTATCTCGACCTTCAACAAATTTAGACAAGGCATTTTTTAGTTCGTTAATTTCATTTTCCAGAGTTACAATGAGTAGTTCAAAATTTGTATTTTCCTCTTCACTCTCAGCCAGTCTTTCATTTATTGATGTATTTATAGATTTAAGAGTTTCAATTTCAATTTTACAGCTTTCCAAATCATCTGAACTGTCTGACATTATACACTTACCCTTTTCAAAATCAATCAATCTGTCTGATAGGGTAGTGTTTAGATGTTTCGATTTCTCAATTTCTTCTTTAAGCTCATCATTTTGAATTAACTCACTTATTAACAATTGATCATCTAAATTGACCTCCTGCTTCCTTCTAGCTTCAAATTCTTTCAGATATTTTTGTTGTTTTTCAAAAATTTTCTATAACTCTATGTTCGCAAACTTGATAGCATCAAATTTTTCAACAATCATATTCTTCTCAACTTCAAGTTTCTTGATCTTTTCATCATTTTCTTTAACGAATTTTTTGAGAGATCCATTTTCAGATATCAACTTATTTAGTTCTGAGTTAACACATTTAAGATCTTCTAACAATTTTTCATTCTGAAATGGATTAGTGAGAAGAATCTGATTATCATTAGTTGAGTTAAGTTTTTCTTCTAGTTTAGAGATCTTATTTGCAAGTTCTTGATTTTCATTTTTTAATAATCCAATTTGTTTCTTATGTATATGAACATCAAATAAACAAGCATCAAAAGATTGTTTCGGTTTCAAACAGTTTTCACATGAACAATTTGAACTATTCTGATCAATTTTCTTTTTTAATTTTTTATTTTCAAATTTTATTTTCTTATATCTATCAGATAGTTCTTCATATAGACTCAACAATTCATCAAATGAAATATCTTCAGATCCGGAGCTTACCTAAGACACTGAGTCCACATTTAAATCACTGCTGTGATCATCTTTACCTGCCATAAGACATTTGTTCTCCTTTTCTTTGTAGATACGGATCAATTCATCCAGTATGCTTTTGGCTATTCTACAATTTGAGACAAATGGAAAAGCATTAATGTCAACTACATATTTTATCAAGTTTAAAGCTCTAAGATTACCAGCATTCTTAGATCCATGATTATCAGTCCATTTAGACTTATCCTTAGGTAATCTATATGGATCATGTGAAAGTATCTTCCATAGATCAGGATCAATCGATCTAACATACCTGCGCATGCTGCCGAGCCATGAATTAAAATTAGAACCATTGAAAATCGGTGGATGAGCCATGGAAATCAATTCAAATACAATTCAAGCAATAGACTGAGCACATACAAAAATACACCTAAAACTAGAAGGATCCTCTACAGATCATTGGATCTGATGAATCAGAGCTGGCTCTGATACCAATTGTTAGGATTTAGGTGCTAGCTGATAAGCGCATGGCTGAGATCCAGAGGGGGGGTGAATGGATCCCCTTTTAAAGCTTTTGAGAAATTAGAATTTAACCAAACTAACAATAAGATGAACTCCTCCATTGCGAGATAGAAGAGCAGAACACATTTACCAAAATACTCCCTCAAACAGAAGTAATGATTGGACACTTAGATACGAGACTGGTACTAAGTAGATATCACAACAATGAACTGAAATACTTAATTGCACACACAACCTGTGATTCTACTAAGCACACAGACAAACACTTCGCAGCTGATGTGTTCATGGATGGATAACAACATATGAACTTCAAAAATAAACCACACAAGCAACTTGCGAAGGGGGATAGAGGATATAGAATAAAATGCAAGACAAACCATGGTGGACAAGGTTTTTAGATGGTTCGATCTACTACCCACAGACCTACGTTCATCCCCCACTCAAACCTGAGTGAGGCTTCTACTGACTCACAGCTTGAACCGCTGAGCATCACAGCTTGCTTACACCGCTGAGCAATACAGCTTTCTTCCGCTGAGCATCACAGCTTGCTTACACCGCTGAGCAACACAGCTTGCTTCCGCTGAGCATCATAGCTTACTACAGCTGAGCGTCACAGCTTGCTGTCCAGAGGAATTGATCCTCTGCAATGCTGACACACAGCTTGAAATACGAACAAGAAACAAGAAAAATAATGCACAAGAAAATAAGAAATGAAAGTGGGAAAGATATAGCTCTCGCAAGAACTAATTGGCTCGGATCTGATCTAGAGGCGAACAACGAGCAGATCTTCAAGATACCCTGGCTGCTTCTCAATCACTTCTCTCTCTCTCTCTCTCTCTCTTTTTCTTCTCACGATCTCATGATCTCACGATCTCTTTTGCCATCTACTCTTTCACTTCTCTGAAGGTCTCTCTTTCTTAGATAGCTACGCACTCTTCTTGGCAGCTCTAATTCTATTCTTCTCACCGTAGCTCTCTTCTTCACAGCACCTTCTGTAATAGCTTCTTTCAGTCGCAACACCAAGCTAGGAGGAGGATGCTTCCTATTTATACAAGAACAGGGGCTCCGGTGATTTGATTCCATTTCCTTTTCATTGGAGCGAATTTTGTGGTCCCTACAAGATTCCATCGAGGGCGTATGGAGGGAACACTCCCGCCCAAACTCTTTCTGGAGAATCCTTGACCACGTGTCAGATGGACATAGATTGGTTAATCCACGTGGCATGATGATGTGTTAAGCTTCATCTTGGATCACGTGCCAATCATTGCTTCCTAGGATGTGTACCACTTATTTTCCCTTCCTGAGATCACATGCCAGTAATTTACTAATAGCAGGTTTGAGTTCCCTTATCAGATCTGAATTTTAAGTTAAGGGATTCAGAGTTGAATTGTCTAAAGCATCAACCTCACTGTCAACCTTTGATACAGTTGCATAGACCTTTGGCTTAGTGCATCTAAGCACTATTCTGATGCTCTGACCTTCTGGCTTAAGGTAGTGTTGCAGTGTGCACTTCTGCTGCTTCGTCCTTCTTTTGTTGCTGCAGCTTTGTTGAACTGCTATGGACTATATGAGCTTGTTGCTGCTACTGTCTACCTTATGTTCACTGGTTTGCCAACCTTAGCTGCAAAAGAATCTGGTTTACCAGGATTGCTTAAGACTTGTAAAGACTCCAGATCCATGCTTGATTGCTGGGGCAGAACAGTTCTAGATCCAATTGAAGACAAATTCAATCTGGTTTACTGAAGCATTGATCTGATAGCTCTGCCAATTCTAGGTGCATCGACCTTTCTTTATTGCTTAGATCTTTTTGGCTATGACTTTGCTCTATTGCCTTGACTTGTCTTAATAGAGCTTCATCGACCTTAGTTGATATGCAACATCCAGTTCCCAACTACTACATCGACCTAACTCTTGAGTGCTTATACCTTACTGGTTGGAACTTTGTTCTTCTACCTCGACCTTCCTCTTAGGTGCACCGACCTCCTCACAGATGTAGCACTTGAGTTGTTATTTTGCTTTGACATGGTTATTGAGTGCACCGACCTATTAACCTTAAGGTACTTATAAGCATCGACCTGATAACCATCAGGCACCTTAATGCATCGACCTGTCGATCTTGAAGTGCAGATGTGCATCGACCTTAGTGTCATTAGCTAACACTGGTGCACCGACCTTACTTGCAGGAAGTGCTTCTTCTGCATCGACCTTACTAGTCCAAAATGCATATGTGAATCGACCTTCAAATGCAAAATGCATATGTACATCGACCTTCTAATACAAAATGCTTATGTGCATCGACCTTAGTGTCATTAGCTAACACTGGTGCACCGACCATACTTGCAGGAAGTGCTTCTTCTGCATCGACCTTACTAGTCCAAAATGCATATGTGCATCGACCTTCTAATGTAAAATACATATGTGCATCGACCTTCTAATGCAAAATGCTTATGTGCATCAACCTTCTAGATCAGACTGCAAACATGCATCAACCTTCTGAACTGGAGAAAATATATGCATCGACTTGACTACCATAAACACCAATGATGCATCGAACTTACTAGTGAAGACTGATGCTGTTGCATCGACCTGTTTGCTTTAACCATGGCCACTGCACCAATCTGTCTTGCTTGAACGACTAATGTGCATCGACCTAATTGCTTTAACCGTGGCTTCTCTTTCTGACTGGTTCTGTTAAATATTCAATTGACTTCACTAGTTATTTTGATTTGTCTTCAGAACTTGTTCTTACAGAGTTCAACACACATACTTCTATATATGATGAGTTCATGATGACTTCAACAAATGCATCAAAACCAATGCAACATCACACATTCAGACACAGACTCATGATGAGTCATAGTGTTTGACATCATCAAAACCACAGGGATACAACATCTGTTTCATCTCGCACCCTCTATATTCGATGGATCTTGTCAATGCTCAATAGTCAAAGGAGATTAATTTACTCAGCGAATCAGCTGAATCCTTTTGGAGGGAAAATTCTCCACCACATCTCCTTGCAACTCTCTATTTATATCAAGCTTCTACAAGAGAAGAAGCTACTGCTGCTTGAGAGAAAAGTCTACGTGAGCCTTCAATTGAGAATCTGTGTGAAAGAAAAAGAAAGAGAAGAAGCAGCCCAGTCCTGGTCTGAAATAGCCTAGTGCTCATTGAAAAAAAAAAGAGAGAGCAGAAGAAAGAAGAGAAGCCAAGAGAGAAGTGCAGCCCTCCTCATGTCCAGGTCAAGCCTAAGAAGAAGTCAGATCGGACTTATGTCCAAACCTATCCAAAGAGCTTCAAGAGTGAAATCTGAAGTCTCAGTTTGGTTATCCTTTTCTGATCATACATTTCCTTGTTTCATCTTCATATCAGGAAAGTCGTGTGTTCTACTGCACTTGCAGTGTGTTTTTCCTTTTTATTTTTGTTTTACTTTGTGACTCATTTGTGGGACATTGTCCCTATGTCAAGCCGTGTGTCAGCATTTTGGGGCGTGTCCCCAGTCAAGCTGTGTGTCAACATGTAAGCCTCACTAGGTTTGGTGAGGGGTGGATGTAGGTTGTGGGTTTGCAGCAAAACCACCTTAAAAATACCTGTGCAGTGGGTTGTGCATCTTGTGTGATTGCTCTCTATCCTCTATCCCCATTCACAGGTTGGTGTGCTTGCTTCAATGTATTCATTCGAACTGTTGTTTTTTTCCATCGCACACTCCATCCTTCAGGTCTGCACTATCTGTCTGCTCTGCACACTGCTTCCCCTTTGCGCTACACGTGCATTCTCTTAGTTGCCTGCTGCTCCCTTACACACAGGCACTAGGGAGTCTATACAGGTTGGGAAATGATGTTGTACACACATACACTAGAAGTATATTTGAGCAGCACATAAGCCTAGTGTGAACTGTCAACGTGAGTGCATCGACCTTAGCTGACTTGTGCATTGACCTGTGCTTCTTTCTATTGTAGGGTCTTAAGACTGCATCGACCTCACCACACTGGTGACTCGACCTGTCCAGTCGATGCTAGTGCTTCACTGCGGGGCTCTTTACTATCCTAGTTAAATACATTGTGCACAGAGTTTGCGTGTTTCTGTTTGCATCATTGTAGTGTCGACCTCACTTCATAGGAGTGTCGACCTCAGCTCTCTACATTGCGGTGATCCGTGGAAAGAGTGTCGACCTCACCTCTTGGGAGTGTCGACCTCAGCAGAATGTGAACTATGCTGTGCCATTTTCATCTGAGCCATTTCTATTAGTTCCACTGTGCATTGTGCCTAAGTATCTCACTTGTATTATAGGAGTGGTTTATACTTTCTATAGCTAAGATTTTAATTAGGCCAAAGTTCTTGATAGGATCTATTCAACCCCACCTTCTAGATTTGATTTCACCACATGGGACCCAACACCATCTACCTTGGCCACCGAAAAGACCCCCTTTTCCTTGGCCGCCGTATCAGAAGAGCCTGTGCCCTGCCGTCGGGTCAACCCTGGCCGCCGTATGGCCCCCTTTTGTTGCTCCAGCCGCCGGCTGGCATGCCCCTGGCCGCCACCTTCTTTCCTTGGCCGCCGTATGGCCCCCGTTGTTACTCCAGCCACCGACTGGCACCCCCAGGCTACTACCTCATTTCCCAGCCATCGTACACCTCCTTCTTCGCTTTAGCTGCCGAATCAACTATGTCGCCGTATGAAAACAAGCCAGCAGCCGATCCAAACATGGCACCAGAGCTACATCAATGGTATTCATACCTCTACAGTACAAGTATTTCCTCGAATTACCCTGTTAAGTTAAAGAGATCCACTACTTAATATAGTGTGTTCTTCTTTGACTTTGCATAAGGTAAAAGGAATAAAATCCCTCAGTGATGGGTGATGCCACTCAGTTGGTTCCCGAGCTTCTGTATGCCTACATCTTATGGACCCCATCTTGGCACTTCGTGGATGGATATCCTATATGTCTCTTGGCACACCTAAAATAAAGGGGAAGTGCTGTCGAAATTTGTCCAAGAGGCTAGTATGTCATACCGAGTTTCTTCTCCTAAATTACCCCTTCTAAGCCACGGAGATCCGCCAACTCTTATGGCATGTTCTTCGATAGCTCCATAAAGGGGAAAAGTAAATAAACCGCCTTCAGGGCGAACAATGTCTCATGGTTCCCTCCGGCTCTCTTGACCTTCAGGCTTTGGTATGTCCACGAATTAGGGATTCCGTCTCGGCTCTCCATGGACATGTATCCTATACGTCTCATGGCATATCCAGAGATAAGGGGAGATGTTGCCGAAATTAAACCCAGGAGGCTGCGTCATGTCAGGCTATTCCCGATATCCCAACAACCCTGTCAGGTCATGGGGCTTCAAGATATATCATGGTGTGAGCTCTAATGACATCGATGGGAACATGAAACTCCAAAGGTGAATAGTGTCCTTAACCTTTTATGTCTCTCGGCCTGCGGTAACACTAACTCCCCTCGGAGCTCTTATGTGTATCACCGTGGCGCTAATGGGTCAAGAGTAATCGGCAAAACTCACCCAGGCTATCAACTTTGATATGTCCATTTATTTTGGAACTCGTCTCGGCACTCCGTGGATAGGTCTCCTATACCTCTCCCCCAATATATTCCGGGGCAGGGGGAGATGCTGCCGAAATTTCGTTAGGAATCTTTGGTTTGATTTCATGCCGTGTTCCTCGGGTTTTCCGCTCTGTTTCTTTGCCCTATGATGGTAATGGCTTCACAGCTACTCATGACGAACCGTGAAAACCACCAAAAGGGAATAAATCATTAATAAATGCCACCTCTTGGCATACATTGTCCCAGTGATGTACGAACCCTTTAAAGTGTGGCCATGCCGGCTTTCACAAGCCTGTATGCATGCGCCGTAATAATGAAGTGTAAGGTTTCGTCCAGAATGCGCAGCGGAAAACTTCGAAACCTTAGATTGCATATCGTTGCCGATTTTTTAAAATCAAACACGATCATTAAACCCCGTGGCGTGAAGAATGATTCTTTACCTTTGCGGGGTTGAGAATCTCTCGAACCCTTGAAGACGAACGAGAGGAAGATCCCAGAGTCGTGAGTCGTCCAAGCATCCGGCCTCTAGACGTATCCATATGTGTCACGCCCCGAGCGCGGAAGGAACCCGGAGTGCGTGATGAGTTTATATTGATCATGTCAATCAGAGCGTTAGTGTATTCGACACAACGACAGTGTGCGCAAAGGTAAAGATAACCCAATCCTTTATTCAATCACAACCTCAAAGTACTTCTATTACCAATGAAAATGCTAAGACTCAATAAAAGGAAAAGTACAATGATTGACTCGAGAAAATGGAAAGACAAGACTAGTGACGCTTGGATGGATGGAGTAGCTATAATCTTTTCACTCTTGACCTTCCACATCCGATTGAGTCTCATCATCAGACTTACCTGAAAAATAGGGAAAAACACTGGGTGAGCGAACGCTCAGTAGGGATTATATCTCAAGTGCTAGCTTGTAACGCCCGGTAATTTTAGAATAAGAATAAATACATTGACAAATACATATTCTTACAAATAAGTATATAATGTCTATTCAAATAAATATTCAAGTGATATTACTTTAGGCTAAATAAGAACCCAATTAATTATGAAAAAGATAGTTTATATTTTTACATATTCCTATATATAGTTAATAAAGGTGAACAAAAGAATGAAAGTAAATATCTTACCTAGGATCGAAACCTGCCTCTGATACCTAGGACAAGGACAAATAAAAGTTAAAGAAATTATGGGGAATAAAGTCCCTAATGCAGAACATAATTGAATTAAGAATCTTTAAATCTTAAAGAAAATGTCAATTTATACTTTTACTAATTTAGCAAAATTAATATTCCATATTTATTACATTATAAAGGGAGGATATATATATATATATATATACGTGTAGACATGAGAATGTATTAATGTCTCATGCAATGGGGAATGCACAGACATTGGACGTATAGACTTACGATGTGTAGACTTTGCATCGTATAGACTTTGCATTGTATAGACTTGGGGTAATGAGATGCTCTGGAGTGTACAGACTTAGGAATTTAGGCTTGTAGAATGTAAACACTTCAAGAATGCAAAGACTTTGATAATGTATAGACTTGTGTAGTAGGATGTATAGACTTCAGGAATGTATAGACCCCCGATTAATAATCAAGAATAAAAATATTCAAAATAAAATGATCAAGTTGTATAACATGCATATATATATAATTTCCACCCATTTTACATTAAGAATAAGTCAAAATGTAAATAACGCCTCTTATCAAGGCGTGACTTAAATAATTAACGCCTTTACCTAAGGCGTTAGTTTCAAAAGAGACGCCTGTACCAAAGGGCGTCAAATCTCAAAACACCTAAAGTGAATAAAAGCAAAGAATAATTAACGCCCCATTCCTGGTCGCGAATTGCAAAAGAAACGACACCATGTAAGGCGTCAATTAGAATTAACGCCCTAACCCAAGGCGTTAATTCCATTTATGTTTTGTTCGACCCAGGAGATTATCCAGGGTAAGTTTCTGGATTACTACGTGTTCGATTGATTATGGTAAGGACTCTATCCCGGAAACTAGAGTTCTAATCAAATTCCAACCCTAAAGGATTCCTGGAACCCTATAAATACCCCTTCCAATCAAACCCTAATAGCTATTTTATCGAAGGAATGCCTGCTGTTGTCTCGTGTGTGAAGAACATGTATGTTCTTCTTCCTTTTTTATCTTCAGTCAGAGAAGCATGAAGAATATTAATGCTTCTTCCTCTTCTTTCCCTATAGGTGGCCTGCCTCGTGAAGGTGTTCCTGTCTAGCTGAAGAACGTGGGTTCTTCATCAACATCGTTCTCCCAGAAGACTCTGTTTAGAACAGAGTATCGTTTTCTCTTCACTTGCTTCACGTTCCTTCTCCCAGATCATCATCAGGTAGGTTTTCTCAAGAACTGTAGCCCAAACTAGCATAAAATGTATGATAATATCATCTGTTAATTCATGCATATAGTGTTACTGCGTTTTTGAAGTTTTCTGTGAAATTTTGGAAAGAGGCGACCCTCTCTAGGGTGCTAATTCAAGTTCTGACGACTGACAGAAGAGTCGTCAATTCCACATAATTAATAAATACCCATGTTTAAAATTTAATATCTATGAAACCATGAATTTGATGTAATGCATGATCATATATATCGAATCCTGATATTTTCCTTGTCCTGACCATGTACCTTGTTTCCTGAAAAATTATTTTCCTAGAAATTACCACTATTCATGTTAATCCTGGAAAAGAATGAATTAACAACCCCCAGTAAGTCGTCTTTTATGAACGTGACGCCCCGCACAAGGACGCTATTTTAAATTAAAGACTTAGAATAAGTCGTTAATTCCCTGAAATTACTGGAAGTTATTAAATTCTGGAAAAAAAGTAATTAACGACACAATGCAAGTCGTTTCTTGGTGAAATAACGCCCCTGACTAAGGCGCGTTTTATCAAAAATACAGAATTGGGTAAATATAAGCAATAATAGAAATTAAAGATGGGACGACTGTTCCAGAAGTCGTCAAATAGTAAAGAAACGACCCACAAAAGGTCGTGAATTTATTAAGTAGTGACTTCTCTTAAGTCGCTAATTTCCTGTGTTATTATACTATTTTATGTGAACCGAGGGTTTCATATATGTATATATATATATATATATATATATATATCGGCACTATATTCCATCCCGTAAATATAGTCCTATGTTCCACGATGTTTTACCGATTACCCCTCAATTCTCGGTGATAGATGAACCCTCCATCGGACATTCCGTTCCTTTGGACCGGTAACTTTATCATAGAGACCTCCGTAAGTCTCCTCGTAGCCTTGGATTCCCTCAAGGCCGACCGAGCGGGTTGTACCATAAAAACCCTTTACACTATTTTGCCATGTCACTCTATAAAAACATGGTATACCGGCCCTCATGATTTGCTATGTGGATATCATGAGAATATTCTTAATGGGATGTGAAAATCATGCCATTATTATGATGTTCTTGTGGACCTCAATTCTATATCAAATGACATGACCATCTATATATGGACACTTAATTGTCATGGTACCCAATTAGGGAACCAACTCCACCCAGTTTTATCGATACTCGTGTTTATATGGTTATTATCAAGTTCAATTTTGAACTCTACTCTATCTTGAATATCCACAAGCTTTTCTTGAAATTCCATATTAGCTATACTATAAAGTGGATGTCTAGATCTATCTTTAATGCTGTGCATATAAGGGCCCGATCTGGTCCTGGGAGGAGCACCCAAAAGTACTAGTGCCCATGGGAGTTGTAATGATCACGGTGTCTAGCATTGCACCGAAGTACTTTCTCTTTTGATCTTTGACATTCCACACTCTCTTTCTTGCGTGCGTGACTCGACTTGCGTGACTTTACTAGCATGGCCCGACATGGGCAAAGTACTTGCGTGAAATAGCCAATAATCTATAAAGTCTCTCATGAATATTTCTTGTTTAAGACTCGCTTGGATGTTTTACACGACGTGTCATTCTATTGATTAATTATTTCTACATGCATAGCCATATTACATTTACATGTGATAAATTGTAATTACTTAAACCCATTGCTAGTTTCTGAGATATAATTCCTACTGAGCGTTCGCTCACCCAGTTTATTCCAACATTTTTCAGGTAATCAGGTGACTAGCAAGACCGAGACTCACACGGGAGGGACAAGTGTGCAAGCGAGCTTCGGAAACTAGTGAACCCGTGTCTTTTATCTTTCTTGAGTCTAGATAGTATTGTCTAGCTAAGTTAGCTTATCGTCTCTTATTCAGTTATCTTGTCTAAGTCTGTTAGTATGTCGTTTCCTTCCTTTCCATTGTGATGGAGTCTTTAAGTTGGAAAATAAGTTCTTTTAAGAGACTTATATTGAAATAAGATTTTTATTACTTCTCCAAATTATTCGGTCTCATGCCATTGCTCTTGATCGTTCACGACTGTTTAACTGCCACGTTCCGAGCAAACGACACGTTCCGCTGCTATCGGTTCGGGGCGTGACAGAGGTGGTATCAGAGCTTCGGCTTTCATATCTTCTAGTTATTAGGTTCCAATAATAGGTCAAGTATCCTTGTCAGTCGTATCAGAGCTTCGGCTTTCCAATACATAGATCATTATGTCAAAGAGATAGGTTAAGTATCCTTGTCGGTCATCCTATAGGAATTCCGTGAGAGATGGGCAGAACTTGGGGTTAAAGTTATAAAAGAAAGATAAGATATTTACATTTCTTTAACATTAATTCTTGAATCGATAAATTATCTCCCCACTTATCCTTGCAGGAACCTAGATAAAATGGAAGCATCTAAGCCAAGCTTTGTTCATGAGATGATCTTAGTAGATGTCCAAGCTTATGCGGACCTTGTCAGGAGAGTCCAAGAGCTAGAGAAAGCGGTGGAAGAAAAAGAAAGAGTTGAAGGGAAAACCCATGAGTCGGGAAAGTTCATCACTACCAAGAAAAGGATAAATGAGGGTGATATTTTACAAAGGTGTAAGAAATGCCAGAAATGTAAGAAGTGTAATAAGAAGGGAACTTCGACAGATCACTCGCAAGGTAAGTGTAAATCTTGTGGTAGATATGGTCACAAATCGAAGAAGTGTTGGTGGAGTTCGGGAGCATGTCTGCGTTGTGGAAGCTTAGACCATAAGATAGCAGAATGTCCTATTTTGATTCAAAGGCTTCCAAGAGAAACTCAAGCTGTGGCCGAACTTGTCAGGAAAGAAGTTGTGGAAGGTATCCCTCACCCGAAATCCTAAACTAGCTCTTTTCCATACTTAAGATTTCTTCTGTATAAGCTCATAATAAGTTATAGCTAGTCTCTGTTGGGAATGGAAGTTTATGTGAATTTGGGGACCAAATTCTTTTAAGTGGGGGAGGGTGTAACGCCCGGTAATTTTAGAATAAGAATAAATACATACATATTCTTACAAATAAGTATATAATGTCTATTCAAATAAATATCCAAGTGATATTACTTTAGGCTAAATAAGAACCCAATTAATTATGAAAAAGATAGTTTATATTTTTACATATTCCTATATATAGTTAATAAAGGTGAACAAAAGAATGAAAGTAAATATCTTACCTAGGATCGAAACCTGCCTCTGATACTTAGGACAAGGACAAATAAAAGTTAAAGAAATTATGGGGAATAAAGTCCCTAATGCAGAACATAATTGAATTAAGAATCTTTAAATCTTGAAGAAAAGGTCAATTTATACTTTTACTAATTTAGCAAAATTAATATTCCATATTTATTACATTATAAAGGGAGGATATATATATATATATATATATATATATATATATATATATATATATATATATACGTGTAGACATGAGAATGTATTAATGTCTCATGCAATGGGGAATGCACAGACATTGGACGTATAGACTTATGATGTGTAGACTTTGCATCGTATAGACTTTGCATTGTATAGACTTGGGGTAATGAGATGCTCTGGAGTGTACAGACTTAGGAATTTAGGCTTGTAGAATGTAAAAACTTCAAGAATGCAAAGACTTTGATAATGTATAGACTTGTGTAGTAGGATGTATAGACTTCAGGAATGTATAGACCCCCGATTAATAATCAAGAATAAAAATATTCAAAATAAAATGATCAAGTTGTATAATATGCATATATATATAATTTCCACCCATTTTACATTAAGAATAAGTCAAAATGTAAATAACGCCTCTTATCAAGGCGTGACTTAAATAATTAACGCCTTTACCTAAGGCGTTAGTTTCAAAAGAGACGCCTGTACCAAAGGGCGTCAAATCTCAAAACACCTAAAGTGAATAAAAGGAAAGAATAATTAACGCCCCATTCCTGGTCGCGAATTGCAAAAGAAACGACACCATGTAAGGCGTCAATTAGAATTAACGCCCTAACCCAAGGCGTTAATTCCATTTATGTTCGTTCGACCCAGGAGATTATCCAGGGTAAGTTTCTGGATTACTACGTGTTCGATTGATTATAGTAAGGACTCTATCTCGGAAACTAGAGTTCTAATCAAATTCCAACCCTAAAGGATTCCTGGAACCCTATAAATACCCCTTCCAATCGAACCCTAATAGCAATTTTGTCGAAGGAAGGCCTGCTACTGTCTCGTGTGTGAAGAACATGTATGTTCTTCTTCCTTTTTTATCTTCAGTCAGGGAAGCATGAAGAATATTAATGCTTCTTCCTCTTCTTTCCCTGTAGGTGGCCTGCCTCGTGAAGGTGTTCCTATCTAGATGAAGAACGTGGGTTCTTCATCAACATCATTTTCCCAGAAGACTCTGTTTAGTACAGAGTATCATTTTCTCTTCACTTCCTTCACGTTCCTTCACCCAGATCATCATCGGGTAGGTTTTCTCAAGAACTGTAGCCCAAACTAGCATAAAATGTATGATAATATCATCTGTTAATTCATGCATATAGTGTTACTGTGTTTTTGAAGTTTTCTGTGAAATTTTGGAAAGAGGCGACCCTCTCTAGGGCGCTAATTCAAGTTCTGACGACTAACAGAAGAGTCGTCAATTCCACATAATTAATAAATACACATGTTTAAAATTTAATATCTATGAAACCATGAATTTGATGTAATGCATGATCATATATATCAAATCTTGATATTTTCCTAGTCCTGACCATGTACCTTGTTTCCTGAAAATTTATTTTCCTGGAAATTACCACTATTCATGTTAATCCTGGAAAAGAATGAATTAACGACCCCCAGTAGGTCGTCTTTTATGAACGTGACGCCCCGCACAAGGACGCTATTTTAAATTAAAGACTTAGAATAAGTCGTTAATTCCCTGAAATTACTGGAAGTTATTAAATTCTGGAAAAAAGTAATTAACGACACAGTGCAAGTCGTTTCTTGGTGAAATAACGCCCCTGACTAAGGCGCGTTTTATCAAAAATACATAATTGGGTAAATATCAGCAATAATAGAAATTAAAGATGGGACGACTGTTCCAGAAGTCGTCAAATAGTAAAGAAACGACCCACAAAAGGTCGTGAATTTATTAAGTAGTGACTTGTCTTAAGTCGCTAATTTCCTGTGTTATTATACTGTTTTATGTGAACCGAGGGTTTCATATATGTATATATATATATATATATCGACACTATATTCCATCCCGTAAATATAGTCCCATGTTCCACGATGTTTTACCGATTACCCCTCAATTCTCGGTGATAGATGAACCCTCCATCGGACATTCCGTTCCGTTGGACCGGTAACTTTATCATAGAGACCTCCGTAAGTCTCCTCGTAGCCTTGGATTCCCTCAAGGCCGACCGAGCGGGTTGTACCATAAAAACCCTTTACACTATTTTGCCATGTCACTCTATAAAAACATGGTACACCGGCTCTCATGATATGCTATGTGGATATCATGAGAATATTCTTAATGGGATGTGGAAATCATGCCATTATTATGATGTTCTTGTGGACCTCAATTCTATATCAAATGACATGACCATCTATATATGGACACTTAATTGTCATGGTACCCAATTAGGGAACCAACTCCACCCAGTTTTATCGATACTCGTGTTTATATCGTTATTATCAAGTTCAATTTTAAACTCTACTCTATCTTGAATATCCACAAGCTTTTCTTGAAATTCCATATTGGCTATACTATAAAGTGGATGTCTAGATCTATCTTTAATGCTGTGCATATAAGGGCCCGATCTGGTCCTGGGAGGAGCACCCAAAAGTACTAGTGCCCATGGGAGTTGTAATGATCACGGTGTCTAGCATTGCACCGAAGTACTTTCTCTTTTGATCTTTGACATTCCACACTCTCTCTTTCTTGCGTGCGTGACTCGACTTGCGTGACTTTACTAGCATGGCCCGACACGGGTAAAGTACTTGCGTAAAATAGCCAATAATCTATAAAGTCTCTCATGAATATTTCTTGTTTAAGACTCGCTTGGATGTTTTACACGACGTGTCATTCTATTGATTAGTTATTTCTACATGCATAGCCATATTACATTTACATGTGATAAATTGTAATTACTTAAACCCATTGCTAGTTCCTGAGATATAATTCCTACTGAGCATTCGCTCACCTAGTTTATTCCAACATTTTTCAGGTAATCAGGTGGCTAGCAAGACCGAGACTCACACGGGAGGGACAAGTGTGCAAGCGAGCTTCGGAAACTAGTGAACCCGTGTCTTTTATCTTTCTTGAGTCTAGATAGTATTGTCTAGCTAAGTTAGCTTATCGTCTCTTATTCAGTTATCTTGTCTAAGTCTGTTAGTATGTCGTTTCCTTCCTTTCCATTGTGATGGAGTCTTTAAGTTGGAAAACAAGTTCTTGTAAGAGACTTATATTGAAATAAGATTTTTATTACTTTTCCAAATTATTCGGTCTCATGCCATTGCTCTTGATCGTTCACGACTGTTTAACTGCCACGTTCCGAGCAAACGACACGTTCTGCTGCTATCGGTTCGGGGCGTGACAGAGGTGGTATCGGAGCTTCGACTTTCATATCCTCTAGTTATTAGGTTCCAATAATAGGTCAAGTATCCTTGTCAGTCGTATCAGAGCTTCGGCTTTCAAATACATAGATCATTATGTCAAAGAGATAGGTTAAGTATCCTTGTCGGCCATCCTATAGGAATTCCGTGAGAGATGGGCAGAACTTGGGGTTAAAGTTATAAAAGAAAGATAAGATATTTACATTTCTTTAACATTAATTCTTGAATCGATAAATTATCTCCCCACTTATCCTTGCAGGAACCTAGATAAAATGGAAGCATCTAAGCCAAGCTTTGTTCATGAGATGATCTTAGTAGATGTCCAAGCTTATGCGGACCTTGTCATGAGAGTCCAAGAGCTAGAGAAAGCGGTGGAAGAAAAAGAAAGAGTTGAAGGGAAAACCCATGAGTCGGGAAAGTTCATCACTACCAAGAAAAGGATAAATGAGGGTGATATTTCACAAATGTGTAAGAAATGCCAGAAATGTAAGAAGTGTAATAAGAAGGGAACTTCGACAGATCACTCGCAAGGTAAGTGTAAATCTTGTGGTAGATATGGTCACAAATCGAAGAAGTGTTGGTGGAGTTCGGGAGCATGTCTGCATTGTGGAAGCTTAGACCATAAGATAGCAGAATGTCCTATTTTGATTCAAAGGCTTCCAAGAGAAACTCAAGCTGTGGCCAAACTTGTCAGGAAAGAAGTTGTGGACGGTATCCCTCACCCGAAATCCTAAACTAGCTATTTTCCATACTTAAGATTTCTTCTGTATAAGCTCATAATAAGTTATAGCTAGTCTCTGTTGGGAATGGAAGTTTATGTGAATTTGGAGACCAAATTCTTTTAAGTGGGGGAGGGTGTAACGCCCGGTAATTTTAGAATAAGAATAAATACATTGACAAATACATATTCTTACAAATAAGTATATAATGTCTATTCAAATAAATATCCAAGTGATATTACTTTAGGCTAAATAAGAACCCAATTAATTATGAAAAAGATAGTTTATATTTTACATATTCCTATATATAGTTAATAAAGGTGAACAAAAGAATGAAAGTAAATATCTTACCTAGGATCGAAACCTGCCTCTGATACCTAGGACAAGGACAAATAAAAGTTAAAGAAATTATGGGGAATAAAGTCCCTAATGCAGAACATAATTGAATTAAGAATCTTTAAATCTTGAAGAAAAGGTCAATTTATACTTTTACTAATTTAGCAAAATTAATATTCCATATTTATTACATTATAAAGGGAGGATATATATATATATATATACGTGTAGACATGAGAATGTATTAATGTCTCATGCAATGGGGAATGCACAGACATTGGACGTATAGACTTATGATGTAACGACCCAGAGTTCAGGATACCGATATACCGATAACATCGATACACCGATACCAAGAACTGGGGAAGCCACCCAAGAGGCTGATGAGGCCCCTGAAGGGTTAGAAGAAAAGTGCTGAGGGATATGCATAACGAATTAGAATTTGGAATGCGCAATTTACAATTAAGTAAGGAAATTAACACGAGTGCGGAAGCAATTCAAAATAACTAGAGTGATACTCATATACTAGTCCAGAGAAACAAGAGTACTAGTCCACAAGGTACAACTACGCGGGGCATACCCCAGCAAAAGTACAAGCAAGCCACAAAAGGCGCCTCTACTAAAGTTGGCAGCTAACACGGTCTCCAAAACGGCTCACGAAGGACCAGGAGACGACGGGCGCGGCTCACCTGAAAGGAGAAAGGGTGAGTCACAGCCAGACTCAGTAGGGGTCACGCGGATCCCTACCTCGCACTAAACAAGCATACACGCATAAATAAAGGCAAGTAGAGCATGCATTTAAATAGCTAACAGGCAATGGCAAGAATAACTACTCAAGTAAAGCTGCAGACTCTAACTAAGCAAGTATGACAGCTAAAGCATGCCACAGCTAACTAAACGCAAGCGATTAAAACTAAAGCTACCAAATAGAATAAGTCTCAACTAATCCAAGCAACAAGGACGGACAACCACTGGAGCAGGAACCAGAAGCGTCCACTGACGACTTACACTGCGTCTCAAGCACTCGTAGTCGACGAAGCGACAAGCTAAGCTCGTAAACAGTACCAAACCAAGTGACCAGTCGGAGTGGCACCCGTTGGTGTCAGTCCACAATCTCCGACCACGTGTGCACACACTGGCTCTAGCCTGAGCCAGGTCCTCTAGCTAGTTTTCCCCCTTGGTAGGACACTACCATTGGCTGGGAGCCCACGGAACTAGCTTATAAACCATGCATGGGAAACATACCCCTCCGCCATCCTCAAGCGGGTCGGCACTCAACAGACCTTAGGGCAACAACAGTGGCTCCATTGCGTGGAAAGAAAGGCTACTCTAATGGTAATAAAATACACCACTATACATTAAAACAATATGAATATGGCATGAGTATAAAAAGGAACGCATAACAAATGGGCTGGCAACATATTAAAACCATCAGGGAAGTGGCGGTCGAATACCCACGCGCTACTTGAAGGTGACGGTCGGGGACTGGCGCGTTACACCAAGAACGACGCGCTGGTCTCCATCCGTTACTTCCACCTGAGTTCCAGCTCAAAGGACCTAAGAGGGAGAGTGACGGTGGGGGTCCTATGCGTTGCTTCGAAGCGATGCGCGGGAGCACCGCCGTTACTTTCGCCCGAGGCCAAAAACCAACGTACAACGTTTAAATCGATCGCAGGTGAAACGACGCCCCAGTCTCGACGCGTCGCTTGGAAACGACGGCCGGCCGACTGGCCGTCGGGCGCACCGCCTGACCAAACCAACGTAAATCAACGAGGGAGCGACGGCTGGGAGCCCTACCGTTACTCTCAATGTAACGCACTCACGATGGGCCGTTACATTGAAGTAACGCGCTCACGAAAGATCGTCGGAGATGTGACGGTTCCTGGCGAGACCGTCACTTCACCTGGGTCGCGAACGGGTTATATATAAAAATCGGTTCCCTCCCGGACGATCTGAATCGCCGGGTAACGGCGTAAAACCTGTAACCTGTCAAACCATGCAACCCATACGACAATATAACAACTAAAAACATCACATGCAAGGCCTAATAAGCATTAATCTCAAGGATTTCATTAAAACCCTACAAATGGAAGAAATGAACATTATGCATGCCACGGGCTCTAATCAACGGAACGAGCCACAGGAAATGATCCTAGCGAGATCAGGATTCCATCCCCCTACCTCTCGCAAGCCGAAACCAAAGAAAAGACCGCATGCACCGAGGTAGGCTCACCGGGCCTTCAAGCTCCACTCCGCTCCCACGATCACCGAACCATGCCGAAGTGGACACCTACGCGCTCCTCTCGACGCGAGGAATCCAACGGCGCCAACCTTGTCTCAATCCGACCCCGTCTCGTCCGCGATCCCTAGGAAGGGGAAAGGACGATCGCATGGAGGAGAGAGAGAGAGGGTGAGAAAATGAGAGATCGACGGGGGAGAGAGGGTGAGAGAGGGATTAAAAGAAAAAAAAAGAAATTAAAATATATATAATATAATTATTATATATATTAAAATCTCATTAATTCTAATAACCCTCAGATAACTCCAAATAAATTCAAAAAAATACCAGACAAATTCCTAAAAATCCAGGAAAATAGCCAGAAATTCCAGAACAAATAATAGAACAAAAACCATCAAGGATCCATTAAGGCACGGGCCTTACAGTCCCTCCCTCCTTACAGAAATTTCGCCCATGAAATTTACAACAACCGAAAAGGAGGAAACTGAGAAAGGACTTGTACCTCACTGGAACAAAAAGGGAAAAAGCTGACGCATCTCATCTTCACGCTCCCAAGTAGACTCATTATCGGAGTGACGCTGCCAAGCAACCCTTACCAGAGGAATAACCTTATTTCTCAACTGCTGATCACGACGGTCTTCAATTCTTATAGGAAATTCTGGCGTGGATAAATCAGCAGTCACCTCAGGCCACACTGAATCATCAAGAACATGAGAAGCATCTGGCACATATTTCCTCAATTGAGACACGTGGAACACATCGTGAACAGCTTGCATAGCCGCAGGAAGTTGCAAACGATAAGCCACCTGACCAATAGTTTCAACAATAGGAAAAGGGCCAACATACCGCGGGCTAAGCTTTCCACGCTTCCCAAATCTGGAAACACCTTTCATCTGAGATATTTTAACAAACACCATATCTCCAGGTTCAAATTGTAGTGGACGTCTGCGCTGATCTGCGTAGCTTTTCTATCGACTCTGAGCCGTCAACAATCTCTGCCTGATCAGACGAACCACATCAGAACATTGCTGCACCATGTCGGGTCCTGTCAACAATCTGTCCCCAACATCAAACCAGTTCAGAGGAGTTCGACAAGGATGACCATATAGTGCTTCATAAGGAGCCATTCCAATACTGGAGTGAAAACTGTTATTATAAGCAAATTCAACAAGTGGCAAATGCTGACTCCACGAACCCTGTCAATCAAGGCAACACAATCTCAGCATGTCCTCCAAAGTCTGAATAGTCCTCTCTGACTGTCCATCTGACTGAGGGTGATACGCTGAACTGAAAGCTAACTCAGTGCCCAAAGCTTTCTGGAAACTACGCCAGAAGCCGGAGGTAAATCGTGGGTCACGATCTGACACAAGTGAAACAGGAATTCCATGCAGTGGCACGATCTTCTGCACATACAGCTCGTCCAATCTCTGCACATTCCAAGTAACTTTAATCGGCAACAATCTGGCAGTTTTAGTCAATCTGTCGACTAACAACCAGATGCCATCAAAACCTTGAGAAGTCCGAGGCAAACCCACCACAAAATCTGTAGTAACATGGTCCCATTTCCACATCGGAATCTCTAACGGCTGAAGCAAACCACCTGGCTTTTGGTGTTCGGCTTTAACTAACTGACAAGTCAAGCACTTAGAAACAAACACAGCCACGTCTTTCTTCATACCTGGCCACCAGAACTGCTTCTTCAAATTCTGATACATCTTGGTGACACCCGGATAAATGGCAAAACGAGAACCATGGGCCTCACTCAGAATCTCAAGTCTTAAATCATCATCAGCGGGAATATATAATCTGCCTTGAAAACTAACAACTAGCTCCGTATCAAAATCCACATCATAGCTTGATATAACACGAGCCAAATCAGAATCAGCCTGCTGGGCATCTTTAATCTGATGATATAAAGCTGAACCCAAAACCAAGCTAGCACAAACTGCCATCTTCGGATCAACAGGAAATTCTGCACTGAATGTCTCACTTGGAAGCTGTTCCCATAATTTCCATTCATGAAGCAACAAATGACTGACCTGCACTTTCCTGCTTAGAGCATCAGCCACTACATTCATTTTACCAGACTGATAGGAGAGTGTAAAGTCATAATCTTTCATGAATTCCATCCATCGCCTCTGCCTGAGATTCAAATCTTTCTGGGAGAAAATATACTGTAAACTCTGATGATCGGTGAAAATCTGAAATTTCTCACCATACAGATAATGTCTCTAGATCTTTAAGGCAAAAACAACTGCAGCTAGCTCTAGATCATGCGTGGGATAATTTCCTTCATGCTGCTTCAACTGCCGGGACGCATATGCAATAACCTTACCATGTTGCATTAGCACTGCACCCAAACCTACTCGAGAAGCATCTGTACAGACCATAAATCCACCCGAGCCGGAAGGCAAAGTCAACACAGGAGAAGAAGTCAATAGCCTTTTCAATTCAACAAAGCTAGCCTCACACTGATCCGACCAGACAAAAGACACATCCTTATGAGTCAATCTAGTCATTGGGGCTGCAATCTTCGCAAAGTCTTGAATGAATCTGCGGTAATACCCAGCCAAACCTAGAAAACTTCGAATCTCTGTTACAGTTCTCGATCTCTGCCAACTCAAAGTAGCATCGATCTTTGCAGGGTCCACTGCCACTCCATCACCAGAAATCACATGACCAAGAAAATGAATTTCCCGAAGCCAGAATCTACATTTACTGAGCTTCGCAAAAAGCTCGTGATCTCTTAGAGTCTGCAGAACGATCCTCAAATGCTGCACATGATCATTATCAGAGGCAGAATAGATCAGAATATCATCAACAAAGATCACCACAAACTGGTCCAGAAATGGATGAAAGATACGCTGCATCAGGTCCATGAAAGCTGCTGAGGCATTAGTCAACCCAAACGGCATGACTAAAAATTCAAAATGACCATAACGAGTGCTGAACGCAGTCTTCTCCACATCAGATTCCCGGATCCGTAACTGAAAGTAGCCAGATCTGAGATCAATCCGTGAAAAGACAGTAGCAGACTGTAACTGGTCAAACAAATCATCAATCCTGGGAAGCGGATACTTATTCTTGATAGTCACCTGATTCAACTGCCTGTAATCAATACAAAGTCTCAGGCTTCCATCTTTCTTTTTCACAAACAGCACTGGGGCACTCCACGGAGAAAAACTGGGACGAATGTAACCTTTTTCCAGTAACTCTAGTAGCTGTGCTCGCAGTACTCTCAATTCAGCTGGGGCCATTCGGTACGGCGGCTTTGCTAAGGGGCCGGTACCTGGAATCAGTTCAATCACCATCTCTATCTCTCGCTCTGGGGGCAAGCCTGGCAACTCGTCAGGAAACACATCAGGGAATTCACAGACAACCGGAATATCACAAACATCCCGTCGTGATTTTTCAACAATAATCACTGAAGCAAGGAATCCTTGGCAACCTGCGCTAAGCAACCTATAGGCTCGAATAGCAGAAATAATCATACGAGAAGATCGGGATCGAATACCTTGAAAATAAAAGGCTGATTTTCCCTGTGGCTGAAAATAGACTTTCTTCGATCTGCAGTCAACCACAGCTCCATAATGCTCCAACCAATCCATTCCCAGAATAACATCATAATCTGCCAGCTGTAACGCATACAATCTTGCCGGTAACTGGTGATTATCAATCATCACAGGAGATTCTTCCAGGCACAAAGGTGTAACCATGAAATCTCCAGAAGGCAATTCAACAAACATCTCACAGGATACCTCGGAAGTCGGTTCCTCAATACAGGCCATGAAATCCTTAGAAATAAAAGAGTGAGAAGCACCAGAATCAAATAAGACACGAGCTGAATGACCATAAAGCATAATTGTACCTTCCACAAGATGGGATGCAACAGCATCAGCTCTAGTCAAATGAGAAACCTTGCCTTTCTGCTTCTTAGAACCAGCTGAAGATTGCTGAGAAGACGCCGACGCTTGAGAGTAAAATTGCTGAGCTTGAGGTGCAGTCGGAGGTCTGAATTGCGGCTGCTGAGGTTGAGAAAACTGAGGAACTTGCGATTGCTTCGGCCTCAGCGGGCAATCACGAACCACATGACCCGGCTGATCACACCTAAAGCAAACAATAGGAAGAGAACACGGCTGGCCCTTGTGATGACCACCGCATCTCCTACACGACCATGGCTGACTGACAGCTGAGCTCTGACGAGTCTGAGAAGAAGGTGCTGTCGGCTGCTGAACAGAATCTGTACCGGACGGCTGTTGGAAAAACTTCTTCTTCTTGAACCGCTTGAACTTGGGCTTGGAAGGAGAGGAAGCACTAGAAATCTCTGACTGGACCGAGGGAATACCTGGCACTGGCGGTCGGTAAGTCTGCTGCGACTGAGCTACTGGCTACACTGACCCTGCCTGAGGATATCCACCAAGTCTCGTCATCTCCAGCTCTAAAGCCACCGCTGTCTGGCATGCACTATCAAGATCCGCAACACGACTGGCGATAAGAGGCATCTTCAATTCAGGCCTCAAACCTCGCAAAAATTGCTGAGTCTTCAAAGCTTCACTAGCCAGCACATGAGGCGCATACTGACCCAATTCCATAAACCTATTCCTGTACTGAAGCACAGTCATACCGCCCTGAGTCAGCTCCATAAATTGATACATCTTGTCCATCTGAAGACAGGCGGGAGTATAGGCACGCTCGAAAGCAGCAACAAACTCTGCCCAAGTGATCTGCCGAAGAGGTCTTGAACGGAAGGCAATCTGCCACTCGGCTTTCCACCACGTGATGGATGTACCCTGGAGTTGAAAAGCAGCAAGCATAACTTTTTCATCTTCAGCACACTCCATCGATACGAACACACGCTCGATCGCATCCAACCATTGCCTTGCCACCTCTGGATCAGCTTGACCATCAAAAGCAGGCGGATTGAACATAAGAAATTCTTTCAATGCCTTGCCTCGACTGCCAGGCGCTTCAACAGGAGGAGCAACAATCGGCGCTGGAGGAGGAACAACTGGAACAGCAGGAACTGCAAGAGGAGGTGCAGAACCACTATCTTCCCTGGGCGCATCTCGAGGAACACGAGGAGCTCGAGGGGGTCTTCCTCGACGGGGAGGCATAATTACACTGCCAAAACACAAATCAATCGCAATTAATCAATCATACGGAAAACATCCTATGCCGGCAATAGACGACTACAGGACTAGCTCTGGACAAGCGCAAATTTCAATTCCTTATACAATTCCTCAACTAATGCTCTGATACCAACTGTAACGACCCAGAGTTCAGGATACCGATATACCGATAACATCGATACACCGATACCAAGAACTGGGGAAGCCACCCAAGAGGCTGATGAGGCCCCTGAAGGGTTAGAAGAAAAGTGCTGAGGGATATGCATAATGAATTTGAATTTGGAACGCGTAATTTACAATTAAGTAAAGAAATTAACACGAGTGCGGAAGCAATTCAAAATAACTAGAGTGATACTCATATACTAGTCCAGAGAAACAAGAGTACTAGTCCACAAGGTACAACTACGCGGGGCATACCCCGGAAAAAGTACAAGCAAGCCACAAAAGGCGCCTCGACTAAAGCTGGCAGCTAACACGGTCTCCAAAACGGCTCACGAAGGACCGGGAGACGACGGGCACGGCTCACCTGAAAGGAGAAAGGGTGAGTCACAGCCAGACTCAGTAGGGGTCACGCGGATCCCTACATCGCACTAATCAAGCATACACGCATAAATAAAGGCAAGTAGAGCATGCATTTAAATAGCTAACAGGCAATGGCAAGAATAACTACTCAAGTAAAGCTGCAGACTCTAACTAAGCAAGTATGACAGCTAAAGCATGCCACAGCTAACTAAACGCAAGCGATTAAAACTAAAGCTACCAAATAGAATAAGTCTCAACTAATCCAAGCAACAAGGAAGGACAACCACTGGAGCAGAAACCAGAAGCGTCCACTGACGACTTACACTGCGTCTCAAGCACTCGCAGTCGACGAAGCGACAAGCTAAGCGCGTAAACAGTACCAAACCAAGTGACCAGTCGGAGTGGCACCCGTCGGTGTCAGTCCACAGTCTCCGACCACGTGTGCACACACTGGCTCTAGCCTGAGCCAGGCCCTCTAGCTAGTTTTCCCCCTTGGTAGGACGCTACCATTGGCTGGGAGCCCACGGAACTAGCTTATAAACCGTGCATGGGAAACATACCCCTCCGCCATCCTCAAGCGGGTCGGCACTCAACAGACCTTAGGGCAACAACAGTGGCTCCATTGCGTGGAAAGAAAGGCTACTCTAATGGTAATAAAACACGCCACTATACATTAAAACAATATGAATATGGCATGAGTATAAAAAGGAACGCATAACAAATGGGCTGGCAACATATTAAAACCATCAGGGAAGCGGCGGTCGAATACCCACGCGCTACTTGAAGGTGACGGTCGGGGACTGGTGCGTTACACCAAGAACGACGCGCTGGTCTCCATCCTTTACTTCCACCTGAGTTCCAGCTCAAAGGACCTAAGAGGGAGAGTGACGGTGGGGGTCCTATGCGTTGCTTCGAAGCGACGTGCGGGAGCACCGCCGTTACTTTCACCCGAGGCCAAAAACCAACGTACAGCGTTTAAATCGATCGCAGGCGAAACGACGCCCCAGTCTCGGCGCGTCGCTTGGAAACGACGGCCGGCCGACTGGCCGTCGGGCGCACCGCCTGACCAAACCAACGTAAATCAACGAGGGAGCGACGGCTGGGAGCCCTACCGTTACTCTCAATGTAACGCACCCACGATGGGCCGTTACATTGAAGTAACGCACTCACGAAAGACCGTCGGAGATGTGACGATTCCTGGCGAGACCGTCACTTCACCTGGGTCGCAGACGGGTTATATATAAAAATCGGTTCCCTCCCGGGTGATCTGAATCACCGGGTAACGGCGTAAAACCTGTAACCTGTCAAACCATGCAACCCATACGACAATATAACAACTAAAAACATCACATGCAAGGCCTAATAAGTATTAATCTCAAGGATTTCATTAAAACCCTACAAATGGAAGAAATGAACATTATGCATGCCACGGGCTCTAATCAATGGAACGAGCCACAGGAAATGATCCTAGCGAGATCAGGATTCCATCCCCCTACCTCTCGCAAGCCGAAACCGAAGAAAAGACCGCATGCACCGAGGTAGGCTCACCGGGCCTTCAAGCTCCACTCCGCTCCCACGATCACCGAACCATGCCAAAGTGGACACCTACGCGCTCCTCTCGACGCGAGGAATCCAACGGCGCCAACCTTGTCTCAATCCGACCTCGTCTCGTCCGCGATCCCTAGGAAGGGGAAAGGACGATCGCATGGAGGAGAGAGAGAGAGGGTGAGAAAATGAGAGATCGACGGGGGAGAGAGGGTGAGAGAGGGATTAAAAGAAAAAAAATAAATTAAAATATATATAATATAATTATTATATATATTAAAATCTCATTAATTCTAATAACCCTCAGATAACTCCAAATAAATCCAGAAAAATACCAGATAAATTCCTAAAAATCCAGGAAAATAGCCAGAAATTCCAGAACAAATAATAGAACAAAAACCATCAAGGATCCATTAAGTCATGGGCCTTACATATGATGTGTAGACTTTGCATCGTATAGACTTTGCATTGTATAGACTTGGGGTAATGAGATGCTCTGGAGTGTACAGACATAGGAATTTAGGCTTGTAGAATGTAAAAACTTCAAGAATGCAAAGACTTTGATAATGTATAGACTTGTGTAGTAGGATGTATAGACTTCAGGAATGTATAGACCCCGATTAATAATCAAGAATAAAAATATTCAAAATAAAATGATCAAGTTGTATAATATGCATATATATATAATTTCCACCCATTTTACATTAAGAATAAGTCAAAATGTAAATAACGCCTCTTATCAAGGCGTGACTTTAATAATTAACGCCTGCGTACATGGGCGTTTGTTCAATTGACGACCTAGACATGGTCGTCATTTACTTGTCATATGATCAGGTACAATCACAGACATGGCTTTTGGGGTATTTCCAATCAAGAAACTAGAGACATGGGTAGATAGAGAAAAATAGCAGGAATTCAGTAACATGATCATGCATTAGTTAACACATCAGGGTTTATAGTTATTAAATTTTGAACATTCGTCATTATTAATTAACTATTCAATTGACGCTTGTCTTCACGGGCGTTAAAATAAAAACAACGCCTTGATCTAGGGCGTCATTTTCAGTAGAACGATGAAATCATGAAAATTCATATGGCAGTCAGTCGCAGCACTAATAACCTATATGCATGCAATTGGCCTAATATCCATAAAATTTTGCTTAACACTTGAGAAAACCTACCTTTTCGGAGTTGTAGACGATAGAAACATGAAGAGGATGAAGAATCAAGAATGATACTCTGTTTCAAACAGAGTTACTGGAATATAACAAGAGCAGCAGCTCTTATTAAACGCAACAACAGCAACCCTTGTATGAAGTTGCAGAAGGGTGAAGAGCAACAGCGCAGTAGCCGCGGCCCCTTCTTGGCGCAGGTAATCCGCAGGAAGAAGAGGAGGAAGTCGATGAAGAACACCCACATTCCTCTCGTATCCACGGCAGGTGTCGACTGCCCTTCGAACGCAGCAGTATGAAAAAGGGAAGAAGTTGAAGAACCTTCTTGTGTTCTTCACGCACGGAGTAACAGCAGTTTGTTGAAGAAAAGAGCCTAGCAGGTTGGCTCGATGGGAAGGGGTATTTATAGGGAAGGAATACTACTGGGTTCTAGGAGTTTGATTAGAATTGAAACTTCCTACGCAGACTCCTGATTAAACTTGGACATCCATGTGTTCAACCTTTCCCTAATCAACACTTACCCAGATAACATCCTTGTTCGAACCAAACACCAACGGGTTCTGTTTGGAAATGACGCCTAAGGTTGGGGCGTTATTTAAAAATGACGCCTCTGTCACAGTCTTCAATTCTTCATATGACGCCTGTCAAAGGGGCGTCAATTATTGAATTACCGCCTGTTTGAACAGTCTTCAATTAAATAGCGACTTGATCGGAGACGTTAATCACTTTTGGCTTATATGTTTTAAGTGTATAAGAGTTGGGCCTTTAAGTGTATATGAGTTGGGCCTTTATCTTTAGTTTAATATTTTAATCTATTTAAGATTTTATTCTTTGATTTACCAGGGTTGCTACACCCTCCCCCACTTAGAGGAATTTGGTCCCCAAATTCAATTGCACAAATTTACGGAGGGTGCAAGACATATACCTTTTTAGAATAAATCTGGGAATCGCTTCCTTATGGACTCCTTAGTCTCTCATGTGGCTTCGTACTCTGAGCATTTACTCCATTGCACTTTTAACATGGCAATTATTTTATTCCTTAGAGTACGAATCTCACGATCGAGAATCTTCATGGGCTTTTGTTCATATGTGAGATCCTTTTGAATCACCAGGTCACCATGATCGATAATATGTGCCGGATCGTGCACATACTTCTTCAACATGGATACGTGAAATACATTATGAACTTCGGACAATTGAGGAGGTAAAGCGACGCGATAAGCAACCTCGCCAACTCTTTCTAGTATCTCAAAAGGTCCGATAAACCTTGGTGTAAGCTTGCCCTTAACACCAAATCTCCTTATTCCACGTCCAAGTGATATCTTGAGAAATACGTGATCTCTGACTTGTAATTCGAGATCTCTTCTTCTTGTGTCAGTATAAGCCTTCTGTCTAGACTGAGCAACTTGTAGTCTTTCTCTAATCAACTGAATCTTTTCGGTGGTATCTCTTACCATGTCTGGACCTAATAGTAGTTTCTCGCCAACTTCATCCGAGCACAAAGGCGATCGGCAACTCCTTCCGTATAAAGCTTCGAAAGGTGCCATTTGTATACTTGTCTGGTAGCTGTTATTGTATGCAAATTCAACCAAAGGCAAGTGATCATGCCAGCTTCCACCAAAATCAATGATGCAAGCTCTGAGCATATCTTCAACTACCTGATTGGTTCTCTCGGTCTGACCATCTGTTTGAGGATGAAAAGTTGTATTAAAGTTAAGTCTCGTCGCCAACGAATGTTGTAGACCCTTCCAAAAGTGAGAAGTAAAACGAGGGTCTCTATCAGACACGATTGAGACAGGTACTCCATGTAACCTGACTATCTCCTTAATGTATAATGCAGCAAGAACATCAACTGACCATCGGCTCTTGATTGGCAAGAAGTGTGTCGATTTGGTCAATCGGTCGATGATAACCCATATTCCATCATGTCCTCCTTTTGATTTAGACAGACCCATAATGAAGTCCATATCGATATCCTCCCATTTCCACTTGGGAATATCAAGAGGATGTAGCTTACCGGCAGGCTTTTGGTGTTCCGCCTTGACTTGTTGGCATGTGAGACAGCGAGACACAAAGTTTGCTATTTCTCTCTTCATGTTGGGCCACCAGAAGGTCCTTTTCAAATCTTGGTACATCTTAGTTGACCCTGGATGAATGGTGTACCTTGATCTGTGAGCTTCATCTAAGATTTTCTTTTTCAGCTCTGGACAATCCGGTATACAAGTTCTATTTTTGAACATCAATCTTCCATCTAATGCTAATTTGAACTCCGATTGTTCATCAATTTTGTCCTTGATTTCCACTAATAATGGATCATTATCTTGTAGTCCTTGTATTTCTGAGAGTAGATCTGGTAGTATGCTTATATGGGATAGTGTAACACACTTGTTCTCCTTGTCCAGGCTTATATCAAGCTTAGAGAATTGTTCTAGCAACTTCCACTCCTGAATCATACACTTGGCTAATATAGATCTTGGCTTTTGACGGAGGGCATCAGCTACGGGATTACCCTTTCCAGGATGATATTGTATAGTGAAGTCGAAGTCCTTGAGATACTCTAGCCAACGTCTTTACCTCATGTTCAATTCCTTATGTGAGAAGAGATACTTGAGACTCTTATGGTCAGAATATACTGTGAACTGTACTCCGTATAGGTAGTGCCTCCATATTTTCAATGCAAATATTACCGCGGCCAACTCCAAGTCATGAACTAGGTAGTTCTCTTCATGCTTCTTCAATTGGCGCGAAGAGTAAGCTATAACTCTTCCTTGTTGCATTAAGACACATCCGAGGCCAATGCCAGATGCATCAATGTATACCTCGAACTTCTCTCCTTCATCTGGTAAAGCTAAGACCGGGGCAGTAGTTAGGTGATCCTTGAGAGCTTGTAAGCTTCTTTCACATTCCTCACTCCATTCATAACGTATCTCCTTGCGTGTTAGTCTAGTGAGCGGTACGGCAATCTTGAAGAAATCCTTGATGAATTGCCGATAATAACCAGCAAGACCTAGAAAACTTCAGATCTCGCTAGCGTTGGTCGGTCTTTCCCAATTCCGTACAGCTTCAACCTTTGATGGATCTACGGATAAACCGTCCTTCGATATAACATGCCCCAAGAAAGATACTTCTTCTAGCCAGAATTCGCATTTACTAAGCTTTGCATATAACTGGTTTGTCCTCAATATCTGTAATGCAATCCTCAAATGCTCCTTATGTTCCTCCTTGGTCTTGGAATAAATCAATATATCATCAATGAAAACCACCACGAACTGATCTAGATGAGGTTTGAATATACTATTCATTAACTGCATAAAGGCTGCAGGGGCATTTGTTAGTCCAAAAGGCATAACAATAAATTCATAATGCCCATACTTGCTTCTGAACGCGGTCTTATAAATGTCCTCATCCTTGATCCTCAATTGGTGATATCCCGACCGGAGATCAATCTTCGAGAAATACTTGGATCCAGATATTTGATCAAACAGTTCATCGATTCTCGATAGTGGATACTTGTTCTTAATAGTGAGATGATTCAACTGTCGATAGTTGATGCATAACCTCATGGATCCATCCTTCTTCTTTACAAATAGTACATGTGCTCCCCACGGGGAAGTGCTTTGTCTAATAAAACCATTCTTAAGAAGTTCCACCAATTGCTCCTTCAGCTCCTTGAGTTCGGCAGGGGACATCCTATAAGGTGCCTTATAAACTGGACCACCACCAGGGATCAAATCGATGGTGAAGGCCACTTCTCGTTGTGGGGGTAGTCCAGGCAAATCTTCCGGAAACACATCTAGAAATTCTTACACAACAGGGATGTCTTCTATCTTAGTCTCCTTAGTCCCTTTAATAGTGACAAACACAAGGAAAGATACACATCCTTTCCTTATTAGCTTGCTAGCTCAGAGAGCCGAAATAAGAGACGACTTGCTTCGACTCTTAGGGCTAGTATAGACCAGTTCCGGAAAGTCTTTGAAAGTAACTTTGCTATTACGGCAATCCACAGTTGCCTGGTATTTGGATAACCAATCGGCTCCTAATATGACATCATATTCCTTTAGGTCTAAACATATGAGGTCGATAGGAAGATTTCTTCCCTTTACCAATACTTCACAGTTTTGATAATGGTGAGTAAGGTCAACTTCGCTTCCGAGAGGAGTTGAAAGAACTAATTTCATCCATTCCGGTTCCGTGGGTAATAGATTAGCAAACTTCTTAGAAATAAAAGAATGCGAGGCAACAGTATCAAATAAGACATATGCAGACTTGGAACAAACTTTCAATGTACCTTCCACTAGTCTGCCTTCGTCTTGTTCTGTCTCCTTAATAGCTTGGAGACGTGCATTCTTTGTCACCGGGTGCTTTCCGTCACCGGCTTGATCATTGAGTAAGGGACAGTCGGGAATCCGATGATCACTGCTCCCACAACGGAGACACGCTCCAAGTTTCCTCCAACATTCTTCAACCTTATGTCCGGCCTTGTCACAGTGTTTACACACCACTTTAGAAGGTGTAGTGGTGATGGAGAAATGTTTGGTCTTCTTGAACTTTTGCTCTTGGGAGGGAGTACCTCCATTACTCGGCCTCTTCTTGAAATGGGGTTTGAAGGAACCCGAACTAGTGACCTGTTCCGTCTTATCCTTCCCACGGATCCTATCAGATAGCTCCGTGGCATCTTCTAGTAACTGAGCTCATCGTACCATCTCCGAATAGACCTGTATGTCCATTGGCGCCAGTTGTGTGATATATTGGGATCTGAGCCCATTTAGGAATCTCCTAGCTTTCATCTTCTCGGTACTAATTAGATGTTTAGCATATCGAGACAACCTAGAAAATTGTGCCTCATACTCAGCCACCGACAAAGATCGTTGTTTAAGTGCGGCGAACTCAGCGGCCTTCTTCTCCTGGACTCGGTCTGAGAAATATTTATTGTTGAAATATTCAACAAATTCTTCCCAAGTAACTTGTCCTTGATCTAATGTGGCTTCTACCGACTCCCACCAGCAGCGGGCGTCTCTTTCCAATTGAAACGTTGCTAACAAGACCTTCTCTTGGTCCGTGCATTGCATGACTCTAAAGATACGTTCCATCTCCCAGATCCAGTGCTCGGCATCATCCGGATCAGTGGATCCCATGAACTTAGGAGGGTTCATGTTCTTGAAACTTTGGTGGAGGTTTCCCGCTCCACGGTTCACCATCCCCTGAGCTACCTGTTGAAGTGCCTGAGTCATGCCTTGAATAGTGCGTTGCATGTTACGCCACTGAGCACGTTCGGTAGCCATTAGCCTACAAGGATTTAAATAACTAATTAATATGAGACTTGACCAAGAGTTTGAATACCTTAGTTACTTTAACCCATGATTCTACCCAATTCTCACCGGGTAAAGGTCTAAACCTATCCTTGGACTTGGGTTTCCTAGGAATTGAATAACCTGGCTCTGATACCACAAAAACTGTCACGTCCCGAGCGCGGAAGGAACCCGGAGTGCGTGACGAGTTTATATTGATCTGTTCAATCAGAGCATTAGTGTATTCGACACAACGACAGAGTGCGCAAAGGTAAAGATAACCCAATCCTTTATTCAATCACAACCTCAAAGTACTTCTATTACCAATGAAAATGCTAACACTCAATAAAAGGAAAAGTACAATGATTGACTCGAGAAAATAGAAAGACAAGACTAGTGACGCTTGGATTGATGGAGTAGCTCTAATCTCTTCACTCTTGACCTTCCCCATCCGATTGAGTCTCGTCATCGGACTTACCTGAAAAATAGGGAAAAACACTGGGTGAGCGAACGCTCAGTAGGGATTATATCTCAAGTGCTAGCTAGCTTTAAGTAGATTACAAGTTACATGAATGCAGTATAGCTATGCATGTTCACGTGAAACGATAAGAGATAGGATGTATACCATGATAGAGAATGTATATCCAAGAGATATTTGAATGAACTAACATGTCTTTCAAGAATTCATGTCAATAATGATCAAGGCATTCAAGCAAGTACGTTTATCAAGTCATGTCAAGGATTGGCTATTATGTTTCAAGCAAGTAACAATAAATACCCTTTCCGGGTCACGCAAGTCATGTCATGTCAAGTCAAGTACGAGATTGTGGAATGTCTATCAAGCTAGTCATGCACTTCGGTGTAATGCCACACCGTGATCATTACAACTCCCATGGGCACTAGTACTTTTGGGTGCTCCTCCTAGGACCAGATCGGGCCCTAAATGCGCAGGCATTGGTCATGTGTTTCGACATTCACTTTAGTTATAGCCAACAAAAGAATTCCAAAGGAACTAAACTTGTAGGAACTTTAAGGTAGATCATAAGGAAAATAATTTCAAGGATTGAATCATGATGTGTAAGGACGTACTACTAAAGTAACGGTATAACCACGATTCGCATTAAAACTAGGTGGAATAGGCTCCCTAACCGGGTGCCACGATATTAAGAATAAGCGCTCATATAGAGATGGTCGCTCGTTCTTGGACATGATAAGCTAGATAGAATTGAGGTCCATAAGTATGGCACCTAATTCATAAGGATACTAATGGCATGGTTTCCCACTCCATTAATTTTAGGGATATTCTCATGACATCAAAATAGCATATCATGAGGGCCGGTACCATGTTTCTTTAGAGTGACATGGAAATCAAGTAGTGTCATGGGTTTTGATGGTACAACCTGCTCAGCTGCCTTGAGGGAATCCAAGGCTAGCGGAGTCTTACGGAGGTCTCTATGATAAAATCACCAATCCGGAGGAACGGAATGTCCCGCGAAGGGTTCATCTATCACCGAGAAATAGTGGGTATTCGATAAAACAACGTGAAACGTGGGACTATATTCACGGAATGGAATATAGTGCCTATACACATAACCCATTGTCAAGGGTTACAGAAAAACCACGAAATCAAGAAATCAGTCAATTGGCGTCTGGGCTTAAGTCTTCATTTTATGAATTGGCGCCCCTGTCAAGGTCGTCAGTTCGGTAAATGACGACTATTCACGCAGTCGTTATATCCAGGTCTTGTTAATATTAAAATCTATAAACATTCTAAAATTTCAGGTATTATATAAATGACGTTTTACATTAAGGCTTCAATTTCGTAAACAGTGCCCTAGTCAAGGGCGTCATATATCAAAAAGATGGTAGGATGCATGTCATTATTTCAATATATGGGAAATTATAAACATTTTCAAGAATTCTTGATTTATCACTAATTGACGCTTGTGTACAGGGGCGTTTGTTCAATTGACGACCTAGACATGGTCGTCATTTACTTGTCATATGATCTGGTACAATCACAGACATGGCTTTTGGAGTATTTTCAATCAAGAAACTAGAGACATGGGTAGATAGAGAAAAATAGCATGAATTCACTAACATGATCATGGATTAGTTAACACATCAGGGTTTATAGTTATTAAATTTTGAACATTCGTCATTATTAATTAACTAGACAATTGACGCCTATCTTCACGGGCGTTAAAATAAAAATAACGCCTTGATCTAGGGCGTCATTTTCAGTAGAACGATGAAATCATGAAAATTCATATGGCAGTCAGTCGCAGCACTAATAACCTATATGCATGCAATTGGCCTAATATCCATAAAATTTTGCTTAACACTTGAGAAAACCTACCTTTTCGGAGTTGTAGACGATAGAAACATGAAGAGGATGAAGAATCAAGAACGATACTCTGTTTCAAACAGAGTTACTGGAATATAACAAGAGCAGTAGCTCTTATTAAACACAACAACAGCAACCCTTGTATGAAGTTGCAGAAGGGTGAAGAGCAACAACGCAGCAGCCGTGGCCCCTTCTTGGCGCAAGTAATCCGCAGGAAGAAGAGGAGGAAGTCGATGAAGAACACCCATGTTCCTCTCGTATCCACGGCAGGTGCCGTCTGCCCTTCGAACGCAACAGGATGAAAAAGGGAAGAAGTTGAAGAACCTTCTTGTGTTCTTCACACACAAAGTAACAGTAGTTTGTTGAAGAAAAGAGCCTAGCAGGTTGGCTCGATGGGAAGGGGTATTTATAGGGAAGGAATACTACTGGGTTCTAGGAGTTTGATTAGAATTGAAACTTCCTACGTAGACTCCTGATTAAACTTAGACATCCACGTGTTCAACCTTTCCCTAATCAACACTTACCCAGATAACATCCTTGTTCGAACCAAACACCAACGGGTTCTATTTGGAAATGACGCCTAAGGTTGGGGAGTTATTTAAAAATGACGCCTCTGTCACAGTCTTCAATTCTTCATATGACGCCTGTCAAAGGGGTGTCAATTATTGAATTAGCGCCTGTTTGAACAGTCTTCAATTAAATAGTGACTTGATTGGCGGCGTTAATCACTTTTGGCTTATATGTTTTAAGTGTATAAGAGTTGGGCCTTTAAGTGTATATGAGTTGGGCCTTTATCTTTAGTTTAATCTTTTAATCTATTTAAGATTTTATTCTTTGATTTACCAGGGTTGCTACAACATGAGCAGTGGAAGCAGACGGGATCTCCTCCACGATCTCCACGCGCCGACCCGATCTCAACACCACCATCCACCGGGGAGGAAGGAGAGAGAAGGAGGGGGGCACACCTTGGAGAGAGAGATAGAGGAGAGAGGGCGGCCAGGGTTCTTCTTGTAGCTTGGCCAAGGTTTCTCCCAACAGCATATATTTAAAGACCTTTGTCTATAAAGTCCACCCATCCCGGTCTGTCCAATACTCTATTGTGTGTGACCCTCTAGTCCCAATAGTCAGTTTGGTTTTCCAGCCCATTAAGTAAAGAACTCCTTCTTAACTTAATTAATTCTATCCATTAACTCTTAATGGAATTAGTGGGCTTGCCGATCACGAAAAGTACCAAGCAACGCTTCGTGATCCCAAAAGACATTTGGGATAAGCAACCCACTCTGGAACCTTTCCGTCTACAGATTCCACACAGCTATAGATCCTCATTCATCCAATGCCCCACCAGGGCTAGGGTATGGTCAAACTATCAAACCCAATTGAATCCCGGCTCAACTGAATCATGTACTCTAAACTGGTTCATTAGAAAAACTCCTTTTTCATAATGAACTCCCATACCCTGGCCAGGGATTTTCCCGAGTACAGATCTGTAGGGCATTCTCTCTCATATATCATACTGAGAGTGAACGATCCCTTGTTGTCAAACTAATTACCTTCGCATGAGTTCCACTGAGTCCGAATAACAAACTGTATAAGACCACTTAACAGAAGTTCATAAGTCAGTAATCAAATACTCAGCATCCCTTAATTATGCAAGACATCTTTAGTGACTCAGGTCTAAGATCCAACTATGCTACTTAGACATAGAATACCTTGATTGACAGTCAGTATGATTACCATTCAAGGATTCTAGATCGGGTGAGTTCAATGTACTCATTCCACTAATGAGCACCCAACACGTACTTCAATGTCTCCACACAGATGATTATGAGAACAATCACACCTATCATATGAGTAAGTATCATGTCTGCCAGTCTATCTGGATCTTTAATATCCCTTCTTGAAGATCCTATGACTGGGAACATTTAGAACATGTGCATCCGGATGACTGATCTCATTATCATAATCTCATTATGATCCAACCATCATCGCACAGGTTCAGAGACTTCATCACATTTGAATCATGAACACAAATTAAATGCAACGAATAAATGCCATTAATATAAATATGAATAAGATATTGCAAGAAATGTCACCATCTCATTTGATGTGATTGGCTTATAGGGCATACATTTCTATCAATCTCCCACTTGCACTAAAGCCAATCACCCACATACTTGATCCCCATCAGCTCTAGGTGACGCTCAAAAACACTTTGAGTCAACAGCTTAGTTAGTGGATCTACAATGTTATCACTAGAAGACACTATCAATTACAACATCTCCTCTAGCTATTATCTCTCTGATCAGGTGGTAGCGCTGCAGAATATGCTTCGATTTCTGATGAGACCTCGGCTCTTTTGCTTGTGCAATCGCCCCATTATTATCACATAATAAGGGGACCGGATCCGAGATACTCGGGACAACTCCAAGCTCTTCGATGAACTTCTTCATCCAAACTACTTCTTTGGCCGCCTCAACAGTTGCAATGTACTCAGCTTCAGTCATAGAATCAGCAGTGGTTTCTTGTTTGGAACTTTTCCAACTCACTACCCCACCATTCAGGGTAAACATATACCCCGAAGTTGACTTGCTGTCATCTTTATCGGACTTAAAACTTGAGTCAGTGTAACCTCAAAGTTTTAAATCCTCTCCTCCATAAACCAGAATCATATCCTTAGTCCTTCGGAAGTACTTAAGGATACACTTCTCAACTATCCAGTGTTGCTCACCTGGATCTGCCTGAAATCTACTCATAACACTTAGAGCATATGCAACATCAGGCCTTGTACATAACATGACATACATGATGGACCCTATGGCAGAAGCATAAGGTACCCTACTCATGTGCCCCCTCTCTTCAGGAGTCTTGGGGAACATTTCCTTAGAGAGGTAAACTCCATGTCTCATCGGTATGAGACCTCTCTTAGAGTTTTCCATACCAAACCTTTTGACAATAGAATCTATGTACATAGATTGGGATAAGCCTAGCATCCTATTTGATCTATCTCTATAGATCCTGATCCCCAATACATAGGATGCTTCACCCAAATCCTTCATGGAGAAGTGTTTAGACAGTTAGGCTTTAACTGATGACAACATACCTACATCATTCCCAATGAGTAGTATGTCATCAACATATAGGATCAGGATAGTGACTGCACTGCCACATATTTTCTTATACACACATGGCTCATCTTCGTTCTTAACAAAGTCATAAGACTTGATGGCTTCATCAAATCTTAAATTCCAACTGCGAGACGCTTGCTTCAATCCATAAATGGATCTTAGCAACCTGCATACCTTATCTGAGTGCTCCTTGGATATGAATTCCTCAGGCTGTATCATATACACCTCTTCCGCAAGGTTTCCATTGAGGAATGCAGTCTTCACATCGATCTACCAGATCTCATAATCATGGTACGTAGCGATAGCAAGTAAAATCCTGATGGACTTAGTCATGGAAACTGATGAGAAGGTCACGTCATAGTCAACTCCTTGTCTTTGACGATATCCCTTCGTAACCAACCTAGCCTTGTACGTATCAACCATTCCATCTGCTCCAATTTTTCTTTTAAAGATCCACTTGCATCCGATGGGTACTATACCCTCGGGTGGATCTACCAAGTTCCAAACTTGGTTGGAGTACATGGAGTCCATCTCCGATTTCATGGCCTCTTGCCATCTTCAGGAGTCAATACCACTTATTGCCTCCTCATAGGTCTTAGGATCATCATCCTCATCATAATGTGCCCTGTCTCCACCATCAGAGATATGTCCCACATATCTATCTGGTTGGACAGGTACACGGCCAGACCTACGCACAGTTTTTGTGTCATCTTGAATTGGTTCCTGAGACGATGCAGCTCTAGTTTGTGGTTCTAGAATCTCTTCTTGTTCTACCATACTCCCACTGTTTCATTTAAGGATATACTCATCCTCTAAAAACACACCTCGCTTAGCTACAAGCACTCTTTGATCGCTAGGCTGGTAGAAATAATATCCATAAGTTTCCTTAGGATATCCCACAAACCTGCATCTTTCAGTCTTGGATGCCAGTTTATCAGGATTGTGTTTCTTAACATGGGCAGGACAACCCCAGACCTTAACATTCTTACGATTTGGTTTCTTTCCTTTCCATGTCTCATATGGTGTGGAAGACACTGACTTAGAAGGAATTTTGTTTAATAAGTGAGTAGCAGTGTCTAGGGCATAGCCCCAGAGCGACAAGGGAAATCCAACAAATCACATCATGGATCGTACCATATCTAATAAGGTATGATTCCTCCTTTCATCCACACCGTTCAGCTGAGGTGTGTAAGGAGGAGTCCACTGGGATAATATACCATTATCCTTTAAGTATTGTGTGAATTCCGTACTCAAGTATTCCCCTCCTCGATCAGATTGAAGAGTTTTAATACTCTTTCATGTTTGTTTCTCTACTTCATTCTTGAACTCCACAAATTTCTCAAAGGCTTCAGATTTGTACTTCATCAAGTACATATATCCGTACCTAGAGAAATCATCAGTGAAAGTAATGAAGTATGAGTAACCCCCTTTGACTTGGGTGAACATAGGTCCACATACATCAGAATGTGTGAGTTCTAATAACTCACCAGCTCTCTCTCCATGTCCAGTAAATGGAGAGTTTGTCATTTTTCCCATGAGGCAAGATTCACAGGTTGCAAATGATTCATAATCAAATGGATCAACATATCCATCTTTGCACAACCTTTTCAATCTTTCCTCACTAATATGACCAAGCTTACAATGCCAAAGGAATGCTTGATTTACATCATTCCTCTTCCTCTTAAGAGGTCCATCCAAACACATAACAAGAGTATCCATATCTAGGATAAATAAACCATTAATTAAGCTCCCACTAGCAAACAATTCACCATTTAATAACAAAGAACATGTTTTATTCCCAAAGCTCACAATAAATCCACATTTATTTAAGCATGAAATGGAAATAATGTTCTTAATTATAGAAGGAACATAATAACAGTCTGTCAACTCTAATGTTGCTCCTGAAAAAAGCTTGAGCTTCACACTTCTGACTGCAACTACAGCAACTCTTGCTCCATTTCCCAGTCGTAGATCAATCTCGCCTTCGTTCAATTGCCTTCTACTTGTCAGAACCTGCAAATCATTACAGATATGAGATGCACATATAGTATCTAATACCCATGATGTGGATCTATATGACAAGTTAAGGTCAATCATGAACATACCTGAAGCTTCTCCAAGCTTCTACTTTGCTTTCTCTGCAAGGTACAACTTGCAGTTTCTCTTCCAGTGGCCATCCTTATGGCAATGGAAGCACTGGCCCTTGTCCTTGCTTGCCTCTTCTTTCTTGGCAGCCTTTCCCTGCTTTCCCTGCTTTTTCTTTGCCTTGCCTTTCTTAAAGGCCTGCTGAAATTTTCTTTTCTTGTTGGTCTTGCAAACAAGCAGCACAGAAGATTTTCCATTGTTCATTGTCCCCTCAGCAGTCTTCAACATATTAAGAAGCTCTTCCAGAGAGCATTCTATCTTGTTCATGTTGAAATTGACTATGAATTGGGAGAATGAACCTGGGATAGATTACAAAATTAGGTCAACACACAAATCCTTGTTCATCTCAAAACCTAATTCTGCCAACCTCTCAATCCACTCTATCATTTTGAGAACACGTTTCTATACAGATGTTCCCTCAGACATTTTGGCCCCGAACAGATTCTTAGATATCTCATATCTCTCTGTTCTACTTTGAGCTCCAAAGAGCTCCTCCAGGTGGAACAAGATGGATCTCGCATCCATCTTCTCATGCTGCCTTTGCAACTCATTAGTCATGGAGGCCAACATATAACATTGGGCCAGATGGCATCTTCCTTATGCTTTTCATAAAGAATCACTGTAGCACCCCCGATAAACACCTTTGCGTAAATTCAAAACTTCTTCTTAAAAAGAAAGCATACATGAAGGCTTTAGCATACATAAAGGCCTTACATAAAGAACCCAACCTCACAAGGACTACAATGTAAATATACAAGCCAACCCTACTTTATAACATAAAGAATCTGGAGGGCTTTGTGTAAAAAGCCAAACCTAAGGGGGGCAGTATATAAAATCACAAACCCTCACTTTATGCATACGTAATACACTCTTCTTAAAAGAATCATAGGTTTTGGTTAAAGAACTAAATTAGGAGGACTAGAATACAAATGTGTAATCCAACTTTATGCACATGGGTAAGGAATCTTACTTGGGAGATCTTGTACCAAGAAACAAACCATGGGGGGGTTAATATATAAATGTACAAAACACCTTTAAACACATGGGCCATGGATAGTACGTAGTGGGGTTCCTTCCCACCACCAAATGAATTGACGCCCCTCACTAGGGCGTCAATTCCCAAATTGAAGACTACATACATGGGCGCCATTTACACAATTGAAGACATAGAAGAAGGCGCCAATTTCACTAAGACCCCATTTCAATAAAATATTAATATCTTGAATGATAACACGTGAGTGGGGCAGAAGTGTCTAACAAATAATGCCCTCTAGCAAGGCGTCATTTCCATGAATAATCCCACAATAATGCCACCTAAACAAATGACGCCCTCATGCAAGGCGTCATTTAGGTAATGAACGGCCCTTTACACATGCGTCATTTAACCCTATGATTCGTAAGGCACAAACAACCCATTGTAGCTCGCAAACACCATGCCAACTCAACATGACCCACAAGGTATTAACTAATGTCTTATGATTCCCTATAACTAATCCCATCCGTAGCACTGCCAGAGGCTACTGCAGTGCTGCAGAAGCGTCTTCTTCCCGAGGCTACATCCTGCTGCGATCCTGCTGTAGCTCTGAACCTCGTATCACACGTCAAAAGATAGGTGTTCTCAAATCCTTGCCTAACCAGTAGCTAAATAGGTTAACTGATGCATGCTTAGAGTTCAATTAACTAGTCAACCATGCTATATATCATCTGGCTTTACCATAATCAAGCAATAATCATGTATATATCATGTTATTTTAATAGCATGTTACATATTATCATGATCTTTATGAGTTGAACATAGTCTGTTAAGCATGATTACATGAGTTTTCATGAGTTTTTGAGCATACTAGTTTTACAATATTAATAACCATACTTTAAAACCTTAATATATAGCCTCTGTTACACTGATACGTTCATGTTTAAGAACCCGGAGGGCCCCAGCCCTTTTGTAAATGGTGCCCCTTACAAGGGCGCCAATTTCGAAATTGAAGACTGCGCACGCAGTCGTTATTTAAATGAAGACACCCCTAGTGTCGTCAGTTTAATTTCTAAAATTTTCGGGAGCTAATAAATCCAACACATTCAAAAATCAATAACTATCGAACTAAAGCACTAAAATTTTACATGAACATGTTCCTAGAATCTTGATATTTTTCTCAACATATTCGTATCATTACTTCCTGATTCAGAACATTTTCACACTGATGAATTGTACATGAATAGTGTACCACTCTCTGTAAGTGACGCCCCTGACCAGGGCGCCAATTACCAAATTGAAGACTGCGCAAGCAGTCGTCAATTAAATGAAGACACCCGAGTGTCGTCATTTTAATTTCTACAATTTTCGGGAACTGATAAATTCAACACATTCAAAAATCCATAACTATAGAACTAAAGCACGAAATTTTTAAATGAACACATTTATGGAATCCTAACATTTTTCTCAATATACTCGTACCATTACTTCCAGATTCAGAACATTTTCACACTGATGAATAGTACATGAATAGTGTATCACTCTCTGTAAGTGACGCCCCTGAGCAGGGCGCCAATTACTAAATTGAAGACTACGCAATCAGTCGTCAATTAATTGAAGACATGACCCATGTCGTCAATTCAATTTCTTGGAATTTCTAGGAATCAGTAAATCAAAACATTCAAAAATCTATAACTAATAAACTGGACTATGAAAATTTTGGATGAATATAGTTCTGTGATTCTGAGATTTTTCTCTACCTGTCCATGTCCTCGATTCCTGATTTACTGAATAAATTAAAAATGAATAGTGTTTGAATAGTAAACCGTGACCCATATTGTCGAGCCACCATGTTCAGACAATTATAACTTTTTTACCCAATCATAAAACTCCTGTAGGAACATGGTTCTGGAACCCTCATATTTTTCTCTATTTAACCATGTACTTAATTCCTGATTTGCTGAAAGTATAAAAAATGAATAGTGTTTAAATAGTGTTTTGAGTCACGGAATGTACCTGCCTAGTGTAAATCACCTAAATTTATTGAATAGTAAAACCCAACAATTTCGCATGAGCATGATTCTGAACTCCTGAGAATTTCCTCTACTTATTCATATCCTTCCTTTCTATTTCTGAGACATTTTTACGATATGAATAGTGTATGAATAGTGTTTTGAGTCACAGAATGTACCTGCCTAGTGAAAATCACCAGAGTCACTATTTCAATGAATAGTGTCACTTTTCCAAATAAAAGAATTTTTTTGATATAGACACATAGATAGGTAGAGAAAAATATAAGGAATCTAACGGTATGCTCATGCATTAGATTAGGTATCATGATTCACATCTATTAAATTTTTAACATGGATGATTAATATACTAAATGATTAATATATACACAAACTTAGAAGTCACGACTGTTTAAACAGCCGTGATTCACAAAAATGACGACTTAGTGAATGGCGTTATTTGGGGTGAATAGTATTTTCAATAGTAAATGAATAGTAAGTGAATAGTAGTGAATAGTATGAATAGTAATCTAAATAGTAATTGAATAGTATTCTTAAATAGTAAACTGGCATATTTGTATAATGGCCCTTAGGGGATGTTATAACTTTTGTTTAACCTTACTATAGAGTTATCTAGAGTTTTTGTTTCGGAAAAAGTATATCTATTAATACTTTTTTCTCATTTCTATCGTGGTTTGTACCGACACAACCCTAAGTCATTTTCTTGCATATTATGAGTCCTTGAATTCTATTCCATAAAAATCTACCTTGTATATCCTACTAAGGCAACCCTTGAAACTCTATATTGGCTATAAGATGAGAGTGGATGTCAAAAGTAATACATGAAATGCTGTGCATATAGGGCCCGGTCTGGTCCTGGGAGGAGCACCCGAAGGTACTTGTGCCCATGGGAGTTTATTGATCACGGTGTTTAGCATTGCACTGGAGTACTTGCTTGACTTGATACACTCCACCCATACTCTCTCTTTACTCACTTGACTCGACTTGCGTGGCCCGGAACGGGCAATACTTGACTTGGCCCGAGAAAGGGCGAGTTGCTTGATTGAAATAGCCAATTCTACTGATACATACTTGACTTTACTTACTTTTATTTGCTCGTACCTGAGATACTTGTACATGAGTTCATTCTCATATTTTCATAATCGTACATGAATCCCTGTTGGCCCCGAAGTGGCTTCTACATTTATAAATTCTTGAAATACTGCTTGTCAAATACTTGAAATCGTGATATACTCTCTTTATACAGTTCTTGAAGCTTATACTCTCTTTATACAGTTCTTAGACCTTGATCTCTTATTATTCATAATGTCTAGACTTACCTGTATACCTAATTCTTTTATACGTACGTCATGCATAGCCATACTGATAATACATGCAAAGTGTAATTCATGTAAAGATTGTTTGAATTTGAGATGTAATTCCTACTGAGCGATTCGCTCATCCAGTTGCTTCCTAAAATTTTCAGGTGATTCGGATAGCGACAAGAATGGGATTGGAACCGAGTGAAGAGTGTTCGCCTATCATTAATTAGTCTTGTCCATTAAATTTATTTGAGTCTACCTTGTATTCCCAGTTATGTCAGTTAGTGGTATAAACTTTGTGTTAAGTCATGTAGCCTAATATTTGGCTTGCTAAATTTGGAAATTTTCATGGACTATCTTTAATTCCTTTGATTAATCAAACAAATCATCACTTGGACTATTGGAATTTATTAGATTTATTAGTCATTTGCGCACTCCGTAATTATGTATGTTAAAATTCTTATCGCTCTAATGACACGATCTATATAGACGCGTCACACATCCGAGTAATCTTCCGCTCTCGGGGCGTGACAATCACTTCAGCCTCATCAGCATTATCAGCAGGAAGAGGAGGAACAGGCTGCTCAAGAACATAGGCAATCTTTTTAGCGGTGAGAACAATTCTCAAGTTCCTAAGCCAGTCACTATAGTTTGGACCAGTAAGCCTGTTGGCATCAAGTATGCCGTGTAACGGGTGGTTCGCCATAGAAGTCTACAAGAGAAGATTTGTAATAAGTAGATAACATGCAGATATTCATTAATTAAAAATTAAGATATGATCTTTAATCCAAATTTTATAACTCCCACTAATTTTTGACGAATTTGCACAACCCTCATTGTGCAAAGATGGGATATTCCAGCTATATCCTAGTGAGACCAAATCCCATTAACATTATGGTAGTGGCCTTGTGGCAGCACAACAAACCACCCCTTACTTAATGGGTAGGCAACTCTTGCCAATTGCAACTCCTTGCAACTCCTGTTCAACCTCCAGACCTTTTGTGACCTTGTGGCAGCACAATAAATCACAAGATCTGGTTAGGTTAGACCCCTTGTTACGTTGTGAGAGTGGGATCAAGACATGACCCTTGTGGCAGCACAACAAAGTCATGCCGGCACCCATCCCAAAGTTCGGCCTAAGCCTTAGTCTAAGTCTCTGCCCCCTTGCTGTGAGGGCCTTGTGGCAGCACAACAAACCCACATAGTTTAAGAGCAGCTCACTTAGACTATAACAACGGAAGGCTACGTAGGTCATTCTTAATGCCTCACGTTTACAAACTAATATTAGATCGAGGGATTTCAATTAAATTTTGGTCTCATCAATATAGGTGCTAAATACATATAAGAATTTGGAGTATCGTATATACCCTAAATATATATATATGTGTAACAAGTAGCACATCCACATATATCATATATATGTAATAATACCAATGGATGATCATGGACCTTTTGCTCATAAAACACATTACCAGAGCCAGTTGGTAATGCACACAATCATGGCAAACATATAAACTTGGAGCATCCAATGCTCCCTCTGGATGTGAAGAATCTCCCGAGGTCCTCGCAATCGGTCTCCTCCTTAGTCTCCATCTGCTTCTCATTATTACAAGTAAATTTGTAATTGGGCACACATGCCCACAAATGTACATCAGATAATAACAAGGAACTTTGAACTAGTCAAGGGGAGTACAATACAGGAGGGAGAGAGAATATACAACCCAGATTAATAAGAGAGAGAGAGGGAGGCATGCAGGCCCCAATAATCACAGCACATAAAAACATTCACCATAAAGAGCATCATCACATGATTTCTAAGTCCATGATCATCCATCCACACTTAAGACACATCACATGTATCTAACAGTAATTATCACATAATTACAACGAGATATAACGATAATTTCAAAATATAATAAATATTTTGAAATCACGCATATTAACATTCAACTAAACAATTTAGTTAAAACAAATAAGTCTAAACAACTTTAGACCACCATCATTCACATTCACTACATGGGCTCAATGATAATTTCCAGTTAATTATCCTCATAAGAATCACATTCTTATAGTAATTAACCTTAATTAATTAGATAAGAGGAAATACTTAAAACTATTTTAAAATTTCCATTAACTAATTAACCAGGGGTCAAATAATGAAAAATAAATTAATAAGTTACTAAAGCAATATTAGAACTCATTAAAATATTTTCAGCATTTTTTGGAATTTTTTCTAAATTTTTTACACATATTAAACTCTTTATTTGTTTAAATCCAAAAAAATGAAGGGAGGGGCTTAATGGCGCCGGATCCGACCTGTGGGAGACCCGCAGAGGGGTCACCCTCTCCGCCCGAACACGGTGCGGCTATGGTTGAAACTCTAGCCGCGCCGCCGCCGAACTAGGCCATGGAGGAGCCCCTGTCGTCCCTTCCGCCACCACCACCGGCCCCGGCCGGCCACGCTGCCGTCGTCGCAGGCATTCGAGAACGCCGGAGGTCGCGCCTGTAATGAGCACGAGGCCCGTCCACCCGCTTCGCGGAGATCGCCACCGTGGTCGCTCGACCGTCCACCCCTCGTCGCCGATTGCCCCTGGACGCCATAAAGGAGCAACCAGGATCCCTACCAGCCCTTGAGGGCGCCAGTATGCGGAGATCCAAGGCCTGAAACGGCCTGCTCTTCACTCTGCGAACGCCAATCAGGACGGTAAAAATGGGGTCGATCCGGCCTCGCCAGTGGGTCAATCAACGCGCCTAGATGTGCGTTTTGATCCTCTTGATCCCGGGAACAATTCCCTGGCATCAATCGGCCGTTGCTCATCTCATGAGCGACTTAATCGAGCGACGAACATTGAGCCCCATGCAAGAATGGGAACGATGAAAAATAATAAAATAATGCCAAATCTGATCAAACCAGCAACCTGGCACTGATACCACTGTAAGGTTTCGTCCAGAATGTGCGGCAGAAAACTTTGAAACCTTAGATTGCATATCATTGCCGATTTTTCAAAATCGAACAAGATCGTTAAACCCCGCGGCGTGAAGAATGATTCTTTACCTTTGCAAAGTTGAGAATCTCCCGAAACTTCGAAGATGAACGAGAGGAAGATCCCGGAGTCACGAGCCGTCCAAGCGTCCAGCCTCTAGACGTATCCACATGAGCAGTGGAAGCAGACGATATCTCCTTCACGATCTCCACACGCCGACCCGATCTCAACACCACCATCCACTAGGGAGGAAGGAGAGAGAAGGAGGGGGGAGCACCTTGGAGAGAGAGAGAGAGAGAGAGGAGAGAGGGTGGTCTGGGTTCTTCCTGTAGCTTGGTCAGGGTTTCTCCCAACAACGTATATTTATAGACCTTTGGCATTTTTCACAAAAACCCAATAATAGTCTATAAAGTCCACCCATCCCGGTCTGTCCAATACTCTATTGTGTGTGACCCTCTAGGCCCAATAGTCAATTTGGTTTTCCAGCCCATTAAGTAAAGAACTCCTTCTGTGACGACTCGGACTCCGGATACCGGATATACCCGATAGGACTACCGAGTAGACCCGATACCGCTTGGAACCCGTGAAGCCTGCCAAGAGCTGTAAAGCTCCGAAGGGAAAAAGGAATGTCGTGTAGTACATTGAAGCCATAGAGATATACCAGTAAGTAATTAATTTTCATTAGATCGGTTTGCTAAAGTAGCATAAATAAAATTACTTTTTAATTAACAGTTATAAATAATAATAATACCAGAGTCCAGTCCAAAGGAAAGACAAGTACAGTCCAACAAAAAGAAAAACGTACACTGAGGTCGGGGGAAGCCCGACGCAGGTACCGCTGGCCACTACGAACTCGCCACACCAGGAACCGCGAAAGTAGAATGACGCCACCCACCTGAAAAGCAGGGGTGAGCCTCGTGTCACTGGCTCAGTAGGGGTCACGCGGATACCCACTGAAAAACAATGCAGTAACATGGTAAAACAGTAGGTAAACAGCAGGAGTAGTAAAGCAGGAAAACTAAACTATAAAGCTGTAAAAGAAAACCGGAACGGAAGGAGTAGGAACAGCTAAAAGAAAAGGGAAAAGTCATACCTGACGAAAACACGGCTGTCAAAATGACTTCGGCTCCCTGAACTACTCCGGGCAGCAACAGGAAGGCGAACCCTGATCTGACAAAGTCAGGAGTTGCCGATCTGTCGGGCCCACAAAGATAGGCAAAAAGCCTAGAAAATACCTAGACAGACACAAACGCCCCAAAGCATACACGACTCGATTATCGTGCACGCTCTTCTTGACACGGCCACACCCGCACACGACTAGAACGTCGTGCACACGACACAACACTGACCTCGGGCAAGACCACGAGAGGGCTAATCTGGAAAGGTCACGACGCACGAGAAACGCGAGAGTCATGTGTCACATGACGGAAGCACCCCCTCACTAGAAGAACAGCCAGCTGCGTCCACTAACGTCTTATGCTGCGCCTACAAGTGTCTCATCTACGCTGCCGCCTGAAGCACGACAGAGACTGAGACATGCTCAGAACCAGAACAAGAACTACAGTAGCAAGTGACTAGACAGGGTAATGCCTGTCGACGTCAGTCCACGCCCCTGACCACGTGTGCACACACCGACTCTTGCTGGAGAGCCAGGCCTCTTGCTAGTTTTCCCCACCCAGCAGGATGCCACTGTACAGGGGGGGCCCATGGAAACTGTTGTGCCCCCTGTGCATTGATGAAGTTATATAGTTTTGATGATAGCAACCACTAATGAATCATGTAAGATAAGAATTAGCAAATGTTCTGCATGCTTCATCGTTCTTCATACTTCAGCATATATACTGTGTGCATTAGCATAGTATGGGCATTACGTTGACGCAGCCATATGGCGCATTGTCTGTTCTCTGCATCAGGTTCATTCAAGTTCGTGCACAGCTTGCATTGGTGCATTATTTTTAGTTGCACGCCACATAGTCAGTGCATTGACCATCTCGTGCGTATCTCTAATTGATGCATGTTTGCATGTGTTAGCTAAAGTAAGTGCACTCGTTTGGTCCATGCAGACACTTAGTTTGCATGGCTGCTTTGACAACTGAGCAAGTCTATACATCGCCGCATGATATCAAGTCTATACACTCTTTACCATGCAATCAAAGTCTATACACTCCATTGCTGGTACGAGTGGTTAAGTTCATGCATCATCACTCCAGAAAGTCTGTACATTGGTGTCGCATGCACACTAAGTCCATGCACTCCTTGATGGCATGCCCGTGCATTCATTATCAATGTGCATACTTTACTTTATGCATACTGCATTGAATTGTCTCGCACATACACTAAGTCTGCACACGACTGCCTTGATGTCATATCAAGTCTATACATGATCCATTCAGGCTTAAGCGTCACGCACAGAAAGTCTATACATCGTTTACACATTGCACTATAAGTCTGGTCACTCGTCGATAGCATGTCTGTACATTCATTCCCAATGTGCATACTTCTTTATATACAAAATGCATTACATGCATTCAAAGTCTGTACACTCGTGGATGATGTGTTCGTGCATTCATTCTCGTTGTACATACTCTCTTATATGCATACTGCATTTTATGCATCAAGTCTATACAGGCTTAGATCAAATCTCGAACCAACTATATGCTCTAATCCTTGCAGGATATCTGCTAGTCAAGGAACTTAAGAAGGGCATGTGATCCAAGAAGCCAGGATCGTGACACGTGTAACGCAGTGAGCTGAAATACTGCCACGTGGTCAAGGCGCTCTGGGCGAGAATTGTGGAGGACACACGCCCACCTCTCTGATGATATAAATAGAAGACTTCTCCATCTGGAGAAGGGTGATCGTGATCAGAAGATCTGTGTGTGCTATTGAGAACAGAAGAAAAAGAGAGAGTGCAGCAGAGAAGAAAAGAAACGATCCAGAGAGAAGAGAGAAAGAGAATTTAGTGAGAGGAGTCTGAGAGAATTTCTCTGAAAGATTGTCCATCAGTTTCTTGGTTCAGATACCAGAACTGAGATTGCTCATTGTGAGATTTCTTATTTTTCATCTGTTTCCATTTCATTTTCTGAAACCTTGTTTTCAAGCTGTTAGTCAGCAGAGCTAAGCTGTATTGCTCAGCGGGCAGAGGAGGATTCCTCTGGACGGGTTAAGCTGTAGTACCCAGCGGTTGGCAAAGCTGTAATGCCCAGCGGTCAAGCTGTTAGTCAGCGGTTGTAGGCAACCTATGAGGCCCAGCAGTTGAAGCTATGAATCAGCGGTTGAAGCCACATTCCAGGTTGGAGTGTGGGGTGGACGTAGATCTCGGGTTTGAGATCGAACCACCTTAAAAACGTCCAGTCTCCTGTGTGTTTGCCTTGCGAATTGCTATTCATCATGATCACTTTCATTATACGCTATAGATGCATGCTTAGGTCCGTTTGATTCAGATCTGCTATAGTTGGATTTCTGTGACTGCTCTCTCTTACTTCTCTATCGTCCTGCAGCAGCTTGTTTTATTTCCGCACTTGTGATTGCTGCAGTCTGGTTTAAATTGGGTGACTGATCTATTCACCCCCCTCTAGATCATTCATAGTCCCCCATCACTTGGTATCAGAGCCTAACTTTTTTTTAGGGACTAATATCCTAAAGAGGAACGACCATGAACGGTAAGGGAATGACAGCAGAAGGACATTCAATCTCCAAGCCTCCGTACTTCAATGGCTCTAACTACGCCTACTGGAAGAACAGAATGCAGGTCTTTCTGAGAGCGAAAGACTACGAGATCTGGCGAGTAGTGAGCAAGGGACCATTCAAACTGCACGAGAATGAAGAGGTTTGGACGAGAGAGGAAATCAGAAAATCTACTTTGAACTGGAGTGCCATCAATGCTATCCAGTGCGCACTTCATCCTACTGAATTCTCCAGAGTGTCATCGTGCAGAACCGCCAAGGAAATGTGGGATACACTGGAGGTTATCTACGAAGGGACATCACAGGTGAGAGAGACCAAGGCGAACATGTTGGTCTCAGAATATGAAGCATTCCGGATGAAACTCGGTGAGACTGTGACTGAAATGTATGCTCGTTTGACTATCATAACTAATGGTCTGAGGCATTTGGGAAAGAGCTATTCAGATTACGAGATTGTAAGGAAGATCTTGCGGTCTCTGACTCCTGTTTGGCACACAAAGGCAACAGTGATCGAGGAGTCAAGAGATCTTCAGACGATGAAAGTTGACGAGCTAATAGGTTCTCTAATGGCATATGAGATGAACCTTCCCAAAATTGATGAGCTCGAGAACAAGAAGAAACCAATTGCGCTGAAGGCTAGTTCCAGCAAAACAAGCAGATCCAGCCACAGTGGATCATCAAGCGAGCAGAGCAGCCTATCTGGGTCAGAAATCGATAGAGATCAACTTGCTATGTTGACAAGAGAGTTCAGGCGATTCTTGAGGAAAGAAGGCAGAAATTTCGGTCGAAGACAATTCAGCGGCCGGCGACACAACAGGTATAGGTCCAACCCAGCTAAGAAACCTGACACTAATGTTTGTTATCATTGCAGGAAGGCTGGGCATATGAAGGCAGATTGTCCAGAGCTCCAGATGCTGAAAGAAAAGTCCAAGAAAAGAGCTCCCAGAGGAAAAGCAATGGTGAGTACATGGAGTGACGAGGATGAGGGTAATTTGAGAAGTACATCAGAAAGTGAAGATGAAGAAAAGCCCATCTGCCTGATGGCCAGGAATGATGAAAAGGAGGAAGAAGACTTCGATGAGGTATCCTCTCCCTTTAAGCACTATACAATTTCTGATTGGGAGGATGCTTATAGAGACTTGCTAGATAAAGTAGATGACATTAGAAAGGAGAACATGCATTTGAAGAAGAAAGTAAACTCCATTTTGAATGATAAAATCATGTCTGACAAAATAGCCTGTCTACAATCAGAAAATGACAATTTAAAAATTTTTTGTGCTGAATTTGATGATCTGAAGCATGCTTTAACAGATACTAGAAAGGAGAATGAACTGTTAAAGAATGCTAATGATGATTTGAAGCTGAGAGTTCAATTGTTTGAAAATGAATTAAAATTTTCAAATGAGAAATATGAAGCTGTCTTGTGTGTAAATTCTGAATTAAAGAAAACAGTTGAAAATTTAGAAAAAGGAAATGCTGACAAAAGAAAAATAATAGAAAAATATGACCCAAGGCACAGACAATCTCAATGCTTTGTTAGGGTCAAAGGTGAACTTCAGAAAAGAAGGTCTTGGATTCAACTCAACTGCCACTAAAAGCCTTGCCATGAAAACCATATCATTTGTGACAGAGAAAAAGAAGGGACCTCTTATAAAAATGTCAAGTGAAAATTCTGTTTCAAAAACTATCAGTTCGAAAATGTCCAGTGCCAAGGACAAGGGTAAACAGAAGGTTGGTGAGTGCAACAGATCTTACCCTTCACCCAAATGTGAGTCTCAGGTTCGGGGTCAGCCTCCAAGCAAGTCTAAACCCCAGGGCAAAGCCACCAAGTCCCCACCATCATCACCTATCCAGAAGAAGACCCAACATAAACCTGTACAGAAGTCTAGTGGGTCACCAGTGCAAGAGAGACATAATACTGCATGGGGCCAGAAAAGCTATACTTACCAGCCCAAGGTTCAGACCTATCACACCTATCCTCACAAACAGGTCCAACCATTCTATAGGTCTGGATGGAATCAGGTCCAAGGGAGGTCTAGACATCAACCTTTTCTCACTCATTGCCATAGACCTCAATCTGCTAGATGGGGTTAGTCTAGGACTACAGCTAGCCACAATTATCTGAGGACCTATTGGCCTGGGCACTGGCACAAAAATTTTGCTGCTAATGAGGATGGAGCCAGAACTCAATATAAACCAAAGCACCAGAGGAAGAAGGTTCAATCAGTTGGTACTGAGAGAAAGAAGGATAATAAACAGAATGTCATGAATTCCACTAAGCCAACCATGTTTAGACAGATGTGGATTCCAGATGCGGGACGAGACACAGACACGACAAGCTCGCGGTTGTCCCTTAACGAGGGAAGCGTCGGACGTGCGCGGTTGAGAAACCGGCAATGAGCTAGGGTTATCGGCTCTCTCGTGTGCCCGGATCGGGTCACGGGACGGTCTCGCACTCTCTCGCAGCAGCGGTAATGAATCGATAAAGCGAGTTAGATATCCCTACACATGCTCTCTAGCAGCGGCATAAACAAATATATATGAAGTAAGCAAAATGCCAAGTAAGGGAGCGAATGCGATACCTCCACGCGCTCGGCGTGGAGAAGGCGGACCCGGTCGAAACTCGTACTCCCGGGATAAATATTACACAATGATGATAGCAATGAAATATCACCCACTCCACGCAGGGAGGTAAAGGGCGACACAATGGGGTCCGGGAGGACCGATTTCGGGTTGACGGGCGGCTTCTCGGGTAGCTTCGGCCGTACACGTACTCGTGCCTGTGGGGGCCACTTGCTGTCCGGAGGGGCCGTGTGGGACCCGGTGGCACCGCTGTGGTGGTGGATGCCTGGATGAGCGCTCCCTGGAGTGGAGGCGCGTTGGTTCACCGGTCGGAGGCCGGGCGGCTCCGATCGGCACCGGTCGGAACAACCGGCCACGGATCTGCAACTTCTGGTTTTCAGCGCGCGTCCCGGCGAGAACGGACGCTGCGATCAGCCCCGATGTCGGATCGACACGAAACTGACGCCGTTGGAAAGCTAACTTCAAATACTTCAATCTACGCTTGAAGATCTGGCCTGGATCTGCACGGATCTGGGCTTTAATGAATTGTTGAGTTGCTGTTGTATAGTGACTAGGCTCTCAGATTTGCAGAGAACTTGTCTGAGAACTACCTTTGACCGATATGTGAACGTCCGAATCTGAAGTGGTAGTCTTCAGAAAAGTTGTAGGAAATAAAGCTAGTAAAACGGAAAAACTCATTTGGAAAAGTTTGGATGTGGCTACGAATTGATAGGATTTTTGAACTGGAAGTGGGTCAGATCTGGAATCTGACTAAAGGTGCTGTAGCAGAGATAGAACACGAATTTTGAAAAATGGATTGAGGGCAGATCAAAAATCAGAAAAAATGGTGGATGTAGGGGATGATGGAAAGAACTCCCAGTAAAATTGGGAGGGTTTGAAAAATTCAAAAAGGTGGTAGGAGATGGGAAACTCAGAGCTGTTGTCATTGTAGACAGAGATAAAACAGATCTGGGAATGCAAAATAAACGAAAATGGAAAATTACTAAATGGAGGAGTTTGGACATGAAAATTTATGTGGGGGTGGGGATTCAAGGCAAGAACACACCCTCGAAATTTAAAATCGATCTGAGCTCTTGGCTTACAGCAAGAATTCATGGAAGTCACCACTATCCAACAGGACAGAACCTTGACGATGGCTCCGTGACGGCTCGTAGGCGGCACGAACGGCGGCGGCGGGGGCACAGATGATCACCGGAGATAGAGGGGAGGGGATAGGAGGTAGAAACCACTCTAGAACTGGAGGTTGGAGGAGAGGAACCAGAGGGGAGGAGCTGGGGGCGCAAAAAACCTTTGGCCTTTCAACCAATTTTCTGAATTTTCACTAGTACTCATATGAAAATACAATCTTTTATATGATTCACATCAAATGCAATGTGAACCCTTGGATCTAGGGGTGGGGATTGAAGGGCTAGGATTAAGTGTGAAACACACACTAAAATTAATACAATAATAAGGGGAGAGGGGCGCCCCCTTGACCAAGGGGTATGGTAGGTGAAGGTAGGTGACCTACCTTGGACCAATTTAACCACTTGTCTACCCATGTGGCATTTGACATTCAACCCTTCTAGATGGCCACCTAGGATGGTTGACCAGCCCCACATGAGTGACATGGACCAATGGGAAAGGGCTGAGGGCCCCCTTGCTGGTCCTACTGATAAATTACAAAGAAACCCAAACAATCCGTGGGAATGACGCATTGGCTTATAAAGCCGTACAATTGCGCATATACTTTCCCGTGGATATACAAATAAACTAAAGGACATAGATGCAAAATAAAATGTACATGCTCGGTGTCGATTCCCATCAACTCTCCCCGGGTGGGAGGAACTCGACCCCGTCGAGTAGGGGTATGGGTGCTCGGGTACTCCGGCGGATCCGTCACCGTTCCAAGTAACGCGGGTATGCTCCACTCCAAGTGACCGTCACCTGCTCATTCCATATATACTCGATATGCACAAGCTGCTATGGGCTAAAGGTGGACACTCCAAATGGGGCACTCTCAAAAGGGAAGGAAGCGGCTCGAAGACTCACTAGGAATCACCGCTGAGTCCATATAGGTGACTGATCCGGGTATAGATGTAGAACCGATCTCATACTCATCAAGTGAGTCCAATCGTCTCTTACTCATAAGAGATCGACAACGAGCTTACACAAGACACATGCAGACAAACAAACAACACACAAAGAAAAGCACACCGACTCACCTATGACCCTAGACACACCTAATGTTAGTCCGACCCGTACATGGATGACGGCGGACCAGGACACCCGAATGTGTGCCATACATGCATTTGACGTAACCGGAGGTTGACGTCATGGGGAACTCCTAGACATACTAGGATGCACCAATCATGGACATTGGGCTTGGATGCGGGAAGTTCGGGAGGTGCGGGTGGTTTAGAGGGATCGGGGAAACCAAAGTCTTCCTTACCCCCGAATGATGGTTCGGACCTATGGCTATGTGCAGTTTGCTTGGCCCGAGTGGAAAAGGTGGGATAGTGAACTCCGCAGAAGAAGGGTAGTGAGTATGAAAACTCGGGAGGTTCACTAGTGAAGGGGTCAAAAGGGTCGAAGCATGAAGTGGGTTCCAACATGACATGGTCCCAAGTTTGGAATTCATAGTCACTGCCATACATTAGGATCGGTGGGACGACGGACATGTGTAGAAAATAGGACTCCTCCCTTGGGCAAAAGGGAATGAATTCGGGCTCGGCCGGTAAGGGAAGGAGTAAGAGGACCTCCGTAGTGACACAACCCACGGTGCACTCGGAGGTAATAGACCCTAAGGCCGGATGAGTGAGGCTAAGACTAGTGGGTTGGTCAAAGCCTCGGGCCAATAGATGCGTCAACTTCCATTGTGAATCTAATCCCATGATAAGATCGTCCAACGTATCAACATGGTGACTAGATCGAAATGTGGTATGGAATGAGTTGACCGGCACTAAAGGTAAGGTGGGGTCCATGAAGGGGAAGGGATGTGGGACCAAGCCATCCTTGAGCCAACTAAGAAGCGGCTCGGCTATGAAAAGCGTACCCGTCAGAAACACGGGTGGCTCGGGCTTGGGTGGTTCCAAATGAGAGGGTTCCGAAGCAAGTTCGAAAAGAAAGGGTGGTGAGCATGGGTCCGTAGGAGGAGTGGACTGATACGAGTGGACGGGTGGTGACACGGAGATGGTCGGCCGAAGGATGTCATGGAAGATGAACTTGCCGGGTAGATGAGGTGGATATAAGGTGCTGGTCCTCGTATCCCGGTCAAAGATCGCTCTCCTCTCTTCCAACCATGGTCGCCCTAACATAATGTATGGGCCTGTTGGCGTACCAAGGTTGCACCATGCACCATCGCAGTAAAGAGTGGAGCCGATCATCCTTTCAAACTCGACAAAAGCAAAATCCCCATCGTGGATAATCTTACCCACCTTGGAGAGGGACTCCACGACATCAAGAGAAACCCAATTATCTGAATCCTTATGAGCAAAATGGAGTCTCGTTGTGGACCCATTGGGTAGGGTAGCTTTAGTAACGAGATGAGTGAAAGCTAATGGTCGGGCCATGAAGGCGTTGGATTGGGCCACAAAGGATGTCCCTTCGGACGCATGGTCTTGGGTAACGGCCATGGGTAGCGGTCATGGACATGCATACACACGGTGACAAGACACTAGACCGACTATGCAAGTTTGGAATGCATGCACACTAAGGACCCTAGACGTAAACCAAGACTCGGTACGTGGCGGAGATAACTGATCCGAAGATCACTCGCGCAAGTGTGCGACCTTCCCGATAGGCGTAGCCTAACGTTCGGACAACACCTTTTGAGATACCGGGTTATTGGGATGCAATGCAAAAGACACTTTTTTTTGACACCCTAGACTCAACTCGCTCTGATACCAAATTGATGCGGGACGAGACACGGACACGACAAGCTCGCAGTTGTCCCTTAACGAGGGAAGCGTCGGACGTGTGCGGTTGATAAACCGGCAATGAGCTAGGGTGATCGGCTCTCTCGTGTGCCCGGATCGGGTCACGGGACGGTCTCGCACTCTCTCGCAGCAATGGTAATGAATAGATAAAGCGAGCTAGATATCCTTACACATGCTCTCTATCAGCGGCATAAACAAATATATATGAAGTAAGAAAAATACCAAGTAAGGGAGCGAATGCGATACCTCCACGCGCTCGGCGTGGGGAAGGCGGACCCGGCCGAAACTCGTACTCCCGAGATAAATATTACACAATGATGACAGTAATGAAATACCGCCTACTCCACGCAGGGAGGTAAAGGGCGACACAATGGGGTCCGGGAGGACCGATTTCGAGTTGACGGGCGGCTTCTCGCGTAGCTTCGGCCGCACACGTACTCGCGCCTGTGGGGCCCACTTGCTGTCCGGAGGGGCCGTGTGGGACCCTGTGGCACCGCTGTGGTGGTGGATGCCTGGATGAGCGATCCCTGGAGTGGAGGCGCTCTGGTTCACCGGCCGGAGGCCGGGCGGCTCCGATCGGCACCGGTCGGAACAACCGGCCACGGATCTGTAACTTCTGGTTTTCAGCGCGCGTCCCGGCGAGAACGGACGCTGCGATCAGCCCCGATGTCAGATCGACACGAAACTAGCACCGTTGGAAAGCTAACTTCAAATACTTCAATCTAGGCTTGAAGATATGGCCTGGATCTGCACGGATCTAGGCTTTAATGAATTGTTGAGTTACTGTTGTACAGTGACCGGGCTCTCCGATCTGCAGAGAACTTGTCTGAGAACTACCTTTGACCGATATGTGAACGTCCGAATCTGAAATGGTGGTCTTTAGAAAAGTTGTAGGAAATCAAGCTAGGAAAACGGAAAAACTATTTTGGAAAAGTTTGGATGTGGCTACGAATTGATAGGATTTTTGAACTGGAAGTGGGTCGGATCTGGAATCTGACTAAAGGCGCTGTAGCAGAGATAGAACACGAATTTTGAAAAATAGATAGAGGGCAGATAAAAAATCTGGAAAAATGGTGGATGTAGGGGATGATGGAACGAACTCCCAGTAAAATTGGGAGGGTTTGAAAAATTCAAAAAGGTGGTCGGAGATGGGAAACTCAGAGCTATTGTCACTGTAGATAGAGATAAAACAGATCTGGGAATGTAAAATGAACAAAAATGGAAAATTACTAAATGGAGGATTTGGGACGTGAAAATTTAGGTGGAGGTGGGGATTCAAGGCAAGAACACACCCTCAAAAGTTCAAATCCATATGAGCTCGTGGTTGACAGAAAGAATTCGTGGAAGTCACCTCTGTCCAGCAGGACAGAACCTTGACGATGGCTCCATGGCAGCTCGTAGGCAGCACGAACGGCGGCGGCGGCGGCACAGATGATCACCGGAGATAGAGGGGAGGGGATAGGAGGTAGAAACCACTCTAGAACTGGAGGTTGGAGGAGAGGAACCAGAGGGGAGGAGCTGGGGGCGCAAGAAGCCTTTGGCCTTTCAACAAATTTTCTGAATTTTCACTAATATTCATATGAAAATATAATCTTTTATATGATTCACATCAAATGCAATGTGAACCCTTGGATCTAGGGGTGGGGATTGAAGGGCTGGGATTAAGTGTGAAACACACACAAAAATTAATACAATAATAAGGGGAGAGGGGCGCCCCCTTGACCAAGGGGTATGGTAGGTGAAGGTAGGTGACCTACCTTGGACCAATTTAACCACTTGTCTACCCATGTGGCATTTGACATTCAACCATTCTAGATGGCCACCTAGGATGGTTGACCAGCCCCACATGAGTGACATGGATCAATGGGAAAGGGCTGAGGGTCCCCTTGCTGGTCCTACTGATAAATTACAAAGAAACCCAAACAATCCGTGGGAATGACGCATTGGCTTATAAAGCCGTACAATTGCGCATATATTTTCCCGTGGATATACAAATAAACTAAAGGACATAGATGCAAAATAAAATGTACATGCTCGGTGTCAATTCCCATCAATTCCTAAATAATTGATGTCTTGTTTCAATTGTTCTGTTTCTGCTTCGGAGCCCAAACAGCTTTGGGTTCCAAAATTCTCTACCTGATTGTGATTGCAGGTATGCCTGGCAGCCAGAAGCAATATGTGGTATCTTGATAGTGGCTGCTCCAGGCATATGACAGGAGACAAGACCAAATTTTGCATGCTGACTGAGAAGAATGGAGGCCTTGTCACCTTTGTAGGAAATACAAAGGGTAGAATCATCGGATCAGGTAAAGTAGGTAAGTGTACTACCTGTTGCATTGAAGAGGTACTGCTGGTTGATGGTCTTGCATACAATTTACTCAGTATCAGCCAGCTATGTGACAAAGGACACAAGGTAGTATTTGACTCTCAACATTGCAAAATCTTTGAACCTGATTCGGATATAGTTAAATTTTCAGGAAAAAGGGTAAATAACATCTACTGGGTAGATTTAGATGATTTAGCTCATTCTAATCTTTGCCTAACTGCAAATAAAGTTGACTTAGCATTCCTGTGGCATCGTAGATTAGGCCATGCCAGCTATACGGTTTTACATAAATTAAATAAACATAGCATGGTTAGAGGACTCCCTGACGTTTCTTTCAAGAAGGAAATTAAGGTGTGCAGTGCATGTACACAATCCAAGCAAACAAGGAAGTCATTTAAATCAAGAACTGAAAACATGTCCTTTAAACCTTATGAACTGATACACATGGACTTATTTGCACCCACGCGTTCAGCCAGCTTGTCAGGGAGAAGATATGGATATGTTCTAGTTGATGACTTCTCCAGGTATACTTGGATCTTTTTCCTTAAACATAAAAATGATGCATTCATTGAATTTCAGGAGTTCTATTTGAAAATAAAAAAGAAAAATGAAAATTTGATTGAAAATATCTTATCTGGTCATGGAGGTGAGTTCGAGAATTCTTAATTTGATGAATTTTGCAGGGTCAATGGGATTAATCATCGGTTCTCCTCACCTAGGACGCCTGAGCAGAATGGAATAGTAGAAAGGAGGAACCGGACGATTGTGGAGATGGCACGTACACTGCTTGTTGAAGGTGGCTTACCAAGAAAATTTTGGGCAGAGGCAGTTAATACTGCATGCCACATAATCAACAGAGCCATGGTAAGGCCTTTCACTCAGAAAACTCCTTATGAGATTCTGAAAGGTAAGAAGCCTTCAATTGTTTATTTCAAGGTCCTTGGCTGTAAATGCTTCATTAATGTTAATGATAAAAGAGATCTTGATAAATTTGAACCTAAAAGTGATCCAGGAATTTTTCTTGGGTATTCTGAATACACTAGAGCATATAGAGTGTACAATCTTAACTCTAAAACTGTTGAGGAATCTCCACATATTGTATTTGATAAATCCCTAACTAAATGTGAAAATGGTCTGTACAGGAAAGAAGATGATGGAGAAATATTGAATGAAAGACAATCTGCAGACCAATCAGATCAAGAAGAAGAGCCAGAAGAAAATAATGCAGAGGAGCCTACTGTTCAGGGGGAGGTAAATGAAGATCAAGGTAACCAAATTACCAATGTCAGATTCTCAAGAGATCATCCTATTGAGAACATCATTGGTGATTTGCATGAACCTCCTAGGACTAAGGGTTTTCTTAGAGCTCAAAATGAATTAAATGCATATGCATTGGTTTCGCATGTAGAACCCAAGTCTATTGACATTGCCCTAAAGGATGTGCATTGGATCAATGCCATGCACGAGGAGCTTAATCAGTTTGACAGGAACAAGGTGTGGCATCTAGTCCCACCTCCTGTTGATGGAAATGTCATTGGGACGAAGTGGGTCTTTATAAATAAAACTGATGAGCTAGGTAATGTTGTCAAAAATAAGGCCAAACTTGTTGCTCAGGGGTATAACCAAGAATTCGGAATTGATTTTGAAGAGTCTTTTGCCCCTGTAGCCAGGTTAGAAGCCATTAGAATTCTGTTAGCTTATGCATGCTCTCTTGGAATATATATCCAGCAGATGGATGTAAAATCTACTTTTCTCAATGGGAAAATTAAGGAGGATGTCTTTGTTCATCAACCTCCTGGCTTTGAATGCTCAGACTTCCCTTCCCATGTATATAAGTTGAATAAAGCTCTCTATGGTTTGAAGCAAGCTCCTAGAGCTTGGTATGACAAGCTCAGCAAATTCCTTATCGACAAGAAGTTCTCAAGAGGTGAGATTGACCAAACTTTGTTTACAAAGGTAAGTCACCCTGACATACTTATTGTTCAGATTTATGTGGATGACATTATTTTTAGTTCAACTAACCCAAAGATGTGTAAGGAATTTTCTGACTTAATGACACAAGAGTTTGAAATGATCTCAATGAGTGAGCTGAAACTCTTCCTTGGATTGCAAGTGACTCAAACAAAAGATGGAACCTTTATCACCCAGTCCAAATACATTAGGGACCTCCTGAAGAAATACAAGCTCGAAGACCTCAAGGACATTGCAGCTCCAATGGGTACCTCCACAAGTCTTGATCAAGATACAAAAGGTAACCCAGTGGATCAAAAGCTGTATAGAGGTATGATCGGATCCCTCTTGTACCTCACTGCATCAAGGCCTGATATACAATTTGCAGTATGTTTATGTGCTAGATTTCAGGCTAGTCCTAAGGAGTCTCATTTTAGTGCAGTGAAAAGGATCTTTAGATATCTGTCAGGCACCCAAGAACTTGGTCTTTGGTACCCTGCCAGGTGTGAGTTTGAGCTTATATCTTACACTGATGCAGACTATGCTGGGTGTCGGATAGATAGGAAGAGCACTAGTGGATATTGCCAATTCCTAGGTGGCTGCCTAGTATCTTGGGCCTCTAAAAAGAAACACACTGTAGCACTCTCCACTGTAGAGACAGAATATGTTGCTGCAGGGAATTGTGCTGCCCAGGTACTATGGATCAAACATCAGCTCTCAGATTATCAAATAAACCTGGGATGTATTCCTATTCTTTGTGATAACACTAGTGCCATCTGCCTTACTAAAAGTCCTGTTCACCACTCTAGGACTAAGCACATTGATATCAAACATCATTTTCTTAGAGATGCTGTGAGCAAGAGTGAAATTGAATTAGTCTTTGTTGAAACTGAAAAACAAGTTGCCGATATTTTTACAAAACCTCTTGGACATGAAAGATTTAGATATTTAAGAAGAGAACTGGGGCTTTGTAAATTTCAGCACTAAAATGACTAATTTTTCTCTTGAAATATCTTTTAGAGTACTTGAAATAATTGGTTTGCATGTTCTTGATCTTGTGAATAAATTTGGTTAATGATGGAATAACCTCCTGTGGACTGAGTACATCAGTTGCTGCACATCTTGCACACATTATCCTTGTAGTCGATGCATAGTAGGGCATATAGTCGACAGATGGTTGCGCATGTAGTCAATTAATTGCATTGTATAGACTTTATGTTGAAGCATGCTCTACACATAGTCAATGCACCCAATGTATTAACTGCATGATAGGTTGAATCATTGCATTGTTTTGAAATGCATATTGTTGTCAGGGGGAGGTTTGCATTATTAGAACTAAGTTCAACCCCTTCACAGAATGGATAATAGTCTAGTGATTGGTTCATTATCGTGAGCTGAAATTATTACAACCCTTATGTTATAAGAATCACATGTGCTTACTGATTGAAACTAAGGTTTAACTTTAATAGACTGTGATGTTTAAAAGACTATCTTCTGAAAATAAGATGATAGAAAGTATTTATAGCTCTTAACCTCTATCTCATGATTATGATAGAACAAGTCCTCACAGTACCCGAACATGACGGAGTTAGTGTTGGTTAAGGTTTGAAAACTAAGAATCTTGTATTGTTCTTAAACAAGTCTCTCCGAAAATCACAAGGGTAGCTAAATTGAAGATCATCAAAGTAAAAGAAGTGAACAAAGTGGCATAGCAATGACTGAGTTTCACTGAGAAACTGAGGTCTCCGTCAAAGAAATGGAGAGTACCTTAAGTCATGAAGTGACTCAAGTTATCTCTGTTCAATTGTTCGAATCTACTAGGGAGATTTCACTGAGTAACTAGGGGTATTGGCCTCTGATCAAGGTATACCCTTAACGTCAAAGGTGCAAATTATTCCTGTAGCCTAGATCAGAAATAGATATAGTAGTTTATGCTTAGTAACTGGGAGTATTGGCCTCTGATCAAGGTATACACCTAATGTCAACGGCATAAATAATACTTGTCTATTCAATATGTTCCAGATTCAGAAGCATGTGAATGAAATTACTGTAACCCTTAGAAAACAAATATCATCTGAGGGTCAATTGTTTAATCTCAATACATGTTCAGGTGTCTTTCCTTGTCTTTCACTTTCTCTGAAGTAACTAGGGTCTTGTATCGACCTAAACTATTATTGTCATGTGACTTAACTTCATTGCTATAACTGCAGCATATGATCCTATCTCAAAAAGCCAGTTCTCTCTCCTCACCTTCTATCACTGTTAAACCTAATTGACATCAAGAAAGCCATTACTCGATTCATATATTTTAAGGATTGTGCTCACATTCTGAACTGCCACATAAGTCTGTGCTCCTTATTTTCTGATGGCAAAGGGGGAGAATGTGCAAGGGGGAGACGGGAGATGGGATAGGAATCTCATTTAGTGCATACGTCTAAGTGCATCTAAGTGCATGAGTCTGTTCTCGCATGAACCGATCTCATGGCATCTATTCATTTTGTGCTCGCATGAACCGATCTCATGGCATTTATTCATTGTGTTGCCATCATCAAAAAGGGGGAGATTATTGTGCCCCCTGTGCATTGATGAAGTTATATAGTTTTGATGATAGCAACCACTAATGAATCATGTAAGATAAGAATTAGTAAATGTTCTGCATGCTTCATCATTCTTCATACTTCAGCATATATATTGTGTGCATTACCACAATATGGGCATTGCGTTGACGCAGCCATATGGCGCATTGTCTGTTCTCTGCATCAGGTTCATTCAAGTTCGTGCACAGCTTGCATTGGTGCATTATTTTTAGTTACACGCCACATAGTCAGTGCATTGACCATCTCGTGCGTATCTCTAATTGATGCATGTTTGCATGTGTTAGCCAAAGTAAGTGCACTCGTTTGGTCCATGCAGACACTTAGTCTGCACGGCTGCTTTCACAACTGAGCAAGTCTATACATCGCCGCATGATATCAAGTCTATACACTCTTTACCATGCAATCAAAGTCTATACACTCCATTGCTGGTACGAGTGGTTAAGTTCATGCATCATCTGATGTGACACAAATGTCTGATGTCGTCAAACTCATGTACACAATATCGTGTTGCTGCACCACACCATTTAAATAAGCCTCTCTTGGCCCCATGGGTATCAACAGGTTCTTTTAAACGGCCATGTCGACCATACTTCAGCCAGAGCTCCATAGGGTTGGACCATCTCATATGGTCGGAATTATGAAATACAAACCGCACTGAGGCCTTTTAACTCTAGAATCTTAGAGGACATCTTAATATGATTATCTTTAGAATAATTCTATCCGGGTCTGCACTTCCCAGTGAGCCAAAAGTAGAGATAGCTGGTTCCATTCTTTCGAGAATCCTATCTTCTTGGGCTCATGTTGCTTTGAACAAAATGCAACCACAGGTATTCTTCAGAGAACTTTTATGAGAGAGAGATAAAGAGTGAGAGGATAGAGAGGATGGGAGAATGGCAAAGGGAGAGAGAGATGATGAGTGAAATAAGGCACCCGCGGCCATGCTCCTTACGTGGGGAGAGGGGGATTGAGAAAGAGAGAGAGAGAATGAGTAGAGAGAGAGAGAATAGTGAGGGAGTTAGAATGGGATGCGAGGAGCGCAAGTCACGACAGGAAGGGGCATGGAGCCGGTTGGGCGTGCTGGTGAGCCTGCCGGCACGACAACGACGACAGCCGGTGCGTGCTTGACGATGGTGCAGTCACCGTCCGGAGTAGGTTGGGGTTGCTTGGCACTGTCGAGTGGTGGTGAGTATGTACGCACATGCATGCCGGGGACGTACTCGGCGGAGATGGACAATCGCTTGACGACGGCTGGGACCGGCAGTTGCTGTCTAGCGATGGTGCACGCATGGCCGTGGTGGGAGATGAGGAGGTGGCTCGATGATGCATGCATGTTGGGGACGTTTGTAAGATCTGGCGGCGTGGCCTACCTCCGTGATGTGGCGTGTGATTGCTAGCCTGCATGATGCGAGGAGGGGAACTGCGATGGCATTGCTAGCGAAGGGGTCTTGGACCCTCCTCATCTTGATGGGACAGACGCACCAAATAGTGCTCTGTTCTATCTAGCTTCAACGTGGGCATCCATGGGTTTTCCTGGCAGAGTGTGGGTGATTTGGGGGTGTTGTAAGGGGGGGTTGGAATACAGAGAATAGAAAAGGGGGGGGGAGGGGGGGATGAGTATAGAGGGGAAAAAAGAGTGAGGGGATATGGAGGAGGGGAGTTGGAACGGGGCAAGGGAGAGAGAGTGGGGAGGGCAGGAGGCACTGGCGGTGCCCCTGTTCTAAACAGGGGGCCGCCGCGGGGGGGGGGGGGGGTTTGAGGCTGCGAGGGAGAGGGGGGAGAGAGGGCTGGCGGTCGGCGGGGCTGGCAGGTGGTGTGGGATAGGTACGTGAGGGGGGCAGGGCATGTGTGATGGGGATGGCGAGAGTGTTAGAGAGGGAGGGGTAAGCCGTGCGTGGTTGAGGCTAGTGAGGGAAAGAGGGCGAGAGACAAAGGAGAGAGGGGGGGAAGACGTGGCGAGCTCCTTCGCTTTGGGCATTGGGAAGGGTTGGCGGGGCAAGTGGTGGCGCTGGTTACAGACGGTGGGCAGAGGGTGCCTAGCAGGGAGCTTAAATGGCAAGACAGAAGAAGGGGAAGATGACTTTATGGGGAGGGAGGATAGGGAAAAGGAGTGGGGAAAAGAAGATGGCAGCGAGAGGGAGGGGTGCTGGTGTGTGATCAAAGAAAGGGGTAGTAGAGAGGGGGTGGGAGGTTATCGTGGTGAAGGGGGAGGGAAGGTGGGGGAAGGGAGAGTGCGGGAGACTGCAGGAGGGAATGGGGAGAAAGACGAGCTGAGGGAGGAGAAAAAGGAGGATAGGAGCCTGGCCTACAGAAGAAGTTTAGAGGGAGAGGAGGGGGGAGATAGACTACCACTGCAGGGAAAGATGGGGTTGAGGGCCGGAGGAAGGGAGGGTTTGGGTAGGTGGCCAGATTGTGGAGGTGAGGGTGGGGGGGAGATGGAGAAGCCAAGGGAGATGATAGAGGAAGAGAAGGCCAGCGGCCATGGGGGGGTTTTAGCAGGTAGGTTTGAGGGAGAGAGAAGGCAGATAGGGGAGGATGGTGAGACAAGAGAAAGCTAGAGAGAGGGTAGGCCTGCGAAGTGGGAAAGCTGGTAGGAGGGAGAGGAGACATCGTGGGAGAGAAAGAAGGGGGAAGAGAGAAGAGAGAGGGGGAGGGGGTCTGGGCCCCTCGTGGAGGCTTCACATTGTTTTCCAAAATTTTTGATTCCATTCTATTCCTTACGTGGGGTTACAAGTAACTTAAATAGAAAAGAGTGGGAAGGGGAGAGGTCACATTTAAAGGGGAGGGGGTGGGACACATAGAAAACCCAAAGGACATGGGTTCTTAGGAGGACTCTCATGAGTGCACACTAGGGCCTAGTTATAGCTATATATCTATTCCTAATAATAAAAGGAAACTCACAATAGGCCCACTTATATCATTTCATGTGGCCCATTAACATAAAACATTTAAACATAGCTAATATAGTTTCAAAGTTGTCGGCGCCGCTTTGACGATCGTCCGTTGCCGCTTGCCGATCCAATGATGATTCCGTCAAACCCCTCCGCTTGGAGGAGGTTCGACCTTGAACCTCGTAGCTCAGGATCCCGGTTGGATGGAGCAACTCGGTTCCCTAAGCTCTGATACCATTTGATGTGACACAAATGTCTGATGTCGTCAAACTCATGTACACAATATCGTGTTGCTGCACCACACCATTTAAATAAGCCTCTCTTGGCCCCATGAGTATCAACAGGTTCTTTTAAATGGCCATGTCAACCATACTTCAGCCAGAGCTCCATAGGGTTGGACCATCTCATATGGTCGGAATTATGAAATACAAACCGCACTGAGGCCTTTTAACTCAAGAATCTTAGAGGACATCTTAATATGATTGTCTTTAGAATAATTCTATCCGGGTCTGCACTTCCCAGTGAGCCAAAAGTAGAGATAGCTGGTTCCATTCTTTCAAGAATCCTATCTTCTTGGGCTCATGTTGCTTTGAACAAAGTGCAACCACAGGTATTTTTCAGAGAACTTTTATGAGAGAGAGATAAAGAGAGAGAGGATAGAGAGGATGGGAGAATGGCAAAGGGAGAGAGAGATGATGAGTGAAATAAGGCACCCGCGGCCATGCTCCTTACGTGGGGAGAGGGGGATTGAGAAAGAGAGAGAGAGAATGAGTAGAGAGAGAGAGAATAGTGAGGGAGTTAGAATGGGACGCGAGGAGCGCAAGTCACGACAGGGAGGGGCATGGAGCCAGTTGGGCGTGCTGGAGAGCCTGCCGGCACGACAACGCTGACAGCCGGTGCGTGCTTGACGATGGTGCAGTCACCGTCCGAAGTAGGTTGGGGTTGCTTGGCACTGTCGAGTGGTGGTGAGTATGCACGCACATGCATGCCGAGGACGTACTCGGCGGAGATGGACAATCGCTTGACGACGGCTGGGACCGGCAGCTGCTATCTAGCGATGGTGCACGCATGGCCGTGGTGGGAGACGAGGAGGTGGCTCGATGATGCATGCATGCTGGGGACGTTTGCAAGATCTGGCGGCGTGGCCTACCTCCGTGATGTGGCGTGTGATTGCCAGCCTGGATGATGCGAGGAGGGGAACTGTGATGGCATTGCTAACGAAGGGGTCTTGGACCCTCCTCATCTTGATGGGACAGACACACCAAACGGTGCTCTGTTCTATCTAGCTTTAACGTGGGCATCCATGGGTTTTCCTGGCAGAGTGTGGGTGATTTGGGGGTGTTGTAAGGGGGGGTTGGATTACAGAGAATAGAAAAGGGGGGGGGGGGAAGGGGGGGATGAGTATAGAGGGGAAAAGAGAGTGAGGGGATATGGAGGAGGGGAGTTGGAACGGGGCAAGGGAGAGAGAGTGGGGAGGGTAGGAGGCACTTGCGGTGCCCCTGTTCCAAACAGTGGGCCGCCGCGGGGGGGGGGGGGGGGTTGAGGCTGCGAGGGAGAGGGGGGAGAGAGGGCTGGCGGTTGGCGGGGCTAGTAGGTGGTGTGGGATAGGTACGTGAGGGGGGCAGGGCATGTGTGATGGGGATGGCGAGAGTGTTAGAGAGGGAGGGGTAAGCCGTGCATGGTTGAGGCTAGTGAGGGAAAGAGGGCGAGAGAAAAAGGAGAGGGGGGGAAGACGTGGTGAGCTCCTTCGCTTTGGGCATTAGGAAGGGTTGGCGGGGCAAGTGGTGGCACTGGTTACAGACGGTGGGCAGAGGGTGGCTGGCAGGGAGCTTAAATGGCAAGATAGAAGAAGGGGAAGATGACTTTGTAGGGAGGGAGGATAGGGAAAAGGAGTGGGGAAAGGAAGATGGCAGTGAGAGGGAGGGGTGCGGGTGTGTGATCAGAGAAAGGGGTAGTAGAGAGGGGGGTGGGAGGTTATCGTGGTGAAGGGGGAGGGAAGGTGGGGGAAGGGAGAGTGAGGGAGACTGCAGGAGGGAATGGGGAGAAAGACGAGTTGAGGGAGGAGAAGAAGGAGGACATGAGCCTGGCCTACAAAAGAAGTTTAGAGGGAGAGGAGGGGGGAGATAGACTGCCACTGCAGGGAAAGATGGGGTTGAGGGCCGGAGGAAGGGAGGGTTTGGGTAGGTGGCCAGATGGTGGAGGTGAGGGTGGAGGGGAGATGGAGAAGCCAAGGGAGATGATAGAGGAAGAGAAGGCCGGCGGCCATGGGGGGGTTTTAGCAGGTAGGTTTGAGGGAGAGAGAAGGCAGATAGGGGAGGATGGTGAGACAAGAGAAAGCTAGAGAGAGGGTAGGCCTGCGAAGTGGGAAAGCTGGTAGGAGGGAGAGGAGACATCGTGGGAGAGAAAGAAGGGGGAAGAGAGAAGAGAGAGGGGGAGGGGGTCTAGGCCCCTCGTGGAGGCTTCACATTGTTTTCCAAAATTTTTGATTCCATTCTATTCCTTACGTGGGGTTACAAGTAACTTAAATAGAAAAGAGTGGGAAGGGGAGATGTCACATTTAAAGGGGAGGGGGTGGGACACATAGAAAACCGAAAGGACATGGGTTCTTACGAGGACTCTCATGAGTGCACACTAGGGCCTAGTTATAGCTATATATCTATTCCTAATAATAAAAGAAAACTCACAATAGGCCCACTTATATCATTTCATGTGGCCCATTAACATAAAACATTTAAACATAGCTAATATAGTTTCAAAGTTGTCGGCGCCGCTTTGATGATCGTCCGTTGCCGCTTGTCGATCCAATGATGATTCCATCATCATCACTCCAGAAAGTCTGTACATTGGTGTCGCATGCACACTAAGTCCATGCACTCCTTGATGGCATGCCCGTGCATTCATTATCAATGTGCATACTTTACTTTATGCATACTGCATTGAATTGTCTCGCACATACACTAAGTCTGCACACGACTGCCTTGATGTCGTAGCAAGTCTATACATGATGCATTCAGGCTTAAGCGTCACGCACAGAAAGTCTGTACATTGTTTACACATTGCACTATAAGTCTGGTCACTCATCGATAGCATGTCTGTACATTCATTCCCAATGTGCATACTTCTTTATATACAAAATGCATTACATGCATTCAAAGTCTGTACACTCGTGGATGATGTGTTCGTGCATTCATTCTCGTTGTACATACTCTCTTATATGCATACTGCATTTTATGCATCAAGTATATACAGGCTTAGATCAAATCTCGTACCAACTATATGCTCTAATCCTTGCAGGATATCTGCTGGTCGAGGAACTTAAGAAGGGCACGTGATCCAAGAAGCCAGGATCGTGACACGTGTAACGCAGTGAGATGAAATACTGCCACGTGGTCAAGGCGCTCTGGGCGAGAATTGTGGAGGACACACGCCCACCTCTCTGATGCTATAAATAGAAGACTTCTCCATCTGGAGAAGGGTGATCGTGATCAGAAGATCTGTGTGTGCTATTGAGAACAGAAGAAAAAGAGAGAGTGCAGCAGAGAAGAAAAGAAACGATCCAGAGAGAAGAGAGAAAGAGAATTTAGTGAGAGGAGTCTGAGAGAATTTCTCTGAAAGATTGTCCATCAGTTTCCTGGTTCAGATACCAGAACTGAGATTGCTCATTGTGAGCTACATTCCAATTGAGTTTTCTTATTTTTTGTCTGTTTCCATTTCATTTTCTGAAACCTTGTTTTCAAGCTGTTAGTTAGTAGAGCTAAGCTGTATTGCTCAGCGGGCAGAGGAGGATTCCTCTGGACGGGTTAAGCTGTAGTCCCCAGCGGTTGGCAAAGCTGTAATACCCAGCGGTCAAGCTGTTAGTCAGCGGTTGTAGGCAAGCTGTGAGGCCCAGCAGTTGAAGCTGTGAATCAGCGGTTGAAGCCACATTCCAGGTTGGAGTGTGGGGTGGACGTAGATCTCAGGTTTGAGATCGAACCACCTTAAAAACTTCCAGTCTCCTGTGTGCTTGCCTTGCGAATTGTTGTTCATCATGATCACTTCCATTATATGCTATAGATGCATGCTTAGGTCCGTTTGATTCAGATCTGCTATAGTTGGATTTCTGTGACTGCTCTCTCCTACTTCTCTATCGTCCTACAGCAGCTTGTTTTATTTCCACACTTGTGATTGCTGCAGTCTGGTTTAAATTGGGTGACTGATCTATTCACCCCCCTCTAGATCGTTCATAGTCCCCCATCAGAAACTAGCTTAAAAATCATATATCGGGAACTGCCACGCCACCACTCCCGGGTGGGTCGACACGTCGTAATGTGTCGCCAGGCTACGACTAGTGGAGGCTCACTAGACACAGACTCCAAAGCACGAGTGCTGAAGTACATACAGACACGGAAGCACTGTCGCACGTACTACGAAACACCAAGGAAGCACACCGCTGCCGAAAGACTCAGGACAAGGCAACTAGACCTGTAGACACAATGATCCTTGAGTCTCACGACTCGGAGTCAAGATCGTCGTACGATGCGGAACAAGCCGCCAATCGGTCTAATCCTAAGCCAGAGGGAACGACATGACCACATAAAATGACACACAGGGACATGAGAGAACACCAAGACCCTCAACACATCTGGACACACAAATCGAGGTGAGACAACACCTCAAGGAATCCCGAACCATGTCTCAGGCTGGACAGAACCGCCGAGATGCACACAAGGTCTTATGTCAACCATTGGATCTTACCGGGTTGACCAGGACCTGACAAAGACTTGGAAGCAATACAGACAGGCAGGCATGCCCACCTTATAACGTGGTCACAGCTCTTATAGGATGTCAAGAGACATCCACGGGTCAGTGGGCAAACCACAAGGTCAAGCCAAGACCCTTAGAAATCAAAACCCTGAAAAACAACACCCTGGGAATATGGCGGTCCACCTTTAGGCCGCTATATGGAAGAAGCGGTCGAGGGCAGGGCCGCTACACCCCATCAGAGACAAGCATCTGGAGGTCCTAGACTGGGCCGCTAGGGGACTGTAGCGGTCAAGGATTAGGCCGCTAGGCTCAGTCACCTTGAATCGACCTATCTAGTCAAACCACCCGTAGCGGTCTAAGATAGACGTGCTACATGAACTTGGCGGTCTAAGATTGAACCGCCACACAAACCGCCCTAAGATACTGACCTAAGACCCACGGACTGTAGCGACCGAAGGAAGGCACGCTATGACAAAGAAACGCATGAAGGTTGGGCCGCTAGAGCCAATCGACTTAAAACTTGGACTCGGTCAAAACACACTATGGCGGCCTATAATAGGCGCGCTACAGTAAAATGGCGGTCATACACTAGGCCGCCAACACGAACCGACATAGACTATTGACTCTAGTCAACGACTCCTGGCGCTCCAAGAAAGGGCCGCCAGAGAGAACCGACTGACACGAACATAGAAAAACAACGAGCCTTGGCGCACCAATATAGGGCCGTCAAATGCAAGTGGCGGTCAGAGGTTGGGCCACCAACCTAAACTAACCTCGAAACTACCGACACACTGAAGGATGTGGCGGTCTATCGTGGGGCCGCCAGAGACCTGTAGCGGTCACTGGAACGGCCACCAAAGTGATACGACAGGAAAACTAGGGAAAAGGCCGATCTCGGCCATTCCACGCCCCATTCGTGTCTAGACGCAGGGGAAACTGTCCTAGACGGTAAAAAACACCTTCCACAAGCCTGAAGGGTCACATGCAACCATTCGTTCGAGAGAAACGGGCGATTCCAACCAATCGACCCAAATTGGGTCACCGGGGTTCCCGGACTCCTACCGGCCCCGAATGACGACCAATCGCGATGAAACTTGCGGGAACGAGATCCAGAAATCCCGAGGGTTCGTTTGGTACTAATTTTACTGAAAATGGTCACCATTTTTCGGCGAACCCTGTGAACACCCCAAAAGCATGATTTTACCGAAACTGAGCGAAACTTGCTCAAACTCGCACCAAACAACGCGAAATTAGAGGGAAAACGTAGAAGAGAAGTAGAGCTTCCATCTTCCTACCTCCACTGAAGAAACCGTGCGCCGAAGTGACTAAACCACGCCGAAAACTATGTCACGAACTCGACCATCGGCTTTGAATCCACCGTTCAGGATCGCGCCAGAACTGATCCGATCCTCGCCCCATCGCGCTTCAGACCACTCCCACGGCATCACCTCTACCTGCCCGAGCCTCCTCCGTCTGCAGCCGGAGTCGGAAGGGCAAGAGAAGATAGAAAACGGCGGAGAGAGAGGTCACGACGGTGAAATGAGAAGGGAGGAGAGAGGAAGGAAAGAAAAAGGAAAATAGAAATTTCCCTAATTTCCAAAAATTCCATAATTGGCCCGAAAATGGACTAATTTAGAAAAATACGCAAAAATAGTCGAAATGATCCTTGGGAAGACTACAACGCAACTGCAGCGTCCACGAGTCGATGAACTGAGAAATAAACTCACCACAGGGTTCCGTAACTAGTACGAGAGAAAAACTCACGTGGATCGTTAAACTCAACTCAGGACCCACAAAAGTGATCCGAAACTCTCTGAAGAAGATCCGAAAGACCCAATAAGAGTCTTGGGGATTACACCTTCTTAACTTAATTAATTCTATCCATTAACTCTTAATGGAATTAGTGGGCTTTCCGATCACGAAAAGCACCAAGCAACGCTTCATGATCCCAAAAGACATTTGGGATAAGCAACCCACTCTGGAACCTTTCAGTCTACAGATTCCACACAGCTATAGATCCTCCTTCATCCAATGCCCCACCAGGACTAGGGTATGGTGAAACTGTTAAACCCTATTGAATCTCGGTTCAACTGAATCCTGTACTCTAAACAGGTTCATTAGAAAAACTTCTTTTTCATAATGAACTCCCATACCCTTGCCATGGATTTTCCTGAGTACAGATCCGTAGGGCATTCTCTCTCATATATCATACTGAGAGTGAATGATCCCTTGTTGTCAAACTAATTACCTTCGCATGAGTTCCACTGAGTCCGAATAACTAACTATACAAGATCACTTAACAGAAGTCCATAAGTCAGTAATCAAATACTCAACATCCCTTATGCAAGACATCTTTAGTGACTCTGGTCTAAGATCCAACTGTGCTACTTAGACATAGAATACCTTGATTGATAGTCAGTATGATTACCATTCAAGAATTCTAGATCAGGTCAGTTCAGTGTACTCATTCCACTAATGAGCACCCACACACGTACTTCAATGTCTCCACACAGATGATTATGAGAACAATCACACCCATCATATGAGTAAGTATCATGTGTGCCACTCTATCCGAATCTTTAATGTCCCTTCTTGAAGATCCTATGACTGGGAACATTTAGAACATGTGTATCCGGATGACTGATCTCATTATCATAATCTCATTATGATCCAGCTATCATCACACAGGTTCAGGGACTTCATCACATTCAAATCATGAACACAAATTAAATGCAACGAATAAATGTCATTAATATAAAATTGAATAAGATATTGCAAGAAATGTCACCATCACATCTCATGTGACTGGCTTGTAGGGCATACATTTCTATCATGAAGGTGGTTCAACAAATAAAACGAAAAATATTGATCGACAACCTTACAGGTGGTGGGGATCATTTGGAAGGCTAGCCCTCGATGTTCCCCATTCATCGCACGGTGCATGATTGCTGTCCGGGAATAACCATCTCTCGGAGTTCGTCTTGACTCTTCATGGACGAACCTCCTATCGCCTCCCCAATATTCTTCGGGACAAGGGAGGTGCTGCCAAAATATCCTTTAAATGTGTTTTCATCAAAAATATATGTGAATGAACGTTCGAATAAAGCAATGAATAATCAGAATGACGTCGAAAGCCAAATTCTACCCTTAATCCTTGAATAAGAGGAATAAACAGCTAAGCGCTCCGTACTCGTCTGTATGAACCTGTGCATGAGCATCCGCACCTGCCCGGCTCTCCGGTATATCAAATGGTGACTTGTTGAAAGTTGGGTTAGGTTAGGCTAGAAGCAATTGTTGAGGGGAGTTTGTGGGGAAGAATGTTGTCTTCTCTGATTTATGATCCTCTAAATTTAATGTGTTTTGATGCTGGCAATAGTATATACTGTCCTAAATTTTGATATTGGTAACAATGCATTGTGTTCATAATTTTGATGATTGGCTATTGTGTTTTTGCCTTACATAAGGTCGGTGCACATGTCTATCGCTACATTAGGTCGATGCACATTCAATATTTCATTCATAAAGGTCAGTGCACATTTTCATCTGCAAATAACAAGGTCGATGCACATTGCTCCTTGTGCAAGACCAAGATCGATGCACATCCAGTCTGTGCAAGACCAAGGTCAATGCACATCTTGGCATCGCAGAACAAAGTCTGAGCACATTTTGCATTTAGCAAAGTGAGGTCAGTGCACATGTGTTAGCGATAGCATGAAGGTCGATGCATGTCCATTCTGTAGTGTATGAAGGTCGATGCACATTCACTCTATAGTGCATGAAGGTCAATGCATGTTCCTTCTACATTGTATGAAGGTCGATGCACATATGTTAAAAATAGGTATAAGGTCTGTGCACGTTGCATAGTAAGGCAGAGGCAGGTCGGTGCACATTTACTGTAGCACATCTAAGGTCGATGCTCATTTGATCTTTAGTCATACTAAGGTCGATGCATATCTGCCATAGTCATTCACACAAGTCTGTGCACATTACTATTCAGTCAATACAGGTCGATGCTAGTTTAGCCTTCAAGCATCTAAGGTCGATGCATGTTTACTGAAATGTACTTAAAGGTCTACGCACATATCCGTCTGCGCATATATTCAGGTCAAAGCATACTATGCATGATGACAATCCAGGTCGATGCTCATTTATGTTTCTTATGTTCATCAAGGTTAAAGCATGAGTGTCTCTTACAAAGGTCAATGCATATTGAATACTTACACTAACAAAGTGTTTGATAAAATGTCTCATGGCAGGAACTTAAGTGTGAAAAGACTAAGCAACCAGGATCGAACAACTGGGTGGCATAAGGGGGAATTTCATTCCCTATTCGTGGAAGTTGAGAAAGGCACGTGATCCAAGATTCCAGTGATGGGCACGTGAAGCCAGGAAGCTTATAATTGGGCATGTGATTCAAGGCAGTCTTTAGTGGAAATTCAGCCACGTGGACAGCGTGCCTTCATCTCTTTACACGTGGACCTCCAGCGGAGCACCTCATTTTGAATCTCCTTGGGCGGGAACGTGTTTCCCACGCGCCTTTCTCTCACGAGCCTATAAATAGAGGCCTGATCACTCTGAAGAAAAGATAATAAAACAAAAGAGAAGATTTCGAAGCAGAAGAAAGCTTAGAGCTGAAAGCTGAGAGAAGAAGTTAGAGAAAAAAAGAAGAAGAGCATGCAGTTAAGGTCAAGGAGAAAAGCAGAGTGCTGTAAGTTTCATAGCTGGTCTGAGTGAGAAGAGAGTCTATGAGAATTGGTCTTTGTAATTGACTCTTGGATCAGATCCAGAGTCAATCTGATCCTAGAGAGCTATATTTTTTCTTCGATTGTTTCTTTCTTTTTGATTTTTGAATTCTCTTGTAAGCTGTGTATCAGCGGGCGAGGTTGAATCCTCGGACAGCAAGCTGTGAGGCTCAGCAGAGCAAGCTGTGGATCAGCAGTCTGTAGGGATATATTCCCCGAAGCTGTGGATCAGCAGACTTAAGCTGTGTGACAGCAGTAAGCCTTACTCGGTTGAGTAAGGGGTGGACGTAGATCTCTGGATAGAGATCGAACTACCTAAAAAATCTTGTGTCTCGCTTGGAATTTCTCTTGTGGCTGATCTATCCTGATAGCTCATTGTAATTACATTGTTGATATCTCTTACAATTCTGTTGATTACTTGGATCTCTCTGCTAGTCATCCCATATAATTGCTGTGTGAAGAAGTGTTGACAGCTAAAATATGAACAAAGATAAAGATGGGACCAGACCAGCAACGAAGACTGGAAGATGCCTGCAAAGTCAGGATTGAGGGAGGATCCTCACCACCAACCAATTGCCCGGCTAGGACCGTCTCAGGCCTGGCTAATGTCCGGTGTTATCGTCATCATTCAGATGCCAATACTGATAAAGCCCCAGTTTGTTCACCGATGGAACCTTGAGATGATCTCGATACAAGCCGTGTCACCAATGGAAGACCCTTTTGGGTGATGATGCCCTTGAAAGACCCAAATGGGCCTGTGAAAGTGGCTAAAATCCTTTAATTGGGCCTGCAAAAGTTGGCGCCGAAAGTCAATTGCTGAAGCCCAAAAGTTGGCGCCGAGAGTCACTGGCCGAAGCCAAAAAAGTTGGCGCCGAGAGGCTGAAGGCAAGCGGCCGGGAAACCTCGAATGAGCGCGCCGGGAACCAATGTTGCAGGCATGCCGAGTGCCACTGCTATGAACGGGGCTCTATATAAACTCCTTTCTCTCGAACAGCAAAAGGGGATCAGCGGCCAAAGAAAAAAAAGGGGCTGAACAGAAGAGGAGAGAAATCAGAAGAAAAAAAAGAAGGAAAAGGGAGATATCCAGAGGATAGCCAGAAACCCAAAAAAGAGAAAGAGAGAGCCCGAGGAAAAGGTAATCGAAGAAGCAAAGAGAAGATCTGAAGAGAAAGAAGAAGGAAAGGCTCCAGGTGGGCTGCTCCGGGGAGGGAGAGGAGTCAATGCTCCGCCCTCCCCATATTTTCTTTCCTTTTCTTTGATGTAATATATTCTCGATTTATCAGATGTAGCCGGACAATCCCGGTTCTACTTAGTATCTCTCTGCTTCTTATATTCCCTTTCATGGTTGATGTAAGTGTGAGACGATGCAATGAAATGGACTGCTGCAATTGCAGTGATGAATACCGGGCAATCGAAGTTCTTCCCCTTTGCATCCTGTGGATATATCTTCTATTTTGAAATGCATAATAGTTTATACAGTACTGGTTTCAGAATTCTCGTTGGTTCTCTGAAGAGGGATGAGGATAGGGCCCCCACCCCCATCTAATGGGTGATTGGGCTCCATCCCCTTCTCATTTCCTGTCTCAATGACAGATTCTCTGCATATGTTCCGAGTGTTTCCCCTCGAACCCTTCATGTTGTTCAGGAACCCGATATACCAATCTCTTGGTTCTCTAAACTGCCAGGCTTTGGTGAATGATGATTTCGATCACTGGGTCCTCCATTCTAAGCCTTGAATGCTTAGGGCCTGGAGTTTCGATGCCAGAAGCCCATCCATCGCCAGTTTTTGACGCCATTAGGTTCGTCCAGGGGATCAGAGACAGTCATCTCTTGATCCCCCAGACGGCTGACGGCGAACGGAGAAAGCTTCTCAGGGTTCAGATGATGATCTTTCTTTTCCTCTGGCTAATTTGATCTCCCAGCTCCCCTGGCATCCTCCTAACAGAAGCCCCCATGAAAGCCCCCTTTTCTGTGCTCCAGATCTTGCCTTAACCTGAGCCAGAAATCTCAAGAAACCCCGAATAGAGTATCGTTTTGAGCTCTGAAACCCTCACCTACTCACCGTCTCGGCGTGCTAATTTCCACGTCGAGAGCCGAACTGCCGAGAGGCCTTCCTCTCTTGCTAAACGACAAAAAAACCCCTTTCAGACCCTTCCACGTGAGACTACCGGCACCAAGCTCCCGGCGCCAGGCTCCCGGCGCGCCCCGGAGCGCGCCGGGAAGCCTTGCGCCGAGAGCCCCCCTCCTTTCCAAAAGTGAGATGTAAACCTAGGGTCTCTGTCAGATATGATGGATACAGGCACTCCATGTAATCTTATTATTTCCTTCACATACATGGCATCCAAAACATCCACAGTCCACTTTGACTTAATAGGCAAAAAGTGTGCGGACTTTGTTAGTCAGTCAATGATCACCCAAATTCCATCAAGGCCTCCCCGTGTTCGGGGTAAACCCATAATAAAATCAATATCGACACTTTCCCACTTCCATTGTGGTATTTCAAGAGGCTTTAATTTTCCAGCAGGCCTGAAATGCTCTGCTTTTACATGTTGACATACTAAACACCTGCTCACAAAATCGGCCACTTCTCTTTTCATGTTCGGCCACCAAAAAGTTCTCTTCAAATCTTTGTACATCTTTGTAGCTCCTGGATGTATAGTATACTTAGATCTATGTGCTTCTTCAAGAATCTTCTTCTTTATCTCAGTGGAATCAAAGACACATGTTCTCCCTTGAAACAACAATCTCCCATCAACAGCTAACATAAAATCTGGTCGACTATCCATCTGTTCATTAATTTCAACAAGCACTGGGTCATTATCCTGCAACTGCTTAATTTCTGCTAGCAATTCTGAACGAAGCTGGACATGAGCCACCAAGATTCGATCTTCCTTTTTTGTAATATCTAGATTAGCAAATTGTTCTAACAACTTCCACTCTTGAAGTATCAAACTGGCTACTCTAGCTGTCGACTTCCTGCTCAAAGCGTCTGCTACAACATTCCCTTTTCCGGGATGATATTCAATGGAGAAGTCAAAATCCTTTAAGTACTCTAGCCACCTTCTCTGTCTCATATTCAATTCCTTTTGAGAAAATAGATATTTTAAGCTCTTAAGATCTGAGTACACGGTGAAAGTTTCCCCATAAAGATAATGCCTCCATATCTTAAGAGCAAACACAATAGCTGCTAACTCCAGATCATGAACATGGTAATTCTCTTCATGTTTTTTTAAATGTCTAGAGGAATAAGCTATCACTCTCCCTCGCTGCATCAATACGCAACCCAATCCGATTTCTGAAGCATCGGTGTAAACTTCAAAACCTCCTTCACCTAAGGGCAAGGCCAAAACTAGGGCAGTGGTCAAACACCCCTTCAAAGTCTGAAAACTCATCTCACAATCATCAGTCCACTCAAAACAATTCTCCTTACGAGTTAACCTAGTCAAAGGCACGGCAATCTTGGAGAAATCCATAATGAACCTTCGATAATAGCCTGCTAAGCCTAAGAAACTTCTGATTTCAGTTGCATTCACAGGTCTTTCCCAATTACGTACAGCCTCAACTTTGGAAGGGTCTACTGCGATTCCCTCTTTAGAAATAATGTGCCCTAGAAAAGATATCTCTTGTAACCAGAACTCACATTTACTAAACTTGGCATATAGCTGATGATCCTTTAATATTTGTAACGCCATTCTCAAGTGCCTTTCATGCTCCTCCTTGCTCCTTGAATATATCAGAATATCATCAATAAATACCACGACCCACTGATCCAAGTAGGGCCGGAACACACTATTCATTAGCTGCATAAAAGTTACAGGAGCATTAGTTAGTCCAAACGACATTACCACAAATTCAAAATGCCCAAACCTGCTACGGAATGCCGTCTTAAAAATGTCTTCATCTTTTATCCTCAACTGATGATACCCAGATCTGAGATCGATCTTTGAGAAGTACTGGGCTCCAGATATCTGATCAAATAACTCATCGATCCTTGGTAATGGGTACTTGTTCTTCACGGTGAGCTGATTCAACTGACGATAATCAATACACAGCCTCAAGGAACCATCTTTCTTCCTTACAAAAAGAACAGGAGCACCGCACGGGGAAGTAGTCGGATGAATGAACCCTCTCTCTAGCAAGTCTAAGAACTGCACCTTCAATTCTCTTAACTCAGCAGGGGACATACGATAGGGGGCTCTCAAAATAGGTGAGGTGCCAGGAATCAGATCGATAGAGAAAACCACCTCCCTTTCAGGGGGAAGATCTGGTAATTTATCTGGAAACACCTCTGGAAAATCTTGAATAACAGGGATATCCTTCAACTCCACTTTCTCCTAATCAGTTAAAGAAATCAAAGCCAAGAATGTTGGACACCCCTTTCTTAACAACTTATCCGCCCAAAGTGCCGAAATGAGCGGCACAGACTTGGATAGCCTAGAGCCAGAGAAAGAAAGCTCAGGACGTCTAGGGAAAGACACTACTTCTGACTTACAATGAACACTAGCACCATGCTTAGATAACCAATCAGCCCCTAAGATTACGTCATAATCTTTCATCTTGATGCATACTAGATCGGCAAACAAATTACAACCAATAATCAAAACTTCATTGGAAGGATAATAATATTTAATCTCGGATCCCGAACCAATAGGGGTGGATATCATAAGATGAGAGTACAATAATACCGGTTCCACAGATAAGGTCTTAGAAAATTTCAGAGATATAAAAGAATGAGTGGCTCGAGTGTCAAAAAGTACGAATGCTGACTTGGAAAGAATTGTAAGAGTACCTTCGACAATACCTCCTTCCTCGGTAGTTTGGTTCTCAGTCTCTGCCTCCTGGAGGGCTTGGAGCCTGCCTTGCCACTTGAAACTTCCTTGTGACTTATCAGATGTTGCCGGTTCATTAATAAGGGGACATTCTGGAATTCGGTGGTCCCTGCTACCACACCTTAAACAAGCGCCTAACTTGCGCCAACATTCTTCCATCTTGTGACCTGGACGGTCACAATACTTGCAAACTACCTTAGATGGCACAGCTGGTCCAACCTTTTTCTCACCTTCTCTGGGTTTCTTGTTCTTAGAAAAACTCGGCCTGCCAATGGGCCTCTTCTGACCATTACCGGGTTTAAAGTTCGCGGAACTGGTAGTCTATTCCTTCTTCTTATCCCGACCTCTTATTCGGTCAGTCATCTCCATCGTGTCTTCGAAAACTTGTGCTTTCCTTACTATGTCAGCGTAGATATAGATTTTCAAGGGTGCCAATTGATTGATGTACTAAAGCCTCAAACCATTTAGAAATCTTTTAGCCTTCATTTTCTCAGTGGACACCAAGTGTGGGGCATACTTACACAATCTGGAAAACTGTGCTTCATACTCTGCAACCGACAAGTTTCTTTGTTTCAAAGCAGCGAACTCGGCCGCTTTCTTCTCCTGCACCCGATCTAAAAAATACTTGCTATTGAAAAACTCTTTGAACTCGTTCCACGTGGCACGCCTATTCCCAAGCGTGGCATCCACGGCTTCCCACCAAGCATGAGCATCGCGTTCTAACTGGAAAGTCGCTAACAGGATGCGATCCTGATCCCCACATTGCATAACCCTGAAGATCCTCTCTGTCTCCTTTAGCAAGTTCTCGGCATCATCTGGGTCCGAAGATCCACTGAAACGTGGGGGATTCAAGCCTTGAAAGTTCCGATGTAGATTGCCTGCTCCTTGCTGTCTGCCGCCTTGGGCTACTTGTTGTAAGGCCTGGGTCAGGCCCTGCACTGTACGTTGCATGTCTCGCCATTGAGCACGTTCTGACGCCATCACGGGAAATTCCTACAACATAAAAGAAGTGATTTAGAACGTTCTATTGAATCTATCTTCTTATAGTTAATTAATTAATCTTAGCCCAAGTCTCTACCAAACTCACTAGGTCGGATTCTGACTTTACTAATGTTAAAGGTTCTATAACACTACTAGCAACCTAGGGTCTAAAGAAAACCTAGGCTCTGATATCACAAAAACTGTCACGCCCCGACGCGTAAAAATCGGAACGTAGCAGTTTATATCATTCATGTCAATCAGAGCATACATTGCCACAAGAGACTAAACCACCAAGCTAATAATAAAGAAAAATAATTAACCCATCTTTATTGATAATAATAAGAGAAAGTACTTAATTACATCTGACTCGTTGTGGACTTATAACTTATTAACAAAAAATACATCAACTCTAGATAACAACTCAACAACTAATCTAAAACTTGACTTGAACATCATTCTAATGGCTCACTCCTGGAATCACTCGTTCTCGTCCCCATCGGAGTGCACGTCCTCATTCGAACTACCTGAAAAGGATGGGAAAGTAGGGGTGAGCAAAGCTCAGTAGGATTTTATATCTCTATCATCAGGCATAATTAAAGTAATTAACCATTCAATTAGGAATAACGTTGCAACGAAAGTAATGATAAATAATGACAAAAGATAGATAGAAAAAGAATATGAACTTTCAAGTAAAGAATATAGCAAGTATACCAAGAATTATTCATGAAAATTGCACGAAAATGATATATGGAATTGGCCATAACAAGCACACATGTCATGCAGGAATTTCAAGTAAATGAGTAAAAGTGGAATGTCTTAGACCAATCACGCTAGTCATGCACTTCGGTGCAATGCCACACCTTGTCATTACAAACTCCCCGGGGCACAAGTACTTTCGGGCGCTCCTCCCAGGACCAGACCAGGCCCTTTATGATGCGTTGGCATTGAAGGGTTGGATCATAGATCCTAGTCTAGACATTCATCACATCAAATGGCCAAGACTTCCAAGGTTTAAGCTCACGAACTTACTTCTAAGATTGAGAGAAATTCCAACATCGTTGGAATGAACATTAGGTAGAAAGATAAGGATGCAAACAAGGATCACGCATGATTTCACAGTTCAAGGCCAACCTTGATGACTGCTACACGATAACAAAACAAGGAAAACATATGAAATATCTTACCAGTGGCGGTCGATAACTGGGCCGCTACAGGAACGTGACGGTCTGACCTTAGTCCGTTACGGTGACGTGACGGTCCATCATTGGGTCGTTACAGTTCACAGGTCAGTCCAGTTTGGACTGGCCCAATACACGATTCAAACCACGTTCATGGGTTCAGGTCTTTGGGGTACAACCTGCCCGGCGTCCTGGTGGGAATCCCAGGCTCACGAAGTCTTACGGAGGTCTCATAATAGTGGTCCTAGTCTGACGGAAGGAATATCTGGCTGAGTGTCCCATCTATTACAAGAATTTACAAGAATTGACGCTTAAACAAACACGGAAAACCAAGACGGTGCGGTCAGTCAATCCCACCGGAGTGGAGTGACTGTAAAACAAAATGCCAAGACCAATATACATCTAGCATGGATCAGAATTTATACAAGTATTAAGGGTTTTTATCAAATTTCATATGATCATTCATCTTAGGATTATCTAACAACTTTCACGTAGAGAATAAAAATTTAATTATTTATGATCATGATACTAGATTATCATCACGTTCTGCATTGTTTACAGATCAAGATGTCATACAAAAACATAGCAAGTTCACGGTTCAAAACGCATGAATTAGAGGTTATATAATCCTACCAGAAGAACGTGACGGTCTATCGTGGGGCCGTTACACCATGGTGATGGTTTATCGTGCGACCGTTAGAGTTGTAACGGTCACTGAAATGGCCATCAGATCAATCCGAGTCCCGCCAATGGCGAACCTCGACATGCCACGATAAAACTTCGATTTCTCACAATAGAGTGAACAGAATTTAGGGAAAATACCACCGTACGAAAGAGCGTTAAAAATCGTACAAGATAGCATGCTTTGACTAAGACCTAAAACGATTAATTTCAACATTACACTAGTTAACATGGAAGTTACCCTTTGTATACCTCGGAGTAAAACATGAAATTAGAACAGCATGGTGTACGAAAATTAGGCAATTAGGTATCAAAAGAAAGAGCTCAAGAAGACGAACAAGATGGTATCATTAGATTTTCGTTTGGCATGAGAGACACCTACCTTTGCTTGAAGGAAAGAAAGATGAAAGGAATGGTCGTCGGAACCCTAGGTACCACTCCTAGAACGCCCAAATTCTCTCCCGTCCGGTCACGATCAGCTACGCCACCTGCCGTTGGTGCAAATAGGGTTCTAGAGCGTCGAAAGCCCTCAATAAATAGGACCTATAGGGACTCCTAGCGATCGAATTTGGTTGAAGAGTCTAATGAAGAAACTCCGGCAAAAATCTCGGATGGGGTTCTAATCCACCGCCACCGCCGCCATTAGAAGCATCTAGACTTAGGGTTTCGAAGAGAAAACAAGGACCTATCAATGGGCTAAGGTTTGGCTCGAATTGGATCGCAAATGGGCTTAAATTGGACCCAAATTGCGATGGTTAAACTAGGTCTTCTAAACTCACGAAAAACTGTTAAAACATGAAATTGGGTCTTCACGAATTTTATTTTGGGCTCTTTCCTGAAGACAAAGTTATTACAAATTCAATTTTATAGTAGATACATTTTTTCTAGATTTTTAATAATTTCATTAGAAGTTGGGCCAATAAATAATGGAATTATTATAATAATAAAAATGCAGGATGCTACACCCTCCCCCTCTTTAAGGAATTTGGTCCCCAAATTCATCGATTCTGATAACAACCAACCTTAAATCAATTCGGGATATAACTTCCTGATTGCATCCTCGGACTCCCATGTTGCTTCCTCTGCTCCACGCCGACTCCACTGGACCTTGACCATCGGAATAGATCGATTCCTGAGTTGCTGTTGCTTGCAGTCCAATATCTTGATAGGCTTTTCTTCATAAGATAAGTCTTTCTTCAAATCCAAATCAGCATACTGGATAATGTGCGAAGGGTCATACACATACTTCCGAAGCATAGATACATGAAACACATTGTGAATGCCTGCTAACTGTGGTGGTAAGGCCAATCTATAGGCAACTTCGCCTACCCTCTCTAAAACTTCAAATGGGCCAACGAACCTTGGGCTTAACTTGCCTCGAATTCCAAATCTTCTAATTCCTCTTGATGGTGAAACTTTCAGAAATACATGTTCCCCAATCTAAAATTCTAACTCCCTTCTTCTATTATCTGCATAGCTCTTTTGTCTGGACTGGGCGACCTTCAAACGGTCTCTGATAACTTGAATGTTCTTGGATGATTCTGAGATAGGATCTGGCCCGAGCCATTGCTTTTCACCAACTTATTCCCAACAAAGAGGAGATCTACAACTCCTGCCATACAAAGCTTCAAATGGTGCCATCTGAATGCTGGATTGGTAATTATTATTGTATGCAAACTCAATCAAAGCTAAGTGTTCATGCCAACTGCCTCCAAAATCAATTACGCAGGCTGTCAACATGTCTTCAATAATCTGGTTCGCTCTCTTAGTCTGCCCGTCAGTCTGAGGGTGAAAAGCTGTACTGAAGTTCAAACGGGTTCCTAATGATGCTTGTAGTCCTTTCCAAAAGTGAGATGTAAACCTGGGGTCTCTGTCAGATATGATGGATACATGCACTCCATGTAATCTTATTATTTCCTTCAGATACAGGGCAACCAAAACATCCACAGTCCACTTTAACTTAATAGGCAAAAAGTGTGCGAACTTTGTTAGTCGGTCAATGATCACCCAAATTCCATCAAGGCCTCCTCGTGTTCGGGGTAAACCCATAATAAAATCCATACCAACACTTTCCCACTTCCATTGTGATATTTCAAGAGGCTTTAATTTTCCAGCGGGCTTAAAATGCTCTGCTTTTACTTGTTGACATACTAAACACCTGCTCACAAAATCGGCCACTTCTCTTTCATGTTCGGCCACCAAAAAGTTCTCTTCAAATCTCTGTACATCTTTGTAGCTTCTGGATGTATAGTATACTTAGATCTGTGCGCTTCTTCAAGAATCTTCTTCTTTATCTCCGTGGAATCAGGGACACATGTTCTCCCTCGAAACAACAATCTCCCATCAACAGCTAACATAAAATCTGGTCGACTATCCATCTGTTCTTTAATTTCAACGAGCACTGGGTCATTATCCAGCAACTGCTTAATTTCTGCTAGCAATTCTGAACGAAGCTGGACATGAGCCACCAAGATTCGATCTTCCTTTTTTGTAATATCTAGATTGGCAAACTGTTCTAACAACTTCCACTCTTGAAGCATCAAACTGGCTACTCTAGTTGTCGGCTTCCTGCTCAAAGCGTCTGCTACAACATTCCCTATTCCGGGATGATATTCAATGGAGAAGTAGAAATCCTTTAAGTACTCTAGCCACCTTCTCTGTCTCATATTCAATTCCTTTTGAGAAAATAGTTATTTTAAGCTCTTATGATCTGAGTACACGATGAAAGTTTCTCCATAAAGATAATGCCTCCATATCTTAAGAGCAAACACAACAGCTGCTAACTCCACATCATGAACAGGGTAATTCTCTTCATGTTTTCTCAATTGTCTGGAGGAATAAGCTATCACTCTCACTCGCTGCATCAATACGCAACCCAAAACGATTCCTGAAGCATCGGTGTAAACTTCAAAACCTCCTTCACCTAAGGGCAAGGCCAAAACTAGGGCAGTGGTCAAACACCCCTTCAAAGTCTAAAAACTCATCTTACAATCATCAGTCCACTCAAAATAATTCTCCTTACGAGTTAACCTAGTCAAAGGCACTGTAATCTTGGAGAAATCCATAATGAACATTCGATAATAGCCTGCTAAGCCTAAGAAACTTCTGATTTCAGTTACATTCATAGGTCTTTCCCAATTACATACAGCCTCAACTTTGGAAGGGTCTACTGCGATTCCCTCTTTAGAAATAATGTGCCCTAGAAAAGATATCTCTTGTAACTAGAACTCACATTTACGAAGCTTGGCGTATAACTGATGATCCATTAATATTTGTAACGTCATTCTCAAGTGCCTTTCATGCTCCTCCTTGCTCCTTGAATATACCAGAATATCATCAATAAGTACCACGACCCACTGATCCAAGTAGGGCCGGAACACACTATTCATTAGCTGCATAAAAGCTGCAGGAGCATTAGTTAGTCCAAACGGCATTACCACAAATTCAAAATGCCCATACTTGCTACGGAATGCCGTCTTAAAAATATCTTCATGTTTTATCCTCAACTGATGATACCCAGATCTGAGATCGATCTTTGAGAAGTACTGGGCTCCAGATATCTGATCAAATAACTCATCGATCCTTGGTAATGGGTACTTGTTCTTCATGGTGAGCTTTTTCAACTTACGATAATCAATACACAGCCTTAAGGAACCATCTTTCTTCCTTACAAAAAGAACAGGAGCACCCCACGGGGAAGTACTCGGACGAATGAACCCTCTCTCTAGCAAGTCTAACAACTGCACCTTCAATTCTCTTAACTCAGTAGGGGACATACGATAGGGGGCTCTCAAAATAGGTGAGGCGCCAGGAATCAGATCGATAGAGAAAACCACCTCCCTTTTAGGGGGAAGATCTGGTAATTTATTTGGAAACACCTCTGGAAAATCTTGAATAACAAGGATATCCTTCAACTCCACTTTCTCCTAATCAGTTAAAGAAATCAAAGCCAAGAATGCTGGACACCCCTTTCTTAACAACTTATCCGCCCAAAGTGCCGAAATGAGCGGCACGGACTTGGATAGCCTAGAGCCAGAGAAAGAAAGCTCAGGACGTCTAGGGAAAGACACTACTCCTGACTTACAATGAACACTAGCACCATGCTTAGATAACCAATCAGCCCCTAATATTACGTCATAATCTTTCATCTTCATGCATACTAGATCGGCAGACAAATTACAACCAATAATCAAAACTTCACTGGAAGGATAATAATATTTAATCTCAGATCCAAAACCAATAGGGGTGGATATCATAAGATGAGAGTACAATAATACCGGTTCCACAGATAAGGTCTTAGCAAATTTCAGAGATATAAAAGAATGAGTGGCTCCAATGTCGAAAATTACGAATGTTGACTTGGAAAGAATAGTAAGAGTACCTTCGACAATACCTCCTTCCTCGGTAGTTTGGTTCTCAGTCTCTGCCTCCTGGAGGGCTTGGAGCCTGCCTTGCCGCTTGAAACTTCCTTGCGACTTATCAGATGTTGCCGGTTCATTAATAAGGGGACATTCTGGAATTCGGTGGTCCCTGCTACGACACCTTAAACAAGCGCCTAACTTGCGCCAACATTCTTCCATCTTGTGACTTGGACGGTCACAATACTTGCAAACTACCTTAGATGGCACAGCTGGTCCAACCTTTTTCTCACCTTCTCTGGGTTTATTATTCTTAGAAAAACTCGGCCTGCCATTGGGCCTCTTCTGACCATTACCGGGTTTAAAGTTCTCGGAACTGGTAGTCTGTTCCTTCTTCTTATCCCGACCTCTTATTCGGTCAGTCATCTCCATCGTGTCTTCCAAAACTTGTGCTTTCCTTACTATCTCAGCGTAGATATAGATTTCCAAGGGTCCCAATTGATTGATGTACTGAAGCTTCAAACCATTCAGAAATGTTTTAGCCTTCATTTTCTCAATGGACACCAAGTGTGGGGCATACTTACACAATCTGGAAAATTATGCTTCATACTCTGCAACCGACAAGTTTCTTTGTTTCAAAGCAGCGAACTCGGCCGCTTTCTTCTCCTGCACCCGATCTGAAAAATACTTGCTATTGAAAAACTCTTTGAACTCGTTCCACGGGGCACGCCTATCCCCAAGCGTGGCATCCACGGCTTCCCACCTAGCATGAGCATCGCGTTCTAACTGGAAAGTCGCTAACAGGACGCGATCCTGATCCCCACATTGCATAACCCTGAAGATCCTCTCTGTCTCCTTCAGCCAGTTCTCGGCCTCATCTGGGTCCGAAGATCCACTGAAATGTGGGGGATTCAAGCCTGGAATGTTTCGATGTAGATTGCCTGCTCCTTGCTATCCGTCGCCTTGGGCTACTTGTTGTAAGGCCTCGGTTAGGCTCTGCACTATACGTTGCATGTCTCGCCATTGAGCACATTCTGCCGTCATCACGTGAAATTCCTACAACATAAAAGAAGTGATTTAGAACGTTCTATTGAATCTATCTTCTTATAGTTAATTAATTAATCTTAGCCCAAGTCTCTACCCAACTCACTGGGTCGGATTCTGACTTTACTAATGTTAAAGGTTCTATAACACTACTAGCAACCTAGGGTCTAAAGAAAACCTAGGCTCTGATATCACAAAAACGGTCACGTCCCGACACGGAAAAATAGGAACGTAGCAGTTTATATCATTCATGTCAATCAGAGCATACATTGCCACAAGAGACTAAACCACCAAGCTAATAATAAAGAAAAATAATTAACCCATCTTTATTGATAATAATAAGAGAGTACTTAATTACACCCGCCTCCTTGTCGACTTCTAACTTATTAACGAAAAATACATCAACTCTAGATAACAACTCAACAACTAATCTAAAACTTGACTTGAACATCATTCTAATGGCTCGCTCCTGGAATCACTCGTTCCCGTCTCCATCGGAGCGCACGTCCTCATCCGAACTACCAAAAAAGGATGGGAAAGTAGGGGTGATCAAAGCTCAGTAGGATTTTATATCTCTATCATCAGGCATAGTTAAAGTAAGTAACCATTCAATTAGGAATAATGTTGCAACGAAAGTAATGATAAATAATGACAAAAGATAGATAGAAAAAGAATATGAACTTTCAAGTAAAGAATATAGCAAGTATAGCAAGAACTATTCATGAAAATTGCACGAAAATGATATATGGAATTGGCCATAACAAGCACGCATTTCACACAGGAATTTTAAGTAAATGAGTAAAAGTGGAATGTCTCAGACCAATCACGCTAGTCAAGCACTTCGGTGTAATGCCACACCTTGTCATTACAAACTCCCCGATGCACAAGTACTTTCGGGTGCTCCTCCCAGGACCAGACCAGGCCCTTTATGATGCGTTGGCATTGAAGGGTTGGATCATAGATCCTAGTCTAGACATTCATCACATTAAATGGCCAAGAGTTCCAAGGTTTAAGCTCACAAACTTACTTCTAAGATTGAGAGAAATTCCAACATCGTTGGAATGAACATTAGGTAGAAAGACAAGGATGCAAACAAGGATCACGCACGATTTCACAGTTCAAGGCCAACCGTGATGACTGCTACACGATAATAAAACAAGGGAAACGAATGAAATATCTTACCTGTCGCAGTCGATAACTGGGCTGCTACAGGAGCATGACGGTCTGACCTTTGTCCGTTACGGTGACGTGACGATCCATCATTGGGCCGTTACAGTTCGCAGGTCAGTCTAGTTTGGACTGGCCCAATATAGGATTCAAACAACGTTCATGGGTTCAGGTCTTTGGGGTACAACCTGCCCGGCATCCTGGTGGGAATCCCAGGCTCACGGGGTCTTACGGAGGTCTCATAATAGTGGTCCTAGTCCGACAGAAGGAATATCCGGCGGAGAGTCCCATCTATTACAAGAATTGAGGCTTAAACATACATGGAAAACCAAGACGGTGCGGTCAGTCAATCCCACCGGAGTGGAATGACTATAAAACAAAATGCCAAGACCAATGTACATCTAGCATGGATCAGAATTTATACAAGTATTAAGGGTTTTTATCAAATTTCATATGATCATTCATCTTAGGATTATCTAACAACTTTCACGTAGAGAATAAAAATTTAATTATTTATGATCATGATACTAGATTATCATCACGTTCTGCGTTGTTTACAGATCAAGATGTCATACTAAAACATAGCAAGTTCCTGGTTCAAAACGCATGAATTAGAGGTTAAATCACCCTGCCAGAAGAACGTGACGGTCCATATAAGGGGCGTTACAAGCATGTAACGGTCTATCGTAGGGGCGTTACAACAGAAATAATTAGATATAGATCTTATAAAATTTTAAAAAAATACAGGGCACGTGACGGTCTATCGTGGGGCCGTTACACCATGGTGACGGTTTATCGTGCGACCGTCAGAGTTGTAACGGTCACTGAAATGGCCGTCAGATCAATCCGAGTCCCGCCAACGGCGAACCTCGACATGCCACGATAAAACTTCAATTTCTCACGATAGAGTGAATAGAATTTAGGGAAAATACCACTGTTCGAAAGAGCATTAAAAATCGTACAAGATAGCATGCTTTGATTAAGACTAAAAATGATTAATTTCAACATTAGACTAGTTAACATGAAGTTACCCTTTTGTATACCTCGAGTAAAACATGAAATTTGAACAGCATGGTGTTCGAAAATTAGGCAATTAGGTATCAAAAGAAAGAGCTCAAGAAGACGAACAAGATGGTATCATTAGATTTTCGTTTGGCCTAAGAGACACCTACCTTTGCTTGAAGGAAAGAAAGACGAAAGGAAGGGTCACCGGAACCCTAGGTACCGCTCCTAGAATGCCCAAATTCTCTCCCGTCCGGTCACGATCAGCTACGCCACCCGCCGCTAGTGTAAATAGGGTTCTAGAGCATCGAAAGCCGTCAATAAATAGGACCTATAGGGACTCCTAGCGATCGAATTTGGTTGAAGAGTCCAATGAAGAAACTCCAGCGAAAATCTCGGATGGGGTTCTAATCCACCGCCGCCGCCGCCCGTAGAAGCATCTAGACTTAGGGTTTCGAAGAGAAAACAAGGACCTATCAATGGGCTAGGGTTTGGCTCGAATTGGAGCGCAAATGGGCTTAAATTGGACCCAAATTACGATGGTTAAACTAGGTCTTCTAAACTCACGAAAAACTACTAAAACATGAAATTGGGTCTTCACGAATTTTATTTTGGGCTCTTTCCTGAAGACAAAGTTATTACAAATTCAATTTTACACTAGATACATATTTTCTAGATTTTTACTAATTTCATTAGAAGTTGAGCCAATAAATAATGGAATTATTAAAATAATAAAAATGCAGGATGCTACACCCTCCCCCTCTTTAAGGAATTTGTTCCCCAAATTCATCGATTCTGATAACAACCAACCTTAAATCAATTCGGGATATAACTTCCTGATTGCATCCTCAGACTCCCATGTTGCTTCCTCTGCTCCACGCGACTCCACTAGACCTTGACCATCGGAATAGATCGATTCCTGAGTTGCTGTTGCTTGCAGTCCAATATCTTGATAGGCTTTTCTCCATAAGATAAGTCTTTCTTCAATTCCAAATCAGCATACTGGATAATGTGTGAAGGGTCATACACATACTTTCGAAGCATAGATACATGAAACACATTGTGAATGCCTGCTAACTGTGGTGGTAAGGCCAATCTATAAGCAACTTTGCCTACCCTCTCTAAAACTTCAAATGGGCCAACGAACCTTGGGCTTAACTTGCCTCGAATTCGAAATCTTCTAATTACTCTTGATGGTGAAACCTTCAGAAATACGTGTTCCCCAATCTGAAATTCTAACTCCCTTCTTCTATTATCTGCATAGCTCTTTTGTCTGGACTGGGCGACCTTCAAACGGTCTCTGATAACTTGAATGTTCTTGGATGATTCTGAGATAAGATCTGGCCCGAGCCATTACTTTTCACCAACTTCTTCCCAACAAAGAGGAGATCTAAAACTCCTGCCATACAAAGCTTCAAACGGTGCCATCTGAATGCTGGATTGGTAACTATTATCGTATGCAAACTCAATCAAAGGTAAGTGTTTACGTAAACTGCCTCCAAAATCAATTACCCAAGCTCTCAACATGTCTTCAACAATCTGGTTCGCTCTCTCAGTCTACCCATCAGTCTGAGGGTGAAAAGCTGTACTGAAGTTCAAACGGGTTCCTAATGATGCTTGTAGTCCTTTCCAAAAGTGAGATGTAAACCTGGGTCTCTGTCAGATATGATGGATACAGACACTCCATGTAATCTTATTATTTCCTTCACAAATAGGGTAGCCAAAACATCCACAGTCCACTTTGGCTTAATAGGCAAAAAGTGTGCGGACTTTGTTAGTCGGTCAATGATCACCCAAATTCCATCAAGGCCTCCTCGTGTTCGGGGTAAACCCATAATAAAACCCATACCGACACTTTCCCACTTCCATTGTGGTATTTCAAGAGGCTTTAATTTTTTAGCAGGCCTGAAATGCTATGCTTTTACTTGTTGACATACTAAACACCTGCTCACAAAATCGGCCACTTCTCTTTTCATGTTCGGCCACCAAAAAGTTCTCTTCAAATCTCTGTACATCTTTGTAGCTCCTGGATGTATAGTATACTTAGATCTGTGCGCTTCTTCAAGAATAACTTCTTCCTTATCTCCGTAGAATCAGGGACACATGTTTTCCCTCGAAACAACAATCTCCCATTAACAGCTAACATAAAATCTGGCCGACTATCCATCTGTTCTTTAATTTGAACGAGCACTGGGTCATTATCCTGCAACTGCTTAATTTCTGCTAGCAATTCTGAACGAAGTTGGACATGAGCCACCAAGATTCGATCTTCCTTTTTTGTAATATCTAGATTGGCAAACTGTTCTAACAACTTCCACTCTTGAAGCATCAAACTGGCTACTCTAGCTGTCGGCTTCTTGCTTAAAGCGTCTGCTACAACATTCCCTTTTTCGGGATGATATTCAATGGAGAAGTCAAAATCCTTTAAGTACTCTAGCCACCTTCTCTGTCTCATATTCAATTCCTTTTGAGAAAATAGATATTTTAAGCTCTTGTGATCTGAGTACACGGTGAAAGTTTCTCCATAAAGATAATGCCTCCATATCTTAAGAGCAAACACAATAGTTGCTTACTCCAGATCATGAACAGGGTAATTCTCTTCATGTTTTCTCAATTATCTGGAGGAATAAGCTATCACTCTCCCTCGCTGGATCAATACGCAACCCAAACCGATTCCTAAAGCATCGGTGTAAACACCAAAACCTCCTTCACCTAAGGGCAAGGCCAAAACTGGGGCAGTGGTCAAACACCCCTTCAAAGTCTGAAAACTCATCTCACAATCATCAGTCCACTCAAAACAATTCTCCTTACGAGTTAACCTAGTCAAAGGCACTGTAATCTTGGAGAAATCCTTAATGAACCTTCGATAATAGCCTGCTAAGCCTACGAAACTTCTGATTTTAGTTACATTCACATGTCTTTCCCAATTACGTACAGCCTCAACTTTGGAGGGGTCTACTGCGATTCCCTCTTTAGAAATAATGTGCCCTAGAAAAGATATATCTTGTAACCAGAACTCACATTTACTAAACTTGGCATATAGCTGATGATCCTTTAATATTTGTAACGCCATTCTCAAGTGCCTTTCATGCTCCTCCTTGCTCCTTGAATATATCAGAATATCATCAATAAATACCACGACCCACTGATCCAAGTAGGGCCGGAACACACTATTCATTAGCTGCATAAAAGCTGTAGGAGCATTAGTTAGTCCAAACGGCATTACCACAAATTCAAAATGCCCATACCTGCTACAGAATGCCGTCTTAAAAATATCTTCATTATTTATCCTCAACTGATGATACCCAGATCTGAGATCAATCTTTGAGAAGTACTAGGCTCCAGATATCTGATCAAATAACTCATCGATGCTTGGTAATGGGTACTTGTTCTTCACGGTGAGCTGATTCAACTCACGATAATCAATACACGGCCTCAAGGAACCATCTTTCTTCCTTACAAAAAGAACAGGAGCACCCCACGGGGAAGTACTCGGACGAATGAACCCTCTCTCTAGCTAGTCTAACAACTGCATCTTCAATTCTCTTAACTCAGTAGGGGACATACGATAGGGGGCTCTCAAAATAGGCGAGGCGTCGGGAATTAGATCGATAGAGAAAATCACCTCCCTTTCAGGGGGAAGATCGGGTAATTTATCTAGAAACACCTTCGAAAAATCTTGAATAACAGGGATATCCTTCAACTCCACTTTCTCCTTATCAGTTAAAGATGAAGTCCCGCGATCAATGACACCCAAGAGGGGGGTGAATTGGGTGATAACAAATTTTACAAAAACTCTTGCCGTTTTTACAAAATATGTGATAAATAATAATTAGCAAATAAAAACTAATTAAGCAATTCTCTCAAACTTTTCGTTCCCACACGACCATACAATGAAAACAATCAAACCACACAAATAACACACAATGCACAGCGGTTTTTAAGGTGGTTTGGATGCAATGACGACAATCCTACGTCCACCCCTCACCAAACCCGGTGACGCTTCACTCGAGGATAAATCCCCAAACGGAGACGACGCTCCAACCACACACGCAGGACGACGCCTGCCCACACACATGGGCACGCGCCCCAAAACACACACATACACGGAGACGAAGTCTCCAACACGATCTAACAAGCGGATAAACAAGACACATACACGCTGCGACAAGTGCAGCACTCCACACACATAAACACTAAGATCTATGTAAATACACACACACACGTAGATCTAAGAAGACCTACGAACACGCGAATCAAATACGACCTACACACACATGACCACTGATCCAACAACGATCCACACACACACACACGAGTTTGCAGTTTATAAGAAACACAAATCTGAAACTATAAAGCACAAAACACCAATATGAATAAACCATAGTTTAGAAAGCTCCTGATTTAGGCTCCCCCTGAGTGTGTGCTCTGGATGTTCGTGTTGATTCCTTCTTCAGTTGAATAGCTTGAGACTCAACTTGAATGGCCTTGTATTTGATGTAGATCCTCTTGCACGGAGTATTGTTCACGGCTACAGTACCCTACCTTCTTCCTTGGACAAATCCTTGTATCTTCTTGATGCTTGTGAGCTTGTTCTCTTCCTTTGAGATTGCTGACTTCAAATGGAGCTAGAGTACCTTCAGATGATGCTTGAATGGCTCCTTCTTCCTTGTAGCATCCTTCTTCTTCTTCCCTTGGATCACTTTGAGTTGATGAAGAGGTACATGGATGTAACTTTGAACCTTGATTGCTTCTACACCTTCTTGGAGGTAGATGGCTTCAGAAAACAAGCTTGAATCACCTTAGATGGATGAAGAACTCCAGCCCGAAGCACTGTTCAGGGAGGTGCTACAGTACTCGTGAATCACCTCCTTTAGCCTCCCTTGATCTCTCTTGTTTCAAATGAAGCATTAGGGTTTCCAACCCTTCTTATGTAGGTTTTATAACCTTTGAATGGTCCTTGGACATCCTCCAGACCAGATCCATATTTTGTGGATGATTGGATGTCATTAGGATTAAAGAAATATAAGGAGAATGGCTCTTCTCGAAGTGGAGAACAAAGTCAACTTTTGTTGGCTCGGGGCTGGCGGTCGACCTGTGGAAGCTGGCGGTCGACCGCTACTGAGAAACCCTGTAGAAATTTGATCCCTGGAATTTTTGGTCGACCTGAGGCAGTCGACCGCTGCTGTTGATCGACCTGGGGCGGTCGACCGCCAGTTCTGTAGTATGAGACTTTTCACGTTTGGCGATTCTGGTTGACCGGAATGACCTAGTTCTGCAAAGTTGAAGTGTTAGCCCAATGGAATACATCCAAATAACAATGACTTTAAGTAGATATTTATTTCATACATTTGGGGGTTGGATTTCCCTTGGTTTATGCATTAGAAACATCAAGACCATTTGAGCATGTTATCATGATTGGAATGAGAAACTAATGCATTTGAAGAGTGAACTTGTAAGCTATAAATCCAAGTTATCATTGTGAACCTCAAATATCATGAATGAAGTTTAGAAATGAGAGGTATATAGAATACCCATGGTGAGATTGATGACTATGACAAGGTAAGAATCTTACCAATGGTTCTTGACAATAAATGACATATACCACCTGTGTTGACCTGTAGAAAAGTAAGGTACTTATCCATACGTACGGTTTATCAGGCGACTGCCATGAGTTTGATCCTGTAAGTAAGATAGCCAGGGTTAATACCATGCTCGTTCACATTGAAGAGGTTATGAAACCTCTTGCCACTTGTAAAACCAACATATGCAAACCAAGCATCAAGGCCATGTAACCATTGCCATTTCCCATCTCAAACATACATAGATAACAAGAGCATGAGCAATCAACCACAAGTTTAGTTATCATCACCTAATCACACAATAAGTTTAGTTATCATCAAAATCATAACTTAATAATTACAACAATCATCAAAACCATAACTCAACAAAAGAAATCAAAGCCAAGAAATCTGGACACCCCTTTCTTAACAACTTATCAGCCCGAAGTGCCGAAATGAGCGGCACGGACTTGGATAGCCTAGAGCCAAAGAAAGAAAGCTCAGGACGTCCAGGGAAAGACACTACTCCTGACTTACAATGTACACTAGCACCATGCTTAGATAACCAATCAGCCCCTAAGATTACATCATAATCTTTCATCTTCATGCATGCTAGATCGGCAGACAAATTACAACCAATAATCAAAACTTCACTGGAAGGATAATAATATTTAATCTCGGATCCCGAACCAATAGGGGTGGATATCATAAGATGAGAGTACAATAATATCGGTTCCACAGATAAGGTCTTAGCAAATTTTAGAGATATAAAAGAATGCGTGGCTGGCTTGGAAAGAATAGTAAGAGTACCTTCGACAATATCTCCTTCCTCGGTAGTTTGGTTCTCAGTCTCTGCCTCCTGGAGGGCTTGGAGCCTGCCTTGCCGCTTGAAACTTCCTTGCGACTTATCAGATGCTGCCGGTTCATTAATAAGGGGACATTCTAGAATTCGGTGGTCCCTGCTACCACACCTTAAACAAGCGCCTAACTTGCGCCAACATTCTTCCATCTTGTGACCAGGACAGTCACAATACTTGCAAACTACCTTAGATGGCACAGCTGGTCCAACCTTTTTCTCACCTTCTCTGGGTTTCTTGTTCTTAGAAAAACTCGACCTGCCATTGGGCCGCTTCTGACCATTACTGGGTTTAAAGTTCTCGGAACTGGTAGTCTATTCCTTCTTCTTATCACGACCTCTTATTCGGTCAGTCATCTCCATCGTGTCTTCCAAAACTTGTGCTTTCTTTACAATCTCAGTGTAGATATAGATTTCCAAGGGTGCCAATTGATTGATGTACTGAAGCTTCAAACCATTCAGAAATCTTTTAGCCTTCATTTTCTCAGTGGACACCAAGTGTGGGGCATACTTACACAATCTGGAAAACTGTGCTTCATACTCTGCAACCGACAAGTTTCTTTGTTTCAAGGCATCGAACTCGGCCACTTTTTTCTCCTGCACCCGATCTGAAAACTACTTGCTTTTGAAAAACTCTTTGAACTCGTTCCACGTGGCATGCCTATTCCCAAGCGTGGCATCCACGGCTTCCCACCAAGCATGAGCATCGCGTTCTAACTGGAAAGTCACTAACAGGACGCGATCCTGATCCCCACATTGCATAACCCTGAAGATCCTCTCTGTCTCTTTCAGCAAGTTCTCGGCCTCATCTGGGTCCGAAGATCCACTGAAACGTGGGGGATTCAAGCCTTGAAAGTTCCGATGTAGATTGCCTGCTCCATGCTGTCCGCTGCCTTGGGCTACTGGTTGTAAGGCCTGGGTCAGGCCCTGCATTGTACGTTGCATGTCTCGCCATTGAACACATTCTGCCGCCATCACGGGAAATTCCTACAACATAAAAGAAGTGATTTAGAACGTTCTATTGAATCTATCTTCTTATAGTTAATTAATTAATCTTAGCCCAAGTCTCTACCCAACTCACTGGGTCAGATTCTGACTTTACTAATGTTAAAGGTTCTATAACACTACTAGCAACCTTGGGTCTAAAGAAAACCTAGGCTCTGATATCACAAAAATGGTCACGTCCCTACGCGGAAAAATCGGAACGTAGCAGTTTATATCATCCATGTCAATCAGAGGATACATTTCCACAAGAGACTAAACCACCAAGCTAATAATAAAGAAAAATAATTAACCCATCTTTATTGATAATAATAAGAGAAAGTACTTAATTACACCCGACTCCTTGTGGACTTCTAACTTATTAACTAAAAATACATCAACTCTAGATAACAACTCAACAACTAATCTAAAACTTGGCTTGAACATCATTCTAATGGCTCGCTCCTGGAATCACTCGTTCTCGTCCCCATCGGAGCGCACGTCCTCATCTGAACTACCTGAAAAGGATGGGAAAGTAGGGGTGAGCAAAGTTCAGTAGGATTTTATATCTCTATCATCAGGTATAATTAAAGTAATTAACCATTCAATTAGGAATAACGTTGCAACGAAAGTAATGATAAATAATGACAAAAGATAGATAGAAAAAGAATATGAACTTTCAAGTAAAGAATATAGCAAGTATAGCAAGAACTATTCATGAAAATTGCACGAAAATGATATGTGGAATTGGCCATAACAAGCACGCATGTCACGTAGGAATTTCAAGTAAATGAGTAAAAGTGGAATGTCTTAGACCAATCATGCTAGTCATGCACTTCGGTGCAATGCCACACCTTGTCATTACAAACTCCCCGGGGCACAAATACTTTCGGACGCTCCTCCCAGGATCAGATCCTAGTCTAGACATTCCTCACATTAAATGGCCAAGAGTCTAGACATTCCTCACATTAAAGGGTTGGATCATAGATCCTAGTCTAGACATTCCTCACATTAAATGGCCAAGAGTTCCAAGGTTTAAGCTCACGAACTTACTTCTAAGATTGAGAGAAATTACAACATCGTTGGAATGAACATTTTTTTAACTCAAGTCAATACTTGCAAGGTGGTAGAGAGGGGAGGGGGTTCATCCCTTCATTTCGGAAGATGGATGAACACACTACCCCGACCGCCAGGCAAGCGTTTTCATTAAGGAAAGTAGTAAGAGAAAGGGGTACAGAGGGAGGGGAAGGGAAAGACGCCCAAGAGGGGCTAGACTAGTACAAGGCCAAAGGGCCCCAAAAAAGGAAGAGGCCAAGAGAGACGAGCACCAAGGAACCCAAAGCACAAAGAAAGAACACAGCCCCAACAAGATAGAATCTTCATCGAACACCCCTTCAGAGTCGGATGAGAACGTCGAACGGATTCCACGCAGACGGACCGGGGAACCTGGCGAGTCAAGAGGGTCAAGGTCTGAACCATCATGATCGAGCTCCTCGGAGAGGGAAGAGTGGACCGGCTGGTGGAGCGCCGCAGAACCCGACTGGAGACGAAGTGAGCGACGAGGAGGAGGGGGAGCCTCCTCAAAAATGCATTGTCGATCGCGCGAAGAGGAAGTGGAGTTGGATCGTCGGTAGGAACGCCTAGGTGGGCCATCGTCCATCCTTGCGGCCATCCGCGAGCGGTCCAGAACAGGGTTGCCCATGAAAGCCGCATGAGCCGCCGCAAAGTCAGTGAACCCCGACGCCGGCTCAAGGCCGGGGATAGTGAGAACCTGGAGGATCTGAGGAAGCTTGATACCCGTACTAAGTGTCGGAGGTGGCAAGGTGACCACGGGACGGATATGAGCAGTGGGTGGAGTAGAGACAACAAACTGATCGGGCGGTTCCCGGTTGATTTTCTTCTTCAGAGCTTGAGCAAAGGAAAGGCGGGGGGAGGGCGTTGTAGTAGATGAAGGTGGCACCAGACTAGCAGGCCCACCCGCCAAGGAGGAGGATGGCGGTCGTGGGGACCAGGCCTCAGCAGCGGCATTGAGACCAGCCGGAGGTAAGGGGGGCCCGCCTAAAGGCGGAGCATCTAGTGCCGGGAGGCCGAGGACCATCGAAGCAGAGGCAGCTCGACAAGGCACCCGGACAGGAGACGAGGCAGCCGGCAGGGGGAGAGCCTCGGGCGAAGCTGGGCATGGAGCAGGAGCGCCGTCCCCTACCACGGACGTAGGAGGGTCTGAGGGGAGAAGCACCTCCGGCGGGGTGAAGCCACACGCCTCAAAGACAGAGCCCAGAGGAGCAGTTGGAAGAAGCACGGCAGACTGTCCTTGAGAAGAGTAGTTCGAGCAGCTGTTGAGATTGTCCAAAGGGGAAGTATCACCAAAGTCACAAGTGGGCAGAAAGGGCGGTGGACCGAAGCAAGAGGTGAGGATGGGCTCCTTGTCGCAAGAGGCATCGCCTGAAGCACCAACGCAATCGACGATGACAGAGTCCAAGACAGTGCCCATGCGGAGTTTAGGAGCCGCAAGAACACCCGCGGGTGACGTTGGAGTCAAGGCAGGGGACTCCACGGTGATCTGGGGAGGCGCTGGCAGCACCGTCGTAGGGAGGCGGTCAAGGCACAGGGACATAGCGTTGACGTCGTGGGCAGCGTCCCCAAGCGGCAGAGGGGCACGTAGTGGCAAGGGAGCATCCACTCTGGAGACAGCAAGCAGGGGGGGCATCAAGCGATGCAACCGCAGGCATAGGAGCAATGGCGCCCTGCAAACAGAGAGGGCCAAGCACCACCCCAAGACCCACAACAGAGAGAGGCTGGCAGTTTGTGGGGGGGCCAACAGCCGCCACCGAGGAGGTGAGGCCCACAGTGACAGCATCCACCGCGCGCTCCTCAGCAGAGGAGGCATCACGTTGGGGAGGCAAGCTCGCAGGGGGGGGCTTCGGGCAAGCATGGAGAGGTGACTTGACAGTAGGTGCAGACGTAGGCGAGTGCTCCTGAGGGGCCGAGGCAGGTCCAACAGCAGGCGGCCGCTTGCATTGAGGGGCAAGGTGGCCCAGACGTCGACAACCAGAGCAGAACCATGGAATGCCAGGGTACACTATAGGCTGCCAGAAATGCCAATTTCCAGCCTTAATCCAAACTCTGGAGGGTGGTTTTTTGGAGACGTCCATCTGGATGCAAACACGAGCGGCTGAGGAACGAGTCATTCCCAACGAGTTTGTATCAACCTTCAATGGAGTCCCAATGTTTCCTGCGATAGAGAACAACATAGGCTCATTGTAGAAGTTCACCGGGAGGTTGGGCAGCTCAACCCAAACAGGCACAACAGGCGAGTCCTCCTTGGTGGAGAAAGTGATTGTCCATTTGAAGAAGTGGAACGGCCTGCCCTTGACAAGCAAAGAATCTTTCAGCAGGACTAACAAATAGTCATCTTTGTTTTAAAAACGGAGTAGGAGATGGCGGTTGTCCAAGGCGCTAAGGAAGAAGTCCTCTTTGAACTGGAAACGCTGAGCGAAGTGGGCTCGGATGTCTTGGAATGGCGGCCGTCCTCGCGGCGTCCGGGCAATGACCGCAAACTCCAGCGGCCGACAGGAGATCAAAATCTCCTCGTGGGAGAAAATAGTGGAGGGCTCACCGGTGTCAGTGAAGGCGGGAGCATGGATGGACAGGGGGAGGGAGGAAGGGGTGAAAGACTGGAGCACAACCTGGGCGAAGGACGGGCTGACTGAAGCAGTAGAGGGAGGTCCAAGGGGGTCGACACCCAAACGTGCACGACCTCCTCCGCCAGAAGAAGTTGCACGTATAGCAGTGGCCGAAGGTGGCACACCAGGACGTAGCCCACGGGACAGAGGAGGCAGGCCCGTGGCCGGGGCCCCCACCATGGAGGCCACAAGGGGGACGACCTCCGGCAGTGAAGAAGGCAACGGGGCAGCAGGAAGAGGCACATGGAGGCAGGGTCCAATGGGAGAAGCAGGGCCACGTCCAGGCACCACCTTGGCCAAGGAAGGGGTAGAAGGCGGAGGAAAACCCAAAAATAGAGCACCGTTTTGGGTATGTGTCCCATCACGGTCAACAGCAGTCAACGTCCCATGGCAGCAAGGTTGAGAGGGATGGGAGGCAATGGAGGGCCCAGATGCATCCGAAAGCGATGGACATGGTGGCGTGTAGGGCTTGCCAAAAACGTGGCGATCAGCGGTTGGGTGAGGCACGGTGGAGGGATGGCCGGCGGGGAGAGGGACTCCCGTCTGAGCTGCAGCTCCGATGGGCAGGGACATGGCCAAGGCATAGGATGGCGCAATAATGACATCGTCGGCTGAGACAGCAGGCAGAAACGAGAGGCTCGAAGCGGAGGCCGTCGGAGCAGGATGTAGGGTGGAGGTGGGAGCAACGTGAAGCCCATCCAACGGCCTGAGCACGTCGAGGCTGCTAAGAACACCACTGCTGGAGCCAATGGCAGGAGGAACGGAGATAAGGAGAGCTCCATCAACGGCAGAGGTGACCGGCGATCCACCCGCGAGCAACGTACCTGCCACAACCGAACAGGCAAGACAAACAGTAGGAGGGCCGGCAGGAAACGCAGGGGCCCCACCGAGGGCCACGGACAGCGGCGGAGAGGAAGCAGGAGGGGGAGGGGGAGGCAAACATTAGGTAGAAAGATAAGGATGCGAACAAAAATCACACACAATTTCACAGTTCAAGGCCAACCTTGATGACTGCTACACGAAAATAAAACAAGGGAAACGTATGAAATATCTTACCTATGGCGGTCGATAACTGGGCCGCTACAGGAACATGACGGTTTGACCTTAGTCCGTTACGGTGACGTGACGGTCCATCATTGGGCCGTTACAGTTCACAGGTCAGTCCAGTTTGGACTGGCCCAATACACAATTCAAACCACGTTCATGGGTTCAGGTCTTTGGGGTACAACCTGCCCGGCGTCCTAGTGGGAATCCCAGGCTTACGGGGTCTTACGGAGGTCTCATAATAGTGGTCCTAGTCCGACAGAAGGAATATCCGGTGGAGAGTCCCATCTATTACAAGAATTGAGGCTTAAACAAACACAGAAAACCAAGACGGTGCGGTCAGTCAATCCCACCGGAGTGGAATGACTGTAAAACAAAATGGCAAGACCAATATACATCTAGCATGGATCAGAATTTATAAAGTATTAAGGGTTTTTATCAAATTTCATATGATCATTCATCTTAGGATTATCTAACAAATTTCACGTAGAGAATAAAAATTTAATTGTTTATGATCATGATACTAGATTATCATTACGTTCTGCGTTGTTTAGAGATCAAGATGTCATACCAAAACATAGCAAGTTCCTGGTTCAAAACGCATGAATTAGATGTTAAATCACCCTGCCAGAAGAACGTGACGGTCTTTCGTGGGGCCGTTACACCATGATGACGATTTATCGTGCGACCGTCAGAGTTGTAACGGTCACTGAAATGGCCGTCAGATCAATCCGAGTCCCGCCAATGGCGAACCTCGACATGCCACGATAAAACTTTGATTTATCATTATAGAATGAACAGAATTTAGGGAAAATACCACCGTTCGAAAGCGCATTAAAAATCGTACAAGATAGCATGCTTTGATTAAAACCTAAAACGATTAATTTCAACATTAGACTAGTTAACATGGAAGTTACCCTTTTTGTATACCTTGGAGTAAAATATCAAATTAGAATAGCATGGTGTACAAAAATTAGACAATTAGGTATCAAAAGAAAGAGCTCAGGAAGACGAACAAGATGGTATCATTAGATTTTCGTTTGGCCTGAGAGACACCTACCTTTGCTTGAAGGAAAGACAGATAAAAGGAAGGGTCGCCGGAACCCTAGGTACCGCTCCTAGAATGCGCAAATTCTCTCCCGTCCGGTCACGATCAGCTACGCCACCCGCCGCTGGTGCAAATAGGGTTCTAGATCGTTGAAAGCCCTCAATAAATAGGACCTGTAGGGACTCCTGGCGATCGAATTTGGTTGAAGAGTCCAATGAAGAAACTCCGGCGAAAATCTCGGATGGGGTTCTAATCCACCGCCGCCGCCGCCAGTAGAAGCATCTAGACTTAGGGTTTCGAAGAGAAAACAAGGACCTATCAATGGGCTAGGGTTTAGCTCGAATTGGAGCGTAAATGGGCTTAAATTGGACCCAAATTACGATGGTTACACTAGGTCTTCTAAACCCACGAAAAATTGCTAAAACATGAAATTGGGTCTTCACGAATTTTATTTTGGGCTCTTTCCTGAAGACAAAGTTATTACAAATTCAATTTTACACTAGATACATATTTTCTAGATTTTTAATAATTTCATTAGAAGTTGAGCCAATAAATAATGGAATTATTATAATAATAAAAAGGCAGGATGCTACACATCAGGTATTGGCCTAAGTTGTGTGCTTATGCAACACGGGAAGGTGATAGCTTATTCCTCTAGGCAGTTAAGGAAGCATGAAGAAAATTACCCTATTCATGATTTGGAACTTGCAGCAGTAGTTTTTGCCTTGAAGATTTGGAGGCACTATTTGTATGGATGGACCTTCACGGTGTTTTCAGATCACAAGAGCTTGAAGTATTTGTTCTCTCAAAAGAAGCTTAATATGAGGTAGAGGAGATGGCTTGAGTACTTGAAGGACTTTGATTTTTCTATAGAGTATCATCCTGGAAAGGGCAATGTGGTGGCAGATGCCTTAAGCCGCAAGCCGATAGCAAAATTATCAAGTCTCATGTTACAAGAGTGGAAATTACTAGAACAGTTGGCTAATTTAGACATTAATGTTGGCGAAGATCGGGTTATGATTGCACAAATTCAACTTCACCCAGAATTATTAATGGAAATTCAGTCCTTACATGATAATGATCCGGTATTGGTAGAGATCAGGGAAAGTCTGAGCAATAGACCTGATTTCATGTTAGCCGATGACGGCAGGTTACTATTTCAAGGAAGGACTTGTGTGCCAGACGTAGCCGAGATAAAGAGCAAGATTTTAAAAGAAGCTCATAGGTCCAGGTATACAATTCATCCTAGAGGTACTAAGATGTATCGAGATTTGAAGAGGACCTTTTGGTGACCAAGTATGAAAAAGGAAGTTGCAGAATTTGTAAGCAGATGTTTGGTGTGTCAACAAGTCAAGGCAGAGCATTTCAGACCTGCAGGGAAATTAAAACCACTTGATATACCTCAATGGAAGTGGGAGAGCATTGGCATGGATTTTATCATGGGTCTACCTAGGACTCGTGGAGGATTTGACGCGATATGGGTTATTGTTGATAGATTGACTAAGTCTGCCCATTTCTTATCCATTAAGTCCGGTTGGACAGTTGATGTTTTGGCTGCTTTGTATATGAAGGAAATTGTAAAGCTTCATGGAATACCAGTCAGTATTGTGTATGATAGAGACCCCAGGTTCACTTCGCATTTCTAGAAAGGATTACAAGAATCCCTGGGTATTCGTCTAAATTTCAACACAACTTTTCACCCACAAACGGACGGACAGACTGAAAGAACCAACCAGATTGTGGAAGATATGCTTAGAGCTTGTGTGATGGATGTTGGAGGCTGTTGGCAGGAGCATTTGGCTCTAATTGAATTCGCCTACAACAATAGTTACCAGTCCAGTATCCAGATGGCCCCGTTTGAAGCTCTATATGGAAGAAGTTATCGATCCCCATTATGTTGGGACGAGGTAGGTGAGAAACAATGGTTTGGACCAGATCTCATTTCAGAATCATCTAAGAACATCCGTATTATTAGAGACCGTTTGCAAGTGGCACAATCAAGACAGAAGAGTTATACTGATAATAGGAGGAGAGCCTTAGAATTTTAAGTTGGCGAGCATATGTTCTTGAAAGTTTCACCAACAAGAAGAATCCAAAGGTGAGGTGTTCGCGGCAAGCTAAGTCCAAGATATGTTGGTCCATTCGAGAGTCTGGAAAGAATTGGACAAGTTGCATACCGTTTAGTTTTACCACCCCAGTTATATGGAGTTCATAATGTCTTTCATGTATCGATGCTGCGGAAGTATGTGTATGACCCCACTCATATCATCCAGCATGTGGATTTAGAATTGAAGAAGATCTGACTTATGAAGAAAGACCCATCAAGATTTTGGACCGCAAGCAACAGCAACTCAAAAGCCGATCTATACCTATGGTCAAGGTTCAGTGGAATCGGCGAGGAACGGAAGAAGCTACTTGGGAATCGAAGGACGTTATTCGGAAGTAATATCCTGACTCATTCCAAGGTTAGTTACCTTACTCCCCATTCTGATACGTGCAGTGAATTTGGATGACCAAATTCCTTAAAGTGGGAGAGGGTATAGCACCTCAGTATATTATTGAATAAAATAAAGGAAATTATAAAGAAATTTCTTGAAAAATACAATAGGTTGAAATTACAACCAATTTATAAAAATCCCAAAAAAGAATATTCGTGTAAAGGACTAACAGCTTAGCAAGTTTGTCTTCTGCAGTCAGCCTAAAATAAAATTTTAAGTAAGCCAAATTAGTAGATTTTGGCCCAAATCAACACTTAATCTAACCGGACCTTAATTCGCGAAATTAGAGCCCAATTCTCGATCTTTTAAGCCTAAACCGGACCCAAATGAATGGCCTAGATTAGCTTAATGTTTCCCCTCTCGATCCCCATCGAAACCCTAACCCTAGTGAGAATATTTGGAGGAGTTTTTGCGGCGGCGACCCGGTCTAGCGTGATTCGCGCACCCCACGTGTCGGAGGACTCTATCCTCCCTAATCGATCCTTCTAGACTCAATTGACTCTATATAATCAAACCCTAGCTGACCTAGAAAGGATTGGATGCTGTGGCGGCCGACGAGGAGCGTGGACGAGGTTGAATTCCGGCGATCATCGGAGAGGTGTCCCGTGCACGACCGACGACCTCCATCCATCTTCTTCCTTTGATTAAGGTAGGTTCTAGTAGACAAAACCCTAAGTATTATACATTGTTAGATTTGTCTCTCAGTCCTCTTCCCGTTGATCTAAAAAGCCCTAAAATCGATGTAGTATCCTGTGAGAATTCAAGGTTCTAATGGAAGCATGTCAGATTTAGGGTTTCTTGATGATCCTTGCTTAAGGTAGGGATTAGCAGGTGTTAAGATTAAATTGATCTTGCTATCATGTGCATATTCCTGTTCTCGTTCCAATGGTAGCTTTTTGCTCAAATTTCATGCTTTATATGTTGTGTATTAGTCATTTTCATTACCCCTATTCGAGCCTGTTAGGGTTCGGGCATAGCGTCCTTGGCGCGGTCCTAACAGTATCCACTCTGTCTTGAACGGCCCCGCGATAGACCGTGTGGTCTAGGGCGACGGCCATTTATTGACCGTTTAATTACCGTTTAATTGTCTAGACGTTCCAATCACCGTAGTCAGGACGTCTATGTTCAGACCGTGTAGAGATCCCCGTGGCCCATCGATAGACCGCTCAACCCCATCGGCCCCCTGGCTCTAAGGATTGAACGGACTATCGACCGACCGCTAAGGCCTCTGAACGGTTCTGTACGAACCGCGCCGTTCTACTGAATGTTTTATTCTTGTTCTGGCATGATTCATCTTAGTTAACTAATGATAACAGTAATTAGTAACTCACATATTAAATTGGAACGTATGAAAGTTAGAAATTTAAATTTCTTGCTTAGTTACTCTCTCATGTCCCTATTCTTCATTCCAATAAAGTTAATCTCAAACATGTAGTGTGGTGAATGAACTAATGATACTAGGATTGTTTGACAGTCACTCTACTCCGGTGGAATTGCCGGATCACCGTACACTTGTTTTCCGATGATCTCTAGCCTTCAATTCTTGTAATGGTTGGAACTCTCCGCCGGATACTCCTTCCGTCGGACTTGGACCTCCATTACGGGACCTCCGTAAGCCCCCGCGAGCCTGGGATTCCTACTAGGACGCCGGGCAGGTTGTACCACAAGTCCTGCACCTGTTGACTCGATTGAATCGCTTGGATTACCCTGGTTTGAGCCACGATTCACGTTAGACTGTCCGAGTTATTGCGCGGCCCTAGCTGGACCGTGTAACACGTGGGACGGCCCAATATGAACCGTGCAATTCTGGCAGAATGCCCTATCTTGATTGGTCGATTATCCTTGTTCTATCTTCGACTTGGTTATGTTATAGTTGACCCAAAAAGCCTCTGGGCTGACCAACGGATAGTGGGCTGGACCCTAGTTCAGTTTCACCCTACCTATGGCAACCCATGAGCCCATTTGGATGGACTTCTCTTGGCTAGTTAGGCCAGTACTGAACGGATAGAATAGGCCCGTTCAGTTGGTTAAGCGGATCAAATTGGACCGTTTAGTTCCTGAGCGGCCCATTTCAGACCGCTTACTGTCGTCTTGGGCTTCAGATCATTCCTGTTGTGAATGGCCCATAGTGGACCGTTTATATCTATTAAAAAGCCCATTTTTGACCGTTCTATAACTGGAGCGGTCCATAATAGACCGTTCATTCTTGGCTTCTATTAGGCTGTTCTTCAGCCCGATCCTTTGGAGCGGCCTAGATACCGACCGTCCATTGTCTGAGTGGCCCAGTACGGACCGTGTATCTTCCAGAAATGTTTTCTGTGATTCTTCGTGTTTGAATGAGAGGACCTGTTGGTTCTTGATAATTTGAACTTTCTGGTCAAATATCTACTTCACTTACCCTACAAATTTTTTCGAGGCAAGTGCTATACCTTGAAATTATTGGCCATTTAACTTGATTAATGTCTAGACATAACTTGGGATCTTGGATCCACCAAATCAATGCGAACGCATCATAAGGGCCCGGTCTGGTCCTGGGAAGAGCGCTCGAAAAGTACTTGTGCTCCGGGAAGTTGTAATGATATGGTGAGGCATTGCACCGAGTGCATGACTAGCGTGATGTCTATGACATATTCTTGAACATGATCTCTCTCTTGTATTCTATTTGCTGAATTCCTTCGGAATTAGTTACATGACTTGGTTATTTCATGCTTAATTGGCCAATTCCAGTTATATTTTGTTCATATTCTCTTACTATCCTTATTTTGGTTATTTTTATCATCTATTCTTTTTTTTCTTACTCGTTCAACATAAATGCAAATTGGTTGATTACTTAAACTTGTCTGCTATTACCTACTGAGTGTTCGCTCACCCAGTGGTTTCCCCCTTTTTTAGGTAGCTCAGGTGAGGACTCGCAAACTGATGGGGAGGGGCAAGAGTAAAGCCCTGGAGTGAACCAGTTAGAGGACTATGTGGAGTCGTTCGGAGAGTCTTTAGTCAAGTTATGGTTTAGAGTGTTGTCTAGTGATGTTGTAATAAGTCGGTGAATGTAACTTTGATGAAGTCAAATGTTGTAGTTTTTCTTAATTTGTTTGATTGGGTTTGATGTAAGATTTGGTTTTGATAAATTAGTAATTATTAGATTGGTAGAATCTTTTGGTTGCTGTGATGAATGTCTGATTCTCTAGCGCAGGTCATAGCATGTCTGGAAATCAACATATTGTTATTATCTCTTTCTACTACCGGTCCCGATATTCTGCGTCGGGGCGTGACACACACACACAAAGTCCATGCATCTTATACTTTGGACTGTGCATATCACGTTATTTGGAAGATAACGTAGGTATATGTCTTAGTCATTTGCACATCCAGGATCGGTGCATTGCATCCATAGTCGGTGCACGTTCTACATCTTGCATATGAACGTCTGTGCAACTCTCATCTTTTGCATGCATAATGTCTGTGCAAGGTTGGTAATGCCACAAGTTGGTCAGTACATCGTTTGCATTTTGCACACATCAAGTCTGTGCACTTCTGGCTTTAGAGTAACACCAAGTCTGTTCATCTGTTCTATGTGTGAACACTTGACTCCGTGCATATGTGTTCATACGTTATATTGAGCCTATGGAGTCTGTGCATACTTAGTTCAAATCTCTAATTAACTCTGTGCATCTTTCTACTATCTTTGCAGATTGTTTCAAGCCGACATTAAGTCTGACCTTAACAGAATATCTACTCGAGGAGTTTAAGAAAGGCACGTGATCTAAGAATGGAGGAGGCGCCAAGATGATGCCACATGGCCTGACCACTCCAGATCTGGATCAGGCTCTGGGTGGGAATTATGGTGAGCACACGCCCTACCTTCTGCTGCTTCCTATAAATAAGGAGAGTCTTCTTCAGGAGACGATTGATCATGATAGTGATATTGAAAGAAAAAGGGCAGAAAGAGCAAGAGCCAGCACGATCCAGTAAGAAGAAGAGAGACCAGATTTGAAAGAAGAAGAGAGTCTGAGAATGAGAGATTTGAGAGTTTGAGAGAGAGCTTTTTTAATCAGTTTCCTGGTTCAGAATCGGAACTGAGTTTGCTCATTATTGAGCTACATTCCCATTGTGGGTTTTTCTGTTTCTTCGCTTGTTTTCCTTTCATTTTTATAAACTCTTGTTCAAGATGTTCGTCAGCGGAGGTAAAGCTGTAATTCCTCAGCGGGTAGAGGTGTGGTATCCTCTGGACGGGTGAAGCTGTAATTCCCCAGCGGTTGTAGAGGAGGACTCCTCTGGTCGGCGTAGCTGTAAGGCCCAGCGATTTATAGGGTTTTCACCCCGAAGCTGTGGATCAGCAGATTAAGCTGTGTATTAGCAGGAAACCACACTCTGGTTGGAGTGTGGGGTGGATGTAGATCTTGGGTTTGAGGTCGAACCACCTTAAAAATTCACCGTCTACTGTGTGATTGCCTTGTGCTTTGTGCTCATCTTTATTTTAGTTTCATCGTCCAGTAGATGAATGCTTAAGACCGCTTGTGTTCTGATCTTCTAGACCTACTATGTTCAATTGCATTTAAGTGTTCTTCTTCATCCTACAGCAGCTTGATTTTATTCCGCAACTGTTCCTACTGTAGTTAGTTTTTATTGGGTGATCGATCTATTCACCCCCCTCTAGATCATCAATAGAGTCTTGTCTATTGGTATCAGAGCATCCATCTATTCTTATCAGTCTCTGCAAGGCCGATTGGCTTATATCCGCTGATTCATCTCCAACTTATCAGTACGATGTCATCCTTTTCATAAATTAATGATTAAAGATGTACCCTTTTACTGGGACGAAGAATGCCATGCAGCCTTTGAAAAACTGAAGGATTACCTAAAGACCCCTCCTATGCTCGGGGCACCAATAAAAGGAAGGCCAATAATTCTATATAGAGCAACTACTCATTATTCACTGGGGGCAATGATGGCCCAGAATAACGAAGAAGCAAAAGAGCAGGCCCTGTACTATCTCAGCAAGTGATTGGTAAGGACTGAAGAAAAGTATACATTCATTGAGAAGATATGCTTAGCCCTGGTCTTCGCTGTTAAGAAGCTCCGGCACTACATGATGTCGCATGAAATAAAATTAATATCCAAGGCAGATCCACTCAAATACATATTGTCTCAACCAGCACTCAGGGGCTGTTTAGGCAAATGGGCAGTGATTCTTATGGAGTTTGATATATCCTATGTGCCGCAAAAAGCCGTCAAAGAACAAGCCATCGCATACTTTTTTGCGGTGCACCCAGTCCCAGAAGACTATCCCCTGGAGGTAAAAATTCCTGATGATGAAACTCGAGAGGCATGCCAAGCTTAGCAGGTTACATGGCAGCTATATTTTGATGGAGCCTCAAGAACTGAAAACTCCCTAGAAGGCCCGGTAAAGGTCAGAGCAGGGGCAGGCATTATCCTGAAGTCGCCGGAAAGGGAGGTTATATACACCTCTTGTTCAATAAACAAGCCATGCACTAACAATGAAGCTGAATATGAAGTATTGATAATTGGCCTTCAGATTGCCCTCAATATGGAGATCCGGATGCTACAAGTATTTGGCGACTCCATGCTAGTTGTCAAGCAAATACAATGGGAGTTCGATGTCCGGAAGTCGGAACTTGCTCATTACCACCGAAAGGCACTACACCTCATGATGAAGTTTTAATTCATTGAGCTTAATCATATAGGCCGAGGGCAAAATGCTCAGGCCGATGCCCTGGCAAAACTGGCCAGCTCCCTAGCAGTCCCATCGGATGAGACCTTGAATATTGTCGTGATCAACCGATGATAAGTCCCTAGCATGCTAGATATGCAGCTAGACGAATATGAAGTTCCCACGGCCCAAAAAGCTCCTGCGCCTAACTAGAGAGAGACCCTCCTATAATGGTTCATGCATCAGCAGTTGCCGACGGAAAAAGAACAAAGAATGAAGCTACTCAGGATCAAAGACTCCTATGAATTCAGAAGCAGAACGTTGTTCCGAATTGTGGTAGATGCCCGTAAAAAGATCCTGCTCCGCTGCTTATCTATAGAAGAAGCATGGTAGGTGATGCGAGAAGTACACGCTGGAACAGCCAGAGCACATCAAGCCCGACCGAAGATGAAGATTGAAATCAAGAAGCTAGGCTATTATTGACCCACTATATTTGATGATTGTTGCAAATTCACAAAATCATGCCAAAAATGTCAAGAGCATGCTGTTGTACCTAGAAGGCCTCCAGTGCCGCTTCATCCAACAATACCCAGCTGGCCCTTCGCACAATGGGGAACTGATGTGGTTGGTCCTTTACCAGCATCCTCTACAAGGTGCAAGTACATCTTGGCAGCAACATATTATTTCTCCAGGTGGGCGGAAGCCGTAGCACTCAGGGGAGTGACTGGAGAACTGGTTGCCAGGTTTATTAAGCAAAATATCATATTCTGGTTTGGTGTTCCCAGCCGAATCATATCAGATAATGGCAGTCACTTCAAGAACCATAAGATCTACCGACTGTCCGACAAATACATAATTGATTGGAGAACCTCCACCCCATACAACCCACAGGCAAATGGGTTGGCAGAAGCTTTTAATAAAACATTGTGCACCCTCCTGTCCAAGACAGTCAGTTCTCACGGAAAAGATTGGGAGGAAAAGATGTATGAAGCTTTGTGGGCATATCGAACCATCTACAAGACTCCTACGGGCTGCTCACCTTTCTCTCTTGTATATGGCTCGGAGGCTGTGGTCCCCATCGAGCTGGAAGTGCCATCATTAAGGGTCGCCATTCAACATGGCCTGGTTCTTGACGAACAAACAAATATAGAAAGGAGGTTGGAGGAATTAGCTGACCTAGAAGGGAAGCATCTTCGAGCACAACAGAATATTCAGATATATCAAGCCCGCATGGCGTGCGCCTTCAATAAACTCGTCAAAGGACGAGATTTCAAAAAGGGAAACCTGGTCATGGTGAAGAAAAATGAAGTCATGGCTTCTAATCCTAAAGGCAAATTTGCTGAAAATTGTCTGGGCCCGTATGTGATCCAAAGAGTATATGAGGGCGTGGCCTACGCTGTCGTCAACCACCGGGGAGAGGTGCAATTCCCACCACTCAACGACACACATCTGAAGTTATACCATGCACCACCACCCCCTTTAGAGAAAATGGTGAATAATTAAATAAGTCCCCTGGGCTTGTGCCCCACGAAACCACATTTTTGACCAATGGCTTCGTGCCTATGCTGTTGCAACCATACCTTTTATCAGTTCAGACCTTTCGTCTGAATCGACGCTTTAAACCTCTCTTTTCTTGTGTTAACGTCAAACCCTGCGTTAACGAAAACACATTTCCGGTGAATAGCCCTAAGCTTAAGCCGCAACATTTATACTCACACGTGGATTGGTCCCTCCCTCGTGCTCGAGATACTACACTTCAGCCCGCACAAATTTTGTTCAAAGAAAAAAAATGGGGCTAAAAATAGAGATGCCCCACCAGACCTGCTCAAGCATCCCGCCGAGCAAGGGCAAAAATGGTTGTAACCCGGTTGTGGCGAAAACCTGAAAGGGCGCTGCAGGCAAAATCGGGTAGCCTGCCATGTGAAAACTCACAAGGGCACGTGGGCAAAAGCAAGAAGGGGCTGGCTCCGGCGAAAATCCAAAAGGGCGCTTGAGTCAGTAATGTGGTAATCAATATATATATATGTATAATGTGGTAATCAATATATATATATGTATGTATATCTATATCAACATCACTATTCATTTCTCAACCCCCAGCCGTTGATCCATTTACATCATCGTCAGGATCAATGCTTAAACCCACCGGCATCGGCCTTACGCCTATACTGCTAAAACCCTTCTTAGCTCCGGTATTTACCCCATGCCGATGAACAAACCACCGTTGATCCATTGACATCATTGTCAGAATCGATGCTTAAACCCACCAGCATAGGCCTTACGCCTATACTGCTAAAATCCTTCTTTGCTCCGGCATTTACCACATGCCGATGAACGAACCGTCGTTGATCCATTGACATCATCATCAGGATCGATGCTTAAACCCACCGGCATAGGCCTTACGCCTATACTGCTAAAATCCTTCTTTGCTCCGGCATTTACCCCATGCCGATGAACAAACCATCGTTGATCCATTGACATCATCGTCAGGATCGATGCTTAAACCCACCGGCATAGGCCTTACGCCTATACTGCTAAAACCCTTCTTTGCTCCGGCATTTACCCCATGCCGATGAACAAATCGCCATTGATCCGTTGACATCATCGTCAGGATCGATGCTTAAACCCACCGACATAGGCCTTATGCATATAATGCTAAAACCCTTCTTTGCTCCGACATTTACCCCATGCCGATGAACAAACCGCCATTGATCCGTTGACATCGTCATCAAGATCGATGCCTAAACCTTCCGGCATAGGCCTTACGCCTATACCGCTAAAACCTTCTTTGCTCCGGCATCCACCCCATGCCGATGAACAAACTCCCCGTTGATCCGTTGACATCATCGTCAGGATCGATGCTTAAACCCTCCGGCATAGGCCTTACGCCTATACCGCTAAGCCCTTCCTTTGCTCTGACATCTACCCAATGCCAATGAACACACTACTATCGACCTAGAGAAAAATGGCGCTTAAAATGCAAAAATGGCTATGACCCAGTTGTGGCGAAAACCCAAAAGGGCGTTGCAGGCAAAATTGGGCACCCTGCCACGTGAAAACCCACAAGGGCGCGTGGGCTAAAGCAAGAAGGGGCTGGCTCTGATGAAAACCCAAAAGGGTGCTTGGGTTAGTAATGTAAAAAAATAAAAGAAAAGAAAAGAAAAAGAAAAAATGAGTGACGTGTCATTATGTTCATCTCCTCAAACCATGCCATGGGAACACCCGGCATTCCTCATATGTCCCACCTGGAAATACAAACTACGGTCGATTCCTCGACATCATCGTCAGGATCGATGCTAAAACCTTCCGGTGTAGGCCTTAAGCCTATACTGCTAAAATAAAACCCTCTTTGCTTCGGCATTTACCCCATCCTGATGAACGAACTACCGTCGATTCCTCGACATCATCGTCAAGACCGATGCTAAAACCTTTCGGTGTAGGCCTTATGCCTATACTGCTAAAACAAAACCTTCTTTGCTTTAGCTTTTACCCCATGCCGATGAATAAACTATCGTTGATTCCTCGACATCATCGTCAGGACCGATGCTAAAACCTTCCGATGTAGGCCTTAAGCCCATATTGCTAAAACAAAACCTTCTTTGCTTCGGCATTAACCCCATGCTGATGAACGAACTATTGTCGATTCCTCGACATCATCATCAGGACCGATGCTAAAATCCTCTGGTGTAGGTCTTACGCCTACACCACTAGAACCAAACCCTCTTTGCTCCAGAGTTTACCCCTTGCCAATGAACAAACTAATCTCGATTCCTCGACATCATCGTCAAGACTGATGCTAAAACCTTCGGGTGTAGGCCTTAAGCCTATACTGCTAAAACAAAACCCTCTTTGCTTCGGCATTCACCCCATGCTGATGAACGAACTACCATCAATTCCTCGACATCATCATCAGGATCGATGCTAAAACCTTTTGGTGTAGGCCTTATGCCTGTGCTGCAAAAACAAAACTTCTTTGCTTCAGCTTTTACCCCATGCCGATGAACGAACTACCATCGATTCCTCGACATCATCGTCAGGATCGATGCTAAAACCTTCCGGTGTAGGCCTTATGCCTATACTACTAAAAGAAAACCTACTTTACTTCAACTTTTACCCCATGCCGATGAACAAACTACTGTCGATTCCTCGACATCATCATCAGGATCGATGCTAAAATCTTCCAATGTAGGCCTTAAGCTGATACCGCTAAAATAAAACCCTCTTTGCTTCAACATTCACCCCATGCTGATGAACGAACTACTGTCAATTCCTCGACATCATCGTCAGGATCGATGCTAAAACCTTCTGGTGTGGGCCTTACTCCTATGCTGCTAAAAAAAAACCTTCTTTGCTTCGACTTTTACCCCATGTCGATGAACGAACTATAGTCGATTCCTTGACATCATCATTAGGATCGATGCTTAAATCCTCTGGTGTAGGTCTTACGCCTACACCGCTAGAACCAAACCCTCTTTGCTCCAGCGTTTACCCCTTGCCAATGAACAAACTATTCTCGATTCCTCAACATCATCATCGGGATCGACGCTAAAATCCTTCGATGAAAGCCTCACGGCTACGCCAACAAAACAACGCAAAACACCCCTCTGCTAGGCCTCATGCCTAATCTTTCCCCCCATTTTTCGCATCCCTAGCCATTCGAATGAATATTCTCTATCATATCCACGCTGTGGACTTCCGAGGCGCTCGCGGCATGGTGGAGCGAACCCCTTACCCTTTCTCTGAAAGAGTGAGCACTCACCTACGTTTTACGCATATCACCCCTTGAAACGCAGTAGAGTCCTTGACACTTGGCCGTTAGGGCAAGAAGGTGACAAGACAACACATAAAGAAAGCCCGGAGGCTGTAACCAGTGGCGGAGCCAGTAATGGGCAAGGTGGGGCAATTGCCCCCCCTTGACTTGGATAAATCCATCTCTCTCTTTACATTTGCCCCCACCCTTTGTTGGATTTTTTGAGTCCATTAAATGTCTATCGATGGTAGATATCTAAGTTTTACGATTAAGTTAAAATATCTACTGATGGTGGGTATTTATCACCCACATTCATTGGTTGGTTGTTTAACCGTAAATCGACGATGGAGATTTTATTTTGTAAGATATAAACCTAAAAGAGGCAAAAGAGGATAAAAACATCACAGTAGAACCGTAAAATGGTATTGCGGCTGCCTGCTAAGAAATTTAATCTGTAGCTATGTAGGGTTATTTTTTGATGGTTGAGCATAAATAAAAAAGGACTATCGGGCTATGCACAAGGCTGATTTGTAGGCTTGTAACAGGTCTCTCCGATCCGCACGTCCCCCCCCCCCCACACCCCACTCCACTCTAAATAACTTCTCTGTCAATACGTTGAGTTTTCTCCCTTGCTCAGTTCTCTTGTTATCTATTTAGTGGCTTTTGCTAGAATCATAGGGCTTTACCATGGGGTTTTACCTGAGGAAGACATTTCATTCAGGACTTTGATTTTATCTTTCTTTTTAATTCTTGCTTCATGTATTTTCAATCACGGGGATTTTACTTGTCTCAGTAGCTTAACCTAGTTCTTGTTCTTAGTTGTTCATGTTTGTGATTCATTATCTCGATTATATAATATAAAGTTAGCTCCCACTCGTCGAAAACACTGCACCTGATTTTGAAGCTGAAGCAATTTTTGTGGTGATCAATAGATGAATGATAATTTTGTGACATACATTGAGAAGGAGACATTCAAGAGTATTGACAATGAGACAATAATGTAACGCTTTCAGAATATGAAGACCCGTCGTGGATAACTCACTTGTTAAATATTTTCTAATTAAATGAAAATAAATAATTTTTATTATATTAATTATATTTTGTCCCCCCTTTCAAATATTTCTAGCTCCGCCACTGGCTGTAACAGAATACATTTCTGATTTCCATTACAATAAAAGGAAATTACAAAAGACCTCTGTTTGGAAGAGAAGAACTACATAAAGTGCGGCTATTATCGACGGAAGATGTCTTCAAAAGCCCAACAGAAGGGGTTGCCCCTTACTCATGAAGATGAATCTCCTCCTCCTGAAGCCGAGCCAGCTCGCTGTGTAGTGAAACCACCCGACCCTCCAGCATGACAGTCTCCTCAGCACTTTCAGCGTCCATATCTTCTGTGAGATGCAGCTCCGCATGCATGGAGACCATCTCCACTTGCAACTCCTCCAGCCTGCCCCGCAATGATTGAATGCATGAATACAGGGTTACAGCAAGAGCATTACGCTCCTGAAGGTCCAACTCTAGATGTTCTAGAGCTGCCTGGCAATCAGCTTTCTGCATTTTTAATGCGGCAAGTCTGTCACTCTTAATGCGCCCCAGGAAGTCTCGGAGATTTACAAATTTCAACAAAAGAATCACCCTCTGAGTCCATAGCTCCATGGGGCATCCCAGTGCCTTAACACCAATGGATAGCTGCTCGGCAATTCCACGCAACCTGGGATAAGTCAAGGCTGGCTGGGACAAGACTATCTACTGCAGCATCTCCATATGGTGCCATTCCAACTCATCTGAAGAAGTAATATCGAAAGATGTCACTGGCGGCAAATGGAACTCAACTTCACTGTCAACATTGGCCCATAGGTCGACATCCGTGGCTGAAGAAGAAGACGACAGGGCTGTTACAATAGTAGTGCTTAGCGCCTCAATATCTTTGTCCTGTCCCAACATCTTCCCTCCTATCAAAGCAAGCACCTCTGATGTCACCGTGCCAGAAAGTGCTAGAACTTTCTCAAACCTCGGCTCAACACCCCGCTCTTCAGAAATTGGGAGCACTGGAATAGATACTTGCATCGCAATGGAGGTGAAGGCCGATGCTCGGGTCTCAAGCCTCAATTCAGGGGCAAGGGCTGATCCTGAAGTCTCCCCTGATGTGTACAGCTCAATTGGCATTACATCAGACCTAGTCTGAGCTCTGACAGGCACATGCCACAATATGGGCACGACTTCTTCAGAGGCTGAAGGCATAATAGATGGAGGACGTAGGGCTTTGACTGGAGGAGTACTACCGATAATAGGAGCTATGACCTGACTTTAGATGATTGGCACCTATAAAAGGGGAAGCAAGTAAAAGAATGTTTGATGGTCTGAAAGACCAGAGAATGAAAAGAAAGAAGCATCAGGGGCATAGAGCTCACTTCAATAGCCGCGGGTTCAGGAATTGACTCCTCAGCAATGTGCTAAACAGGTGGTTCTTCCATCAAGGATTCAGCCATGGAAGAGGCTAGATACTCCTCTACACCAACCCCAGCAGCCATCTCCAGCAGGGTCTCTTCAGGAGTTCTAACAATGAGCCATGGAGGACTGAAGACAACCAATCCTTCTACCAGTGGATAGGAGGTTGAGGTCCCACCTCCATCGGCATCGGTAGCTCCCCCATCGTCAGTGCAACTGTAGTCCACCTGTTCTTCGGACAGGGACGGGGAACTTTCAGAAGAACTCTCCACTTCAACACTTGGCTTCAAGGCTGCTTCTGCCTCTTGGCGGATAGTTGAACGAGTGGCTATGTGTCGTACTGGGGCCACAACCTTTTTCAGCGATGCTCCCCATCCTTTTGATGGCGCAAAAGGACCCGAAGATGAGACTCCCATTTCAGGCAAAATCTCCGGAGCCCTAGAGCATGTCAAAAAGGGCACAATGAGATAGAGTTATAAACTCTAGAATGTAAAGCATTAGAAGCAATTCTGCTCGATCTACCTGCTGCCTCACTGGCTGGAGTGGGCGAAGGGAGAGTTTCTCTCTCAAGGCTGCCAACAAACACTTTCGCCACTGTCTCGACAGCTGCACCGACGTCTACTTCGACAGTCAGATCCGATGCATCTTTCTGTGCTGCTACAAGATGGAAGAACACAAGATAAGCTTAGAGAAGCCCTTTAAAGAAGCATCACCATAGAAATAACGGTGCAAAATTACCCTCATCCCTGGCCGGTGAAGCTTGGGAAGCAGCAAATTCTTCAAATGATGGTAGCTGAGGCGGGGCCACCTCAATGGCAGGAGCTACGGAAGCTGCTTGTTCAACTGTAACTTTACGGGCTCTTTTATCCCGTGCCACGGCAACCTTCACCAGAGATGCTGCTTTCCTCTTTCGACTGCCCCGAGGAAGAGGAGTAATAGTGGGAGCTAGTATAGAGATATGAAAATAAGAAGGCTTATGAGCCTGCATGATTAGCTTGCGATAATCCCCTTACTGCCGCACATCTGGTCTATCTGCAAGAAAAGGTGAAAAGAGGTGAAGAGGCGTAATCTCACGCTGATCCTGAGTCGTGGGATCCTGGAAGATTCCTTGATTGCGGCCACCACGCGTATACAATCTACAAGATGGGAAATAGATCAGGGGTGTCCAGGGATGAAACCCCAGGGATAACCCTCTGATGCCTAAGTCAGTAAATATGATAGAGCACGGATGCGAAGAGAGGTGGTAGGAAAAAAAGAGGGCGCGTGATTATTCTCCACCAAGAGGTGTGGTGGTTCTCACTCAGGATTGTTGCTTACCTCTTCAGAGAGTCTCCCTGGGGTTTATATAGCGGTCCATTTAATGTATAAGCCCTGGGAGTCGAGGGGATTCAGAGGGGGTTACGTCCTCATCGTGGGCTCTTTATGGTATTGGGACTCTTGCTCTCCCTCATCCCTTGGGGTTCCCTGCTCCTGAAGGATGCTTAACGGATGCTTGGATAAGCTTCCGACAGTCGGTCTGAGCTTGGGACGCTTCCTCGGGGTTTCCCCTGAGCGATGGGCATGTAGCTCGGATAGGTCGCGCTGGGCCCCCGCAAGGGGTTCTCGACCGATCTGTCGCTAGGACTTTTGGACCCGAGGGTCACCTAGGAAGTGCTGCTCTGAGTGAGTTTTGGGCTCGAAGTAAGTGGGCCCAAAAATGGGGCTGTCACTTTGGGGAGCTAGGCCTGGTTTGGTCGAAATTGGACCTAGTTGGGCCGTGCCCTTGGGCGATAGATTTTCCCCCTCTCCAAGAGGATATAAGCCGAAGCATAAAAGTGATACAAAAATGCATGTCCCTGTCAAAGCAAGAAGAACATACATGTTGGCCCTTTGTATAAATGGGAAAGAGGCCGCCGCCATTCGAATGAGAGAAATGAGGGTATCCCTCTCTCTCCCATGGCTTTAAGCCCACATCAGGCTAGCCTCCGGATCGAGGGACCCCGCCCCCTGGCGGCCGTATAGGGTGTTGGCCGCTGGATCAACGCCAGCCCGCACGTGCTTCTTTGGCCGCCTTGTCAAGCGGCTGCCGCCATATCAGCTGGCTGGCCGCCATATCAGTGACCCCTAGTGGCCATTTTGTAGCTACATGCCCATTCAAGCCACTTTATCAATCTAGGGCCCATTAAAGGGATCTGATCCAACCCAAGGGCCTTGGGTTAGCCCCAAAACCTGCAACTATAAGACAAACGGGTGAATGGCTGGTCAACGGTCAGATATTACACCCGCAGGCCCTGTGTTACTTGTCCTTCGCTTACGCTGCCTACTGGTGGTGGGCATTTGTTGACACCTGAAAATTTGTTATACCGAAAAGGATGATAAGTCTAAAGCCCCATGGAATCTCTACCCATGTTGCCCAGGGTTCAAAAGAGTTTCATGAAAATCAATTCTATCAATCTCGGTATTATTATACATTGGGAGGAGCTAGTTGCACCACAATGTATCACACCCAGCTGCACCTCTTCGACAAAGCTGCTACCCTGCAAGCCATCATCAGTCACCAGGGTGATTGAAGCCAAACAAGTCATTAAATTGTTTGTCAGACATCCCCGGACAACCATCTGCCTGCTTAAGTTCCCCAGCAAACTCTCGATCGTCAAAAATAATCGAGATACAATTGAAATTGTCTTAGAGAGTATGACTCTCGAAGGAAAGCATCGCTGCACTTCGAATAGTATGGATGAATCACTCTAAAGGGGCCAAGTGCTACTAATACATGTGAAGCATGGGCTGAATGGAGAAGAAACAATATTTAGCTGAAATAGAAAGGCTCAAGGAGGCTAGAAGAAGCAAATGGGCCGAATCAAATATGCTTACATGAAAGAGCCCGACGGCCCAATATGATCTGGCCTCCACACTTGACCTGACAGCCACACTCGACCCGGCGGCAAGGCCTGATCTGGCGGCCAGCCCAAGCGCGCCCCTTCTGGCCGCCGTATCTCCTCTAGCCGCCGCATCAGAAGATAAGAAGTCTCTATAAAATCTCCAGTTTCGAAGACTTGGAGAAGGGGGGTTCTCAGAGAAAAAAAGATAGAAGACAATAGGCCAGAAGAAAAAGAGAGAGCAGAGAGCAGAGAACAGAGAGAGAAGCAGAGAAGAGAGGGAGGGTTTGCCAAGGTGGGTTCAGTCTCCATGGAGGGCCTCAACCTGGCTTGCAGCCTCTTCTTCCCTCATCCCTCATTCTCCTGTTTATTTACTATATCGCCTCTTCTTTGCTGTGTTTGATCATTTCTTTTTTTTAGAAATGTAGCGTCTGTAATACTTCATGGAGGAATAAATTTTGTGGGTTGTTCAATTTGCTAATTGATTGTTTCATCTCTCTCTCTCTTTCGTGAGATTGAATAATAGCTTAGATGTGTATAGTCTCGCATGAACTCTCCCCTTAATCTACTTCCTGCAATTTTCTTCAGGAGTTCTCCGAATAACCCCAAAGACCATCGGAGGTTCATCATTGTTCAAATGTGGCCTCTGTGCGTTTTGGGAGCGGGTATATATGGATTTTGATCTCATCTCGTGAAGTAGTTTTCAGTGGGTTGTGAAGCCTCAAAGGGATGCCAGTGTCCTGTGGAATAATCGCATGGCCTCTGACCTCCCCTTTGTGAACGAGGAATAGCTCTCACCCAGTCCCTTTGCTATGGCTTAGTCTGTGGTTCTGTTGGTGTTAGTCGACGTATTAACATGCTAGTTCTTCATGCGATTACTTCCTAAAACGGCCTGGCTCACCTAATACTTTCACAAGCCACCCCTCTGGAGAGACTAGGGATGCGTGAAGTCATCACATGGCCCCTGGGTCAATTGCTCGCCAGCTTGAGGAATAATATGATTCTGTGTCCCCCTTTTTGATGATGGCAACAGTTTATATTAGATGTATTTTGATGAAAACGTGCAGTTTTAAACATGTAGACATAATGCAGTACAATGCTAAATGCCAATGCCCCAACGGTATGAAACTAACCAAATACAGATAATCTCTTCCTGTCAACAGAACATATTCTCCCCCTTTGCCATTAGCAAAAAGGAAATGATGAGAAGTACAAGGAGTGAAATCATATAAGATCAATGCCCTTTAGACCAAGAAGATTGAGAGTAGAAGACATTCTCCTGACTATAAAGTGAAGATATCTGAAGTCTGACTGACACCCTAGTCAATAGTTCATAATTAAGCATTATAAAGTTCTGAGTCTTCAGATATAGGAATCAACACAATGCATTCTTGATGGATGTCAGGTTTAAAGGTGATAAACATTAGAATTTATACACTACATTCATTGGATAAGTTTGTTGTGCTTGATAATATTAATAAACCATAATCACATTAAACATTCGAGAAATTATTTAATGGTATCTTACTCTCCGAAAAATAGTGATAATCTTTGGGAGTGACCAGGATATGTATTGAAGTTAAACAATATGACAATCCTGAATTTTAATTGAGGAACAATGTTTTAACCATATGAACAAAGTAACTAGATACACTTCATGACATAAGTGTTCTCCATTTCTTTCATGGAGCACTTAGTTTCTCAGTGCTTATTATTTTGACCATAGAATCAGAGATAACCTGAGCCACTTCATGACCTAAGTATTCTCCATTTTATTGATGGAGCACTCAGTTTCTCGGTGCTTACTCAGTCATTGCTCTGTCATTTTTATTTTCCATACTTTTGGTTTACTGTCCTTTTTATTAATCAGAGAGACTTGTTTAAAGCCAATACACATACTCAGTTTTCTCTACCATTATTTCATCAATTTAACGAGTTTCAGATACAAGAAAACTTTATCGAACATGTAATGAGACCAGGGTTGAGAACTATTATCAGTTAGCAACATTCTTATTTACTGAATGTAGTCTTGGGATTCTAAAGATTATAAGATTTAAACCATCAGTTCATACAAGAAGCAAGTTGGATTCTTATAATAGAAGATGTCTGATTTCTGTTGCTTAAAATTTTGAACTGATTATCAGACTGCCATTATGTCAGACAGGAAAGATAATTGAAGAACTCATAATTTCTGCATAAGAGTCAACAATATGCAAGAGAGGGAATGGAATTTGAAGATCAACCATAATAGAGTGGTAGGAATTTGAGGGACAAACCGACAGAAATGGTTAATACTCCCCCTGACACCTTGCAGCATGCATAGATGTTCCCTTTTAATTAAGGAGCTATCCTTGTCTAAATGCAGTGCAATCACCTGTTCTAGATGCATGACTATACACAAATTCAGATGCAAGTATGCATGACATGCAGTGAAAAATGAGACTTTAGACACAACATGGTATGGAATGAAATGCAATGTTGAGATGAACTCTTGATTCAGGGTACTAGGTGAAGGTAAATCCTTAACACATAGTATGGGTTTTCAGACAAACTGAATCTGTCTTTCCACCACATACCATTTGATATACCTTAGAAATCAAGATAACAGATGTGTGATATTAATGAGGTAATCACGCGACCAATGTCTGAGCCTTTATTAATGAAGTCAAACATTCAATCATTCTTACCCAGATCAGGTCATTTATTCAGTTTAGTGAATTGAGACTTATCTATTTAGAGGATTTATTCAAACAGGGATGTTCAACCAGACAGACCATGAGTCAATTACAGTCAAAACAGTAAATTTATTCCACGGCAAACAAACATGAATTCTCAAATCATATCAGATGCTTTATCCAAACATAAAATAGATATTAATTGCCATGCTGAAATTTACATAAACCTAATTCTCTTTTTAGGAATTTAAATCTCTCATTACCCAGAGGTTTAGTAAATATATCAGCTATTTGTTTTTCAGAATTTATGATTTCAAGCTCAGTTTCCTTTTTACTGACTTCATCTCTAAGAAAGTGATGTTTGATTTCTAGGTGCTTAGTCCTCGAGTGATGAACCAGATTTTTAGTAAGTGAAATAGCACTAGTATTATCACATAGAATTGGAATGCATCCCAATTTTATCTGATAATCAATAAGTTGATGCTTGATCTAGAGAACCTGGGGTGCACAGTTCCCAGCTGCAACATATTCTGCCTCAGCTATAGATAGAGCAACAGTGTGTTACTTTTTAGAAGCCCAAGACACCAGATAACCACCTAGGTAATGGCAGTACCCACTAGTGTTTTTCCTATCTACCCTGCACCCTACATAGTCTGCATCAGTGTAGGCTATCAGATCTAGCTCACACTTAGCAGGATACCATAAGCCTAAGTCTAGGGTGCCAGACAGATACCTAAAAATCCGTTTCATTGCTATTAAGTGAGATTCCTTAGGACAAGCTTGAAATCTAGCACACAAACATACTAAGAATTATATATCAGGTCGAGAAGCAGTAAGGTATAGCAAGGATCCGATCATACCTCTGTATTATTTAGGTTCTACCGTTTTACCTTCAGGATCTGAATCAAGACTGGTAGATGTTCCCATTGGAGCGGTTATAGCCTTGAGGTTCTCCATCTTGAATTTCTTCAAAAGGTCCTTGATGTATTTCTCTTGAGTTATAAAAGTTCCTTCTTTAGTCTGACATACCTGCAACCCAAGAAAAAAATTCAGCTCTCCCATTGAGCTCATCTCAAATTCATTGGTCATTAAAGCCGAAAATTCCTCACACATGGATAAATTGGTTGATCCAAATACTATATCATCTACATAAATTTGAATGATCAAGATTTCATTTTCACATACCTTTGTAAATAGTGTTTGGTCGACCCTACCTCATGTGAATCCCTTTTCCGTGAGGAACTTGCTCAGCCTGTCATACCAAACTCGGGGAGCTTGCTTTAAACCATAAAGAGCCTTATCAAGTTTGTACACGTGGTCAAGAAATTCAAGACACTCAAAGCCCGGGGGTTTCCTAACATATACATCCTCTTTTATTTCCCCATTTAGAAAAGTAGATTTGACATCCATCTACTGTAGAGTTATTCCTAGACAGCATGCAGTGGCCAACATGATTCTAATGGCTTCTAGCCTAGCTACAGGGGCAAATGATTCTTCAAAGTCAATACCAAACTCTTGGTTGTACCCCTGAGCAACTAGCCTAGTCTTATTTCTAACAATGTTACCATGCTCATCAGTTTTATTCCGAAATACCCATTTGGTGCCTGTTAAGTTGCCATGAGATGGATTAGGAACTAAATGCCAGACCTTATTCCTATCAAATTGACTAAGTTCATCATACATGGCATTAATCCAGTGTTTATCCTGAAGGGCACTATCTATGTTCTTGGGTTCTTTCTGAGATACTAAAGCAAATGAATTAGTTCATTTTCAATTCTTAAATGTGCTCTAGTTCTCGTTGGTTCATTAACATCACCAATTATGTTCTCAAGGAGATGGTCTCTAAGTAATTTAAGGTTAATGACCTGATTACCTGAATTCCCATTTACCTCCCCCTAAGTTTTTGGAGCTTCTGCTTTAGCTTCCTCAGCAGACTCTTCATTTGGATCTTCATCGTTCTTTAGAATTTCTCCTTCATCTTTGTTCCTACACATATCAATTTCAGTCTTAGTTACAGACTCATCAAAAATAACATGAGGAGATTCTTCAATAGTTTTTGAGTTGAGATTAAATATCGTATAGGCTCTAGACTGATTAGAGTAACCTAGAAAAATTCCAGGTTCACTTTTTGGTTCAAATTTATCAAGGTCTCGTTTAGAATTATTGTGAACAAAACACTTACAGCCAAACACCTTGAAGTGAGCTAGTGAGGGTTTCTTACCTTTCAAAATCTCATAAGGAGTCATTTATGTTTTGGGTCTTACCAGGGCTCTATTAATTATGTAGCATGACGTGTCGATAGCCTCTACCCAAAACTTTCTTGGTAAGTTACCTTCCACCAGCATGGTTCGAGCCATCTCAACTAAGGTCCGGTTTCTCCTTTCCACCACTCCATTCTGCTCTGGAGTCCTTGGTGAGGAGAACCTGTGAGTGATGCATTTTTCTCAGCAAAAGTTGTCAAATTGTAAGTTAACAAACTCACCACCATGATCAGATAAGATATTTAAGATAGCATGCTCATTAGATTGATTTATTTTATAAAAGAACTCCTGAAATTCTTCAAAGGCATCATTCTTGTGAGACAAGTAGAAAACCCAAGTGAATCTAGAAAAGTCATTGACAAGCACAAAGCCATATCTTTTACCAGCTAAGCTAACAGATCTTGTGGGTCCAAATAGATCCATGTGAATTAGCTCATAAGGTTTGGAAGATAGATTTTTAGTTCTAGATTTAAACGATTTTCTGGTTTGTTTACATTGGGTGCATGCCTCACAAATTTTATTGTCACTTTTGAATGAAATTTCAGGTAGTCCTTTTACCATGCTATTCTTATTCAGTTTATGAAGCACACTATAGCTAGCATGACCTAATCTACGATGCCATAGGTAAGCCAGGTCATCTTTATTGACACTAAGGCAGAGATTAGAGTGTGCTGCATCATCTAAGTCTACTATGTAGATGTTATTTATTCTCTTACCAAAAAATTTGATAGATTCAGAATTAGGTTCAAAAATTGTGCAAGCAAGAGAGTCAAAAATCACTTTATGACCTTTATCACACAACTGGCTAATACTGAGCAGGTTATAGGCAAGGCCTTCTACCAATAGCACTTCATCAATATAGCAAGAAGAACACTTACCTACTTTACCGGATCCAATGATTTTCCTTTTAGTATTACCTCCGAATGTAACATGACCTGCATCCTTTTTCACTAGTATGCAAAATTTGTCTTTATCCCCGGTCATGTGCTTGGAGCAGCCGCTGTCAAGATACCATCGATTTTGTTTGGCTGCCAGGCATACCTGCAAGGAAATCAAGTGTAATGATTTGGAACCCAGAGTTTCTTGGGTCCCATAAAAGCATTTATCTCATGTAGACTAGACACAAGATGTTTTGGTATCCACATTTGTTTTGGTGTCTTTTCAAGCATTGTGGATTTCTTGTTATTCAGCTTGGTCTGCCTTTTCTTTTTCAAATCATTTTGAGAGTTTCTTTGCCAGCGTCTGGTCCAATAGACATTGGGAGTAGTGGGTGACCTATAGACCTTAGACTGACTGGTCATGAAATTAACATAGTCATATGAGTTCTGACTCCTGAAGTTATTGTTCATGGTCTGCCTATTAAAATTCCAAGGATGAGCCTACTGTGACTGATTATGATAATTTTGAAAATACTGCATGGGACTCATGTGACTCTGACCTTTCCAGTTCTACTGATGATTCGAGTTGTGGAGTGCAGAGTAAGTTGGAGCATTCTGGTAGTACACTAGACCAGACGTGGTTCTACCCAGACCCTTCTGTGGAAATTTTGTGGCTTTGGCCTTGGGTTTCTTTTGAACTTTGGCTTTAGTGGACTGACCCTTATCCTGGCTTTTGGTCTGAGGTGAGGAAGTATATGAGCATGATTCACTAGCCACCCCTATCTTCCCTTTGCCTTTGTCATTGGAGCTGGGCATAATTGTCTCAATGTTTTTTCTTTTGTTCTCATCATGACTCCCTCCAGAAGTCATTTTTATCAGGGGCTGAAATGTCCCCTTTTCTACCACAATCGAGGTGGTTTTCACATCAAACCTCTTTTTATTAGTTGGGTTGAAACCCAATCCTTCTTTTCTAAAATTCATTTTTGTTCCCATGATGACATTTAAGTTTTCAGTTCCTTGGGTCATGTTTTCAAGGGAGGTTTGTTTATCATGATTTTCTTTTCAAGTTTTTCAATTGTTCTTTTCAGTTCCTCATTCACACCATTGACAACTTCATATTTTTCAGTTGCAATCTTTGTTTCTTCTTGGAATTAGTGTATTTTCACTTTCGGCTCTTCGATGGTATTCTGCAAATTTTCATTTTCATTTCTCAAATTATTTAACATATTGTTTCCACATTCAGTTTCATCGAGAGAGTTTTTCAGCTCTAAGTTTTCAGTTTTTGGACAAGCAATTTTATCAGACAGGGGAGTATCATTAACAAGTGAATTCACTTTCCTTTTCAGATGTTTATTTTCCCTACGCATGTCTTCATATTTTTCAAGGATTTCAGCATATGCATTTTCCCATTCACTTTGTGTAAAATTATCAAACGAGGAAGTTACCTCATTATCATTTTTTGCCATCAGGCAAATCCTTTATTCTTTCTCATCGTCAGAGGAGCCACTCTGACTTTCTTCTTCTTCGTCACTCCAGGTGCTAATCATAGTGTTTCCCTTTTTGTTCTTCCACCTGGGCTGCTTCTCATTGAGTTCAGGACATTCTGCCTTGAGATGTCCTACTTTTCTGTAATTATAACAAACAATAGAGTCAGTTTTCTTTGCAGTTTCTGACCTGTGTTTGGGCTGCCGTTTTCCAGAGAAATACTTTCTTCTTAGCCCTTTCCCTTCGTTCTTCAGAAATTTTTTGAACTTCCGAGTGAACATAGCAAACTCATCAGCATCTTCCTCAGAACTAGTGCTGTTATATTCACTGGATGACGCTTTGCTAGAATTAGCTTTAAGAGCAAGGGGTTTTCTTCTCTTCTCAGTATCATCTACTTTTTTAAGGTTCAGCTCATAAGTCATGAGAGAACCGATGAGTTCATCTACAGTGGTTTTAGCTAGGTCCCTGGACTCCTCAACAACGGTGGCCTTGGTGTGCCAAACGGGAGTTAAGGACCTCAGAATCTTTCTGACTAATTTATAATCACTATAGACTTTTCCCAGACTTCTCAAACTATTGGTGATGACATTCAAACGAGCATACATGTCTGAGATAGACTCCTCATGCTTCATTTTGAAGGCCTCATATTCAGAGACAATGAGAGGTCCCCTCATAGATGACTTCCAGCTTATCCCACATCACCTTAGCGGTTTTGTAGGAGGATACTATGGAGAACTCAGTGGGATGGAGTGCACATTGAATAGCGTTAATGGCACCCCAATTCAAAGTCGACTTTCGGATATGCTCTTTAGTCCAGAACTCCTCATCTGGAGGTAAATCGAATGGACCTTTACTCACGACCTTCCAGATCTCATAATCCTTAGCACGGAGGAACACTTGCATCATGTTCTTCCAGTAGGCATAATCGCTACCATTGAAGAATGGTGGTTTACTAGTTGAATGGCCCTCAGCTACCAATCCTTTAGAATCCATCTCTAATCTCTCCGGGATGTGAAGTCCTATGGGACAGTTAGGCTCTGATACCATGTGATGTATAGGATGGATGCAAAGATCTAGAGGGGGGTGAATAGATCAACCCTCTAAAATAGCTACAGTAGTCAAACTAGAAGCGGAATGATAAAAGATTACTGCAAAATTAAATTCAACTCACAGAAGAAGATGAATGCGAATGAACCGAAGAGATCCTAAGCAATCATCTATGCGATATTGAAGCAAAAATGCAAACACCACATAAGCAAGCGAATGAGCAGGGGTCACGAACCAAACACACAGAACACCATAGGTTTTAGGTGGTTCGGCACAAGCCTACATCCACCCCACACTTAAACCAAGTGTGGCTTACTGCTGATTCACAGCTTCGCTCTGCTGATCCACAGCTTTGGGGATTAGATCCCTACAGACCGCTGATCCACAGCTTTGGGGAATCAATCCCAGACTGCTGAGCTTCACAGCTTGCTCCCGCTGAGCCTTATAGCTTATGCTACCCAGAGGAATCCTCCTCTGCCGCTGAGCCTTACAGCTTGCTACAACCGCTGACTGACAGCTTGAGAAACAAGGATTCAAACGAGAAAGTTAAAAAGAGAACTAGAAAACTAAAACGAAACAATGTAGCTCAATCTTAGCAGACTGGCTTGGTTTTGAACCAGAAGCCAGAATCATAAGCAGATGCCTCACTCTTGCAGCTACGGCACTCTTCTATTCTCTCATCACACTTTCTTGTATTCTTTCACAGGCTCTCACAAACTACTCTCTTCTTATCTTCCTTTCTTCTGCTCCTTTTCTATCATGAATCACTCTATGTTGCTCTCGATTTTTGCTCTGCTTCCGTCATCACCTTCTTTCTTCGTATCTTTATCTTCTTATAGGCAGCAGATGACGAGCGCGTGGAGTCCACGTTTCCCGCTCAAAAATTCGTCCAGATTTTATTTGCTCTGGCCACGTGTCAGGTCCTTGGCTTGATGGCTTTCCACGTGTCATTATATTAGTTTTGCTTTTTCCTTGGATCACGTGCCCAATCATTATTGTGGATGAATCTGGAACCACGTGCCTTCCTTAAAGTTCACGATCATTTGTCCTGGTTCCCTGGAGCATTTTCAGTAAGCTCTCTATCAATATGTCAAACACTTAGTTAGCATTGGTGGTTCACAAGACATCTCAGACAATTATGAGAAGTGCATAGACTTGATGAAACGTTTTGCACTTATGAATCGTAACGAGCACGGACCCTATGCACGTGTTCAGCAAATCATGCACAAACCTTCAGTGTGCACAAAGGAAATGTACACTGACTTTAGTTGTGCAGTGTACAAGTGTGCATTGACTTGGTTCTGCACGAAGCAACTATGCATCGACCTTGTTCTGCCTAATGAAGGATGTGCACCGACCTTGTTTTAGCACAAGGCAAATGTGCACTGACTTATTCATGCAAGAAGCAAAACATGCACCGACTATTGTATAGCATATAACGCAGCTAGCACCTACGTTATGTGTGAAAGAGAAAAACATGCTCAGCCTTTTATTTTGCAGACAACCAAACATTGCACCGACCGTGCTAGTGACAAGGAATACTTTGTACTGACCTTGCTTGTGCAGTGAAGGCATTTCATCGACTTTGTGTGCAAAAATTGCAACTAGCACCGACTATACATGTATGAGATGAAACATGCACAGACCTTCCATACATGCACAGACCTTCTGTTGGGTTCGGTGCAAGTATTCAGAGGGGGGGGTGAATGAATATAGCCTATAAAAATCTTTCGCCCAATATAAAATTTCGCTCAATTAGAATTTCCCTCACTCAACAGATTAAACACTTAGAACAAAATCTGATCAAATCATCTAATGGACCTGTGATCAACCACTTGGAGCGCCCCTATGCAAACATCTAGCGGAAGCAAACCTTAAGCAATCAAACCACAATGCAAGAGAGGTTTTTAGGTGGTTCGGTCCTGCAGACCTACATCCACCCCACACTCAACCCGAGTGTGGCTTCCTGCTGACTCACAGCTTGAACAGCTGGGCATCACAGCTTGCCTACATTCGCTGGGCCTCACAGCTTGCCGTCCAGTGGAATCCATCACTGCAACCGCTGGGGATTACAGCTTACCCGTCCATAGGAAACCTCCACTGCCCGCTGAGCAACACAGCTTGCTGTCCAGAGAAGTCCTCCTCTGCAAACCACTGGCTAACAGCTTGAAAGAAAATGTAAAATAGAAAACAAAAGACAAGATAACAGCATCGAAAAGCTGTAAATGTAAAGCACAATGTGGCTCTTAAAGAGCTGACTGGCCTCGATTTGATCCACGGCCAGTGAAGACTAATCTTCAGGCAGCTACTCTCCTCCTCTCTCGATTTCACTCATTCTTCACAGCATCTTTCTCTTCTGCTTCTTCTAATCTCTCACTCTCTCTTTTCTTTCTTCTTTTGCTGGATCGACAGCTTCTCTCCACTCTGCTTTTTCTTCTCTTTTTCTCCTTTTTCTCTTTTTCTGGATCGAAGGACTTTCTGCTCTTCAGGCTTCTTCTTCGATCAACCTCCATCTGAAGACGAAGGCTTCATTATATACCAGTAGCAGCAGCAGCCAGGGCACGTGTGGCTTCCACAGCTCTCGCCCTAAAATTCGGACCACGTGGCAGCATCCTGGTTCACGAGCCAGCCACCTCGGATCACGTGCCCTTTATTAGCACGCTCAGCAACTAGAGTCAGGTGGCGTTAACCCACTTGCTTAAAGGGGTTGACGCAGCCTTCAAGAACATTCTAGCAGCAGAACTCTAGTCTGCTGCGTTGACTCCATCAGCCTGCTGCGTTGACGCATCTGTGATCCAGTGATCAAGTCTTCAACAGATGGCCGTGCTGCGTCGACGTTATCAGCAATGGCGTTAACGCATTGATGCGTTCTAGTGAACAAAATAGCCTAGCCTTTTTAACTGCTGCGTCGACGCTTCCGACCCGTGGCGTTGACGCAGTGAGGCATTCCAGTAGCCATTAGCCTCGTCTCTATTGCTGTTGCGTCGACGCTGCTTAATTGTGGCGTTGACGCAGTGGAATAGCCTGTGAGGCTGAATGCTTCTTCAACTGCTGCGTCGACGCTGCTTGATCAATGCGCTGACGCACCAGAGTAATCCACAAGCTTCTTTCTTGAATTTTTGAACTACTGCTTCCACGCTACTTGATCAAGGCGTTGATGCACCAGAATAATCCCGGAGCTTCTTTCTAGATTGTTTGAACTGCTGTGTCCACGTGTCAGCATTTCAGCCTCTTGGATCATGTGCCAAGTCTTGATGACCTGAATCATCTGCAGACAGACAGAGGAAAGTGAACTTAGTTCAGACAAATGTATATACTTAAGCAGAGTTGCCATTGTATGGACTTGATGCAGTGTAGCGAGTGTACAGACTTGGTAAACCAAGGTCCAGTGTATAGACTTGGTAAAGTTCAGGACTCTAACAACGAGTGTATAGAGTTGAAGCCTGACAACCCAATGTATAGACTTGAAGCTTGGAAGGATGTACACACTTGACCAATTCAAAGACGAATCAAGTGTACAGACTCTGAGTCCAAACCAACGGCTGTACAGACTTAGAATGTGAAGACTGATGTACAGACTTCATTAACCAAAGCATGAATGAGACGCTGAAGTCTGTATAGACTTTCCAATGTCTAGACTTGCAGGCGAGAACAACACAATGTATAGACTTCAACTCAGCCATGCATACTGTAGACTTTGTGAAGCGTGAATGCAATGTACACACTCACAGCGTTGACGCTGCAGACTTGAGAATGCTCACAGCATTGACGCTGCATGAGACTTAGGCTGTACAGACTTAGCCTAAGCCAATGCATGAACTGACGTTGTATATACCTAGCCAATGCAATGTACATACTTCCTATATGAGGGAGCAATGTATGGGCTTGCTGTGAAGAACAGCAATGCACGATGTACAGACATGCAAGTCATTCATTCATTCCAGCACACTCATGCATTCTCTACAGAGTAGGTCAGATATATTCAAAACAATGTGATGACTCATTCATGTTGCTATCATTAAAACACCACATCATCAACAAGACACAAGGGGCACAACAATCTCCCCCTTTTTGATGATGGCAACATAATGAGTCACACTTTCTCCCCCTTTGACATAATCAAAAAGAAGGGAAATTGTTTGATAGTCAAATACAATGCACAAAAAAGCACATAAATGCAGAGAGCGACAATGAAACAGCTCTCTCCCTATCAACATGCAGGCTTGACTACTCTCCCCTTAGATGCAAAGAAACCATAACTTCCCTTGAAGCACAGGAATGAACTCTGGTTATCCAATGAATCAAGCTAAATTCTGCCATTACAGAGAATCTGAATTCTGGTGAAAATACCACATAATCAGAACTTATTGCAGAACAAGATGGAAGATTCCAACAGTGTGGAGAGTAAAGTGATTGGTGATAGAAGGGCAATAATAGACAACAATCATCACAAGACATCTCAATGAATAATCAGACTGAATCTGATCAGGCTATCTGGAAAATCTGATCATGAGGGATTTTAATGAATACATCACTTCAATAAGTCTTAAAAGATGTAGACTCTTCTATCATAAAGGGTTATGAAGTGACAACTTAACCAATCTGATTTAATTTTGATGTATACCAAATTCGTCAAATTAAATTCAATACTCATATCTGAATCCAAGTTTTAATAAAGGTGAACCAAATATTCAGATAACACCCAAAATCAATCATCTTTTATCTTACACATATGATCTCAAAAGCACCTTTGAAAGATACACAGATTAGTACAGAAGTTAAACACTTTTCAAGAACATGAGTTGACAGATTTTTCAAGATAATTTCATTTGAAGCACATTATATTTTTCCTGAGCAATTTAAGTTGATCAACACCTTTTTACATGAGGTACAACAAGTCTTAGTTGAAGTGACCCAGTTAGTCAGTGTGATAACTGTCATTGCCTCTCACTTTGAGAGCAGAGTTAGCAATATGAGTGTCTTTTTACATGAGAAGACACCTTTATCATAGGCCAGACTCCCCAGCTACTCAACACAGATAAGCTATTGCTCCGTCAGGTTTTGTTTCACTAAATTTTTATCAGAGATAACTATGGCACCTCATGACATGAGTTGCTTTATTTCATTGATAAAGAACTCAGTTTCTCAGAGACCGAGTCATTGCTCTGAATTCACAATTTCTTCATTTAGTCAACATTTTTAAATTAATGTTTAACAACAGTACACACTATATGCATCTTAGCCAAAGAAGCCCTGAATTCAAATTTTTAGATATCTGATGAGAGAGTCTAAGATTTACATGAAACATGTGGTTAAAGTTTATTAAACCTTGTCATTCAGATATTTTCAATTCATTTAACTACAAATCTAAGAATACATTAATCTTATATCAGTCTGATTCAGTGATAATTCTTAAACCTATATGATAGAAATTTCTACAATGTTCTCAGACTGAATTGCATGACATGCAGCTTAAGTTCCTCAGATCAGAAAAATAAGTTTAGCTGACCAACAAATCAATAGTAGAACCAATTCAGTCACACCGGCTGAGAAGAGTCTGAAAGGTGAGTATAGGCTGGAATATAGACAGATAGTATCATGAAGGGAGTTGAAAGAAACTCTTCTCTAACAGCTCAACAAATAGAAGGCAGAATCCTTTTTCAAGAGAGAGAAATATGACATCAGATGATAGTTGATCAATTTTTAGGCAAGAGGTGTTCAAGATGTGACAAGCAAAACACCAATTCTAAGTGCTCCCCCTGTCTAGATGCAATTAAATTTCTTTTCAGGTTTTTCAACTCCACTACACTTCATATGCAACATTAGTCAAACTCCCCCTGACAAAGTGCATGAAATACAATTAATGAACTGCTCATGATTTTAGAGTATGCTCAAGAAGAATAAATGCTTTGTTCAATCAGAGAGAGAATTTATCAAATGCATCATTTTCATTTCAAATTTTCAGATTTTTCATCATATGATGCAGTGCACTGTTCTACATGAAGGCAGGACCCATGGTACTCGGCGGAGAACCTGGTCTCAAAGACCATCTCACACATGGTAGAAACCTCCGGGCAGATTTCCTTGCCTTTTAGTAACATACCATTTGATATACCAGGGTTAAGCAAATGATAATGCAGTGCAAAGCAGCCCTATTATGCATTGAAAAATATGCAGTCTACGACAATAGGCAAATGACAGTCATGCAAATGATGTATGCAAGTACTAGACACATGCATTGACTATATGCACTAACTGACCCGTTCAAGCTCAGTCCAAGTATGTAATCAAGCATGCAATGCATTGACACCAGACACATGCATTGACTCTAAAAATGATTGTGCAGAGCATCTATCAGCCTATTTATTCAGTGCAATGATCAGTGAGAGAAGAGCGTCAGATATGTGCAAAGTAAAACTCAGTAGCTGAGTCTGGAATGAAGACTGATCAGCTAGACATGAAGAGAGTATCAGACATCAAACGAACAGTTCAACAATTTCAGATATCAAACAGACAAATCAGCATTTTCAGATGATAAAATTTAAAGACAAGTTCTGAACTAACCTGAAATGTAGAATCCTGGGGCTTCCTTTTTAAGTGCCTTGGCTAAATTACCCCTTTTATTTCTCTTACCAACGCACACCTGCAACATATCAATCAATGTGATCTTGCAGGGACCCAAGCAGTCTTGGGTCCTACACTACCCCTATCAGGTGTTCTAAACATTCTTTTTGCAACATTATCATCAAATTTCATAAAAGAACAATCAGACATGGAATGTCCAAAATTTCCACAATAATAACATGAAACAACAGATTGTCTGGTCCTATGATGCTTCTCAACAGGAGCATGAGACCTATGACCATAAGCATTAAATGTTCTGTTATATGCATGAAATTTTGACTTACCATTACCTGCCCACCAGCATTCAGAAGCTCGGTGGCCAGGTTTTCTACATTCAAAGCATACAGGTGTCTTTCCTTTAAAAATAGATTTATTTCTGCCAAGAGGGTTTCTATTTGAAGGGAATTCAACAAATTTTGAAGTAAAATGATTTCCCTGAGCATACCAGCAGTCCTTGACTGCATGCCCATACTTACCGCATTCAAAGCACCTTGGGTGCTTACCTCTTGAGCTAGTAAATCCCCATGAAGGCCTAAACCAACACTCAACAGCTTTATGACCACGTTTGTTACAATTATAACAAATGATATGTTGGTTTGAAGAAGACATGTTTCTTTTGGGGTGGTGATGATTATTTGAAAATGTTTTATCATGCATCATATCATCACTTTTCATCACACTGCAGTCATCCATATAATGACCATGCCTACCACAGTAGTAGCAAGAGGCATCAGATTTCCTAGGAGCATGGTTTCTATCATATGAGTTCCTAGATGCATATGAATGAGTATAGGAAGCATGAACAGTATGTACACCATCAGACTCAATCGAGGTAGCAGATTTCTGTTCATGAGCAGGAATAGTCTTTACCTTATTTATTTGACTCTTTCTTTTCAATTTCTGATTATCCTTAACAGGTTTTGTTTGTTTTTCTATTTTCTGGGCTTTGAACTGAAAAATGGATTTTGAAGGTGATTTCTGATTTTCATTTTGTTTTGGGGATTGCCTTGAAGTACCAGCTACATTAGAGCCTTTCACAAAAGTAGCATATAGCTGGGTTTTAGAAATTTCCTTAACATCAGGAATACAGCCTGTCCCCTTTCTTAAATTGTCATCCTTACTTTTCACAACAGTTTTTATTTTTCTTTCATTCTTAGCAGAGTTGGATGCCAAATTTTCTAGATCCTGAATCTTATTTTCCAAAGATGTTATGTGAAGTTCATAACTGGCTATTTCCTGTTCACTGCAATTAACACAGTCGCTTAGAAATTGGTTTACAGTTTTATACTTCTCAATTTCTTGTTTTAGACTGTTCAAAATTTTTAAATTTTCATCATAGATAGCTTTTCCTTTTTCTGTGGTGAGAAGTCTTTCAGACAAGCCAGTGTTTAACCACTTCAGTTTTTCAACTTCAACTTTTAATTCAGTGTTTTCTTCCTCAAGATCTCTAGCCTGAAATTCATTACCCTCACATCTCTCTCTTCCAGACATTAGCTCCAGTTTTTTAATTAATTCCTCTTTTCTTTCCTCCACTCTAATTTTCTCAGCCACCAAGTTTTTGTGATCCTCTTTAAGTGAGATAATTTGTTTACTCAGCCATTCATTATCACTATAAAGATCTTCATTTCGTTCTCTTAGAGCTGAGCACATATGGCAGGTTAATTCAGCAGAAGAAGAATGTGAAGCCTCCCCATTGATTTCATTTATTCTACCCATAAGATTTTCAATTTTCTTTTGAAATTCTTCATTCTCAAGTTTCAGTTTATCCAATTCAGAATTAACTTTAGTGAATTCCTGCATGCCTTTTAGATGCTCCTTTTTCTTATCATTCAACTGATTCTCTATTTCTGACATTTTATCCAACCATGTTTGTTTTTCAATTTTTAGAGAATCATTTTGTTTCTTAAGATTCTGAACATCTAGCATGCAAGCATCATAAGACTCTTTCATATTTGCACAGTTTTCACAGGAATCTTTTAGATTTATTCTATCACATTTCTTTTTCAATTTCTTATTTTCATATTTCAATTTCTTGGAAACTTCTAACAAATTTTTATACATCTCTATCAATTCATCGAAGGAGTATCCTTCTGATTCAGAGCTTACCTCGGATGAAGTTTCATCATCAGCATTTCTACGATCAGCCATCTAGCACTTGCTGTGATTGCTGATTAACTTTAGTTTTTCCAAAATATCTTTGGCAGACCTGCAAGAAGAAATGCATTCAATTAGAGATATGTCAATTGATTCTTTTAATAAAACTACAGCTCTGGTGTTGACAGAATATTTCAATTTATCCTTCTCAGTCCATCTAGATTTATCTCTTGATAAGTTGTATGGACAGTGATTCATTACCTTCCAGAGATTAGGATCAATTGATTCCACATACCAATGAACTTTATCTAACCAAGAATCGAAGTTATCACCTCTGAACATTGGAATATTAGCCATCAAATCAGATAGCAGACAAATTCAGAACACAAAGCAATCGACGAGAACTACGCTAGAACAGATGAGCAACGTAATGCACTAAATCAGTGAAGCTAAACTACGAATACAGAACGCACTCTGAAATGCACCAAACAAATAGCATGATCCTCTGCAGATTGTTAGATCTGTTAAGTCAGAGACCGCTCTGATACCAATTGTTGGGTTCGGTGCAAGTATTAGAGGGGGGGTGAATGAATATAGCCTATAAAAATCTTTCGCCCAATATAAAATTTCGCTCAATTAGAATTTCGCTCACTCAACAGATTAAACACTTAGAACAAAATCTGATCAAATCATCTAATGGACCTGTGATCAACCACTTGGAGTGCCCCTATGCAAACATCTAGCGGAAGCAAACCTTAAGCAATCAAACCACAATGCAAGAGGGGTTTTTAGGTGGTTCGGTCCTGCAGACCTACATCCACCCCACACTCAACCCGAGTGTGGCTTCCTGCTGACTCACAGCTTGAACAGCTGGGCATCACAGCTTGCCTACATTCGCTGGGCCTCACAGCTTGCCGTCCAGTGGAATCCACCACTGCAACCGCTGGGGATTACAGCTTACCCGTCCAGAGGAAACCTCCACTGCCCGCTGAGCAACACAGCTTGCTGTCCAGAGGAGTCCTCCTCTGCAAACCGCTGGCTAACAGCTTGAAAGAAAATGTAAAATAGAAAACAAAAGACAAGATAACAGCATCGGAAAGCTGTAAACGTAAAGCACAATGTGGCTCTTAAAGAGCTGACTGGCCTGGATTTGATCCACGGCCAGTGAAGACTAATCTTCAGGCAGCTACTCTCCACCTCTCTCGATTTCACTCATTCTTCACAGCATCTTTCTCTTCTGCTTCTTCTAATCTCTCACTCTCTGCTCTTCTCTTCTCTCTCTTTTCTTTCTTCTTTTGCTGAATCGACAGCTTCTCTCCACTCTGCTTTTTCTTCTCTTTTTCTCCTTTTTCTCTTTTTCTGGATCGAAGGACTTTCTGCTCTTCAGGCTTCTTCTTCGATCAACCTCCATCTGAAGATGAAGGCTTCATTATATACCAGCAGCAGCAGCAGCCAGGGCACGTGTGGCTTCCACAGCTCTCGCCCTAAAATTCGGACCACGTGGCAGCATCCTGGTTCATGAGCCAGCCACCTCGGATCACGTGCCCTTTATTAGCACGCTCAGCAACTAGAGTCAGGTGGCGTTAACCCACTTGCTTAAAGGGGTTGACGCAGCCTTCAAGAACATTCTACCAGCAAAACTCTAGTCTGCTGCGTTGACTCCATCAGCCTGCTGCGTTGACGCATCTGTGATCCAGTGATCAAGTCTTCAACAGATGGCCGTGCTGCGTCGACGTTATCAGCAATGGCGTTAACGTATTGATGCGTTCTAGTGAACAAAACAGCCTAGCCTTTTTAACTGCTGCGTTGACGCTTCCGACCCGTGGCGTTGACGCAGTGAGGCATTCCAGTAGCCATTAGCCTCGTCTCTTTAGCTGTTGCGTCGACGCTGCTTAATTGTGGCGTTGACGCAGTGGAATAGCCTGTGAGGCTGAATGCTTCTTCAACTGCTGCGTTGACGCTGCTTGATCAATGCGCTGACGCACCAGAGTAATCCACAAGCTTCTTTCTTGAATTTTTGAACTACTGCGTCCACGCTACTTGATCAAGGCGTTGACGCACCAGAATAATCCCGGAGCTTCTTTCTTGATTGTTTGAACTGATGTGTCCACGTGTCAGCATTTCAGCCTCTTGGATCACGTGCCAAGTCTTGATGGCCTGAATCATCTGTAGACAGACAGAGGAAAGTGAACTTAGTTCAGACAAATGTATATACTTAAGCAGAGTTGCCATTGTATGGACTTGATGCAGTGCAGCGAGTGTACAGACTTGGTAAACCAAGGTCCAGTGTATAGACTTGGTAAAGTTCAGGACTCTAACAACGAGTGTATAGAGTTGAAGCCTGACAACCCAATGTATAGACTTGAAGCTTGGAAGGATGTACACACTTGACCAATTCAAAGACGAATCAAGTGTACAGACTCTGAGTCCAAACCAACGGCTGTACAGACTTAGAATGTGAAGACTGATGTACAGACTTCATTAACCAAAGCATGAATGAGACGCTGAAGTCTGTATAGACTTTCCAATGTCTAGACTTGCAGGCGAGAACAACACAATGTATAGACTTCAACTCAACCATGCATACTGTAGACTTTGTGAAGCGTGAATGCAATGTACACACTCACAGCGTTGACGCTGCAGACTTGAGAATGCTCACAGCGTTGACGCTGCATGAGACGTAGGCTGTACAGACTTAGCCTAAGCCAATGCATGAACTGACGTTGTATATACCTAGCCAATGCAATGTACATACTTCCTATATGAGGGAGCAGTGTATGGGCTTGCTGTGAAGAACAGCAATGCACGATGTACAGACATGCAAGTCATTCATTCATTCCAGCACACTCATGCATTCTCCACAGAGTAGGTCAGATATATTCAAAACAATGTGATGACTCATTCATGTTGCTATCATTAAAACACCACATCATCAACAAGACACAAGGGGCACAACACCTTCTATACAAAGGCATGCACCGACGTTGTGTAAGCGCAGGAGGTGTATGCACCGACCTTGCTTAGCGCAGAGCAGAAAATGCACAGACTTAGTGGGTAGAGCAAAACATGCACAGACCGTGCGTATGCAAGGAAAAATCTACACAGACCTTGTGATGCATAAATGATATATGCACAGATCGTACTACGCATAAGAGAAGGTATGCACAGACTATGAATATGCCTTGACTTTACTTTTCGAAGGCAGAAACGTGCACAGACTCTAAATAGAGAATGCACGGACTTTATGGTGTAATGTGCTAACATGCACAGACTTGCTTATGCATTGAGGATAGACATGAACAGACATTATACCACGCATGTGACAAACGTGCACCGACTCTGAAGACTTATATGCGGGCAAACATGCATTGACCCAAGCTAATGAACACACATCTAATTAACTTGTTGCCCATCATTCAAAACATACTAAAACACACTGACTCCTTACAGATATTTTGTTCAGAGGAGTCAGAATATTCTTCCCCAATCATCATCAAATCAGGAGGCACAACATCAGTAGGATCCCCAACCCCTACAACCTAAAATTCAATCTGTTCACACGTTCTCCTATTCCCTGGCTTTCATATCTCACCCCCAGGAACAATTAGACCACCTCCCTGGCTGAAAACCCTTTGATTTCATCCTCTCTGGCCCTTTCCAGCGCATAAAGCCTATGACACGGCGGCCAGCCCTGTAGCTACAGCTCCAACCGCCGGTTCCCACTCACATGGCACTGTAGCCACACTACTTGTGCCGTCGGAGCCCTCTCACATCTCACTTTCACCCGGCCGCCGATTGGCACCCCCCTGGCCGCCAGGTCGCGCTGGCCGCCACCCCATCTCCCCTGGCTGCCGAATAGAACCCCTTTTCCTTGGCCGCCGTAGCAGAAGAGCCTATGCCCTATCGTCGGGTCAACCTTGGCTGCCGTATGGCCCCCTTTTGTTGCTTCAGTCGTCAGCTGCCATGCCCCTGGCCGCCACCTTCTTTCCCTGGCCGCCGTATGGCCCCCTTTGTTACTCCAGCCACCGGCTGGCACCCCCTGGCCACCACCTCATTTCCCAGTCACCGTATACCTCCTTCTTGCTGCTTTAGCCACCGGATCAACTATGTCGTCGTATCAAAACAAGCCAGCAGCCGAGCCAAACATGGCACTAGAGCTACATCAATGGTATTCATACCTATACAGTACGAGTATTTCCTCGAATTACCCTATCAAGTAAAAGAGATCCACTACTTAATATAGTGTGTTCTTCTTTGACTTTGCATAAGGGAAAAGGAATAGAATCCCTTAGTGATGGGTGATGTGCCTCAGTTGGTTCCCGGGCTTCTGTATGCCTACATCTTATGGACCCCGTATCAGCACTCCATGGACGGATATCCTATATGTCTATTGGCACACCCAAAATAAAGGGGAAGTGATACTGAAATTTGTCCAAGAGGCTAGTCTGTCATACCGAGTTTCTTCTCCTAAATTACCCCTTCTAAGTCACGGAGGTCTGCCAACTCTTATGGCGTGTTCTTCGATAGCTCCATAAAGAGGAAAAGTAAATAAACCACCTTTATGGTGAACAGTGTCTCATGATTCCCTCCAGCTCTCTCGACCTTCGGGCTTTGGTATGCCCATGAATTATGGATTCCGTCTCGGCTCTCCGTGGACGTGTATCCTATATGTCTCATGGCATATCCAGAGATAAGGGGAGATGCTGCCGAAATTAAACCCGGGAGGCTGCATCATGTCAGGCTATTCCCGATATCCCAACAACCCTATCAGGTCATGGGGCTTATGATATATCATGGTGTGAGCTCTAATAACGTCGATGGGAACATGGAACTTCAATCGCTCCAAAGGTGAATACTGCCCTTAACCTTTTATGTCTCTCGGCCTGCGGTCGCACTAACTCCCCTCGAAGCTCCTATGTGTATCACCGTGGCGGTAATGGGTCAAGAGTAATCGGCAAAACTAACATGGGCTATAACCTTTGATATGTCCATTTGTTTTGGAACTCGTCTCGGCACTCCGTGGACGGGTCTCCTATACCTCTCCCCTGATATATTTCGGGGCAGGGGGAGATGCTACCGAAATTTTGTTAGGAATCTTTTGTTTGATTTCATGCCGTGTTTCTTGGGTTTTCCGCTCGGTTTTTTTGCCCTATGATGGTAACGGCTTCACAGCTACTCATGATGAACCGTGAAGACCACCAAAAGGGAATAAATCATTAATAAATGCCACCTCTTGGCATACATTGTCCCGTTGACGTACAAACCCGTCAAAGTGTGGCCATGCTGGCTTTCACAAGCCTGTATGCATGTGCCGCAATAATGAAGGTGGTTCAACAAATAAAATGGAAAATATTGATCGACAACCTTTCAAGTGGTGGGGATCATTCGAATGGCTAGCCCTCGGCTTTCCCCATTCATCGCATTGTGCATGATTGCCGTCCAGGCATAACCATCTCTCGGAGTTCGTCTCGACTCTTCGGGATGAACCTCCTATCGCCTCCCCAATATTCTTTGGAACAAGGGAGGTGCTGCCAAAATATCCTTGACTAGTCAAAAGTTGGGTTAGGCCCGGCCGAAAGCCATCACCACGTGTGAGGTGGTCTTATGACCTAAGTCCCCCGCCACGTACAGAGAGCCGATCTAATAAACCCTATCACATTGCCTGCTTGCATGTGCTATATCTTGATTTATGAACGAACACTGCTTTACGTATTTTTTCTTGGCCCCAAGTGCTCTTCTACTTTGGCGATTAATCAAGGGTATTCCTTCTTCCGGAAGGACATAATTAACGCCATAGTCATTATGGTATGGCGGACTTCTAGTCTCGACACGTTCACCCAAAATTATTTGATTAGTAAGACGAGTGCACAATAAAACTTTGTCACGAAAGTGACTAGCATGCCCCGCATTAATAAAATAAACAAATAAAATAACCAAAATAAATAAATCAAATGAGAGATTTCTCATCCCCACAACCTCCTCCTTGACGCAATATTCTCATAGCTTATTTCTTGGCTTTACTGTAGTCTGTCTTAATCGACTTCTTCACCAGACAAGTTGACTTGATCTTCTTCATAAAAATATCCTCAACCTCAACATGTACAAGTCGACTTGACCTTCTCCAAGTTGACTTGTGTCTTACTTCTTAGCATGTCACGCCCTGAGCTTTTTAATACAGCGGAATGAATTTCGGGAACGTGAACAGCCGACATGGTAAGCCTCTCGTAAGCAAGAAATCAGAGCGCAAGACAATCACACAAAAGTAATAAATTTTCCAAATTGTAACTTTATTCATAATAATAACCATAAAGTACATTAGATTCATGACTCTAAACATCCTTACATCATAGACTCAAGAAAATAAAAAATCACAATAGGACTCGACTAGACACTTGACAACTAGGTCTTCTCTCGATCCATTTGACCTTCAATCACTCTCGGGCCCGCTACTTGTATATTACGAATCCGATCCATCAGAACTTCCTGGAGAATTGAGAAAGTAGGTATGAGCACACTAGCCCCGTAGGTATCTTTGCATCAACATGAAGGCAGTATTTAAATGATTAATGTCTTAGCTATAGATCTTAAGGTAAAAACAAGAATGTGATAAACAAGCGATATAAACCAAGATAACCAAGAATATAGAATCATAAAATAATTGAGCAAGTAGACATGATCGAGTATATGAACAAGTAAGATTTAATCATGTAGATATAAGTTGGCCTTTCATGAACAAGAATGTACGAGCAAGAATCTAGAAAGTATTTTACACAACCTTGTAAAGGCTATGTACTAGAAAGTCATTAACAAGCATGTAATTTCCATAATGAGCCTCATGGTGTTTCACTTATTTATAAGAGAAAGTACTCCCAACGTAATGCGACGCCAGTATCATCGTACCCCATGGTTTAGAGCACGTTTCCGACCATCGGCCGTGGGGTCTAGCATGGAGCCCTTGGATACAATCCGTGCCCAGTCTTGCATCTTCAAGTTATAAATCCAGCTACTTCCATGAGATATAACAATAATTCCAGCCAATAACTCAATTCCAAATAATAAGTTTCATGACCAAATAACTAAGGTATAGAACATACCAAATTGACATGAGATATCAAAGAAGAATTAAAAGAATATTATACCCCGGCGACATTCCGGTAGCATAACGGTACATTCATTAAGTTTCATAACCTAATATTGACTTATTAAACATGTGTTGAGACTCCAGATAATCCAAAGACCATCTAGAAACTCAAGAAAACCAACCCCAAAGGTCAAACCTCGGGTTAGACAGGTTCAAAGATAAAGTGGTCGTTTACTGGACTGTTTCATGTAGAAAGCGGTCAGAGTCTAGGCCGTTTCATAATTAGAGTCGACGCATGAAAAAGAAGTGTCGACGCAGGAAAACTCTCTGGAGTTTTAGCGGTCTAGTGAATGGCCGCTTGGTATCTTTTAGCGGTCGTCCATAGGGCCGCTAAGGTTCAGAACACATCAAACATCCGTAAAGTGCGTTCTAGACAATTGGTTTTGATGGTACAAATAGCTCGGCGTCCTAGTGGGAATCCCAGGCTCGTGGAGTCTTACGGAGGCCTTGAAACATAATCCCCTAGTCCGACAGAAGGAATATCCGGTGGAGAGGTTCATAAGTCCAAGAGAGTGTGCCTATAAGTACAAAGTGTAACTAATGCTCACATACCAGAGTATATTTGTTGGCACCGGCTTATTTTCTTGAATTAATCAAGGATTAAGCATAGGGAAATACTCTCTAAATAGAGCAAAATGGCACATCACCAAAGCTACTCTACCAGTCAAGTTGAGCTCGAAAATTGAGACACTTCGTCGGGTCAAGTGGCGCAACATAACAACTAGGGATCGGCCCCAAGAAAACGACACTATGCCAGCCAGTTTCCCGACAACCGGGTCAGTTCCAAGATTCGGGACAACCTGCCGTACCTTACGGCACTCTATGAAGATTCGGGGTTTACCCCCGGACACCCTGCATACGGTGTCACACCACCGGTGCCTCAACAACCGGGTTAACCTGGGACTCAGAACAACCTGCCGCATCATACGGCTCTTCGCCAAGGAGCGAGGGTCACCCCGACCACCAGACAAACAACATCATCATGTCGAGGCCCCAGTCAGTGGACCCAACCAAGGGTCCTAACCAGCTAGCCGTGACCCGTGGCAACATCAGCAATCGATCGGGCCCACCCCCGATCACTCAGTTTGCGGGTTTGCCCGCATTCAACATAGCTACCCGAGCCGACCCGTGGGCGCCCCGACTACAAGCCACGCCATGTGGCACCCAGCAATGAGACCGGGGTCTACCCCTGAGTCGCCTCCCTGTAGCCCTCTGAAGTCAAAGGAAGACCCACCTGGGACCAACCACAAGCTTCAGGAGCTCACAGCACCCGTATACGGCCCACGCACGCGCGTCGGGAATTTCCCCGAGCACCTGGTGGGGGCATATGCTCCAGGCACTCAACAGCAAGTCCGAGCCCAACTCAGGACTCCCAGCAACCCATCGTGTCATGCACCACCATCGTGCGCTCTCGCACGTGGATCGACCTGCGCGGTCAGGTCACGCGGATCGACCTGCGGCCCCTGCGGGGGTTTTCGGGGGCGGAGCCCCCAGAAGAAAATCTCTATTTATAACAGGTCAAACCCCCAGTCAAATCCCATTCTAACCCTCAGTCAAACCCCACTCAAACCCGCGGTCAAACCTGCGGTAAACGCTCAGTCAAACCTGGCTAAAACACCCCCCCCCCCGGTCAAACCCGCCTAAACCCCCCTGGGGTGGGTTTAGGCGGACCAGATCACCCCCCCCCCTGGCTGGTCCGCGTAAACCCCCATTCAATTAAAAAAAATTAAATTTTTTTCAAAAAATAAAAAACCAAAACCGACCCGCCTAAACACCCCCCTGGGGTGGGGTTTAGGCGGGCCAGCTTGGGCCCCCAGGCTAGTCTGCCTAAACCCCCTGAGGGGGGGGGGGTTTACGCGGGCCAGCCCAGGGTGCTGGGCTGGCCCACGTAAACCCCATCCAATGGGGGTTTACACGGACCAGCTCAGCCCCCTGGGCTGGTCTGCGTAAACCCCTTCCCCCTCTCTCTCAGCCCGTGTAACTCCAAGCACTATTCACTTGGGTTTACGCGGACCAGCTCACCCCCCTTAGCTGGTCCGCGTAAACCCCCCATGACCCTTCATCTTCTCCTATAAAACCCCCCTAGGGGCTCAATGGAAGGAAGGAGGATACATGCATCAAGGCTTCCGGTGATCTCCAAGCTTCAAGCGGCTCTAGGCAACGAGCAAGGAGAATTGTGTGTGGGTGACTTGGTCGTCGGCTAAGGACGTCGAGGGTATGTTGCGTGTACTTCCCTCACACGGTGTTCTGCCATGACACACAAGTCTACCCCCGCCACGTGTGTGACATTATGACAAGGGTGAATGCCCCCTCATGCCGGGACTTCACCTCGCGTGCCTACCGACCGCAACTATGCACACACTATGACATCACGCTTCTCCGCAGTCACGAGGCCACGTCCGACCGCTCGACTCGAGCCGTGATCGACCCTCGCCCAGACACCAGCCCGATGCTTTGTTTAGCTATCCAGTCATAGCCCCTCGTTTGTCGAAGCAAACGTGGCCCATGCCATGAGAGGGACCCTCTATGAAACACGCGGATATCCGCCTTATCCAGCATTGACCTGGGGATCGACCCACCTGTCGGAATTATCCCGCGGCATGCGACCATTGTATCCGGCCACCCCGACCCATTTGTAAAGCCCACGTGGCTCTCATACAACATGAAACCAGTTGAGCATATGTACATGTACTCGGGTCTCAGCCTCTTCACGGCGCCCGCCTCCTCCAGTCACAACGGTGCTGTGACGACCCAGGAGATCCGGATATCGATAACCCGATATCATCGATTTACCGATACCAAGAGCTCGGGGAAGCCACCCAAGAGGCTGATGAGGCCCCGTAAGGGTTAGTGAGTGTTTGTTGAGGGGATGCATAACAGAAAGAAAGTACACACGCAATATTAATTAAAGCATACATTTGAACTTTAAACGGAAGCATCTATATATATCAGAGTGGTAAATTTATACAAGTAGTCCAGATTCATACATCATAAGTCCCACACTGTACAAGGGTCCAGAAATAAATAACTACACGGGACGTAGCCCGGCCAAAAGAAGAAAAAGGAACAGACTGGCCACTAACCAACCACTGACAGATCACTACTGGCTCTAAGGTTTTTCGCCAAAAGCACGAGGGAATCCTATAGTCGGTTGCTCTGCCTCACCCGTAAAAGGAAGGGGTGAGTCTCACAGCAGAGACTCAGTAGGGTTCACAGAAATCCCTAACTCACAGCTAATTAAAGGAAAGCAGTAAGGCATGCATCGGCATAAATAAATGACAATCTAATAAAGTTGTAAAACTAACTAAACAGTTTATGAACAGCTAACTAGCATGCCAATTAGAATTTAAACGCAAGTACTCGAAATCTACCAATAAACAATAACTCAATCATTTTCAAGTGACTAAAGAGAGAAGGAGAGGATATCCACCAGAAGAAGAAACCAGATGCGTCCACTGACAGCTTACACTGCGTCTCAAGCATCTACGCAAGCCTGATCATAGCAAGCGAGACGCGTAACAATACCAAAACAAGTAACTAGTCAGAGAAACACTCATCAGTGTCAGTCCAAGTCTCTGACCACGTGTGCACACACCGGCTCATGCCTAGAGCCAGGCCTCTAGCTAGTATTCCCCTCCGTAGGACGCTACGGTTGGACTGGGGCCCACGGAACTAGCTTAAAAATCATGAAACTGGGATACCCCGCCACCTCTCCCGGGTGGAATCAACACTAAAAGTCGTCGGGCTACGACTGGTGGTTCCATCACTAGGAAAGAGAATAAAGCTCTATTGGGATCTAAAAACATGCCATAATTTGTGATAACAATTAAACATGGCAAATATGCAAGATTCATGGCATAATTAACTGAATATGCTACGATGGCCATTATTCAATAATTCAATGCATAAATAATTGAATATGCTAAAATGGCAATCATTCCATAATTAAATGCATAATTTAAATGAACACGCATCATTATAGAGCAAGCGGTCAAACTAGGGCCGCTATGGTTTTAGGCGGTCGAACGACGAACCGCCGTGTGCTACTCAACGGAGTAACCGTGAAATTTCTTCGACCATTCAAATTTATTTTATTTACGTAGTTTAATCGTCAGCCGCTCGGTACAATAAAAGGTTTATGGTGGATCGTTATAAAATCTAAGATAAATTAAACATGGTCCTTACCGGAGAACCGGATCCACCAGAATCACAATCGGATCCCTTCCCGGTTGACTCAAATCGACGGAAATTATTATTTTTAACATGTTCCCTACCAATCCATCATCTCAATATAACAATTTATAATCTATGAACTCAGCGAGGATGGGCATGCTTTCATTAATCTATGAAGTTAGCGACGATAGGCATGCTTTTATTAATCTATGAACTCAGCGACGATGGACATGCTTTTGGAACAATTTAACGGGCTAGGGCATTGATCCCCCTACCTCATACGTAATGGAAACGCCCGATCCAGCCGCATGCAAGCCGAGGGACGTCGCGGTTCGTCCCTTCCCGACCGCCTCTCCACAGGATTAAGACGAGGATGCCGATTTCACCGTGAGGAGGGAAGATGGGGCCGCCTGATGTCATCGTGGAACCGCGTCTCCGCGTCGGGGTTTGGCTCCGACAAGGGTGCCACCGTGTTCTACCCCTTGCCGGTTCGTCGACGGAGCTCCGGCTCCTCCACCAAGGCCGTCGGGTCGCCGGCATGTCGAGAAGAGAGAAAGAGGGTCGCCGGTCTCGTCCGCCTCCGAGCACCGTGAAAGGAGAAAAGGGGGGTGAGAGAGGGGGAGGCCAGTCGCGGTCCTCCCCTTGCCCGGTCATCGGTGAGGCCGCCGGCCGTCCTCCCCTTTCTTGGGCCACCTAGCACCGCCGAGAACAGGAATGCGAGAGAGGGGCTCGCGGCCGTCCGCGGTGGAAGGGGGGGAAGCCTCCGCCGCTCGGGGTCACCGCCGAGGTGGTCGCCGTCGCCGTCCTCCCCCATGGCCGGTAGGACGCCGTGCCGAGAAGATGAGCCAAGGGGGGGAGGTCGCGGGCGTCCGCCCACGGCTTCCTGTGCGCCTGCGGGTTCGCCCGCGGGTGCCTGCGCGTCGGGTGAAAAAGAGGGGGGAGAGAGATTGGGAAAGTGGGGGAGAGGGATTGGGAAACTGGGAGAGAGAGGGGAGATCGAGAGGGTTAAAAAAAGATTAAAATATTTTTTTTATTTTTAACCCCCATTTGCATTCTAAACCCCTTAAGAAGCATATTTATGCATATGCCCACTAATTTCTTAAAACTCTTTAATCTAATTAGATTAAATACTAGAAAAAGCCCATAAATTTCATAAAATTAGCCAAAATTCATGGATTTAATTCTATTCCATTACTGGTAAAGATCCATTAAAGCACGGGTCTCACAGTCCCTCCCTCCTAATAGAAATTTCGTCCTCGAAATTTAAAAGGAAGAACAAGGAGAGAACTGAAAGGAATATACCTTATTCGAACAAGAAGGGAAATTACTGACGCATTTCGTCCTCACATTCCCATGTAGCTTCATTGCTAGAGTGACGCTGCTAGACAACCTTAACCAGAGGAATTACTTTATTTCTCAATCGTTGCTCACGATGATCTTTGATTCTGATCGGATACTCTGGTGTGGATAAATCTGGAGTCACTTCTGGCCAAAGTGAATCATTAAGGACGTGAGATGCATCTGAAACATATTTCCTCAACTGAGACACATGAAAGACATCGTGGGTTGCTTGCATCGCCGCTGGCAATTGAAGATGATATGCCACTTGGCCCACACGTTCCAGAATAGGAAACGTACCAATATAATGGGGACTGAGCTTTCCACGCTTCCCAAACCACATAACGCCTTTCATCGGAGATATTTTTACAAACACCATATATCCAGGCTGAAATTGCAATGGTCGCCTGCGCTGATCTGCATAGCTTTTCTGTCTACTCGGAGCTGTCGACATTTTTTGCTTGATCAAGCGAACCACATCAGCACATTACTGAACCATATCAGGTCCTGTCAATAATCTGTCACCGGCCTCAAACCAGTTTAAAGGTGTACGACAAGGACGCCCATACAAAGCTTCATACGGTGCCATGCCGATGCTGGAGTGATAACTGTTATTATAAGCAAATTCCACAAGTGGCAAATGCTGACTCCACGAACCCTGCCAATCTAGGCAACACGATCTCAGCATATCTTCTAAAGTCAGAATAGTCCTTTCTGACTGACCGTCTGACTGCGGATGATACGCTGAACTAAAAGCAAACTCTGTGCCCAACACTTTTTGAAAACTATGCCAGAAGCCAGAAGTAAACCGTGGGTCGCGATCTGACACAATTGATATTGGAATTCCATGCAATGGCATAATCTTTTGAACATAAAGATCGACCAATTTCTGAACACTCCGTGTAACTTTAATTGGCAATAATCTTGCTGTCTTTGTTAACCGATCAACTAACAGCCAAATGCCATCGAAGCCTTGTGAAGTGTGGGGTAAACCCACAACAAAATCTGTCGTGACATGATCCCATTTCCACATCAGAATTTCTAAAGGTTGAAGCATTCCTCCCGATTTTTGATGCTCGGCTTTAACCTGTTGGCATGTCAAACATTTAGACACAAATGCAGCTACATCCTTTTTCATTCCTGGCCACCAGAATTGCCTTTTCAGATTTTGATACATCTTGGTAGTGCCGGGGAGCGTAACGGGATCCATGGGCTTCACGGAAGATAGTATTTCTTAACTTATCAATAGTTGGAACATACAGCCTGCCACGGAGGCTGACAACTAAATCATCATCAAACGCAACCTCATGCATCATTATAACGCGGGATAAATCAGAATCTACCTGCTGAGCTTCCTTGATCTGCTGATAAATAGCTGGAGTCATCACCAGACTAGCACACACAGCTATCGTCGGATCAGAAGGAATGTCCACGCTGAAAGTTTCACTAGGAAACTGTTCCCACAACTTCCATTCATGTACAATCAAATGACTAATTTGCACTTTCCTGCTCAGAGCATCAGCCACAACATTCATTTTTCCTGGCTGATAGGAGAGAGTGAAATCATAGTCTTTCATATATTCCATCCATCTGCGCTGCCGGAGATTCAAATCTTTTTGAGAAAACACATACTGCAAGCTTTGATGATCAGTAAAGATCTCAAATTTCTCGCCATACAAGTAGTGTCTCCAGATTTTTAGTGCAAAGATCACCGCTGCAAGCTCTAGATCGTGAGTCGGATAATTCTCTTCATGTTGTTTTAATTGTCGGATGCATAAGCTATGACTTTACCATGTTGCATAAGCACTACACCTAGACCTACTCGAGAAGCATCCGTCCAAACCATGAATCCACCCGAGCCAGAAGGTAATACCAACACTGGAGAAGAAGTGAGAAGCCTTTTCAATTCATTAAAGCTCTGCTCACATTGATCTGACCAGACAAAAGGTACATCTTTACGTGTCAGTCTAGTCATCGACGTGGCAATCCGTGCAAAGTCTTGAATGAATCTTCGATAATAACTAGCAAGACCCAGAAAACTTCTGATCTCTATCACAGTCCTCGGTCTCTGCCATTGAAGAACAGCTTCGATTTTAGATGGATCAACTGCGACTCCGTCACCAGAAATCACATTGCCGAGAAAATGAACTTCCCCCAGCCAAAACTCACATTTACTAAATTTTGCATACAGTTCGTGATCTCACAGAGTCTGCAATATAATCCTGAGATGCTGAACATGTTCCTCTTTAGAAGCCGAATAAACAAGAATATCATCAACAAAGATCACAACAAATTGGTCCAGATATGGACGGAACACACACTGCATCAGGTCCATAAATGCTGCTGGAGCATTGGTTAGCCCAAACGGCATAACCAAAAACTCATAATGACCATAACGCGTGCTAAAAGCGGTCTTTTCCACATCAGATTCTTGAATCCGCAATTGAAAATAGCTAGATCAATTCGTGAAAAGACAGTAGCAGACTGTAATTGATCAATCTAATCATCGATCCTGGGCAGAGGATACTTATTCTTGACAGTCACCTGATTCAATTGCCTGTAATCAATACATATCCTCAGGCTTCCATCTTTCTTTTTCACAAACAGGACAGGAGCATTCCATGGAGAAAAGCTGGGACGAATATAGCCTTTTTTCAATAATTGTAAAAATTGTGCCCTCAGTTCCTTCAATTCAGCTGGAGCCATACGGTATGGTGCCTTTGCCAAAGGTGTCATACCTAGAAACAATTCAATCACCATTTCTATTTCTCGCTGTGGAGGTAAGCCTGGTAACTCATCAGCAAATACATCAGGAAATTCACAGACCACAGGAATAGCATTGATATCCTACTGTGGTGCCTCAACAGCAACCACGGAAGCTAAGAATCCTTGACAACCTGCATTAAGCAATCTACATGCTCGAATAGCAGAAATAAGCAAGCGAGAAGAACGAGATCGAATACCTTGGAAGTAAAATGTCGGTTTCCCATGTGGCTGAAAATAGACTTTCCTTGATCGGCAATCAACCACGGCTCCATATTTTTCTAACCAATCCATGCCCAGAATAATATCATAATCAACCAGCTGCAACGCATATAATCTAGCTGGCAACTGATGATTACCAATCATAATAGGTGACTCTTCTAGACAAAGAGGAATGAACATGAAATCCTCAGAAGGTAGTTCCACAAGCAACTCACAAGTAATTTCAGAAGTCGGCTCCTCAATACAGGCAATGAAGTTTTCAGAAATAAACGAATGAGAAGCGCCTGAATCAAATAAGACACGAGCTACATGGCCATAAATCATAATCGTACCTTCAATAAGATGAGACGCCACAGCTTCAGCCCGGGTAATATGAGAAACCTTTCCCTTCTACTTCCTGCCCGTTGTAGTAGACTGCTAGGAAGAAGACATTGAAGCTTGAGGATGATATTGTTGTGCCTGAGGTGGTGGAGGAGGTCTGAACTAAGACGGCTGCGGTTGAGAAAACTGCACTGGCTTTGGCCTCTGCGGACACTCTCGAACCACATGTCCTGGTTGATCGCATCGGAAACAAACCACCGGCAGTGAACACCGCTTGCCTGGGTGGCTCCCACCACATCTTGCACATACTCTCGGCTGACTAATTGCTGAGCCTTGACGCTGCTGGAAAGAAGGTGCCGATTGTTGCTGCACTGTAGCAACCCTGGTAAAATGAAAGGAAGATTTCAAGAAAGATTAAGTAAGTAAATGATAAGAACCAAAATGAATAAATAATAAGTCAAATGTAAATAACGCCTCTCAACAAGGCGCTATTTAAATAAGAAACGTCTTCACCTGAGGCGTTAATTAAAAAAGTGACGCTTACACCAAAGGCCGTCAAATTTCAAACGAATAAAAGGAAAGAGAAAGAAACGCCCTCTTCTTGGGCGTGAATTACAAAAGAAACGGTACAGGTCAAGACGTCAATTAAAATGCACGCCCTAACCTAAGGCGTTAATTGCATTTGTGTTCCATTCGAACCAGGAGACTATCCAGGGTAAGTTTTAGGATTAGTACGTGTTTGATTAAATATAGAAGGACTCTATCAAGGAAATATATCTTCCAATCGAATTCTAACTCTATTGGGATTCCAAAAATCCTATAAATAACCCTTCCTGTCGAACCCTAATAAGCTATTTGGTCGAAGGAAAGCTCTGCTGCTGCCGTGCGTGAAGAACAGGTATTGTTCTTCTTCCCTTGCCTTCGGTCATAATCATGAAGAATATTGATGTTCTTCATCGTCTTTGCTGCAGGAAGTCTGCCGTAAGTAGTAACTCTTCTGCCTAGTTGAAGGACGGGAGGTTCTTCATCAAGACGATCTCTTCCTCCAAGAAGGAAGCTGTTTCCATAAGCTTCGGGAGAACTCTGTTTAGAACAGAGTATCATTCTTCTTCACGTTCCTTCACCAGAACATTCATCAGGTAGGTTTTCTCAAGAACTGTAGCCCAAACTAGTTTAAGATTCCTAATATTATCATCTGTCATCCATGCCGATAGTTTTACTGCGTTTTTCAACGTTTTCTGGGAAATTTCAAAAGAAGCGACCCTACCTAGGGCGCGAATTCTTGTTATGACGCCCTGTCCAGGAGTCGTCAATTCCATACAGTCAATAAATACCCATCTTTAAAATTTAATATCTATGTAACCACGAATCTAATATTATGCATGATCCTACCTACTCAATCTTGCTATTTTTCTTGTCCAGTTCTGTATCTTGCAAAGTAATTATCATGAAATACCTTTACTGTTCATGTTCCTGAAAACCAAAGTTAATTTACGACCTTCCCAAGGTCGTCTCTTATGAATCTAACGCCCCATTAAAGGGCGCTAATTTAAAGTTAACGCCCCTGTCCAAGGCGCGTTTTGTTAAAATTCCAGAATTTTGAAATTTTTGCAAAATAGAAATATAGAATGGACGACTGCTGGAAAAGCCGTCAAATTATGAATACACGACCCAGTAAAAGGCGTTAATTCATTAAGTAGTGACTTAGGCTAAGTCGCTATTTTCCTGTGGTACTATTTTACACTGTTACTGTTAACCGAGGGTTTCATATGTATATATATATATATATATATATATATATCGGCACTATATTCCAGTCCGTGAATATAGTCCCATGTTTTCCAATGGTTTATCGTTTACCCACTAACTCTCGGTGACATACAAGCTCTCCATTGGACATTCTGTTCCTTTGGACTAGCAAGTTAGTCATTGGGACCTCCGTAAGTCTCCTCGTAGCCTTGGATTCCCTCAAGGCCGATTGAGCTGGTTGTACCATAAAAACCTATTACACTATTTTGCCATGTCACTCTATAGAAACATAGTATACCGACCCTCATGTTATGCTAAGTGGATATCATGAGAATATTCTTAATGGGATGAGGACATCATGCCATTAATATGCTGTTTTTGTGGACCTCAATTCTATATAAAAAGAGTGACCATCTACATATGGGCACTTATTTGTTATGGTACCCGGTTAGGGAATCAATTCCACCCAGTTTATCGACATGTCATGGTTTATATGCTTTGCGTGAATTTTATCGCCAGTATGTCCTTACTCAAGGGCCTTGCCCTTGAATTCCATAAAAATCTTATCTTATCATCCTATTAAAGCTTGTTCTTGAAACTCCTTATTGGCTATAAATTATCGTGGATGTCGAGATCTATCTTTAATGCTGTGCATATAAGGGCCCGATCTGGTCCTGGGAGGAGCACCCAAAAGTACTAGTGCCCATGGGAATTGTAATGATCACGGTGTCTAAGCATTGCACCGAAGTACTCTTTCTTTTGATCTTTGGCATTCCACACTCTCTCTCTTTCTTGCGTACGTGACTCGACTTGCGTGACTTTACTAGCGTGGCCCGACACGGGTACAGTACTTGCGTGAAATAGCCAATAATCTATAAAGCCTCTCATGAACATTTCTTGTTTAAAGACTCGCTTGGATGTTTTACACGACGTGTCATTTTATTGATTAGTTATTTCTACATGCATAGCCATATTACATTTACATGTGATAAATTGTAATTACTTAAACCCATTGCTAGTTCTTGAGATATAAATTTCCTACTGAGCGTTCGCTCACCTAGTGTTTTCCCTACTTTTCAGGTAAGTCCGACGACGAGACTCAATCGGACGGGGAAGGTCAAGAGTGAAGAGAGTAGAGCTCTCCGTCTATTCAAGCGTCTACTAGTCTTATCTTTCAAATTTCTTAAGTCAACCATTGTACTTTTTCTTTTATTGGGTCTTAGCACTTTCATTAAGTGAATTGTAATAGAAGTACTTTTGAGGTGGTGATTGAATAAAGGATTGGGTTATCTTTACTCTTGCGCATCTCTGATTTGGTGTCGAATACACTAATACTCTGATTGACATGATCGATATAAACTCGTCACGCGTCTCCGGGTATCTTCCGCGCTCGGGGCGTGACAATTTTTGTGGTATCAGAGCAAAGTTTATTCAATTCCTAGGAAACCCAAGTCCAAGGATAAGTCGGAACCTCTAACCAGTGAGATTGGGTAGAACCAAGGGTTAAAGTCAACATAGAATTAAAGCCTTTTAACGCAATCACATACTAATATAGCTATTGTAATTATAGGATAATGGCTGCCGAACGTGCTCAATGGCGCAACATGCAACGCACTCTTCAAGGCATGACCCAGGCACTTCAACAAGTGGCACAAGGAGGTGCACATCGTGGAGCAGGAAGTCTCCACCAAAGCTTCAAGAACATGAACCCTCCTAAGTTCATGGGATCCACTGATCCAGATGATGCCGAGCACTGGATCCGAGAAACGGAACGTGTTTTTAGAGTCATGCAATGTTCGGACCAAGAGAAGGTCCTGTTAGCCACATTTCAACTAGAAAGAGACGCCCGATGCTGGTGGGAGTCGGTAGAAGCCACATTAGATCAAGGACAAGTTACTTGGGAGGAATTTGTTGAACACTTCAACAATAAATATTTCTCAGATCGAGTTCAAGAGAAGAAAGCCGCTGAATTCGCCGCACTTAAGCAACGATCTTTGTCGGTGGCTGAATATGAAGCGCAATTCTCAAGGCTATCTCGGTACGCTAAACACTTAGTTAGTACTGAGAAGATGAAAGCTCGAAGATTCCTTAACAGGCTCAGGCCCCAATATATCACACAACTGGCACCGATGGACATACAAGTCTATTCGGAGATGGTTCGACGAGCCCAATTACTAGAAGATGCCACGGAACTATCTGATAGGATCCGTAGGAAAGACAAGAAGGAGAATGTTACTAGCTCCGGCACCTTCAAACCCAATTTTAAGAAGAGGCCATGTAATGGGAGTACTTCCTTCCAGGAGCAAAAGTTCAAGAAGACCAAACCTTTCTCCATCACCACTACACCTTTTAAGGTGGTATGTAAGCACTGTGATAAGGCCGGGCACAAGGCCGAAGAATGTTGGAGGAAACTTGGAGCGTGTCTCCGTTGTGGGAGCCGTGATCATCGGATTCCCGACTGTCCCCTACTCAATGATCAAGCCGGTGACGGAAGGCGCCCGGTGACAATGAATGCTCGTCTCCAAGCTATTAAGGAGGCGGAACAAGACGAAGGCGGACTAGTAGAAGGTACACTGAAAGTTTGTTCCAAGTATGCACATGTCTTATTTGATACGGGTGCATCACATTCTTTTATTTCCAAGAAGTTTGCTGACCCACTACCTATGGAACCGGAATGGATGAAAATATTTTTATCTACTCCTCTCGGAAACGAAACCGATATTACTCACCATTATCAAAACTGTGAAGTCTTGGTAAAAGGAAGAAATCTTCCTATCAACCTCATATGTTTAGACCTAAAGGAATATGATGTCATATTGGGAGCAGACTGGTTATCTAAGTATCAGGCAACTGTGGATTGCCGTAACAGCAAAGTTACTTTCAAGGACTTTCCAGAACTAGTCTATTCTAGCCCTAAGAGTCGGAGCAAGTCACCTCTTATTTCGGCTCTCCGAGCTAGCAAGCTAATAAGGAAAGGATGTGTATCTTTCCTTGCTTTTGTCACCATTAAGGAGACTAAGCTAGAAGACATCCCAGTTGTGCAAGAATTTCCGGACGTGTTTCCGGAGGATTTGCCTGGATTACCCCCACAAAGAGAAGTGGCCTTCACCATCGACTTGGTCCCTGGTGCTGGCCCAGTTTCTAAGGCACCATATAGGATGTCCCCTGCCGAACTCAAGGAGCTGAAGGAGCAATTGATGGAACTTCTCAAGAAGGGATTTATTAGACCAAGCACTTCCCCGTGGGGAGCACCTGTGCTATTTGTAAAGAAGAAAGATGGATCCATGAGGTTATGCATTGACTATCGACAGTTGAATCATCTCACTATCAAGAACAAGTATCCACTGCCGAGAATCGATGAGTTATTTGATCAAATATCTGGATCCATGTATTTTTCAAAGATTGATCTCAGGTCGGGATATCACCAACTAAGGATCAAAGATGAGGACATTTATAAGACCGCGTTCAGAAGCAGGTATGGGCACTATGAATTTGTTGTTATGCCTTTTGGACTAACAAATGCCCTTGCTGCCTTTATGCAGTTGATGAATAGTATATTCAGGCCTCATCTAGATCAATTCATAGTGGTTTTCATTGATGATATACTGATTTATTCAAAGACCAAGGAAGAGCACGAGGAGCATTTGAGAATAGCATTACAAATATTGAGGACGAATCAGTTATATGCAAAGCTCAACAAATGTGAATTTTGGTTAGGAGAAGTAGCTTTCTTGGGGCATGTTATATCAAAAGATGGTTTATCCGTAGATCCATCAAAGGTTGAAGCTGTAAGGAATTGGGAAAAACTGACCAATGCTAGCGAGATCCGTAGTTTCTTGGGTCTTGCGGGCTACTATCGACGATTCATCAAGGATTTCTCCAAGATAGCCGTACCACTCACTAGGCTAACTCGCAAGGAGATACGTTATGAATGGAGTAAGGAATGCGAAAGAAGCTTCCAAGCTCTCAAGGATCATCTAACTACTGCCCCGGTTTTAGCTTTACCAATTGAAGGCGAGAGATTCGAAATATACACCGATGCATCTGGCATTGGCCTCGGATGTGTTTTAATGCAACAAGGGAAAGTTATAGCCTACTCTTCTCGTCAATTGAAGAAGCACGAGGAGAACTACCCAGTTCATGATTTAGAATTGGCTGCGGTAGTATTTGCACTAAAGATATGGAGACATTATCTGTACGGAGTGCAGTTTATTGTATACTCTGACCATAAGAGTCTTAAGTATCTCTTCTCTCAGAAGGAATTGAATATGAGGCAAAGACGTTGGCTAGAATATCTTAAGGACTTCGACTTCACTATACAATATCATCCTGGAAAGGGTAATCCTGTAGCCGATGCCCTCAGTCGAAAGCCGAGAGCAATATTAGCAAATTGTATGATTCAGGAGTGGAAGTTGCTAGAACAATTCTCTAAACTTAATATAAGCATGGACAAGGACAGTAGGTGTGTCACCTTATCCCATATGAGCATACAGCCAGACTTGCTATCCGAAATACAAGGACTTCAAGGTAGTGACCCCGTACTAGTGGAAATCAAGGGCAAAATGGAAGAACAACCTGATTTCAAATTAACACCAGATGGAAGATTGATGTTCAGAAATAAAACATGTATACCGAACTGCCCAGAGCTAAAGAAGAAAATCTTAGATGAAGCTCACAGATCAAGGTATACAATTCATCCAGGATCAACTAAGATGTACCAAGATGTGAAAAGGACCTTTTGGTGGCCCAATATGAAAAGAGAAATAGCGGATTTTGTGTCTCGCTGTCTCACATGTCAACAAGTCAAGGCAGAACACCAAAAGCCTGCCGGTAAGCTACATCCTCTAGATATTCCCAAGTGGAAGTGGGAGGATATCGGTATGGACTTCATCATGGGTCTGTCCAACTCAAAGGGAGGATATGACGGAATATGGGTTATCATCGACCGATTAACCAAATCGGCACACTTCTTGCCAATCAAGGGTCGATGGTCAGTTGATGTTCTTGCTGCATTATACCTTAAAGAGATAGTCAGGTTACATGGAGTACCTGTCTCAATCGTGTCTGACAGAGACCCCCGTTTTACTTCTCACTTTTGGAAGGGTTTACAACATTCACTGGGGACGAGACTTAACTTTAGTACAGCTTTTCATCCGCAAACGGATGGTCAGACCGAGAGAACTAATCAGGTGGTTGAAGATATGCTCAGAGCTTGCATCATTGATTTTGGTGGAAGCTGGCATGATCACTTGCCTTTGGTTGAATTTGCATACAATAACAGCTACCAGGCAAGTATACAAATGGCACCTTTCGAAGCTTTATACGGAAGGAGTTGCCGATCGCCTTTGTGCTGGGACGAAGTTGGCGAAAAACAACTATTAGGTCCAGACATGGTAAGGGATACCACTGAAAAGATTCAGTTGATTAGAGAAAGACTTCAAGTTGCTCAGTCTAGACAGAAGGCTTATGCTGATACACGAAGAAGGGATCTCGAATTCCAAGTGGGAGATCACGTATTTCTCAAGATATCACCTGGACGTGGAATAAGGAGATTTGGTGTTAAGGGCAAGCTTACACCAAGGTTTATCGGACCTTTTGAGATACTAGAAAGAGTTGGCGAGGTTGCTTACCGCGTCGCTTTACCTCCTCAATTGTCCGAAGTTCATAATGTATTCCACATATCAATGTCGAAGAAATATGTGCATGATTCGTCACATATCATTGATCATGGAGACCTGGTGATTCAAAGGAATCTCACTTATGAACAGAGGCCCATGAAGATCCTCGATCGCGAGGTACGAACATTAAGGAACAAAATTATTCCCATGGTTAAAGTGCAATAGAGTAAATGTTCAGAACACGAAGCCACATGGGAGACCGAGGAGTCTATGAGGAAACGATTCCCAGACTTATTCTAAAAAGGTATGTATTCTACACTCTCCACGTTTATATGTGATGGAATTTGGGGACCAAATTCTTTTAAGTGGGGGAGGGTGTAGCAACCCTGGTAAAATGAAAGGAAGATTTCAAGAAAGATTAAGTAAGTAAATGATAAGAACCAAAATGAATAAATAATAAGTCAAATGTAAATAACGCCTCTCAACAAGGCGCTATTTAAATAAGAAGCGTCTTCACCTGAGGTGTTAATTAAAAAAGTGACGCCTACACCAAAGGCCGTCAAATTTCAAACGAATAAAAGGAAAGAGAAAGAAACGCCCTCTTCTTGGGTGCGAATTACAAAAGAAACGGTACAGGTCAAGACGTCAATTAAAATGCACGCCCTAACCTAAGGCGTTAATTGCATTTGTGTTCCATTCGAACCAGGAGACTATCCAGGGTAAGTTTTAGGATTAGTACGTGTTTGATTAAATATAGAAGGACTCTATCAAGGAAATATATCTTCCAATCGAATTCTAACTCTATTGGGATTCCAAAAATCCTATAAATAACCCTTCCTGTCGAACCCTAATAAGCTATTTGGTCGAAGGAAAGCTCTGCTGCTGCCGTGCGTGAAGAACAGGTATTGTTCTTCTTCCCTTGCCTTCGGTCATAATCATGAAGAATATTGATGTTCTTCATCGTCTTTGCTGCAGGAAGTCTGCCGTAAGTAGTAACTCTTCTGCCTAGTTGAAGGACGGGAGGTTCTTCATCAAGACGATCTCTTCCTCCAAGAAGGAAGCTGTTTCCATAAGCTTCGGGAGAACTCTGTTTAGAACAGAGTATCATTCTTCTTCACGTTCCTTCACCAGAACATTCATCAGGTAGGTTTTCTCAAGAACTGTAGTCCAAACTAGTTTAAGATTCCTAATATTATCATCTGTCATCCATGCCTATAGTTTTACTGCGTTTTTCAACGTTTTCTGGGAAATTTCAAAAGAAGCGACCCTACCTAGGGCGCGAATTCTTGTTATGACGCCCTGTCCAGGAGTCGTCAATTCCATACAGTCAATAAATACCCATCTTTAAAATTCAATATCTATGTAACCACGAATCTAATATTATGCATGATCCTACCTACTCAATCTTGCTATTTTTCTTGTCCAGTTCTGTTTCTTGCAAAGTAATTATCATGAAATACCTTTACTATTCATGTTCCTGAAAACCAAAGTTAATTAACGACCTTCCCAAGGTCGTCTCTTATGAATCTAACGCCCCATTAAAGGGCGCTAATTTAAAGTTAACGCCCCTATCCAAGGCGCGTTTTGTTAAAATTCCAGAATATTGAAATTTCTGTAAAATAGAAATATAGAATGGATGACTGCTGGAAAAGCCGTCAAATTATGAATACACGACCCAGTAAAAGGCGTTAATTCATTAAGTAGTGACTTAGGCTAAGTCGCTATTTTCCTGTGGTACTATTTTACACTGTTACTGTTATCCGAGGGTTTCATATATATATATATATATATATATATATATATATATATATATATATATATATATATATATATATATATATAGCACTATATTCAGTCCGTGAATATAGTCCCATGTTTTCCAATGGTTTATCATTTACCCACTAACTCTCGGTGACATACAAGCTCTCCATTGGACATTCCGTTCCTTTGGACTAGCAAGTTAGTCATTGGGACCTCCGTAAGTCTCCTCGTAGCCTTGGATTCCCTCAAGGCCGATTGAGCTGGTTGTACCATAAAAACCTATTACACTATTTTGCCATGTCACTCTATAGAAACATGGTATACCGACCCTCATGTTATGCTAAGTGGATATCATGAGAATATTCTTAATGGGATGAGGACATCATGCCATTAATATGCTGTTCTTGTGGACCTCAATTCTATATAAAAAGAGTGACCATCTACATATGGGCACTTATTTGTTATGGTACCCGGTTAGGGAATCAATTCCACCCAGTTTATCGACATGTCATGGTTTATATGCTTTGCGTGAATTTTATCGCCAGTATGTCCTTACTCAAGGGCCTTGCCCTTGAATTCCATAAAATCTTATCTTATCATCCTATTAAAGCTTGTTCTTGAAACTCCTTATTGGCTATAAATTATCGTGGATGTCGAGATCTATCTTTAATGCTGTGCATATAAGGGCCCGATCTGGTCCTGGGAGGAGCACCCAAAAGTACTAGTGCCCATGGGAGTTGTAATGATCACGGTGTCTAAGCATTGCACCGAAGTACTCTTTCTTTGATCTTTGGCATTCCACACTCTCTCTTTCTTGCGTACGTGACTCGACTTGCGTGACTTTACTAGCGTGGCCCGACACGGGTACAGTACTTGCGTGAAATAGCCAATAATCTATAAAGTCTCTCATGAACATTTCTTGTTTAAAGACTCGCTTGGATGTTTTACACGACGTGTTATTTTATTGATTAGTTATTTCTACATGCATAGCCATATTACATTTACATGTGATAAATTATAATTACTTAAACCCATTGCTAGTTCTTGAGATATAAATTTCCTACTGAGCGTTCGCTCACTTAGTGTTTTCCCTACTTTTCAGGTAAGTCCGACGACGAGACTCAATCGGACGGGGAAGGTCAAGAGTGAAGAGAGTAGAGCTCTCCGCCTATTCAAGCGTCTACTAGTCTTATCTTTCAAATTTCTTAAGTCAACCATTGTACTTTTTCTTTTATTGGGTCTTAGCACTTTCATTAAGTGAATTGTAATAGAAGTACTTTTGAGGTGGTGATTGAATAAATGATTGGGTTATCTTTACTCTTGCGCATCTCTGATTTGGTGTCGAATACACTAATACTCTGATTGACATGATCGATATAAACTCATCACGCGTCTCCGGGTATCTTCCGCGCTCGGGGCGTGACATGCACGGTACCCGAAGATGCCTGACTGTCATACCGCTTCTTAAACTTCTTGAATTTCTTGAACTTAGGTTTAGAAATAGGAATGCCACTGGCAGCAGGAACAGTAGATGGGACTCCTGCAGTAGATGGCTGACTGAACTGTTGACGCTGCATACCCGTCTGGATTGATGCCATTTGAGTATGCCCTCAGGATCTTGCCAAGTCAAGCTCTAAAGCCACAGCTGCCTGATACGCTGCGTCCATTTCTGTCACCCTAGTCGCAATCAACGGCTGCCTCAACTCTGGTTTTAATCCACGCAGAAACTGCTCGGTCTTTAAGCTTTCATCAGCGAGAATGTGGGGCGCATACCGACGCAATTCCATGAACTTGCTCCGATATTCCAGCACAGTCATATCGCCTTGAGCTAGTTCCATAAATTGGTGCATTTTATCCATCCTAAGATAAGCTGGACTGAAGGTGCACTCAAAGGCTGTGACAAACTCCAGCCATGTAATTTGACGAAGAGGACGAGATCTAAAAGCGACCTCCCACTCCGTGGTCCACCACGTGAGTGCTGCTCCTTGGAGTTGAAAAGTAGCCAGCATGACTTTTTCATCCTCTGTGCACTCCATGGAACGGAATACACGTTTAGTTGCATCTATCCACACTCTGGCTGCGTCTGGATCTGCCAGTCCTTCATAAGTCGGTGGGTGGAACAGCAAAAATTCTTTCAAAGCTCTGCCACGGCCACCAGGAGGCAATTCAGCTTGAGGAGCAGGGCCAACTTGAATTGGAGCTGGCACATTAGCCGGAGCTGGAGGAGAAGTGCCACTACCTACCCTCGGGATGCGTGCCCTTCTACGAGGCGGCATTTTAATCTAGAAGAAGACATGCAATAACAGAAAATGCATCAGTAATCATGAAAAACATCCTAAACCAGCAGTAGCAGACTCACATGGACTTGTTCTGGATTAATGCGATTTCAATTCCTTTTACAAATCCTCAACACCGCTCTGATACCAATTGTGACGACCAAGGAGATCCGGATACCGATAACCGATATCATCGATTTACCGATACCAAGAGCTCGGGGAAGCCACCCAAGAAGTTGATGAGGCCCCGTAAGGGTTAGTGAGTGTTTGTTGAGGGGATGCATACCGAATAGAAATTACACGTGCAATATTAATTAAAGCATTCATTTGAACTTTAAATGGAAGCATCTATATATATCAGAGTGGTAAATTTATAGAAGTAGTCTAGATTCATACATCACAAGTCCCACACTGTACAATGGTCCAAAAATAAATAACTACACGGGACGTAGCCCGGCCAAAAGAAGAAAAAAGAACAGACTGACCACTAACTGACCACTGACAGACCACTGCTGGCTCTAAGGTTTTTCGCCAAAAGCACGAGAGAATCCTGTAGCCGGTTGCTCCGCCTCACCAGTAAAAGGAAGGGGTGAGTCTCACAGCAGAGACTCAGTAGGCTTCACAGAAATCCCTAACTCGCAACTAACTAAAGGAAAGCAGTAAAGCATGCATCGGCATAAATAAATGACAATCTAATAAAGCTGTAAAACTAACTAAACAGTTTATGAACAGCTAATTAGCATGCCAATTAGAATTTAAATGCAAGTACTCGAAATCTACCAATAGACAATAACTCAATCATTTCCAAGTGACTAAAGAGAGAAGGAGAGGAGATCCACCAGAAGAAGAAACCAGATGCGTCCACTGACGGCTTACACTGCGTCTCAAGCATCTACGCAAGCCTGATCATAGCAAGCGAGACGCGTCACAATACCAAAACAAGTAACTAGTCAGAGCAACACTCGTCAGTGTCAGTCCAAGTCTCTGACCACGTGTGCACACACCGGCTCGTGCCTAGAGCCAGGCCTCTAGCTAGTATTACCCTCCGTAGGACGCTACGGTTGGACTGGGGCCCACAGAACTAGCTTAAAAACTGTGAAACTGGGATATCCCGCCACCTCTCTCGGGTGGGATCAACACTAAAAGTTATCGGGCTACGACTAGTGGTTCCATCACTAGGAAAGAGAATAAAGCTCTATTGGGATCTAAAAACATGCCGTAATTTATGATAACAATTAAACCTGGCAAATATGCAAGATTCAAGGCATAATTAACTGAATATGCTACGATGGCCATTATTCAATAATTCAATGCATAAATAATTGAATATGCTAAAATGGCAATCATTCCATAATTAAATGCATAATTTAAATGAACACGCATCATTATAGAGCAAGCGGTCAAACTAGGGCCGCTATGGTTTTAGGCGGTCGAACGACGAACCGCCGCGTGCTACTCAACGGACTAATGGTGAAATTTCATCCACCATTCAAATTTATTTTATTTACGCGGTTTAATCGTCAGCCGCTCGGTACAATAAAAGGTTTCTGGCGGACCGTCATAAAATCTAAGATAAATTAAACATGGTCCTTACCGGAGAACAGGATCCACCGGAATCACAATCGGATCCCCTCCCGGTTGACTCAAATCGACGGGAATTATTATTTTTAACATGTTCCCTGCCAATCCATCATCTCAATATAACAATTTATAATCTATGAACTCAGCGACGATGGGCATGCTTTTGGAACAATTTAACGGGCTAGGGCATTGATCCCCCTACCTCATACGCAATGGAAACGCCCGATCCAGCCGCATGCAAGCCGAGGGACGTTGAGGTTCATCCCTTCCCGGCCGCCTCTCCAGAGGATTAAGCCGAGGATGCCGATTTCGCCATGAGGAGGGAAGATGGGGCCGCCCGATGTCATCATCGAACCGCATCTCCGCGTCGGGGTTTGGCTCCGACGAGGGCGCCGCTGTGTTCAACCCCTTGCCGGTTCGTCGACGGAGCTCCGGCTCGTCCACCAAGGCCGTCGGGTCACCGGCGTGTCGAGAGGAGAGAAAGAGGGAGAGAGGGTCGCCGGTCTCGTCCGCCTCCGCGCACAGTGAAAGAGAAAAGGGGGGCGAGAGAGGGGGAGGCCGGTCGCGGTCCTCCCCTTGCCCGATCGTCTGCGAGGCCGTCGGCCGTCCTCCCCTTTCTTGGGCCGCCTAGCACCGCCGAGAAGACGAAGGCGAGAGAGGGGCTCGCGGCCGTCCGCGGTGGAAGGGGGGAAGCTGCCGCCGCTCGGGGTCAGCGTCGAGGTGGTCGCCACCGCCGTCCTCCGCCGTGGCCAGCCGAACGCCACGCCGAGAAGACGAGCCATGGGGGGAGGTCCCGGGCGTCCGCCTGCGGGTTCGCCCGCGGGTGCCTGCACGTCTGGTGAAAAAGAGGGGGGAGAGGGATTGGGAAAGTGGGAGAGAGAGGGGAGATCGAGAGGGTTAAAAAAGATTAAAAATATATATATATATTTTTTATTTTTAACCCCCATTTGCATTCTAAACCCCTTAAGAAGCATATTTATGCATATGCCCACTAATTTCTTAAAACTCTTTAATCTAATTAGATTAAATACTATAAAAAGCCCATAAATTTCATAAAATTAGCTGAAATTCACGGATTTAATTCTATTCCATTACCGGTAAAGATCCATTAAAGCATGGGTCTCACAGGTGCCTCCGGCACCCTACTGCCAGTCACACTGGGCCCCGAGCACGACCATCGAGGTCTCCCAGTTCCCGTCTCCTTCACTCACAACGGTGCCCCCGGCACTCGACTGCCAACAACTCCAGACACAAGGATTCTCCCGGCACCCGACCGCCAGCTACTCCAGTCACATCGTGGCCCGCGGCACCCGATCACTCAACCACTCCAGTCACAACGGTGCCCCCGGCACCCGACTACCAGCTACCCCAGTCACAACGGTGCCGTCGACACCTGACTACCCAGCTACTTCAGTCACAACGATGCCCCCGGCACCCGACCACTCAACAACTCCAGTCACAACGGTGCCTCCAGCACCCAATTGCCAGCTACTCCACTTACATCGGGCCCACGGCACCGGACCACTCAACTTCCCCCGCACAATGGTGCCTATGGCACCCCCACTGCCCAGACCTCGACACTCTCTGATGTCGGGAATACATTGTAACGCCCCCCGGGCGCCATCCTGCTGAGTCACAGGTCCTTTAACGAACACTATGTACACATACGAAACTACCCACACAATAATGCAATGACCCGGGGACCGTCATAAATGTCGGAATTGTCCCGTGGCTTGCAAGCAATTGTAATCGGGCTCACATGCCCCCATATAAATGCCTTTCATGGCATATAAGTCATGTAATCTAGTCAAGGAACATATTCCCCTCCTCGCTGGAACCAGTCTCTCTGCCCCTAATTATCCCTATTGTGTTGCTGTTGCCCTGTCGCTGTTGCACGGACTAAGCCCTCCCGACATCGCGGCTCTCAGGGTCCCTTACTCTCTGTTGGGCAGTAGAAACAAAGGTGTTCGGATTCAATCCGATGTAAAATAAACACCGGTTACTTGCAACCGGTGGAGAAAGACATCCAGTACATGAATCCCCATAATCGCCTGCACACTCGCACCCGTGGAACCCCTTCTATCCACGTGTCACCCGATCCCTCGAGCCACGTGCCGCGTCCTGGCGACGCTTCCCCGGTCAATCCTCAGTTCCATAGGTGATTGTCGAGAAATCGACTGGCACGCCCGCATTCCACCCAACCATCACTGTCCCAGTCTCCCAGAATGATGAACCATACGCCATCCCTTCCAGTGCGTTCCTATCGTTCTCTCTGCCTTCTTCTCAATACCCCCGGAATCCCCGCGTACCCAGTCAACCTATCTTGACCTTCCGTAAAAGGCGAGTGTGCACCCCCGCCGCGAGGACAAAACGACAAGTGACTCCCCGTGGTCGTAAACAAAGATGGCACGCCTGGTGAGATGTCTCCTACCTTTCTTCTTTCTGTCGAAGGAGAGTCATACCCGCCAAGTGTACGCCGCAATGCCCGCGCCTTTTCTTATTGGAGAGGAAGAGGAGGGCCCCTGTCGAGGATGCAACATGCGATCGGTCATCATCGGGCGACCAACCTGCACAAGCAATGGCAACAACAAACCGGTGGTGATAGTGACCTACGGTCCAATCGTCATCGCCGTCCACGCCGGGCACCTACGGTTGGCAACGCTAATCGTGTTCGGCAATGCTGCATCGACTTCCGGCTCACCCTGATCCTCTGGCGCCATTACTGTGGCCGACAAGCAGCCCAGTCCGGCGACTGCCCATACATGCAGCTGGCCCATCTGCTCCTCTAGCAACAAATACCCATGCGATCATTGACCCCTGGGTCCCCAGCTCCGCCATCACCCGACACGGGCTTTCTTCCACGAGTCTTCGGCTCCTCAACACCTCACTCGGGCTCTCAGCTCTGAGTCCCAACCAAGCCTACCCCCAGCACGGGTTTCCCACCCCGGGGTCAACGCCTCCCAGTATTCTATACGGGCCTTCCGACCTGAGTCTCCGACGAGCCGGCACTCAATACGGGCTTTCAACCCCGAGTTCGAGGCTCCCCAGCTTCTGGCTCGGGTAGATGACCCCGGGTCTCATCAAGGTCGATCCCCAACGTGAACTCTCCGCATTGGGCCCCTGGCCTCCCAGCTCTACGACGGGATCTTTACCCCAATGATCCAGCAATGCCAACTCCCAGCAAAGGGTTTCCTCTCGGGACAAGGCCACCTCAACACCCAAGACGGGCATCTAGCCCTGGGTGTCAGCTCCAGCAACACCCAACACGAGTGCCTAGCCCTGGGTCTCAGTTCCAGCAACACCCAAGATGGGCGTCTAGCCCTGGGTCTCAACTCCAGCAACACCCACGACGGGCGCTCAACCCCGGGTCCCAGATACATCAATACCCGAGACGGGCATCCAGCCCCAGGTCCTAACTACATCAACACCCAAGATGGGCTTGCCGCCCTGGGTCCCAGCTATATCAATACCCAGGATGGGCGCTCCACCCTGGGTCCCAGTATTCCCACATCACCAGCACCCAAGACGGGCATTCAGCCCCAGGTTCCAGCTCCAGCGACACCAAAAAAAAAAAGGAAGGGGCCGTCCAGCTCTGGGATCCAGCTCTAACAGCACCCAAGGTGGGCGCTCAGCCCCGGGTTCCAGCTCCATCAACACCCAGGATGGGTTGCCTGCCCTAGGATCCAGTTCCATCAATACCCAAGACGGGTGTTCTACCCTGGGATCCAGTTCCACCAACACCTAAGATCGGGCGTTCAGCCCCGGGTCCCAGTTTCAGCCACACCCAAGACGGGCGTTCAGCCCCAGGTCCTGGCTTTATCGACACCAGAGACAGGCATTCAGCCCCAGGTCCCAGTTTCATCAGCACCCGAGACGGGCCTCCAGCCTCGGGTTCCAGTTTTGACAATGCCCAAGACCGACATCCAGTCCTGGGTCCCAGCACCATCAATATTCAAGATGGGCTTCTAGCTCTAGAACCCAGCGTCGTCAAGCACTCAGTTTGGGTTTCTACTCCCAGATCCTAGCTTCATCAGCTCCCAATACAGGCTTTCAGCCTCGGGCACTAGCTTCGCCAACACCCAGTATGGGCATCAAGCTCTGGGTCACCATCCCTCTAACATCCTCAGTTCACAACATGGGTCACAAATCCCGAGTTTCAGTAACAACTCTGATGGACCAAGTGAAGCCCATGTTCCAGGTTGCCACTCTGTTGGCCCCAGCTCGGGCATTGTACTCCCGAGTTCCAACTACATCGACACTCACTAGAAATGCCGTGCTCCAGACAACCCCGGACCGGGTTCGTTCGGTCCACCACATTGGTGCTGAGTCAACCTCAGCCCTGCAAACAAAAAAGGGGTGACATAGCGGCTACAAAATTGGGTGACCCACTATCGCCACCCCTGCCACCAGAAGACAAGGTGAGGCTCAGAGAAGCCGATACACCAGTATCACACTGGGGGCAATCACCCTAGTCCAGTATCTAGCCTTCCAAGCCCAAACAATGGGAGCAACTCCAAGGAGGAGCGTCTATCCTCCCGCAGATGAATATGGGTCATTAGAAAAGAGGCCCGACCCATTTGGAGGTCCCGAATCAAGAGGTCCCTCCACTCACCAGGATGGTACCAAGCTCAAAAGCCAGCAGAGTGAAAGAGGGTGAATCCCGCCGACACCCGCCCAGTAGCTCCAAAGAAACTCCACATGCGTCAGCTAACGACTCAGTGGAATCCCTGCCAACGTAAACTGGTGATGCCGGCGAAGCTCCGTCGGGTCCTCCACCGGTGGCTACCAGCAAACCCTGGCGGGAAGTCTATCCCTTCAGTATTTATTATGTCTCAAGGGGTAGCAACACTCGGGAGGACACCCTGTCCAAGCGTGGCTTCGGCCATCATGTTCAATAAGGCCGAGCCACCCAGATCCCAGTCGAGGTCCCAGCCATCTACAGCAAAGACCAGCCAGTCTTCGAATCTACCCTAAAGTCCCGAGCTACTCGGTTAGGGGTCGATCCACAGTCGCTTCTGCAACAGCAACAAGTCACCGATGACGCAATCCCCGGGCAACGTCCCCCGATAGCAACAAGCTAAGGACGACAGCCGCAAGGCTCGCAGGTACCAAAAACAAAAAAAAACAAAAAGGGGGGGCTAGAAATTGAGATGCCCCGGCGGACTCAGCCACTCTCTCCATAAGGTGGCTGGGGGCAAAAAGGCCACAAACCTAGCTGAGGTGAAAACCCGCGAGGGCACCTCAGGCAAAATCGGGTTACCCCTCGGTGTGAAAACCCGTAAGGGTGCACCGGAAAAAGCAAAAGGGGGCCAGCTCTGGCAAAAACCCGAAAGGGCGGCAGAGCTGGTAAAGCTAACAAAAATAAAATTTCTCTTCTCCCTCAGATGGGGGCAACCAGCTACCCACCTTCCAGCAACCATATCCCCGGCCAATTGGCCTGTACCAATCCCTGACCAATCCCCTGCTCCAGTTTATAAATCCTGCACCTCCCTGTCTGCCATATACTATCACATTCGGCCTAAACCAGCTCCCCACGCCACTCCCCTCCCTTGGTGGCCTATACCAGTCCTTGGCTAGTACATCTCTCTAGCTCATTGATCTTACACTCCCCATTTAGCCATACACCATCCCAGTTGGCTCACACTTCCTCTGGCCTCACACCTCCACGGTCGGCCCATATACACAAGCAATTCATGCATTAGTCCAGTCATTCATTCCAGCAAAGCTCAGCCTACACGCCACCTCGGTTGGCCTCTACATCACAACAACCTTGGATCCATCTATCATGAGAATCCATCAACCCATAATTCCCAGTCACCAGCCTATCATGGTTGAGTCACCATGAACCCGATCATAACTCCAGCAATACGTCGTAAAGGCATACCAGTTCTCAGATCCCAGTCATGATTCCAGCAATACGCCACTAAGGCTCACCAGTTCCCATACCACCAGTCAAAGCCACAGTCATGGCTACAACGGCTACAAGCCATCAACAACATAAACTCCAGGTCACGTCCCCTGATAAAAGCACGCTACGGACGCTAACCACAAGATTCCCAGATCAAAAAAAAAGAGAAAAAATGGGGTTAAAAATAGAGATACCCTGGCGGCCTTAGTCAAGTCCTTCCATGGGATTACTGAGGGCAAAAAATGCCATTAACACAGTTGAGGTGAAAACCCGCGAGGGTGCCTCAGGCAAAATCGGGTGACCCCTCGGTGTGAAAACCCGCAAGGGCATACCGGAAAAAGTAAAAGGGGGCCAGCTCTGGCGAAAACCCACAAGGGCGGTAGACCTGGTAAAGAGAAAACAAAAACAAAACTCTCTCCCTCTCTACTCCTCACAGATGAAAGCCGTCAACTGTGACATCCCGCCGACGTTGACCTCAGCATCACTCCACGACACCGGTGGCCACTACGCCCCCGAGGGTCGGCCATTGCCAATTCTAGCTCCAGTATTTGGCTATACACCTCCACGGTTAGTCGACCAGCTCTAGCTCCGGCTACAACGGCTCCACAGGCCAGCCGCCAACTCCCAGTTCCAGTTTTGGCGACAACGCCTTCGCAGGCCAGCCGCTCAGCCTCCAGTCCCAGTTTCGGCTACAACGCCTTCGCAGGCCAACCTCTCAGTCTCCAATCCAAGTTTCGGCTACAATGCCTTTGCAGGCCAGCCGCTCAGCCTCCAATTCCAGTTTTGGCTACAACGCCTTTACAAGCCATCCGCCCAGTCACCAGTCCCAATTTTGGCTACAACGCCTTCATAGGCCATCCACCCAGTTCCAGTCCCAGCTTCGGCTACAACGCCTTCACAGGCCAGCCACCCAGTTTTTAGTTCCAGTTTTGGCTACAATGCCTTTACAGGCTTGCCTCCCAGTTCCAGTTCCAGTTTTCGGTCCCAACATTCCGGCTACGATGCCTTCACAGGCCAGCTGCCCAGTTCCAGTTCCAGTCACCAGCCCCAGTATTCAGGCTACAACACCTCCACAGGCCAGCCGCCCAGTTCCAATTCCAGTCACCAGTCCCAGTATTCAGCTACAACACCTCAATAGTTAGCCAACCAGCTCCAGTCCCAGTCCCGGTCTCTGGCTACGCCACCATGGCAGCGTGCCAGCCAACCTCAACTCCAACTCCCTAGGCTAAACAATACCAGCAACATAGGCTAACACACCCTCTCAGGTCGGCCTCTCGCTTCCAGACTCCAGCAACATAGGCCGAAGCACCCTCACGGGTCGGCCTCTAGCTCCCAGCCCCCAGTGATATAGGTCAACACACCCTTACGAGTCGGCCTCCAGTCCCCAGCAACGTGGGCCAAAACACCCTCGCGGGTCGGCCTCTAGCCTCCAGTCACCAGCAATACAGGCCAACACACCCTTACGGGGTAGCCTCCAGCTTCTAGTCCCCAGTCCTCTGGGTCAACACTGCCTTATGGATTGTCCTCCAGCTTCCAGTCTCCAGCCATCCAGGCCAACATGCCTCATTCAGGCAGGCCTCCAGCACTCAGCCTTCGATATCCAGCTTCCAGTACCCAATTTCCGGTACCCAATTGCCAGTACCCAGCTTCCAGTATCCAGCCTCCAGTATCCAATGTCTAATACCCAGCTCTAAAATCCAGCTTCCAGTATCCAATTTCCAGTGTCTAGTTCCAATACCCAGCCTCCAACATCTAGTTCAAGTACCCTGATTCCCAGTATCCAGCACCAGTACTCCGCTTTTGACTTCCAGTTCCAGCCTCTGATTCCAATGCCCAGTTCCCAGCATCTAATTTCCCATTTCCCATTTCCAATTCCAGTTTCCAGCAATGGGCTAGCACGCCTCATAGGGGCATGCCTCCAGTTCCAGCACCCAATATCCAATTACCAATTGCCATATCCAACATCTAGTTCCCAGTCCCAGCCTTCCATCCCAGCACCCAGTAGCCGGATTCCAGTCTCCAGTCCCGATATCCAGTCCTCAATTTCCAATTTCCAATCCAAGTATCCAGTCTCCCATCTCAACATCCAGTCCATATCCTCAATTCCAGTTTCCAACAACAGGCTAGCACACCTCGTACAGGTGGGCCTCCAGTCCCAATGTCTGGTACCCAGATCCTGGTCTCCAGTCCTAGCACCCAGTTTCCAGCCTCTAAGTTCCCAGTCTCCAGTCTCGATGCCTAGTCTCCAGTCCTAGTATCTACTATCCAAATCCTAACCTCCAAATCTAGTATCTAGTTTCTAGCCTGCAGCTCCTAATTCCCAGCCCCAATACCCAGTCCTAGTGAGCAACCTCCAAATCCCGGTTTTCAGTACCAACACCCAGCTTCTAGTCTTCGGTTCCCAGTTGCCAACCCCAGTACCTTGTCTCTCGTATCTGGGTCACAATCTCCAGTCCCAGCATTCGATCTTTGCCTTCCAGTCTCCAGCCTCTGACCTCCAGTTTCCATCAGTAGACCAGCATGCCTTAGCCAGGCGGGTCTCCAGTCTAAGTATCCAGGTTTTTAGCCTCTAACTTCTAACGGCCGACAACAGGCCAATACACCTTACTCAGGTAGACCTCTAGTATTCAGTTCCTAGTCTTTGGCATTAGGCCACTACACCTCATAGGCTGATCAACAACAACAACCACATGAACAAATCCAGACACCTTATAGACTAGCATGCCTTGAAGGCCAGTCTACAGCAGCTCCAGACCAACATACCCCCAGGGGTCAGTCTACCACGCTCCGACCATCACACCTCAATGGTCAGCCAGCAACCACACCTTCAGCGGCACCTCAGTGATCAGCTGATCGTGGCTCCCAGTCAATATACCTCAGTAATCAGCCGAGTGGGCTTCCTAGTCAATACACCTCGGCTGTCAACCATCACATTAACAGGTACCATCCACCATATTATGATGATTATGTGTCTAACATCATTTGCAGTCATTGTACTGTTTAAAGGGTCGGATAACCTCGACTTCGGCTATTTTACCATGACGGTTAGCCGCCAGCATCAACATTCGGCCATACCCCATGAGGATCGGCTGAATACGATTCCAAGCCAACACCCTTCTCTTGGGGCAAATCCAGCAACTCCAGACCAAGATGCCTCGCCGAGGCAGGTCTCCAGCAACTCCAGACCAAGACGCCTCACCGAGGCAGGTCTTCAGCGACTCTAGACTAAGACGCCTCACCGAGGCAGGTCTTCAACAACCTCAAACCAAGATGCCTCGCCAAGGCAGGTCTCCAGCAACCTCAGACCAAGACGCCTCGCCGAGGTAGGTCTTCAACAACACCAGACCAAGATGCCTCGCCGAGGTAGGTCTCCAGTAACTCAAGGCCAAGACGTCTCGCCGAGGTAGGTCTTCAACAACACCAGACCAAGACACCTCACCGAGGCATGTCTCCAGCAACTCCAGACCAAGATGCCTCGCCAAGGTAGGTCTCCAGCAACTTCAGACCAAGATGCCTCGCCGAGGCAAGTCTCCAACGACTTCAGACCGAGATGCCTTGCCCAAGCAGGTCTTCAACAACTCCAGGCCAAAATGCCTGGGCCGAGGCGGGTCTACAGCAACCCTAGGCTGGCATGCTTCACTGAGATAGGCCCTCAACAACACCGGGTCAACGGCCCTTGTCAAGGCTGACCCCCAGTAACACCAGGTCAACATGGCTCGCCGAATATTGCCTCCAGCAGCATCAGACCAACACACCTACGACACCGATTATCTTCGGCAGCTTCGCCCCAGTCGGCGGATCACCCTACTTCTTGGGTATGGTCCCTGTGGCTGCTCCGCAGCTGCCCACTTCTCAGTTAACGTCATCCATCCCCCTGTTACTCCGGCCTCTCCTGATTCCCTAACACCACCAGCCAACCAGCCGGCCCCTACCACTTCGGCCGTGCAATGGCGGCCTTGGCAGGAGCTGGAATCTCTCAACTTCGAAGCCCTATTATGATCCCAGGTCCCCCAATAACCCCTGACCCACCAGCTATAATCCCAGTCACATCCAGCCATGACAAAGTGGCCTCCAGCACCATAACTTGACAATTTACGAGAGCCCTACAACACAACTCTAGCTACAATGCTTCAGAGCTGTGACCAGCCCATCCCATAGGACAGTCGGCGCCAAGCTTGGCCAATGTGCCCCCTGAAGAAAATCTCTATTTTATAATAGGTCAAACCCATAGTCAAATCCCAGTCTAACCCTCAGTCAAACCCCAGTCAAACCCACGATCAAACCCACGGTAAACCCTCAGTCAAACCCAGCTAAAACCCCCTGGTCAAACCCGCCTAAACCCCCCTAGGGTAGGGTTTAGGCGGACCAGCTCACCCCCCCTGGCTGGTCAGCGTAAACCCCCATTAAATTAAAAAAAATTTAAGTTTTTTTCAAAAAAGAAAAAACCAGATACGACCCGCCTAAACCCCCCCTGGGGTGGGGTTTAGGCGGACCAGCCTGGGCCCCCAGGCTGGTCCGCCTAAACCCCCCTGAGGGGGGTGGGGCGGGGTTTACGCAGACCAGCCCAGCCCCCTGGGCTGGTCCGCGTAAACCCCATCCAAGGGGGGTTTACGCGGACCAGCTCTACCCCCTGGGCTGGTCTGCTTAAACCCCTTCCGGGGTAGAGCTGGTCCACGTAAACCCCTCCCCCTCTTTCTCAGCCCATGTAACTCCAAGCACTATTCACTTGGGTTTACGCAGACCAGCTCACCCCCCTTAGCTGGTCCGCGTAAACCCCCTATGACCCTTCATCTTCCCCTATAAAATCCCCCTAGGGGCTCAATGGAAGAAAGGAGGATACATGCATCAAGGCTTCCGGTGATCTCCAAGCTTCAAGCGGCTCCAGGCAACGAGCAATAAGAATTGTGTGTGGGTGACTTGGTCGTCGGCTAAGGACGTCCAGGGTATGTCGCGTGTACTTCCCTCACACGGTGTTCCGCCATGACACACAAGTCTACCCCCGCCACATGTGCGACGTTATGACAAGGGTGAGCGCCCCCTTATGCCCGGACTTCCCCTCGCGTGCCCGCCGACCACAACTACACACGTACTATGACGTCACGCTTCTCCGCAGTCACGAGGCCACGTCCGACTGCTCGACTCGAGCCGTGATCGACCCTCGCCCAGACACCGGCCCGATGCTTTCTCCAGCTATCTAGTCATAGCCGCTCGTTTGGCTAATCAAACATGGCCCGTGCCACGAGAGGGACCCTCTGTGAAACATGCGGATATCCGCCTTATCCAGCATTGACCCGGGGACCGACCCACGCGTCGGAATTGTCCCGCGGCTTGCGCCCATTGTACTCCGGCCACCCCGGCCCATTTGTAAAGCCCACGTGGCTCTCATACAGCATGAAACCAATTGAGCATATGTACATGTACTCGGGTCTCAGCCTCTTCACGACGCCCGCCTCCTCCAGTCACAACGGTGCCTCTGGCACCCCACTGCCAGTCACACTGGGCCCCGAGCATGACCATCGAGGTCTCCCAGTGCCCGCCTCCTTCAGTCACAATGGTGCCCCCGGCACCCGACTACCCAGCTACTTCAGTCCCAACGGTGCCCCCGGCACCCGACTGCCAACAACTCTGACACAACGGCACCCCCGGCACCCGACTGCCAGCTACTAGAGTCACATCGGGGCCCGCGGCACCCGATCACTCAACAACTCCAGTCACAACGGTGCCCCCGACACCCGACTGCCAGCTACCTCAGTCACAACGATGCCGTCGGCACCCGACTACCCAGCTACTTCAGTCACAACGGTGCCCCCGGCACTCGACCACTCAACAACTCCAGTCACAATGGTGCCTCCGGCACCCGACTTCCAGCTACTCCAGTCCCATCGGGGCCTGCGACACTCGACCACTCAACTTCCCCCGCACAATGGTGCCTATGGCACCCCCACTGCCCAGACCTTGACACTCTCTCATGTCGGGAATACATTGTGATGCCCCCCGGGCGCCATCTTGCTGAGTCACAGGTCCTCTAACGGACACTATGTACACATACGGAACTACCCACACAATAATGCAATGACCCGAGAACCGTCATGAATGTCGGAATTGTCCCTTGGCTTGCAAGCAATTGTAATCGGGCTCTCATGCCCCCATATAAATGCCTTTCATGGCATATAAGTCATGTAATCCGGTCAGGGAGCAGATTCCCCTCCTCGCTGGAACCAGTCTCTCTACCCCCAGTTATCCCTATTGTGTTGTTGTTGCCCTGTCGCTGTTGCACGGACTAAACCCTCCCGACGTCGTGGCTCCCAGGGTCCCTGACTCTCTCTTTGGCAGTAGAAATAAAGGTGTTCGGATTCAATCTGATGTAAAAAAAACTTCGGTTGCTTGCGACCGGTGGGAAAAGATGTCCAGTATATGAATCTCCATAATCGCCTGCGCACTCGAACCCGTGGAACCCCTTCAATCCACGTGTCGCCCGATCCCTCGAGCCACGTGCCGTGTCCTGGCGACGCTTCCCCGGTCAATCCTCGGTTCCATAGGTGATTGTCAAAAAATCGACTGGCACGCCCGCATTCCACCCAGCCATCCCTGTCCCAGTCTCCCAGAATGATGAACCATACGCCATCCCTTCCAGTGCATTCCTATCGTTCTCTCTGCCTTCTTCTCAATACCCCTGGAATCCCCGCGTGCCCAGTCAACCTATCTCGACCTTCCGTAAAAGGCGAGTGTACACCCCCGCTGCGAGGACAAAATGACAAGTGACTCCCCGCGGTCGCAAACAATATTCCATGTACTTATGAAAATGACTCAAGAGATAAGAGTGAAATAGTGAAACATACAAACAAAACACCATATGTATTATGTACACAACATAGAAACCATTTAATTATAAAATTATAATATTTTGGCATGAAATTCCATGGTAATGAAAATAATGTTTTCAAATCATGCTCATGCTAAAATAGGGTGTTTCACAGGAAATAAACATAATTTTGAGTGAAAAATATCATAATTATAGAGTTCTACTTAGGAAAAATTCAATTAGTCTCAGGCTAGTTCTCAGAACCAAAAAGTGGCCTAGTGCGGACCATTTTCAGGAGTCTAGCGGTCTATCAAGGGGCCGCTTAGCTCTCTCTGGTGGTCACCTATAGACCGTTTCTGTCTGTTTGACAGAAACTGAGAAAATAGTAAAATAAACTCTAATCTAGGACATGTTATGCATGAGAATCAACAAGAACATACTGTAAATCATGATAGAACGAGAATAGGTCAAGAATATGCATGGGTTTGTGTAAACCGGATTGGAGATTTTCTTTTTAACTCAATTAAGGCTAAGATTCATGCATGAAGATTACACTAGATGCATAGTCCCAATAAAACATAAAATTCTCTTTATGCAGTACATGAAAATGATTGAAATCAGAGGGCTTTTATTCCTAACATCATGTTTAAGCCACTCGTGAGATAACCTACCTCTGATCTGGGTCTTAGACTTCGAATTTAGGGTTGGAAGTCAACCCTAGTTCTGCTCATCCTAAACCGAACCAGTAACTTCACGCCCCTCTAATTCTTGATTCCTTTCACCTAAAGTCACAAAATTTTGAGGGTAAGAAGAGGGTACTAAAAGGAACAAATAGTTCTAAAGAACCTATATCTAATTACCTCGTTTAGGGCTTCTAGTTTGCTGATCAATCTGGCTCGGTCGCACAAGTTCCTTGGTTGCTTGTACTGAACCAACGTCTTTGCAGGCATCTAACTCCTTGTGGGCTTGATCTCCTAGAACGAAATTTTGAGGGAAGTCAGACCTTAGTATTATGAACAAAATACTTTAAAGGACCTACCTCAAATAATGCTTCCTTAGCTTCGTTCCACGCGGGCCAAATTAAGGGTCGCGCCTGTGAAATCTTATGTCTATTTATAGGGTTTAGCTAGGGTTTCATATATTAGAATAAACCTAGAGTCATATTTAGGTTTTTTAATTCGATCCTCAAGCATTCTAGACTCCTCTATCTAGAGGATAACATCGATCCTAGGTGATTAAGATGCTAAAGTTCCCATCTTTTCATGCCTTCTTCCATTCACAGAACCTGCAGAGCCATGCGATCTTCTAGTGACGGTTTCTTGCCTCAAGCGATCGCCCGATAAACCGTTTTCAATGTTGGGCGCCGAAATTTGATCGAATTCAAACTCTTTCTATTATTTATCCATTTATTTATCCATTTCAAGAGTAATTATCCCCCTAAATTTCGTATATACACTAATTTAAGCTTCTAGAATATGGGCTTGGTTTTAGGCCATTTTGGTCTTATTTAAAAGGACAGGTTAATTAATAAATATTGGGCTTTATTATTTAGTTTTAAATAAACCCAAATTCTTTTAATAATCCATTTATCTCTAGAAAATCTTAGAAAATCTAAATAAATTCTAGAAAATTCTATAATATCATATACAAAATTTTGGGGTATTACACCCTCCCTCACTTAAGAGAATTTGGTCCCCAAATTCTAATACATAGGCTTTAAGGGAGAGTGTACTTACATTCAAATAGATCGAGAAATCTCTTGCGCATGGCTTCCTACGTCTCCCATGTTGCTTCATGTGGGCAAGATTTGGTCCACTGGACTTTGATCATGGGAATGGTTTTATTCTGAAGTTGACGTACCTCTTGTTCAATTATTTTGATTGGCTTTAGCTAGTACGTGAAATCCTTTTGGATTTCCAGATTATCATAAGTGATAACGTGGAACGGATCGTAGACATATTTCTTTAACATAGAGACATTAAATACATTATGAACTCCTACCAACTGTGGAGGTAATGCTAGACGATAAGTCACCTCTCCCACTCTTTCAAGAATTTCAAAAGGGCCAACGAATCTTGGAGTAAGCTTGCCTTTAATGCCAAACCTGCGAATACCACGACCAGGGGAAGCCTTGAGAAATACATGATGGCCTACTTGGAATTCCAGGTCACGCCTTCGATTATCTCCATATGATTTCTGTCTATCTTGGGCCATCTTGAGTCTTTCTCGAATTAGATTAACTTTCTCAATAGTATCCCTTATCAACTTTGGGCCTATAATTTGTCTTTCCCCAACTTCACTCTAGCAGATAGGTGAGCGACAGCTTCTCCCATATAGTGCCTCAAATGGTGCCATTTGAATGCTAGTTTGATAACTATTATTGTAGGCAAATTCACTAGAGGTAAATGGTCGTGCCAGCTTCCGTCGAAATCTATGACACATGCTCTTAGCATATCTTCCACCACTTGATTGGTCCTTTCGATTTGTCTATCATTTTGTGGATGAAACGTAGTACTAAAATTCAATCGGGTCCCTAAAGAATATTGCAGCCCTTTCCAGAATTATGAAGTAAATCGAGGGTCTCGATCAGAAATAATGGTGATAGGGACACCATGTACTTTGACAATCTCCTTTATGTACACAGCAGCCAAGATGTCCATAGACCATCGATTTTTAATAGGTAGAAAATGAGCCGATTTTGTTAAACGATCTATGATCACCCATATTCCATCATGTCCACCTCTTGATTTAGGCAGTCCCATGATAAAATCCATCCTTATACTCCCCCATTTCCATTCCGGGATTTCCAAGGGATGTAGCTTTCCAGCAGGCTTTTGATGTTCTGCCTTAACTTGTTGACAAGTAAGGCAACGTGACACATAGTCTGCTATCTCTCTCTTCATATTCGGCCACCAATAATTTCTTTTAAGATCTTGATACATCTTGGTAGCACCAGGATGAACAGTATACTTAGATTTATGAGCTTCTTCTAAGATCATCCTCTTAGCATCGACATGATCCGGAATACAAATACGACCTTGAAACAATAATCTTCCATCATTTGCAACAGAGAATTCCGGTCGTTGTTCCACACCAGTCTTAATTTCCACTAGTACAGGGTCATTCTCTTGTAACTTGATTAGATCTTCAATCAATGTAGGTTGAGTCCGGATATTGGCTATAAAGTAATCTTCTTTCTTCACATCAACATCTACATTCAACTGAGCAAATTTCGAAATAAGGTTGGTCATACCTTTCAAACATGATAGCTTTCCTGTCGGTTTCCTATTGAGGGCATCGACAACAGCATTTACCTTGCCTGGATAATATTGAATATCAAAATCAAAGTCCTTGAGATATTCCAGCCATCGCCTTTGCCTCATATTCAATTCTTTTTGAGTAAAGAGGTATTTCAAGCTCTTGTGATCTGAATATACAGGAATTTCTCTACATAAAGATAATGACGCCAAATCTTCAAGGCGAATATGACAGCAGCCAGTTCCAGATCATGAACAGGATAATTCTCCTCATGTCGCTTTAACTATCTTGAAGCATAGCGAATCACCTTGTCATTTTGCATAAGTACACAACCTAGACCAACGCCAGATGCATCGGTATAAACTTCAAATCCGCCACCTTCTACGGGCAATGCCAGTATAGGTGCCGTGGTGAGATGCTCTTTAAGGGGTAAGAAATTTTCTTCACATTCCTTTGTCCACTCGAAAGGATTTTCTTTCCTAGTGAGTCTTCTTAAGGGAGCGGCGATTTTGGAGAAATCCTTGATAAATCGCCTATAGTAACCAGCCAGGCCAATGAAACTCCAGACTTTCGATACCATGTTCGGTCGGCTCCAGTTCTTAACTGCTTCAACTTTAGAAGGATCTACTGCAATGCCTTCTTTTGAAATAATGTGGCCAAGGAAAGAGACCTTCTTAAGTCAAAACTAACATTTATTCAACTTACCATAGAGTTGATGTTCTTGTAAGGTTCACAAAGCAATCCTTAGATGTTTCTCGTGTTCCTCCTTTATCTTTGAATAGATGAGAATATCATCAATGAATGCGACCACAAATTGGTCAAGATAAGGCCGGAACACATTATTCATCAGTTGTATGAATGCAGCAGGTGCATTAGTAAAACCGAAAGGCATAACCACAAACTCATAATATCCGTATCGGCTTCGGAAAGCAGTCTTGCAAGTTTCTTCATCCTTGATCCTCAGTTGATGATAGCCTGACCTGAGATCGATCTTGGAGAAGTACTCCGTGCCAGAAAGTTAGTCAAATAGCTCATCAATACGTAGCAGTGGATATTTGTGTTTGATGGTGAGTTGATTCAACTGCCGATAGTTGATACATAACGTGAGGGAACCGTCCTTCTTCTTGACAAATTAGACTGGCGCACCCTAAGGGGATGTGCTGGGTCGAATGAAACCTTTTTCTAGCATCTCTTGAAGTTGCTTCTTTGATTCCTTCAACTCCGTGGGGGACATCTTGTAAGGAGCTATTGACACAGGTGCTGCTCCAGGTGTGAGTTCAATGGTGAAGTTAACCTCCCTTTTGGGCGGTAAACCAGGCAACTCGAAAGGAAAAACATCAGGAAATTCCTGCACTACGGGGATTTCATCTATCTGCATTTCCTTAGACTCGGTAACTACTACGGAGGCAAGGAAAGCTTCACATCCTTGTGAAATAAGTTTGCAAGCGTGAAGGGATGAAATAATGGTAGGATGTTTCTGGTATTTGATACCAAGGAAAGAAAATATTGGAAGACCTGGTTTTCGTAAAGAGATGATCCTATTGCGGCAATTTATATAGGCATCATGGTCTACAAGCTAGTCTACACCTAGGATAGTATCATAGCCCTCCATATCAAGGCATACGAGACTTGTCGGAAGATTATGACCTTCTACAACTACCTCACTATCGGGGTAATAAGTTGTAAGTTTAGTTCCAAGACCTAAAGGTGTGGTAATAGCTAGGTCCAATGGTAAAGGAATTGATGACACTGGCAAGGTTTTTGCAAAAGCAGTTGATATAAAGGAATGAGAAGCACCAGTATCAAAAAATATAAATGCAGGATGGGAATAGATTTGAATCATACCTTCCATTAACCCATCATTCTTGGGCACTTCATCATCGTCTAGAACAACGTTAAGACGCGCCTGTCGCTTGCATCCACCACTATAAGATTGGACTTTCATAAGGGGGCAATCCAGCATGCGGTGCTCTCGGCTACCACATCGCAAACACATCCCTAGGCATTTCCAGCATTCCTCGGTCGCATGGCTGAATTTCTCACAAAATGTGCAAGCCGCCATGACTTGCTTGTCTTCCTCTTTTACCTTTTTCTTCTTGTGGTAGTCACTACCATTCCCGTTCTGAAATCTATTCTTATTGTCCCGAGAGTTGTAAGTGATGATGAACTTTTCCTCTTTTCTTCCTCGCTGATCAGATTTTCGGCTCGGCTCATCTCCCTTGCCTTTAAGTTTATCGACCTTTTCCAAGGTCCGTTCATACAAATGTGCCCGTTGGACCATTTCTACATAGGTCCGAATATTTTGTCGACCAAGTTGCTGAATCAAGATGGGTCGCAGCCTGTCCATGAAGTGATTTGCTTTTAGAAGATCAGTGCTCACTAGATGTGGAGCATATGGTGCTAAACGAGAAAATTGTAGTTCATATTCTGCTACTGTCATCATGCCTTGACGTAGCGATGCAAATTCTGCCACCTTTCTCTCCTTGACATGCCCGGAGAAGTATTTGGCTCGGAAGAGAGCAAGAAATCCCTCCCAAGTGTGTGGAGCATTCGGAGGCGGTGCCGGAACAGACTTCCACCAAGTCCGTGCATCTTTGTTGAGTTGGAACGTGGCAAGGCGAACCTTTTCTTGACTGGTGCATTGTATAACGTCAAATATCCAGTTCATCTCGTCAATCCAATTCTCTGCTTCATCTGGGTTAGAAGAGCCATTAAATCATGGAGGATTTAAACTTCAAAAATTGCCGTGTAAGCTACCCGCGCCAGCCTTTGCACTAGCTTGGGCCATAGTTTGCAGGGCTTGGGTAAGACCCGCAACAGTTTGCTGCATCTCGTCCCAGTTCACACGATGAGCCATTGAGAATACAAGGTACCTAAAAAAGTGAACCTTCAGTTATTTTTCTTAGAGTCAGGAAGATTAACCCTAAGATAATTTCTATATAACTATCTCACCCCGGGTTCTACCCAATTCTCACATGGGTTCAGAATTCTTTCCTAGTTCATAGGTACGGGTCCTTAAACCTTGGACTTAGCCTATGACGTGTCATTTTCCTAGGACTTTCTTAGACCTAGGCTCTGATACCACTTTAACTGTCATGCCCCGAGCTTTTTAATACAATAGAAGGAATTTCGGGAACGTGAACAGCTAGCATGGTAAGCCTCTCGCAAGCAAGAAATCAGAGCACAAGACAATTACACAAAAGTAATAAATTTTCCAAATTCTAACTTTATTTATAATAATAACCATAAAGTACATTAGATTCATGACTCTAAACATCCTTACATCATAGACCCAAGAAAATAGAAAATTACAATAGGACTCGACTAGACACTTGACAACTAGGTCTTCTCTCGATCCATTTGACCTTCAATCACTCTTGAACCCGCTACTTGTATATTCCGAATCCGATCCATTAGTACTTCCTGGAGAATTGAGAAAGTAGGTATGGGCACACTAGCCCAATAGGTATCTTCGCATCAACATGAAGGCAGTATTTAAATGATTAATGTCTTAGCTCTAGATCTTAAGGTAAAAATAAGAACGCGATAAACAAGTGATATAAACCAAGATAACTAAGAATATAGAATCACAAAATAACAGAGCAAGTAGACATGATCGAGTATATGAACAAGTAAGATTTAATCATGTAGATATAAGTTGGCCTTTCATGAACAAGAATGTACGAGCAAGAATCTGGAAAGTACTTTACACAACCTTGTAAAGGCTATATACTAGAAAGTCATTAACGAGCATGTAATTTCCATAACGAGCCTCGTGGTGTTTCACTCATTTATAAGAGAAAGTACTCCCAGCGCAATGCGACGCCAGTATCATCGTACCCCATGGTTTATAGCACGTTTCCGACCATCGGCCGTGGGGGCTACTATGGAGCCCTTGGACACAATCCGTACCCGATCTTGCATCTTCAAGTTATAAATCTAGCTACTTCCACGAGATATAACAATAATTCTGGCCAATAACTCAATTCTAAATAATAAGCTTCATGACCAAATAACCAAGGTATAGAACGTACCAAACTGACATGAGATATCAAAGAAGAATTAAAAGAATATTATACCCCGGCGGCATTCCGGCAACATAACGGTACATTCATTAAGTTTCATAACCTAATATTGACTTATTAAACATGTGTTGAGACTCCAGATTATCCAAAGACCATCTAAGAACTCAATTAAACCAACCCCAAAGGTCAAACTTCGGGTTAGACAGGTTCAGAGATAAAGCGGTTGTTCAATGGACCGTTTCATGCAGAAAGCGGTCAGAGTCTAGACCGTTTCATAATTAGAGTGGACGCATGAAAAATAAGTGTCGACACAGGAAAACTCTCTAGAGTTTGAGCGGTGTAACGCCCGAGAAAATTCTGGGATTTAAAATATAATTATATTAATTATTAAAGAATTTAATAGGCTATAAATGAATTTTGTTTAATTAAAATCCAATTATTTAGGCCCCACATTCGATCCAAGAGGATTAGGCCCATATAATAAACGCAATAGGCCCAAAAGGTTATTTTTGTCTTTAGCCCATATTCTAGAAGCTAGGAATGGGTTTAATCACGAAATTAAGGAGATAATTACTCCTTGGATATAAATAAAAGGATAATATTGGGGATAATATCAAAAGAGTTTGAAGTATTACAAATTCGGTGCCTGGAATGAAAAACGATCTATCGCGAGACCGCTAACATGTAGAAAATGGTCATCCCAATGACCAATACCCACTGCAGATTCCGTGAGAGAAGGAAAATGTGAAAAGGTTTGATTTTCGTGTCTAAATCATCTAGGATTGACCCTATCAGCTAATTAGATAAGTCTAGAAGGATTGTAGATCGAATTGAAAGTCTAATGGGGACTCTAAGTTCGTTCTAATCCTCAAAACCCTAGCTAACCCTATAAATAGATCTCATATTTCCCGTGTGTGACCCTTACTTTTGGCACGCGTGAAACTCAGGTAAGGAGGATGAATTATAGATAAGTTTCTTCTAAGAATTTATTTATTATAGTTAGAATTAACTACCCTCCGATTTTCGTTCTAGGAGATCAAGTCTGCAAAGGGTTAGAGTATTCCAAAGTTGCTAATTCTATATTAAGAACTCAGGAATTAGTGCATCCGACCCAAGAAGATCAAGGAATTCGGAGCCATAAACAAGGTATTTAATAGAAGTGTCTTTAGAACTTTATGTTCCCTTTCATATCTTCTATCTACTCTCAAAATTTCACGTCCATAGGTCAAGAGAATCAGGAGATAGAGGGACGTGAAGTTGCTGATTTGGTACAAGAATGGGCAGAATTAGGGCTGACTTCCAGTCCGAAATTGACTGTCTAGAAGGATTAATTGAGGTAGGTTATCTCAAGAAAGGCTCAAATTCGAAGTCAAGAATAAAAGCCCTCTGATTTCATTCATTTTCATGCATAGTACTTTGAGAATATCATGTTTTACTTAGGACTATGCATTTAGTTTTTTAGTCTTCATGCATAATACTTAGCCTAATGAAGAGAAAATGGAATTCCTTGTTGTTTATACAAACCTATGCATACTATTGGCCTATATACGATCTATCATGATTATGGAAGTATATGTATGTTGATTTCCATACATGATGTGTCTTAGATTAGCATTTTGTATTGTTTTCATTGAACTCGATTTTATGTAGGGAGAGACGGTCTTCCTGTATACCGCCAGGGAATCTAGCGGTTGTATGATAGACCGCTAACCGCAAGCGACGGTCCTGTATTAGACCATTTTCGGTGTCTGATTTTGTAATATTGGTAAACCGAATCATATTGCAGAAATACCCATAGTTATTATATAATAAGCCTAGTTAACTAAGTTTTAAGCCTGATTCAAGTACTGGTTTTATATACTTAGTTGATCTCATTGTTTATCATAATAGATTTCATGCTTCTAAGCATATTTGGTATTATTTTAACTTATGATAATTTATGATCAAAATGGTATACTTTGTAATAAATACATGTTCCAAATGATAGATGATTCATGATTCAACTTGATCACTATTTTTATGATTCTCTCTTTTCTAAGAGTCATTTTCTTAAGTACATGGCACATATCCCGGTATGTTGTCATTATTACATTTTTTTTTGCACATTAGGAACATAATCTTGGACATGATGACCTCTCCTTTGGATATTCCTTCCAACGGACTAGGAAATCTTGTTTCAAGGTCTCCGTAAGACTCCGTGAGCCTGGGATTCCCACTAGGATGCCGAGTTGGTTGTACCATTAAAGCCCAATTGTCTAGAAATCACTTATACCGATATTTTATACTCTGGACTTTAGCGGCCACTGGTTGACCGCCAGAGTCTGCTAGCGACCATTCTCTAGACCGCTAACAGATCCTAAATGGTTCTCCACTAGACCGCTAAAGACTCCAGATGTCCTGTTTTCAAAATATCGAACTATCTTAGTTAACGATCATGAACTAGACCGCCATGATAAGGAAATGGTCTGGTAAACCACCGCTAATGTCATGAGTTTGATTAACCCAGGGTTTGAGTCAAGGGTTGATTTTCCTATGTTCCTAGATGGTCCAATTGATTATCTAGAACCTATCACATTATTTCAAAGATACCTAAGTAAATTTGAGAGTTAAAGAATGCACCGTTATGCTGCCGATTTATTTCCATAGCATAACCTAGTTATTTAAATATATTTATTGAAATCTTTTATTCTCTATAAAAGCATTCTTATTTTTGGATACCTTATCATGGAACTATAGTTGAAATTGTACTTTCTTGGCCATATTATTGTTATAACGTGGAAGTAGCTTGATTTATACTTGAGGATGCAGTTCGAGCACTGATTGTGTTCAAGGGCTCTATGCTAGTCCCCTCGGCTGATTGTCAGAAACATACTGTAAACCATGGGGTATGATGCTACTGGCGTCGCATTACGCTGGGAGTACTTTCTTTATAAATAAGTGAAATATCCACGGGTGATCCACATGAATTCACGAAGTACTTGTTACTAAATGAAGAGTACATTCTTGCTTGTTACATGACTTTCTAGTGCATAACCTTCATGGTTATGAAAAATACATTCTTGTTAAATTCTTGAAAGGCCAAATTTATATTCTTGTTCTATACTTGATCATATCATAATCTCATATCTCAAGCTTGATCGTATCTTGTTATTTTGGCTTTATTCGCATGTTTCATCATATTTGCATGATTTATCTTATCCTTTAGAGCTAAGATGTTAATTACTTAAATTTGCCAATCATGTTGATATGAAGATACCTACTAGGCAAGTGTGCTCATTACCCTACTTTCCAATCTTTTTCAGGAAATTCTAGTGGGGCAGATTTGGATTACTCAAGTGAAGGATCCGAGAGTGAATGAAGGACAAACGACTCGAGAGAAGCCTTAGTTATTCATGTCTAGTCGAGTCAGAATGTAATTTTTATTTTCTTGAGTCTAGCAATGAGAATCAAAGTTCTTATGTAATTTGGATTATTTTATGAAGGAATAAAGTTAAAGGTTCTTAGTGAATTACATTGTGTAATTACTCTTATGTGATTGTCTTGCGCTCTGATTATATTGCTTGCTTGAGGCGTACTAGCCGACTGTTCACATTCCCGGTTATTTTCGCAGCATAATCTCGGGACGTGACAGTGAAAGTGGTATCAGGGCACTAGGACTAGAAGTCCTAGGGAAAAATGTCATGTCATAGGTTAAGTCCAAGGTTTAAGGACCCACACCTGTGAAACTACGAAAGAAATCCCCAACCTATGAGAGGAATTGGGTAGAACCGGGGATGAGATAGAAATTAGGATTATTTCTAATATTAACCCTACCCATTCCATTAGAAGTAACAAATTCATTGCTCTTCTCATGTGCCTCATTCTCACGATGGCTCTTCGCGTAGACTGGAACGGTATGCCAGAGACCGTTGCAGGACTTACTCAAGCATTACAAACTATGGCTCAAGCCGGCACATGGGCAAGAGCTGGAGACTTACATCGCAACTTTCGGAGCTTAAACCCTCCACGGTTTTCGGGTTCCTCTAAGCCAGACGAAGCTGAGAATTGGATAGATAAGATGAACCGCATCTTTGAAGTTATGCAATGTGCAGATCAGGAGAAGGTCCATTTGACAACATTCCAATTAAATAAAGATGCCAAACGTGGTGAAAGTCCGTTCCTGCACCACCAGCTGATGCACCTCATACATGGGAAGGTTTTCTTACACTCTTCCGAGCCAAGTACTTTTCTGAGCATATCAAGGAGCGGAAGGCGATGGAATTTGCCTCATTACGCCAGGGCATGATGTCAGTGGCAGAATATGAACTTCAATTTTCTCGACTAGCACCATATGCTCCTCACTTGATTAGCACCGACTTATTGAAGGCTAATCGATTTATGAATGGATTGAGGCCCGGTTATATTCAACAACTTGGGACTCAGAATATCCGTACCTATGCGGAGATGGTCCAACGGGTGCATCTATGTGAGAGGACCTTAGAGAAGGTCGATAAATTAAAAGGCAAGAGCGAGGAGCCTAGCCTAAGGTCTAATCGGCATGACCAGAAAAGAAAGTTTAGTATCACGGAACCCTACAAATCTTGTGATAGTAAAAAAAGATCCCGGAATGGGAGTGGTAATGGCTACCACTAAAATAAGAAAGTCAAGGAAGAAGACAACCAAGTCACCACGGCTTGCACATTTTACGAGAAGTTTGGTCATTCGGCCGAAGAGTGCTGGAAGCGCCTCGGCGCTTGTTTAAGATGTGGCAGTCGGGAACACTGCATGCCAGATTGCCCACTCATGAAGGAACTATCTTCCGGTGGTGGACGTAAGCGACAGGCTCGTCTAAATGCTATTCTGAAAGAGGAGGAAGCACCCAAGAATGATGGGCTAATGGAAGGCACTATCCAAATCTATTCTCATCCTGCATTCGTACTATTTGATACTGGTGCTTCTCATTCCTTTATATCTACTACTTTTACAAAAACTTTACCTATTTCATCAGTTCCTTTACCTTCGGACCTTGCTATTACTACACCTTTAGGTCCCAGAACCAAACTTATAAACTATTATCTTGATAGTGAGGTAATGGTAGAAGGTCACAATCTGCCTGCAAACCTCGTATGCCTTGATATGGAGGGCTACGATACTATTCTAGGCGTAGATTTGCTTGTAGACCATGATAGCTATATAAATTGCCGCAATCAGATTATCTCTTTTCGGAAACCAGGTCTTCCAAGGTTTTCCTTCCTTGGTATCAAATATAGAAAGCATCCTACCATAATTTCATCTCTGCACGCTTGGAAACTAATTTCGTAAGGATGTGTAGCTTTTCTTGCTTCCGTAATCATTACCGAATCTAAGGAGATTGTCTTGGAAGATATACCTATTGTCAAGGAGTTTCCCGACATATTTCCATCAGAATTGCCCCGTTTACCACCCGAAAGGGAAGTAAAATTCTTTATTGAACTCATTCCCGGAGCAGCACCTGTTTCAATAGCCCCCTACAGGATGTCCCCCACAGAACTCAAGGAATTGAAGAAACATCTTCAAGAATTATTAAACAAGGGTTTCATTTGACCTAGCACATCCCCTTGGGGTGCGCCAGTTCTATTTGTCAAAAAGAAAGATGGATCTCTCAGGCTGTGTATCGATTACCAGCGACTAAATCAGCTTACTATCAAGAACAAGTATCCATTGTCGCGTATCGATGAACTCTTTGATCAGATTTCAGGAGCATAATATTTTTCCAAAATAGACCTCAAGTCGGGTTACCATCAGCTCAGGATCAAAGATGAAGACATTCATAAAACTACTTTTCGGAGCAGGTATGGCCACTATGAGTTCGTAGTAATGCCGTTCGGGTTAACCAATGCCCCGACAGCTTTTATGCAACTTATGAATAATGTCTTTAGGCCTTATCTTGACCAGTTTATAGTCGTCTTCATTAACGATATTCTTATTTACTCTAAAACAAAGGAAGAACATGAAGAGCACTTAAGGATAGCCTTGCAAACACTAAGAGAGCACAAACTCTATGCGAAGCTTAGTAAGTGCGAGTTTTGGCTAAAGGAAGTGTCTTTCCTTGGCCATATTATTTCAAAGGAAGGTATTGCTGTCGATCCTTCAAAAATAGAAGCTGTTAAGAATTGGAGCCGACCGACAATTGTGTCTGAAGTTAGAAGTTTTCTGGGTCTGGCTAGTTACTATAGGAGATTTATCAAAGATTTCTTCAAGATTGCCGTTCCTTTGACTAGACTCACCAGAAAGGAGAATCCTTTTATATGGTCGAAGGATTGCGATGAGAGTTTTCAAACTCATAAAGAAAACCTTACCACTGCACCTATATTAACATTACCAATAGAAGGTGGTGGTTTTGAAGTCTATACGGATGCGTCTGGCATTGGCCTAGGATGCGTCCTTATGCAAAATGGAAGGGTGATTTGTTATTCCTCAAGACAGCTGAAGCGTCATGAAGAAAATTACCATGTGCATGATCTGGAATTAGTTGCGGTTATATTCGCATTGAAGATTTGGCGACATTACCTTTATGGGGAGAAATTCATAATATTTTTAGATCATAAAAGTCTGAAATATCTTTTCACCCAGAAGGAGTTGAATATGCGACAACGCAGATGGTTGGAGTATCTCAAGGACTTCGACTTTACCATACAATATCACCCAGGGAAAGTAAATGTTTTAGCTGACGCTCTTAGCAGAAAACTAATGGCAATGCTAGCAAGCCTCCGAAAAGGTATAACTTATCTTATTGAAGATTTTTCTCATTTAAATCTTGATATTGACAGAGAAGGAGAAGGAGGTATGATTGCCAACATAAGGTCTCAACCTACATTGATTGAGGATATAGTCAAATTGTAAGAGAATGATCCTACATTGAGGGAAATCAAGGATAACATTGCTCAGAGACCAGAATTATCTATCTCACATGATGGAAGATTATTATTTAAGGATCGAATTTGTGTGCCGAATCATGATGACACTAAGAAATTGATCATGGAAGAAGCTCACAAATCGAGGTATGCTATTCACCCTGGTGCTACCAAGATGTATCAAGATTTGAAAAGAAACTTTTGGTGGCCCAATATGAAAAGAGAAGTAGCGGATTTTGTATTCCGATGTCTCACTTGTCAACAAGTGAAAGCAGAACATTTAAAACCCGCTGGTAAGTTACACCCCTTAAATATTCCCGAGTGGAAATGGAAATGTATATGGATGTATTTCATCATGGGTTTACCTAAGACAAGAGGAGGACATGATGGTATATGGGTGATCATAGACCGATTTACTAAATCTGCACATTTTCTACCAATCAAAAGTCGATGGTCTGTGGATGTACTAGCAGCATTATACATGAAGGAGATTGTTAAATTACACGGTGTCCCAGTCACCATCATATCTGACCGAGATCCTCGGTTCACATCACAATTCTGGAAGGGTCTTCAACATTCATTAGGGACCCGCCTTAACTTTAGCACTTCATTCCATCCACAAACAGATGGTCAAACTTAAAGGACAAATCAAGTGATGGAAGATATGCTCAGGGCTTGTGCTATTGACTTTGGAGGAAGTTGGCACGATCACTTGCCTTTAGTGAAATTTACATATAATAATAACTACCAAGCTAGCATACAAATGGCACCGTTTGAAGTTTTATATGGAAGTGATGCGGGATGGACCACGGACTCGACTCCAATTAGGAATACAACCCTCGGACTCTAAACAAGCTCGCGATCGTCCCTTTTCGAGGGAAGCGTCGGACATGCGCGGTTGAGAAACCGGCAAGAGCTAGGGTGATCAATTCTCTCTTGTGCCCGGATCGGGTCACGGGACAGTCTCGCTCTCTCTCGCAGTAGCGGCAATGTAAAAATGTGAAGCGAGCTAATTACCCTATCATGCTCTCTAGCAGCGGCATATGAAATATATACGAATAAAGCAAGTTGCCGAGCAAGGGAGAGAACACGATACCTCCACGCTCCCGGCGTGGGGAAGAAGATCCCGGCCGAATTCGGTAACTCCCGGTAACAGTAATGAATTAAATTACAGCAATGAAATATCACCCACTCCACGCAGGGAGGTAAAGGGCTACACAAGTGGGCCCAGGAGGACCGATCTCGGGTTGACGGGCTGCACTTGATCACCCCGTCGGCGCGGTTCGGACGGCGTATGCTGCTGGTTGTGGGGCCCACGCGCTGGTCGGTGGGGCCGTGTGGGACCGGAGTGGCACCACTGTGGTGGGGAGGCCTGGGGAAGCGCTTCCTGGGATAGCGGCGTGCTGGTTCGCCGGCCGGAGGCCGGGCGGCTCCGATCGGCACCGGTCGGAAAGAGTGCCCACGGATCTGCTGCTTCTATTTTCAGGCGCGCGCTCCGGCGAGATCGGCTGCTGCGATCAATCCTGATGTCAGATCGAAGCACAGGAGATACCGTTGGAAAGCTCTTTCGAAGTCCTTCAATCTAGGACTAGAGAGATGAACTGGATCTGCACGGATCTAGCCTTTGTTGATTTTTGAAGTTGCTATTAGATAGTTCCCGAAATCTCAGAACAGCAGAGCAGTTTCCTGAGAACTGCCTTTGACCGCATGGTAGACCTCAGATTCAGACCTTGATCTCTTCATAAAAGTTGTGGAGGGGAAGGATTGGAAAACGGAAATCATTTTTGTGAAAGGTTTTGTTGAGATTTGTGTGGGAAAAAGTATTTTAGACTGGTGGGTGGTCGGATCTGGGCAGAGGTAGGTAGAGCTGTAGAGAGATCTGAAAGTGAATTTTAAAAAATAGGTGGTGGCCTTCTGAAATTCCACGAAAATTCTTGGGTGGAGAGGATGGTGGGAAGAACCTCCTGTAATTTTGAGGGTTCCAGAAAAAATCAAAAAGGGGACCGAGAAGGCGAAACTTAGGGTTGTTGTGACTGGATCTGAACAAAAGGCAGAACTGGTGGGTGGAGATGGACGAAAATAGAAAATTATAAAACGGGACTATAATTTTTTTTTAATTTTTATAGAGGGTTATGATGAACCCTAAAACGTACTCTGAAAATATCAGCTCCAGAAGATGAGAGAATTGGGAGCTAAAATTCTTGGAGTGGCCTTCTATCCAGCAAGATAGAACCTGGACAGAACTTTCGACGGTGGCTCGTGGCGGCTCGATGGCGGCACGAACGGCGGCGGCGGCGGCACAGAATGAACTTAGATGTGGAGGGGCTAAGATAGAAGGCTTCACAACCCTGAAATGTAGATGATGGAGAAGGAAAACTAGAGGGAGAGAGGAGAGAGGACACACCCTTCTTGCTTCAAGCAATTTTCACATAATTTCTTCTTTAAATCTCTAATGACACTATACATAGGCTTATATAGAGAATGGCAAGGGGTGGGGGGCTGGGAATTTCGTGGGAAATAGGCCATTTTCTTCCCCCATGTGGTCAAAAACCTAAAATAAATAAATTACATATGGAGGGGGCACTCCTTTGACTAGGTAGGTAAGGTAGGTGGCCTCCCTTTGACATTTTCAACCACTTGTCTCCCATGTGTCCAATTGACCTTCTAGATGCCACCTAGGACTTTGACCAGCCCCACATGGACCCATATGGCTTATGTGGACCAATGGAGAAGGAGTGAGGGCCCCCTTGCTGGACCTACTGATAATTTGCATAAAAATCCACACAATCCTAGGGAATGACACATTGACTTACAAAGCTTTACAATTGCACATATACTTTCCCAAAGATATAAAAGCAAACTAAAGGAAACAAATGTAAAATAAATATGTCAATGCTCGGCGTCGATTCCCATCAACTCTCCCCGGGTGGGAGGAACTCGACCCCGTCGAGTAAGGGGTGCGGCTGCTCGTGAAGTCGGCGGATCCGTCATTGTACCTGGAAGCGCGGAGTACACTCCACTCCAAGTAATCAACACCTGCTCACCCCGTATAGATTCGATATGCACACGCTGCCATGGGAATGAGGCTAGAGGTGGACACTCCGGGGTGGGGTCACTCTCAAATGAGGGAAGGTGGCTCGAAGACTCACTAGGAATCACTGCTTGTCCCTTATGTGACTAGATCCGATATGAGGTAGAACCGATCCCAATAGTCCGACAAGCCTCGAACTCAAAAGGGCCAACAACGTGAGCATACAAACCGACTCAACTCGATGTATGCACAGACACACAAGACCCTAGACACACCTAATGTTAGTCTGACCCGTACATGGGTGACGGCGGACCAGGACACCCGAATGTGTGCCATGCATGCATTAGACGTAACCGGTGGTTGGCGGAATGTGGAATTCCTAGACCTCCTAAAGTGGGCCATGCATGCATATTGGACTTAGAGGTGGGAGGGCCAGGGGTTCCAAATGCATCTTCTTCCTTTCCCCTAGAGGATGGTGTATCTCGCAAGTGAACAGGCTTGGTGGGTGTAGACGACCCGGCCCATGGGGAAGGAGTGTGGTAGTGGATTCCCTTGAAAAAGTGAAGCATATAAGGTGGGTCAAGGGGCCCACTAGGGAATGGGTCAAAGGGATCAAAGAAGATATGACCCCTTGTGGCAGGTTCCCACAAGTCACGGTCCCCCGTGTAGAAGTCTTGAAGGTGTGGATAGTCACCTTCATGCATTGTTGGTGGGACGGTGATCATGTGTAGGATGTATGGTTCCTCCCTCGGATGAAAGGGTATGAAGTCGGGTTCGGCTGACATGGGGAGGAAAAAGAGAACCTCCGTGGTGATACAACTCACGGTGCACACGGAGGTAATGGAACCTAAGGCCGGATGGGTGAAGCTACGGCTAGTGGGTTGGTCGAAGCTTTGGGCCAATAAATGCGTCAACTTCCATTGCGCGTCTAATCCCATAATAAGGTCATCCAGTGTATCAACATGGTGACTAGACCGAAAGGTAGTGTGGAAGGAGTTGACGGGCACTATAGGTAAGGTGGGGTCCATAGAAGGGTAAGGACGTGGGACCAAGCCATCCTTGAGCCAACTAAGAAGTGGCTCGACTATGTATAGCGTTCCCGTAAGAAACACGGGTGGCTCAGGTTTTGGTGGCTCCAAATAAGATGGTTCTGAATAAAGTTCGGAAATAGATGGCAATGGAGCACTCATGGATGGTGAAAAAGCATGTGTCCTTTCCAACCAATCCCAAAACTTTTTCTCGATTTCCTCAAAGGAGCGGGTTGGAGTGGGGACCTCGGAGTGGACTTGCTCCTCGGCTCTCAGCTCGGGTGTGGACCTAGACTCGACTGGAAGCGGGGCTTCCACTTGGTTGGAGGTGCTTGGGTGGGATTGGACGGGGAAGCCAAGGGGAGGTTGGTTGGAGGCGACGGGGCAGACCACTTGAGTGGGGTTGCTTTGGAGGGCTTGGATGGGGGTGAAGGGGCGGGGTTGGTTGGAGGTGTGGCCCACTTGATTGCGGGTGAGTTGGTGGGGATGGCTAGTGGTATGACCCCCGTAGTTGGAGGTAGGTGGACGGGGAAGGTAGACCCTCCTAAGCGCTCTCTTCATATCCCACCATGACTCGATGGGCCTTAGCCTCCTATCTTCCCGGAAGTACTTGATGTCCCTCCATGTTTCGGCAGCCTCATAGAAAAGTCACCTTTTTGGCTAAGTCGACTTGCGTGGGACCGGACATAAGATAACACTCAAAGTAGTCGTCCATAACGGCTTCCCACTCTAAGTAGTCACTCGGGTTTTCGGAGCCATAGAAGTCCCGGGCTTTGGGCCTTTTGGGGTGGTTCGGGTGGTCCTTCCATTTTAGATAGTATCGCCACCATGGATAAGATCCGGGTGTTCGGTAATCCATGGGACACGGGGAAGCTAGTGGATGGCCATGCCGACACTTGGACAAAACACTAGACACGACCCTAAGTAATGCAAAGTTGGAATGCCGACTCGACTACCAACCTAGACACGACCAAGATTCGGTACGTGGCGGAGTTAATCGATCCAAAGATCACTCACGCAAGTGTGCGGCCTTCCCGATAGGCGTAGCCTAACGTTCGGACAACACCTTTTTATATACCGATTAATGGTATGCAAATGTAACCTAGACCGACTTAGACGATGACTAGACGTAATTGACACTTTTTTTTTGATTTTAGACACCCTAGACTCAACTAGCGCTCTGATACCAAACAAATGCGGGACGGACCACGGACTCGACTCCAATTAGGAATGCAACCCTCGGACTCTAAACAAGCTCGCGATCGTCCCATTTCGAGGGAAGCGTCGGACGTGCGCGGTTGAGAAATCGGCAAGAGCTAGGGTGATCAATTCTCTCTTGTGCCCGGATCGGGTCACGGGATGGTCTCGCTCTCTCTCGCAGCAGCGGTAATGTAAAAATATGAAGCGAGATAATTACCCTATCATGCTCTCTAACAACGGCATATGAAATATATACGAATAAAGTAAGTTGCCGAGCAAGGGAGAGAACATGATACCTCCACGCTCCCGGCGTGGGGAAGACAATCCCGGCCGAATTCGGTAACTCCCGGTAACAGTAATGAATTAAATTACAGCAATGAAATATCGCCCACTCCACGCAGGGAGGTAAAGGGCTACACAAGTGGGCCCGGGAGGACCAATCTCGGGTTGACGGGCTGCACTTGATCACCCCGTCGGCGCGGTTCGGACGGCGTATGCTGCTGGTTGTGGGGCCCACAGGCTGGTCGGTGGGGCCGTGTGGGACCGGAGTGGCACCACTATGGTGGGGATGAATGGGGAAGCGCTTCCTGGGATGGCGGCGCGCTGGTTCGCCGGCCGGAGGCCGGGCGGCTCCGATCGGCACCGGTCGGAAAGAGTGCCCACGGATCTGCTGCTTCTATTTTCAGGCAGATTGGCTACTGCGATCAATCCTGATGTCGGATCGAAGCATAGGAGATACCGTTGGAAAGCTCTTTCGAAGTCCTTCATCTAGGACCAGAGAGATGAACTGGATCTGCACGGATCTGGCCTTTGTTGATTTTTGAAGTTGCTGTTGGATAGTTCCCGAAATCTCAGAATAGTAGAGCAGTTTCCTGAGAACTGCCTTTGACCGTGGGGTAGACTTCAGATTCAGACATCGATCTCTTCATGAAAGTTGTGGAGAGGAAGGAGAGGAAAATGGAAATAAATTTTGTGAAAGCTTTTGTTGAGATTTATGTGGGGAAAAGTATTTTAGACTGGCGGGTGGTCGGATCTGGACAGAGGTAGGTAGAACAGTAGAGGGATCTGAAAGTGAATTTTAAAAAATAGGTGATGGCCTGTGGAAATTCCACGAAAATTCTTGCGTGGAGGGGATGGTGGGAAGAACCTCCAGTAATTTTGGGGGTTCCAGAAAAAATCAAAAAGGGGACCAAGAAGGTGAAACTCAGAGTGGTTGTGACTGGATCTGAACAAAAGGCAGAACTGGTGGGTGGAGATGCACGAAAATGGAAGATTATAAAACGGGACTATAATTTTTTTTTAATTTTTTCTGGAGGGTTATGATGAACCATAGAACGTACTCTGAAAATATCAACTCCAGAAGATGAGAGAATTGGGAGTTAACGAGCAGCCTTCTATCCAGCAAGATAGAACCTATACAGAACTTCCGACGGTGGCTCGTGGCGGCTCGATGGCGGCACGAACGGCGGCGGCGGCGGCGGCGGTACAGAATGAACTCAGATGTGGAGGGGCTAAGATAGAAGGGTTCACAACCCTGAAATGCAGAGGATGGAGAAGGAAAACTAGAGGGAGAGAGGAGAGAGGGCACACCCTTCTTGCTTCAAGCAATTTTCACATAATTTCTTCATTAAATCTCTAATGACACTATACATAGGCTTATATAGAGAATGGCAAGGGGTGGGGGCTGGGAATTTCATGGAAAATAGGCCATTTTCTTCCCCCATGTGGTCAAAAACCTAAAATTAATACATTACATATGGAGGGGGCACTCCTTTGACTAGGTAGGTAAGGTAGGTGGCCTCCTTTTGACATTTTCAACCACTTGTCTCCCATGTATCCAATTGACCTTCTAGATGCCACCTAGGACTTTGACCAGCCCCACATGGACCCATATGACTTATGTGGACCAATGGAGAAGGAGTGAGGGCCCCCTTGCTAGACCTACTGACAATTTACATAAAAACCCACACAATCCTAGGGAATGACACATTGGCTTACAAAGCCTTACAATTGCACATATACTTTCCCTAAGATATAAAAGCAAACTAAAGGATACAAATGTAAAATAAAAATGTCAATGCTCGGCGTCGATTCCCATCAGGAAGAAGCTGGCGTTCCCCTATTTGTTGGAATGAAGTAGGAGAAAGGCAATTTCTTGGTCCCGACATCATTAGGGATACTATCGAGAAGATAAAACTCATTCGAGAAAGATTTCACATGGCCCAAGATAGACAGAAGTCATATGCCGATAATCGAAGGCACGACTTGAAATTTCAAGTAGGAGACCATGTATTCCTTAAGGTTTCTCCAGGTTGCGGTATTCAAAGATTTGGTATCAAAGGTAAGCTTACTCCAAGATTCATTGGCCCCTTTTAAATTCTCGAAAGGGTTGGAGAAGTTGTATATCGTATTGCTTTTCCCCCTCAATTAGCAGAAGTCCATGATGTATTTCATTGCTCAAGAAGTATGTACCTGATCCTTTCCATGTCATCACTTACGACAATCTGGAGATTAAGAAGGATTTGATATATGAGCAAAAGCCAATCAAGATCATTGAACGAGAGGTACGTCAACTTCGGAATAAAACTATTCCTATGGTCAAGATTCATTGGACAAAAGTAGGAGAAACATGGGAAACAGAAGAAGCCATGCGTAAAAGATTTCTAGAAATATTTGAATGTAAGTACACTCTCCATAAATCCATGTATTGAATTTGGGGCTAAATGTTTTTTAAGTGGGGGAGGGTGTAATGCCTGAGAAAATTTTAGGATTTAAAATATAATTATATTAATTATTAAAGCATTTAATAGGCTATAAATGAAATTTTTTTAATTAAAATCTAATTATTTAGGCCCTACATTTGATCCAAGAGGATTAGGCCCATATAATAAACCCAATAGGCCCAAAAGGTTATTTTGGACTTTAGCCCATATTCTAGAAGCTAGGAATGGGTGTAATCACGGAATTAAGGAGATAATTACTCCTTGGGATATAAATAAAAGGATAATATTCAGGATAATATCAAAAGCGTTTGAAGTATTTCAAATTCGACGTGTGGAATGAAAAATGATCTATCGCGAGACCGCTAACATGCAGAAAATGGTCGTCCCAATAACTGCTACCCACTACAGATTCCGTGAGAGAAGGAAAACGTGAAAAGGTTGGATTTTCGTGTCTAAATCATCTAGGATCGACCCTATCAGCTAATTAGATATGTCTAGAAGGATTGTAGATCGAATTGAAAGTCTAATGGGGACTCTAAGTTCCTTCTAATCCTCAAAACCCTAGCTAACCCTATAAATAGATCCCAGATTTGACGTGTGCGACCCTTACTTTTGGCACGTGTGAAACTCAGGTAAGGAGGACGAATTAGAGGTAAGTTTCTTCTAAGAATTTATTTATTATAGTTAGAACTAACTGTCCTCCGATTTTCGTTCTAGGAGATCAAGTCTGCAAAGAGTTAGAGTCTTCCAAAGTTGCTGATTTTATATTAAGAACTCAAGAATTAGTGCATCCGACCCAAGAAGATCAAGGAATTCGGAGCCCTAAACGAGGTATTTAGTAGAAGTGTCTTTAAAACTTTATGTTCCCTTTCATATCTTCTATCTACCCTCAAAATTTCACGTCCATAGGTCAGGGTAATCAAGAGATAGAGGGACGTGAAGTTGCTGATATGGTATAAGAACGGGCAGAACAAGGGCTGACTTGCAGTCCGAAATTTACTATCTAGAAGGATTAATTGAGGTATGTTATCTCATGAAAGTCTCAAATTAGAAGTCAGGAATAAAAGCCCTCTAATTTCATTCGTTTTCATGCATGGTACTTTGACATTTTCATGTTTTACTTAGGACTATGCATTTAGTTTAATCTTCATGCATAATACTTAGCCTAATGAAGAGAAAATGGAATTCCTTGTTGTTTATACAAACCTATGCATGCTGTTGGCCTATATACGATCTATCATGATTATGGAAGTTTATGTATGTTGATTTCCAGACATGATGTGTCTTAGATTAGCATTTTGTATTGTTTTCATTGAACTCGGTTTTATGCAGGGAGAGACGGTCTTCCTGTAGACCACCAGGGAATCTAGCGGTCGTACGATAGACTGCTAACCGCAAGCAACGGTCCTGTATTAGACCATTTTCTGTGTCTGATTTTGTAATATTGGTAAATCGAATCATATTGCAGAAATACCCATAGTTATTATATAATAAGCCTAGTTAACTAAGTTTTAAGCCTGATTCAAGTACTGGTTTTATATACTTAGTTGATCTCATTGTTTATCATAATAGATTTCATGCTTCTAAGCATATTTGGTATTATTTTAACTTATGATAATTTGTGACCAAAATGGTATACTTTGTAATAAATACATGTTCCAAATGATAGATGATTCAACTTGATCACTGTTTTTACAATTCTCTCTTTTCTAAGAGTCATTTTCTTAAGTACATGGCACATATCCCGGTATGTTGTCATTAGTTACATTTTTTTTTACACATTAGGAACACAATTTTGGACATGATGACCTCTCCTTTGGATATTCCTTCGAATGGACTAGGAAATCTTGTTTCAAGGCCTCCGTAAGACTCTGCGAGCCTGGGATTCCCACTAGGACGTCGAGCTGGTTGTATCATTAAAGTCCAATTGTCTAGAAAGCACTCATACCGATGTTTTATACTCTAGACTTTAGCGGCCATCTGGTTGACCGCCAGTGTCACGCCCCGACGCGAATATCGGGACGTACAGTCATGAACGAGCTGACAAGAGAGATATCTATCTAAAACAATACACAAGTGCTACAAGATGGAAATACTAAATGATCAATAACCAACCACAACTGATACAACAACCTCAAATTGAACTTAATACAATTGGAATAACAACCACTAAAACTCAATAACATAACTGAAACTACAAGCTTTCCAAAACACAACTGAAAGTAAGATAACACACTGCTAACACACTAGAACTGACACACTCATGACATCACTCCTGCCCTTCCCCATCGGTAAGCGCGTCACCTGAAAAGCCTGGAAAGGGGGGAAAAACACAGCTATGAGCTGACGCTCAGTAGGAAATAATAGACAGGTATAAGTGATTAACAGTTTAATTACATTTTTAAAATATCATGCTGTAAAGGATAATGACGATATAATGAAACAAAATTAAAGATCTTGCAAGGTCAAGAAATATACAATTGATAATGATTAACAAGGATAATAGATACAAGAATTTACAACAGGAGATATAACAAGAGACAGTAGTAAGGAATTGGCCACAAGCAAGTAATATAAGTTCATTCGCGATCAAGTAACAAGTAACAAGTAACAAGAGATGTTTGTCATAGACGTAACAAGCAAGCAAGTATTTCGGTGTAATGCCCCACCATGTCATTAGCATTCCATGGGCTCAGTAATTTTTCGGGCGCTCTCCCCAGGACCAGACCGGGCCCTTATGATGCGATGGCATTTATTTTTATGGGCCCAAAGTCCAACACGTCCAGACATTCAGTCAATTTTAATGGCCAATCAATCAGAGGAATTTCTGTCAAGAGTATGAGATTTAAGGACTAACATGTCCTTGGATTCCAAACAAAAACTCGGTTGATACGGTCACTCCGGTGCCGTATTACAAGAACTGGACCAAAGTTTGGTCCGTGGGGTCAAGAAAGAACGGCTGACAGTATACCGTTCAAGTGTGTAAGTAATACATTCTACTGGAGTAATAGTGACTAAAACAGTAACTTAACAATCCACTTAATCCTAATCACCAAGTTAATATATCAAAGATTATCCATTATCATTTGCATTAAGACAATTGCCAAAAAGCTAACTCAAGGTGATAAGGTAAAGGAACAAGCTTGTACAGGAAGGAAATAGCATGTATTAACAGAGATTTAGTTACACCATTAACCACTAATTATGTGGGTTTCTATTTAACCATTGTATATATTGCAATTAAGATGATGAATGGCATGTTTTTACATCATGATAGAACATAGGAACCAAAGCAATTTGAAATCATAAGGTGCATGAATAGGTCACTGGTTCTTCCAGAATATACTTTTCAATAGGTCTAAGTTAATTAGGTCGATCCCCTAATGATCCGGATCGATCCACGGGTCGCAAAACGATGAAAACCAGGTTTCTGGTGCATGGGTCGACCCCTGCAAAACTGGGGTCTGCTTGCTGGATGGGTCGACCCCTGGGGTCGACCCCCACAATTTCTGAAGATGGGTCGACCCCGAGGGTCGACCCCCACACTTTCTGCAAATGGGTCGACCCCAGGGGTCGACCCCTTGCAGGGGCAGGATGGGTCGACCCCTGGGGTCGACCCTCGGGCCTGCCAAATCACCCAGAAAACGGGTCGACCCCAGGGGTCGACCCCTGCAAGAACAGAAACGGCCTTTGCTCCGGAAAATGCATAAACTCACCCAATTGAGGTCCAATTGAGTTGGGATCTTAACCACATGATCTAGGGTGATTAATATACATACTAGGGTCATAAAACAAGCGATTTGAAACACTAATTCCAACAGAAATCAGTTAAATCTTAACCTATTCTATGAAGATCACATGAAGACCTAATCCTTGACATGCTGTTACTAAATCTTAAAATTCACCCAACATACACAACGGAATTTGGGGCTTTTGATGTCAAAAGAAAGCTGACTTGATGCTAAATCTAACCATGTATTATAAGCTATATGTGGATCAAGTTATCTAACTCGAAATCAGCCCGTAATCAAGCTCTAACTCTAAGGGTCACAAAATAAATTAAGTTCTAGACATGCTCTCACTAAAAATTGAAATTCTCCAAGCATGCTCAATTAAAATTGGGGCTTTCAACGTTAAATGAAAGTTAATAACATGCTGATGACATCATGTAAGTTAATTAGAGTTTGGCATGTTAAACCTACCTCAAATTGAAGAGAGAACTCGAAACCCTAGAATGAAGAACAGCTTGACAGCACCACACAAAAACCTCAATAGCTCTCTAGATATCTGATAAAATTGGGGCTTTCAGTCCCATTGGATAGATCTCGTCGAGAGGAACAATTTACTATATTCATGTTCGAATTTTGGTTGAGAATTCCTACCTCAATTGAAGAAACAAAGAAGGAAGAAGGAAGCCGATGGCCTGCCGACACACCTTCACAAATCGAGCAAGAACTCCCTGGATCTGAAACTTCAGCGAACCCCACAGCCACCAAACGAAAATAGACTTGAAGAGCTACGTTTCTATAGGTCATGGAGCTTCTGGAGCCTTCGGAGTTGGGAGTATTCGGTGCTGCAAGTTACGTGTTTAGAAACGGCGCCGGAATCCTTGACTCGACCAAAGCTATGTCGGCAGCACGTTTTAGGGCTAGGTTTACCTCAAATTGATTGAGGGTAAATGTTCCTTACATTGTGGCCTTCCATTTGCCACTGATTTGAGATCATTTGGTTGAGTATTAAGGTCGAATTTCACGTTTTAATCCAAGGTTAGGTAATGGTTAAAAAGTGTGTACTTTTGAGCTTAATCTCTAAATATATCTTACCACGGATTTATAATGGCTTAATGCCAGAAGGAAAAGTTGTTATCTACATCGACCTTAACCTGTTTACTATTTTTATGGATTTTTATAAGGTAGTCAGATTTTCACTTATACTATTTCTAACGAATTAAATATTAATAAATCTGAAATTTAATTATTAATTTAATAAAATTCTATTCTCAATTAATAAAAGCTTAATAAAAAAATATTAGGCTCAATTAAATAATTCGGGGTCTTACACCCTCCCCTACTTAAAGGAATTTGGTCCTCCAAATTCACTGCACCAAAACTGAGAGTAGGGAAAAAGATCGCTCACTTAGAATAGATCGGGATACCGCTTCCGCATTGTCTCTTCAGACTCCCATGTAGCTTCTTCGGTCCCACGCCGACTCCACTGAATCTTGACCATCGGTATAGAACGATTCCGGAGTTGCTGTTGCTTCCGGTCCAGAATCTTGACAGGTCTTTCCTCATAGGTCAAATCTTCCTTCAACTCAAAATCCACCTGCTGAATGATATGAGTGGGGTCGTACACATATTTCCGCAACATAGACACATGAAAAATATTGTGTACGCTAGACAAATGCGGTGGTAAAGCCAGTCTGTATGCCACCTCTCCCACTCTATCTAGAATCTCGAATGGACCAATGTACCTCGGACTCAGCTTGCCATGAATGCCAAATCTTCGGATCCCTCTTGTCGGAGAGACCTTTAAGAACACATGCTCGCCAACCTGAAATTCCAATGCTCTTCTCCTATTGTCGGCATAACTCTTCTGTCTTGACTGGGCTACTTGTAACCGGTCTCGGATAATACGGATGTTCTGTGATGATTCCGAAACAAGATCTGGTCTAAGCCACTGTTTCTCACCTACCTCGTCCCAACACAACGGGGAACGACAACTTCTACCATATAGTGCTTCAAAAGGAGCCATCTGAATACTAGACTGATAGCTGTTATTGTAGGCGAATTCAATTAATGCCAAATGCTCACTCCAATTACCACCGAAATCAATCATGCAAGCCCGCAGCATATCTTCCACTATCTGATTGGTTCTTTCAGTCTGTCCATCTGTCTGTGGATGAAAAGCAGTACTGAAATTCAGACGAGTACCCAAAGACTCTTGCAGTCCCTTCCAGAAATGTGAAGTAAATCTGGGGTCTCGATCAGATACTATATTCACTGGAATACCATGCAATCTCACCACTTCCTTTATATACAAAGCAGCCAATACATCAATCGTCCACTTGGACTTAATTGGTAAGAAATGAGCCGACTTTGTCAATCGATCGACAATCACCCATATCGCATCAAATCCACCACGAGTCCTAGTTAGACCCATAATGAAATCCATGCCAATGCTTTCCCACTTCCATTGGGGTATGTCGAGTGGTTTCAGTTTCCCTGCCGGTCTGAAATGTTCGGCCTTAACTTGCTGACATACCAAGCATCTACTCACAAAATCTGCAACTTCTCTTTTCATATTCGGCCACCAAAAGGATCTCTTCAAATCTTGGTACATCTTAGTGCCTCCAGGATGAATGGTATATCTGGATCTATGAGCTTCCTCAAGAATTTTGTTCTTTATTGTAGCCTCATCCGGGACACAAGTTCTGCCTTTAAATAATAATCTACCATCATCAGCCAACATGAAGTCAGGTCTGCTGCTCAAGCTTCCCTTGATCTCTACCAACTCGGGATCATTATCTTGCAAGGACTTGATCTCTATCAATAATTCAGGTTTAAGTTGAATCTGAGCAATCAAGACCCGATCATTGTCAATATTAAGATCCAGACTAGATAATTGTTCCAATAATCTCCATTCTTGTAACATGAGACTTGACAATCTAGCTACCGGCTTCCGGCTTAATGCATCTGCCACAACATTACCTTTGCCAGGATGATACTCATTCGAGAAGTCAAAGTCTTTCAAGTACTCCAACCATCTCCGCTGCCTCATGTTGAGTTCCTTCTGAGAAAATAAAAACTTCAAACTCTTATGATCTGAAAACACTGTAAAGGCTTCTCCATACAAGTAATGCCTCCATATCTTCAAAGCAAACACGACTGCAGCAAGTTCCAAATCATGAACAGGATAATTCTCTTCGTGCTTCCTCAACTGCCTAGAGGAATAGGCAATCACCTTCCCATGCTGCATGAGTACACAGCCTAAGCCAATACCTGAAGCATCAGTATAAACAACAAATCCTCCTTCACCAGAAGATAAAGCCAAAACAGGTGCAGTAGTCAAACACTCCTTCAAAGTCTGAAAGCTTCGCTGATAATCTTCGGACCAATCAAACTTGTTCTCCTTGCGGGTTAATCTTGTCATAGGTACCGCAATCTTAGAGAAATCTTGAATAAATCTTCGATAATAACCTGCTAGGCCTAGAAAACTTCTAACTTCTGTCACACTGGTAGGCTGTTCCCAATTCTTCACTGCCTCGACCTTCGAAGGATCAACAGAAATACCGTCCTTCGTAATGATATGTCCAAGAAAGGACACCTCTTGCAGCCAGAATTCACACTTACTGAACTTGGCATAAAGTTGATGATCTCTCAATAACTGCAATGCCATCCTCAGATGTTCAGCATGCTCCACTTCACTCTTGGAATAAATCAAGATGTCATCAATAAAGACCACGACCCATTGATCAAGATAGGGCCGAAATGCATTGTTCATCAACTGCATGAAAGCTGCTGGAGCATTCGTTAGACCAAAAGGCATAACGACAAATTCAAAATGACCATACCTACTGCGGAAAGCTGATTTATAGCTATCCTCTTCCTTAATCCGCAACTGGTGATATCCAGATCGAAGATCGATCTTAGAGAAATATTGAGCTCCTGCTATCTGGTCAAATAACTCGTCAATCCTCGGCAATGGATATTTGTTCTTGACAGTCTGCTGGTTTATTTGCCGATAATCAATGCACAACCTCATCGAACCATCTTTCTTCCTGACGAATAATACAGGGGCTCCCCACGGAGAAGTACTAGGACGAATGAAGCCCTTCTCGAGTAATTACATCAACTGTTGCTTTAACTCTCTCAGTTCCGCAGGAGACATACGATAAGGAGCCTTAGAAATAGGAGATGTGCCAGGAATAAGATCAATAGAAAAGATAACTTCCCGCTCAGGCGGAAGCCCTGGTAGTTCCTCTGGAAAGACATCAGGAAAATCTCGGACAACAGGAATGTCCTTGATCTCAATCTGCTGCTCTGGGGTTGCACAGACAAAGGCCAGAAAAGCCTCACATCCACGTCTCATCAGCTTATCAGCTCGAAGAGCCGAAATAAGTGACACAAAGTTGTGATGCTTAACACCCACAAAAGAAAGTCTCGGGTGCCCAGTAAAAGACACTGAGCTAGAACTGCAGTGAACACTAGCCTCATATCGAGCCAACCAATCTGCTCCTAGGATTACATCATAATCCTTCATGTCCATGCAGACTAAATCTGTTGGTAAGTTCTGTTCACCCATCATCACCCCACTAGAGGGATAGAAATACTGGATTGCTGATCTAGTACCAATAGGGGTTGATATCTCTAACGGAGAATTCATCAAAACAGGTTCCACAGCTAAGGACTTAGCAAATCTCCGAGAAATAAAGGAATGTGTTGCACCAGTATCGAAAAGAACAAATGATGGCTTGTCGAGTATAATAAGTGTACCTTCGATGAGTCCACCATCCTCGGCTGTTCTCGCTTCCTCAGCATGCAGAGCTTGGAGCTTGCCTTGTGGTTTCTTGAAGACCTGCAGTTTTGCCGGGGTAGCTTGCTCAGACATACGAGGGCAATCAGAGATACGGTGCTCCTTGCTTCCACATCGCAGACATGCGCCTAGCTTGCGCCAGCAATCCTCCACCCTGTGGCCAGGATTATTACAATACTTGCAAACGCCCATGTATGGAACGATAGGGCCAGGCTTCTTATCTTCATACTTCGGCATCTTTCCCTTCCATGATCCTGCTCCGGTCCACGAACTCGACCCACTCGTGGGCCTCTTCTTGATATACCCAGGTTTGACACTCCCGAAACCCGTAGGTCGTTCCTTCTTCATGCCTGTGCCACGGATCCTCTCCGTCATCTCAAGAGTATCCTCTAGAACTTGCTCTTTCCTTACCATCTCGGAATAAGTGGAAATCTCCAACGGTGCCAATTGATTAATATAATGTAGCTTCAGACCATTGAGAAAACGCTTCGCCTTCATTTTCTCGGTGGAAATAAGATGTGTAGCATATCGAGAAAGCCGTGCAAATTGAGCCTCATACTCTGCCACGGACAAACCTCGCTGTTTCAGGGCCGCGAACTCCGTCGCTTTCTTCTCTTGCACTCTATCAGAAAAATACTTGTTGTTAAAGAATTCCTCGAACTCTTCCCACGTAACCTGCCGGTCACCCAGAGTCGCCTTGATAGAATCCCACCAAGTACGTGCATCACGTTCCAGTTGAAATGTGGACAAAAGGACACGCTCCTGGTTAGTGCATTGCATAACTTCAAAGATTCTCCCCATCTCATCTAGCCAGTGCTCGACTTGGTCGGGGTCAGTCGAACCAGCGAATCTAGGCGGATTCATTCCGCGGAAGTTCCGGTATAGATCACCGGTGCCATATTGTGCTGCTCCTGCCTGAGCTACCTGCTGAAGGGCCTGAGTAAGGCCTTGAACCGTGAGCTGTAGGTTCCTCCATTCAGCACGATCGGCTGCCATCTACACGAGAAATAGATTACTTAGGTTTAATCAAGATAAATAATTACACGATTAAGAAACGATCTTAACCCAAGTTTCTACCCATTCTCACCAGGTCAGGTCCTAGACTTTTACAAGGTTAGGGATCTAATGCACCTAGACACGACCAAAAACTCGGTACCTGGCGGAGGTAATCGGTCCGAAGACCACTCGCGCAAGTGTGCGACCTTCCCGATAGGCGTAGCCTAATGTTCCGACAACACCTTTTGATATACCGGTTATTGGGATGCAATGCAAGAAAACCTAAAACTTAGGGAACCTAGGAATGTGAAACCTAGGGCTCTGATACCAACTAAACTGTCACGCCCCGACGCGGAATATCGGGACGTACAGTCGTGAACGAGCTGACAAGAGAGATATCTATCTAAAACAATACACAAAGTGCTACAAGATGGAAATACTAAATGATCAATAACCAACCACAACTGATACAACAACCTCAAATTGAACTTAATACAATTGGAATAACAACCACTAAAACTCAATAACATAACTGAAACTACAAGCTTTCCAAAACACAACTGAAAGTAAGATAACACACTGCTAACACACTAGAACTGACACACTCATGACATCACTCCTGCCCTTCCCCATCGGTAAGCGCATCACCTGAAAAGCCTGGAAAGGGGGGAAAAACACAGCTATGAGCTGACGCTCAGTAGGAAATAACAGATAGGTATAAGTGATTAACAGTTTAATTACATTTTTAAAATATCATGCTATAAAGGATAATGACGATATAATGAAACAAAATTAAAGATCTTGCAAGGTCAAGAAATATACAATTGATAATGATTAACAAGGATAATAGATATAAGAATTTACAACAGGAGATATGACAAGAGACAGTAGTAAGGAATTGGCCACAAGCAAGTAATATAAGTTCATTCGCGATCAAGTAACAAGTAACAAGTAACAAGTAACAAGAGATGTTTGTCATAGACGCAACAAGTAAACAAGTATTTCGGTGTAATGCCCCACCATGTCATTAGCATCCCATGGGCTCAGTAATTTTTCGGGCGCTCTCCCCAGGACCAGATCGGGCCCTTATGATGCGATGGCATTTATTTTTATGGGCCCAAAGTCCCACACGTCTAGACATTCAGTCAATTTTAGTGGCCAATCAATCAGAGGAATTTCTGTCAAGAGTATGAGATTTAAGGACTAACATGTCCCTGGATTCCAAACAAAAACTCGGTTGATACGGTCACTCCGGTGCCGTATTACAAGAACTGGACCAAAGCTTGGTCCGTGGGGTCAAGAAAGAACGGCTGACAGTATACCGTTCAAGTGTGTAAGTAATACATTCTACTGGAGTAATAGTGACTAAAACAGCAACTTAACAATCCATTTAATCCTAATCACCAAGTTAATATATCAAAGATTATCCATTATCATTTGCATTAAGACAATTGCCAAAAAGCTAATTCAAGGTGATAAGGTAAAGGAACAAGCTTGTACAGGAAGGAAATAGCATGTATTAACAGAGATTTAGTTACACCATTAACCACTAATTATGTGGGTTTCTATTTAACCATTGTATATATTACAATTAAGATGATGAATGGCATGTTTTTACATCATGATAGAACATAGGAACCAAAGCAATTTGAAATCATAAGGTGCATGAATAGGTCACTGGTTCTTCTAGAATATACTTTTCAATAGGTCTAAGTTAATTATGTCGATCCCCTAATGATCCAGATCGATCCACGGGTCGTAAAACGATGAAAACCGGGTTTCTGGTGCATGGGTCGACCACTGCAAAACTGGGGTCTGCCTGCTGGATGGGTCGACCCCTGGGGTCGACCCCCACAATTTCTGAAGATGGGTCGACCCCAAGGGTCAACCCCCACACTTTCTGCAGATGGGTCGACCCCTGCAAGAACAGAAACGGCCTTTGCTCCGGAAAATGCATAAACTCACCCAATTGAGGTCCAATTGAGTTGGGATCTTAACCACATGATCTAGGGTGATTAATATACATACTAGGGTCATAAAACAAGCGATTTGAAACACTAATTCTAACAGAAATCAATTAAATCTTAACCTATTCTATGAAGATCACATGAAGACCTAATCCTTGACATGCTGTTACTAAATCTTAAAATTCACCCAACATACACAACGGAATTTGGGGCTTTTGGTGTCAAAAGAAAGCTGACTTGATGCTGAATCCAACCATGTAGTATAAGCTATATGTGGATCAAGTTATCTAACTCTAAATCAGCCCGTAATCAAGCTCTAACTCTAAGGGTCACAAAATAAATTAAGTTCTAGACATGCTCTCACTAAAAATTGAAATTCTCCAAGCATGCTCAATTAAAATTGGGGCTTTCTACGTTAAATGAAAGCTAATAACATGCTGATTACATCATGTAAGTTAATTAGAGTTTGGCATGTTAAACCTACCTCAAATTGAAGAGAGAACTCGAAACCCTAGAATGAAGAACAGCTTGACAGCACCACACAAAAACCTCAATATCTCTCTAGATACCTAATAAAAATTGGGGCTTTCAGTCCCATTGGATAGATCTCGTCGATAGGAACAATTTACTATATTCATGTTCGAATTTTGGTTGAGAATTCCTACCTCAATTGAAGAAACAAAGAAGGAAGAAGGAAGCCGACGGCCTGCCGACACACCTTCACAAATCGAGCAAGAACTCCCTGGATCTGAAACTTCAGCGAACCCCACAGCAACCAAACGAAAATAGACTTGAAGAGCTACGTTTCTATAGGTCATGGAGCTTCTGGAGCCTTCGGAGTTGGGAGTATTCGGTGCTGCAAGTTACGTGTTTAGAAACGGCGCCGGAATCCTTGACTCGACCAAAGCTATGTCGGCAACACGTTTTAGGGCTAGGTTTACCTCAAATTGATCGAGGGTAAATGTTCCTTACATTGTGGCCTTCCATTTGCCACTGATTTGAGATCATTTGGTTGAGTATTAAGGTCGAATTTCACGTTTTAATCCAAGGTTAGGTAAGGGTCAAAAAGTGTGTACTTTTGGGCTTAATCTCTAAATATATCTTACCACGGATTTATAATGGCTTAATGCCAGAAGGAAAAGTTGTTATCTACATCGACCTTAACCTGTTTACTATTTTTATGGATTTTTATAAAGTAGTCGGATTTTCACTTATACTATTTCTAACGAATTAAATATTAATAAATCCTAAATTCAATTATTAATTCAATAAAATTCTATTCTCAATTAATAAAAGCTTAATAAAAAAATATTGGGCTCAATTAAATAATTCGGGGTCTTACAGCCAGAGTCTGCTAGCGGCCATTCTCTAGACCGCTAATGGATCCTAAATGGTTCTCCACTAGACCGCTAAAGACTCCAAATGTCTTGTTTTCAAAATATCGAACTATCTTAGTTAATAGTCCTGAACTAGATCGCCATGATCAAGAAACGGTCCGATAAACCACCGCTAATGTCATGAGTTTGATTAACCCAGGGTTTGACTCAAGGGTTGATTTTCCTATGTTCCTAGATGGTCCAATTGATTATCTAGAACCTGTCACATTATTTCAAAGATACCTAAGTAAATTTGAGAATTAAAGAATGCACTGTTATACTGCCGATTTATTTCTATAGCATAACCTAGTTATTCAAATGCATTTATTGAAATCTTTTATTCTCAACAGAAGCATTCTTATTTTTGGATACCTTATCATGGAACTATGGTTGAAATTGCACTTTCTTGGCCATATTATTGTTATAACGTGGAAGTAGCTTGATTTATACTTGAAGATGCAGTTCGAGCACTGATTGTGTTCAAGGGCTCTATGCTAGTCCCCTCGGCTGATTGTCGGAAACATACTGTAAACCATGGGGTATGATGCTACTGGCGTCGCATTGCGCTGGGAGTACTTTCTTTATAAATAAGTGAAATATCCACGGGTGATCCACATGAATTCACGAAGTACTTGTTACTAAGTGAAGAGTTCATTCCTGCTTGTTACATGACTTTCTAGTGCATAACCTTCATGGTTATGAAAAGTATATTCTTGTTAAATTCTTGAAAGGCCAAATTTATATTCTTGTTCTATACTTGATCATATCATATTCTCATATCTCAAGCTTGATCGTATCTTGTTATTTTGGCTTTATTCGCATGTTTTATCATATTTGCATGATTTATCTTATCCTTTAGAGCTAAGATGCTAATTACTTAAATTTGCCAATCATGTTGATACGAAGATACCTACTGGGCAAGTGTGCTCATTACCCTACTTTCCAATCTTTTTTAGAAAATTCTAGTGGGGCAGATTCAGATTACTCAAGTGAAGGATCCGAGAGTGAATGAAGGACAAATGACTCGAGAGAAGCCTTAGTTATTCATGTCCAGTTGAGTCAGAATGTAATTTTTATTTTCTTGAGTCTGGCAATGAGAACCAAAGTTCTTATGTAATTTGGATTTTTTATGAAGGAATAAAGTTAAAGGTTCTTAGTGAATTACATTGTGTAACTACTCTTATGTGATTGTCTTGCGCTTTGATTATATTGCTTGCTTGAGGCGTACTAGCCGACTGTTCACATTCCCGATTGTTTCCGCTACATAATCTCGAGACGTGACAAGCAGTCTAGTGAATGGCCGCTTGGTATCTTTTAGCGGTCGTCCATAGGGCCGCTAAGGTTCAGAACACATCAAACACCGGTAAAATACTTTCTAGATAATTGATTTTGATGGTACAACCAGCTCGGCGTCCTAGTGGGAATCTTAGGCTCGCGGAGTCTTACAGAGGCCTTGAAATATAATCCCCTAGTCTGACAGAAGAAATATCCGGTGGAGAGGTTCATAAGTCCAAGAGAGTGTGCCTACAAGTGCAAAGTGTAACTAATGGTCACATATCAGAGTATATGCCATGTACTTATGAAAATGACTCAAGAGATAAGAGTGAAACAGTGAAACATACGGACAAAACACCATATGTACTATGTACACAAGATAGAAACCATTTATTTATAAAATTATAATATTTTGGCATGAAATTACATGGTAATGAAAATAATGTTTTCAAATCATGCTCATGCTAAAACAGGGTGTTTCACAGGAAATAAACATAATTTTGAGTGAAAAATATCATAATTATAGAGTTCTACATAGGAAAATTTTAATTAGTCTCGGGCTAGTTCTCAGAACCAAAAGGCGGTCTAGTGCGGACCGTTTTTAGGAGTCTAGCGGTCTATCGAGGGGCCGCTTAGCTCTCTCTGGTGGTCACCTATAGACCGTTTCTGTCTGTTTGACAGAAAATCGAGAAAATAGTAAAACAAACTCTAATCTAGGGCATGTTATGCATGAGAATCAACAAGAACATACTGTAAATCATGATAGAACGAGAATATGTCAAGAATATGCATGGGTTTATGTAAAATGGACGAGATATTTTTTTTTAACTCAATTAAGGCTAAGATTCATGCATGAAGATTACATTAAATGCACAGTCCCAATAAAACATAAAATTCTCTATGTACAGTACTTGAAAATGACTGAAATCAGAGGGCTTTTATTCCTAACATCATGTTTAAGCCATTCATGAGATAACCTACCTTAGATCTGGGTCTTAGACTTCAAATTTAGGGCTAGAAGTCAACCCTAGTTCTGCTCGTCCTGAACCAAACCAGCAACTTCACGCCCCTCTAATTCCTGATTCCTTTCACCTAAAGCGATGAAATTTTGAGGGTAAGAAGATGGTACTAAAAGGAACAAATAGTTCTAAAGAACCTCTATCTAATTACCTCGTTTAGGGCTTCTAGTTTGCTGATCAATCTGGCTCAGTCGCATAAGTTCCTGGGTTGCTTGTACTGAACCAACGTCTTTGCAGGCCTCTATCTCCTTGTGGGCTTGATCTCCTAGAACGAAATTTTGAGGGAAGTCAGACTTTAGTATTAGGAACAAAATACTTTAAAGGACCTACCTCAAATAATGCTTCCTTACCTTCGTTCCACGCGGGCCAAAGTAAGGGTCGTGCCAGTGAAACCTTATGTCTATTTATAGGGTTTAGCTAGGGTTTCATGGATTAGAACGAATCTAGAGTCTTATTTAGGTTTTTAATTCGATCCTCAAACATTCTAGACTCCTCTATGTAGAAGATAACATCGATCCTAGGTGATTAGGATGCTACAGTTCCCATCTTTTCATGCCTTCTTGCATTCACGGAACCTGTAGAGCCATGCGGTCTTCTAGCGACCGTTTCTTGCCTCAAGCAGTCGCCCGATAGACCGTTTTCAATGTTGGGTGCCAAAATTTGATCGAATTCAAACTCTTTCTATTATTTATCCATTTATTTATTCATTTAAAGAGTAATTATCCCCCTAAATTTCGTATATACACTAATTTAAGCTTCTAGAATATGGGCTAACCCTTATGGGCTTGGTTTTAGGCCATTTTGGTCTGATTTAAAAGGCCAGGTTAATTAATAAATATTGGGCCTTATTATTTGATTTTAAATTAGCCCAAATTCTTTTAATAATCCATTTATCTCTAGAAAATCTTAGAAAATCTAAATAAATTCTAGAAAATTCTAAAATATCATATACAAATATTTGGGGTATTACATAGTAACATCAGCTTCACACTGTCAACCTGTGCTTATGCACGTGACATTATCAAAACCGTTAACACAATGAAACAACTCATAAGTGGGTCATCATGGTCATAACATAATTAATACGTAAAATTCATGCACCAAAACCAATGCACCAATGCACTGACTCATAGATGAGTCATAGTGTTTGACATCATAAAAATAATAGAAACACAACACTCTCCCCCTTTTTGATGATGGCAACACTATGAGTCATTATGACCAAATTAATACACAATTGATGCAAGCCTTTTGAGATAATGCAGATAATGCAGAATACTACTGACTCATCAAACTATATTCTCCCCCTTCGACATCATCAAAATGAAAAAAATAGTTTGATAGAAGTTGTAGAAATGTTCTCCCCCTTTGACATTGAATTAAATACCTAGCAATGAAATGTGAAAGAATTTTCTCCCCCTTGATGAATGGGCACAACATGAAATAAGCACACACAACTCCCATAAGAAATGACATAGCAATGGAAACTGGAGATGATTGAAGCAATGTTAGTGCTAGAGTTGAGACTCAACAAGAAAAGAGTTATGTGAAAGCTTCAAAAACAAAGTAGTTTCTCCTTTGACATTAGCATGAAGATCAAGAGAACTTAGAAATTTAGTCAATGAAAATATCATCAAAAGCACAGTTGAGTGGTAATTTTAGACATGAAAGGAAATGCACAGTTGTGACATTAGCAGGTCATGAAGTAGTGAAAATCAGTAAACAGAATCTGATACCAACTGAAAAGATAATGGAACTGTGGGTATGACATGAATATTAACAAATGATTTCCAGCAGGCATAAGAATTTGGGCACATGAATTCCAACAGAAATTTCAAAAGAATGGATTATTGTTGACACCCAAAATATAACTAGACAGCAACAGTCCCAGAACAATGAAACAATGCGGCCTACCTATGCACGAGAGTCAAGGAAAATTAACAGGAAGGTTCACTCGAACTGCTGAAGCCCTAAGATATTCGATAGAAGACCAGGGACCCCACTCCTTCATCTCTCTAACATCTCAGTAACGCCGAACGGCGAGCCGAAGCCAACAAACTGGTATCAACTCGGTCTTACCAAACAAATCCCGTCCATGAGGGTAGAAATACCCCTGGTGGTCTACCACCCAAATAAAATACCTTTCGAGGTGAAAAGATGTCTCTGGTCTCACAATATGGGACTCCGAAGGGCATATCGGCAGGAAAACCAGAGTGTCCGGATTAAAGCACGACTCATGCCAGAAGTCATTTGTTAAAAGTCTGAAGGCCTCGGGAGCACCTCCCACGATGATTCAGTAAGTTCAAGGTAGTCTCGAGTCCGAAGTAGTCTCTGGGGCCAGTCCAAAGCCTACGAGCAGACCAGGGCCGAACAAATCGCCGAGAAGAGATGCTAAAATGGCGTGGTCATTGCTAAAATGGAGCCGCATTAAACTGGCGTGCAAATCCGCTTAAACCAGCACGATAGTTACCTGATGAAGCTACAAAACGGCCCACGAACAAAAGGGCTAAGGAGAGTTAAAACGGCGAGCGAACAAAAGGGTGAAGGCTGTGGAAACGGCGCTCAAAAACCGCTTAAACCGGGGTGAGAAAGGGCATGTGCATGAGATCCGGCGTGACATTGTCCCCGCCGTTTCACCCCCATTTTGCTATAAAAACCCCCGAATCCGACAGAATGAACCCTAACAAGCATCAAAGAGCAAGTGGTGGCCGGAGAACTTCACGAGTGCGATCCTAAGAGGGGAGGGAGAGTTCCAGAGGATCCAAACATCTTCCAGGGAGTGAAAAGGGAGAGTGGTCAAGGAGATTCCGATCCCCTATTTTCGCGAGGCTACAATTGGGTGTGCGATGGTGGCCAATCTCCTTTAGTCTCATTTATTTATCGTTCTCTTTGTTTCTTTGCCTACAAATGTGTAACAGGGTGATGATATGAGCCCTGATTCCTCCTTCTTCTCCCATCATTTTATTTTACTGCAACTGTCCCATCTGTCGTATGGCCTCACCGTCGCAGAGTGGTTCCGCCTGGTTTGTAGAAGCCCTTGGGGGCGACAGTTCATCTAAATATATACTCTGCATGTGTGAGGAATATCACAATGGCTCCCGCGCTACAATGAATGGATGTGAGTGTTATTCGATTCTAACCCTTCCTCATTCCCGCCCCACTAAATGATATTCTATGAAATTTTCCTCGCCCACTCACGTTCGTCACACCGTTCGTGCTTAATCTCTAGGTGTCGCATTTAATTTTATTTTAAGCTTGGATTTGCCTCATTGCAGGCTACAACAAACACTATTGCCCCCCCCCCTTTCTGGGTTGCCTAGCGTTATCGATATTTCCTTTATCCGAAAGAATATGTCAAGCATTGATATTCATTTATGTATGAAATGTTTCTGCAGAGAATTTGGGTCCGACCGTCTGCCTTTCCACTTCCCATAGTGACTTGTGGAGGCCACGGTTCCCCAATATACAATTCAATTTTTGTCCTAATTAATGGTGTTTAAAGCCACTATGGCTCTTCAGTTTAATACGGGTTCGGTGATACTTGTCGGGGTGTACGGCTGAGATCCAGAGGGGGGGTGAATGGATCCCAGTGAAGACTTTTGCAGAATTAAAAAATTTAAACTACGCTAACTGATTTAAAGAGATATCAGTGCACACTTACAGAGTGAACTCTTCACTTAAAACCAATATCAAATACTCTCCGTGCATATAGATTCCAACATGTAACACTCGAATGAAGAAAGTAACCAACAAACCAATCTAGTACGAGACAGAGGTTTAATCTAGGATATCCTCACACAAGAGGTGACATTCCAGATAAGCCTAACCTATCTTTCCTGCCAAGTCTTTTTATATACTGATTAATTGAAGGCTTACACAGTTCAGACGAATGAATCTGCATTCAGAACCATATGCTAGCAGAGATCAGTCACAAACATACATCTAACGAATCTTTAAGCAGATAAACAATCACACAAGATACAGGAGAATTTAGGCCTCGTCCTCCCCCGTCAAGGTATCTACCTCCACCCCAACCACCGGCAACCATTGCCCGCCCCTCGACACCCATTGCCCGTCCTCCGGCACCCACACCTCCCCCTATGTTGCCTACACCCCCAGTCCATCGGGAAGATAAGGGTAAGGGACCACTTATTGGAGAGACTAGTGGGTCACGATAATAGTGTTATCGCTGTCATGGGTTTGGCCACATCGCTAGTCAATGTCCCACTCGTACCTCACTAGTCATTGGGGACTCGAGAGTTGGAGAAGCCATAGACACTGGGCTTGTATCTGTCAGCTATGAGCCGAACAAGATTTGGCTGATGAGTTCTTTCGTGAGGAGGGTGATATCCAGGGGGATCCCTTGGACCCCCAAGATGCCCAGTAGCCAGTGTACTAGTTACACATGTTGGTGGCCTGGGTCACCACTGCATTATGCATGAGTCTAAAGTTGTGTGTGAGTCTGTGTTTTGTTGTTTGTTCAGTTAGTCAGGAGTCTATACGTACATTTGTCGAGTGCATAGTGAGTCTGCTTGCGTCGAGTCGAGTCAGTCTAATGTCAGCTCACGATGTCAGTCCCTTTCGAGTGTGAGGCAAGTCAGATCTCATGCGTACGTTGTGGACTTGCCTAACGAATAGGGGATCAGCTCTACCTTTCTATGTCTCGGATCTAGTCACATCAAGGGACCCAGCGGTGATTTCTAGTGAGTCATTGAGCCATCTCCTTCCTTTGAGAGTGACCCCACCCCGGAGTGTCCACCACCAGCCTCTTTCCCACAGCAGCATGTGCATATCGAATATATACAGGATGAGCAGGTGACGATTACTTGGAGTGGAGCGTGCTCCGCGCTACCTGTTCGGTGACAGATCCGCTGGAGCCACACGAGCAGCCGCACCCCTTACTCGATGGGGTCGAGTTCCTCCCACCCGAGGAGAATTGGTGCGGACACACGCCGCTATGCACGCTGGTGGACAGCGACACGTTGGGGCCTGGTTAGCTCGCGGAGGACGTGGACGCATCGACCGAGCCATCATCTTTACTTCATATTTTTAGGCCATGTTGGGCCCTATTGTAGTCCATGTTGGACAATTGTGTTATTATATGGCAAATGGGATAGGATAGCTAATGGGCTAGAGTTAGTGGGTTTTGGACCTTAACTGGGCCAAAGGGGCTTCAATGTGAACAAGTCAAGGGGTTTAGTGTGCTTGGTGTGAATGGGAAGAAGGGAAGGTGGATTGGAAGGGGGCGCCCCCCTTCCTTGGTCCAAGGGTAGGCAGCCACCTACCATACTTTGACCCCCTCCCCTTATTTTTTTAAATGTTGGTGGCTCCTTGTCCCCCCCTCTCCCCTTGGTCAGGGGGGCGCACCCCCTCTCCCTCCCCTCTCTCCCATGTAATTCCCAGCCCCCCACCCCTTGCCATTCTCTATATAATGATGTGTATAGTGTCATGTAAGAGGATAATGAAGAATTAATGAAATGCTTATTTCATTTGTGCCAAGAGCAAGCCTTGGGTGCCCCCTCTCTCTCCTCTCCCCTTGCAGCTGGATTGCTGTGTTCTTAGGGTGGATTCCAAAGCAAACTTGGTGGATTCCAAGTGGTATATCATCACTGAGTGTGAAGCTCCGCCGCCACCTCGGTTCGAGCCGCCGTCGCACCGCCACCGCCAAACCGCCAGAGGTCTATCCAACCCTAGACAGCCGCCCAGTGTCAAAATTTTTTCTCCCAATCCCCAGATCAGATCTATCTGAGATTTTGAGGGTGGGTTCCCCACGTCCACCCCAGCCTCCAGAAAAATATTCACATTTTTCCTCCCTTGTTTACCTTCCTTTACCATTTATTTCCCTGGATCTACAGATTATGTCTCTGTGCAGATCCACCAGCCAGCAAGCTATCTCTTCGCTCTTTTCACCCCCTTTCCCATTTCAGATTGAGCTGAAATTTGAACTGGAATTCATGTTCACCAAAGCCTTCGTCCTCAATTTTTTTTTGTGATTTTAGGAGTTTTCTTTCCCATCCAAAAAATCACTGCATTTTCCCAAAATCTGTTCTATCTTGTGTAGTCCAGATCCGACCACCTCCACCAAAAAATCAATTTCCCCATTCAAACCACCTCCAAAAATTACACAAAAATTATCCCCGTGTTCCTTACCTTCTCATCTACCATCCATAAAAATTTCAGATTCAAACTCCACCGTTTGATCTTCGGTCAAACCGAGTTCTTAGGCAGATCCACTTTCTGCCCTGTCTGATCTGGTTCGGTGAGCCAGTCTGTTGTAAATTCAGCCACGGAGCATATAGAGAGATTAAAATTCTTGTAACCAAAGAGGGTCGAAGATCTCCGAGTTAGCTTCGTAACGGCGCCAGTTTCGCGTCGATCTGACCTCCGTGCTGATCGCAGCAGTTGTTTTCGCCGGGCCGCGTAGTGCTGAAACTGCACCACAGGTCCGTGGACAGCAAGCCACAACGCCCCCAATCGGGTCGCCTCGCCTTCCACGAGGCGAACCAGCGTGTTCCCTTCCTAGGGATCGTCTCTCCAGGAGTCCCCATAGTAGTGGTACCACTCTCGGCCTGATCGGCCCTCCTACCAAGACGTGGGCCCCACGTTCGTTGGCATGTGTTACCGTCGGAGTTGCACAAAACGTTGCCCGTGAACCCGAACCCGCTACTCCAGGGTTCCACATTGTAGCCCTTTACCTCCCTGCGTGGAGTGGGCAGTAATATTCATTGCTGTAATTTAATTATTTACTGTTCTGGGAGTACGAAGTTCGGTCGGGGTCATCTTCCCCACACCCGATAGCGTGGAGGTATCGTGTTCACTCCTCTCTTCGCATTTTGCTTATTTCGTATGTATTCTATTACTGCTGCATGAGTGATAGGTTAATGTAGCCCTCTCAATTGTATCACCGCTGTGAGTAAGAGAGCGTGACCGTCCCGTGAATCCATCCGAGTACACGGAAGAGCTAACTACCCGACTCATTGTCGATTCGTCAACCGCACAGATCCCACGTTTCCCTCGCATAGGGACGTCCGCGAGTTAGAGTCCTAGGTTCGTTGTCCATCCCGCATCAAATTGGTATCAGAGCGAGTCGAGTCTAGGGTAGTCTTTGATTAAAAACAAAAAAAAAGGTCCTTTAAGTCTAGAGAGAGTCTAAGTCGGTCCAAGGTTGCATTTGCATTCCTTCATTCGGTATATCAAAAGGTGCCTCCGAAGCGATAGGTTACGCCTATTGGGATGGTAGCACACTTGCATGAGTGCGATCTTCGGATCAAACCTCCGCCACGTACCGAATATTGGAGTTTAGGTCATCCTTTACTTCACCTTGGTCGGTGCATTACAACCCTGTGTCCATTACATGCCCACTCGTAGGGGTACCCAATACTCACCACCACCACCACCTATGGCAGATCCCCGAGTCCCTAGTCCCGATGTGTCATCGGTGGTGGACATGTTTCGAGCTATTATTGTACAAATGGATGATTTGAGTGCTAGAGTGGATAAAATGGAAGGGTTGAGTACGCGGGTGGATGGCCTAGGAACACGTTTGGAAGAAAGGATGAAGGCCTTAGAGGATAGTGCCGAAGAGTCAGACCAGTCTGTTCATGGTCTGGTAGGGAGAGTAGTCGTCCTAGAGAGACCCCCAGTTGAGGCGCATCCCGTGCCGACAAATGGTCAACTGGAGTCGGTTCAGCCACCTATGGCTCCTAGGGCTCAAGGGGTAGATGATAGGAGGCGCCGAGCCCCCGAGGTGGATGACTACGAGTCCGATAATGAGAATAGGGACTATGGTCGTGACCGTCAAGTTCAACGGCGGAATCGTGATCATGATGAGGATGAGCAGACCCTCAGGACCGTACGTGCGGATCCTCCCACTTTTGACAGGTCCTTGGACCCGAAGGTCTATCTAGATTGGGAGTCCGGCATGGATCGGTATTTCGATTGGTTCGATATGATGGACCATCGAAGAGTCCGATTCGCTACCATGAAGCTGATAGGATAGGCTCAGACCTATTGGAAGAACGTAGAGAGCCTGTTGTTTCATCAGCAGGAGCCCCAGGTTGAGACATGGGGTGAGATGAAGGTCAAGCTTCGGCAAAAGTACCTTCCTGCCACATACCGTCAACGACTCATCGATAGGTGGCAGAGTCTCAGTAAGGGAGATCGGTCCGTCTCCGAGTACATCACTAAATTTGATGAGTATTTTTTGCGATGTGGCGTTTCAGAGGAGAGCACCATGCCCATTTCCCGCTTCCGTCGTGGTCTACGGCCCCACTATCAATATGAGCTTTTTCGCCGCAATGTGACCAAGTTGGAAGATGCGTATCAGGTTGCTCTCGAGTTGGAGCAGTTTGAGGGAGAGTTCGAGTCTACCCAACGGTTGGGCCCCGTCCCTCTTAGTAGTGCCGAGCCCCGTAGCTCCTTAGGGCCATATCCGAGGGCCCCCATGGCTCGACCTCAAGAGCCCGCCCGTCAGGAGCAATACGCTCCAAGGCCTCGTCCTCCCCCGCCAAGGGATCTACTTCCACCCCAACCACCAACAACCATTGCCCGCCCCTCGACACCCATTGCCCGTCCTCCGGCACCCACACCTCCCCCTATGTTGCCTACACCCCCAGTCCGTCGGGAAGATAAGGGTAAGGGACCACTTATTGGGGAGACTAGTGGGTCACGACAATAGTGTTATCGCTGCCATGGGTTTGGCCACATCGATAGTCAATGTCCCACTCGTACCTCACTAGTCATTGGGGACCCGAGAATCGGAGAAGCCACAGATGCTGGGCTTGTATCTGTCAGCTATGAGGTCGAACAGGATTTCGCTGATGAGTTCTTTCGTGAGGAGGGCGATGTCCAGGGGGATCCCTTGGACTCCCAAGATGCCCTATAGCCATTGTACTAGTTACACTTGTGGGTGGCCTGGGTCACCACTGCATTATGTATGAGTCTAGGGTCATGTGTGAGTCTGTGTTTCGTTGTTTGTTAAGTTTGTCAGGAGTCTATACGTACATTTGTCGAGTGCATAGTGAGTCTGCTTGCGTCGAGTCGAGTCAGTCAGTCCCCTTCGAGTGTGAGGCAAGTCGGATCTCATCCGTACGTTGTGGACTTGCCTAACAAATAGGGGATCAGCTCTACCTTTCTATGTCTCGGATCTAGTCATATCAAGGGACCCAGCGGTGATTCATAATGAGTCATTGAGCTATCTCCTTCCTTTGAGAGTGACCCCACCCCGGAGTGTCCACCACCAGCCTCTTTCCCACAGTAGCATGTGCATATCGAATATATACGGGATGAGCATGTGACGATTACTTGGAGTGGAGCGTACTCCGCGCTACCTGGTCAGTGACAGATCCGCCGGAGCCACACGAGTAGCTGCACCCCTTACTCGATGGGGTCGAGTTCCTCCCACCCGGGGAGAATTGGTGTGGACACACGCCGCTATGCACGTAGGTGGACGGTGACACGCTGGGGCCCAGTTAGCTCGCGGAGGACATGGACGCATCGGTCGAGCCATCATCTTTATTTCACATTTTTAGGCCATGTTGGGCCCTATTGTAGTCCATGTTGGACAATTGTGTTATTATATGGCAAATGGGCTAGGATAGTAAATGGGCTAGAGTTAGTGGGTTTTGGGCCTTAAATGGGCCAAAGGGGCTTCAATGTGAACAAGTCAAGGGGTTTAGTGTGCTAGGTGTGAATGAGAAGAAGGGAAGGTGGCTTGGAAGGGGGCGCCCCCCTTCCTTGGTCCAAGGGTAGGCAGCCACCTACCATACTTTGACCCCCTCCCCTTATTTTTTTAAATGTTGGTGGCTCCTTGTCCCCCCCTCTCCCCTTGGTCAAGGAGGCACACCCCCTCTCCCTCCCCTCTCTCCCACGTAATTCCCAGCCCCCCACCTCTTGCCATTCTCTATATAATGATGTGTATTGTGTCATGTGAGAGGTTAATGAAGAATTAATGAAAAGCTTATCGCATTTGTGCCAAGAGCAAGCGTTGGGCACCCCCTCTCTCTCCTCTCCCCTTGCAGCTGGATTTCTATGTGCTTAGGGTGGATTCCCTAGCAAACTTGGTGGATTCCAAGTGGTATATCATCTCTGAGTGTGAAGTTCCGCCGCCGCCTCCGTTCGAGCCGCTGTCGCACCGCCATCGCCATCCTGTCGGAGTTCTGTCCAACCCTAGACAGCCGCCCAGTTTCAGAAATTTTCCTCCCAATCCCCATATCAGATCGATCTGAGATTTTGAGGGTGGGTTCCCCACGTCCACCCCAGCCTCCAAAAAAAAATATCATATTTTCCTCCCTTGTTTACCTTCCTTTACCATTTATTTTCCCGAATCTACAGATTATGTCTCTGTGCCGATCCACCAGCCAGCAAGCTATCTCTTCGCCCTTTTCACCCCCTTTCCCATTTCAGATTGAGCTTAAATTTGAACTGGAAGTTCTGTGCACCAAAGCCTTCGTCCTCAATTTTTTTTGTGATTTTAGGAATTTTCTTTCACATCCAAAAAATCACTCCATTTTCCCAAAATCTGTTCTATCATGTGCAGTCCAGATCCGACCACCTCCACCAAAAAATTCATTTCCCCATTCAAACCACCTCCAAAAATTACACAAAAACTATCCCCGTGTTCCTTACCTTCCTATCTACCATCCATTAAAATTTCAGATTCAAACTCCACCGTTTGATCTTCAGTCAAACCGAGTTCTCAGGCCGATCAACTTTTTGCCCTGTCTGATCTGCGACTGTGAGCCAGTCTGTTGTAAATTCAGCCACGGAGCATACAGAGAGATTAAAATTTCTATAGCAATAGAGGGTTGAAGATCTCCGAGTTAGCTTCACAACGGCACTAGTTTCGCGTCGATCCGACCTTTGTGCTCATCGCAGTAGTTATTTTTGTCGGGTCGTGCAGTGCTGAAACTGCACCACAGGTCCGTGGACAGCAAGCCACAACGCCCCCAACCAGGTCACCTCGCCTTCCACGAGGTGAACCAGCGCATTCCCTTCCTAGGGATCGTCTCTCCAGGAGTCCCCACAGTAGTGGTACCACTCCCGGCCCTCCGACCAGGACGTGGGCCCCACATTCGTTGGCATGAATTACAGCCGGAGCTGCATAAAACGCTGCCTGTCAACTCGAACCCGCTACTCCCGAGTCCCACATTGTAGCCCTTTACCTCCTTGCGTGGAGTGGGCAGTAATATTCATTGATGTAATTTAATTATTTATTGTTCCGGAAGTACGAAGTTCGATCGGGGTCGTCTTCCCCACGCCTGGTAGCATGGAGGTATCGTGTCCACTCCTCTCTTCACATTTTTCTTATTTCGTATGTATTCTATTGCCGCTGCATGAGTGATAGGTTAATCTAGCCCGCTCAATTGTATCACCGCTGTGAGTAAGAGAGTGTGACCTGTCCCTTGAATCCATCCGAGTACACGGAAGAGCTGACTACCCGACTCATTACCGGTTCCTCAACCGCGCAGATCCCATGTTTCCCTCGCATAGGGACGTCTGCGAGCTAGAGTCCCAGGTTCGCTGTCCATCCCGCATCAATTGTTCTGCCTTATTCTTATTTTTATAAAATGACGTATTCCCTGGCTTTATATCAGATTTTACCTTAAAAGCAATTTAAGGACAATATAAGTGCATGATTCTCTACCAGTGATGTCATATTACTTATAATGTTCAGATTTCAGGAATTCAACTGGACAATTCCATTTTCAGAATGTTTTAAAACCATTATAATTACCTTCAAGGATAATCTTGAACAATTGAGATTAGATTTAATCCCCATAAACAACAAATCACAATTTTGTAAAGTCAAGTAATTTTCTTTTAGATCTGGGTGGTCTTGTGATGAAATCTCTTCATTACTGGAGATAATAGATTTTTATAACTGACTCCCCCTGAGTGACAGACTCTTATGACAAACTCCCCCAGAAAAGATGCATAGATATCTAAGGGAGAATAGGAGAGACTTGACATAGAAGACAGATGAGAATACAGAGATGGATTATTCTATGAAGCAAAGAGAGATAAGGTAGGTAATAGAGATGGCCATATTGAAGCATAAGGATAGCTAAGGTCAGACTTGCAGGCAACCAAAGGCTCAGCCTCAATACCCTCTCTTCAGAATTAAGCCTTTTCCATATGGCACAACACCTTAAAACATCATACATCACATTCCAGATATAATGAGGTCGATGCACCTCTCATGTGCTTTCACCAGCAAGAGTAGTAAGGTCGGTGCACCTTCCATATGCATCGACCTTCTAGCTCATCCAGGCAATTGTTTCAGCCAAATATCACAGTAGCATCGACTCCACTAGACACAACCTCAACCTTATAAGATTCCAACCAGCAGCAATAGCAAGAATACATATTCAGACATCTGAAGTACACCAACATTTCTGACAGCATTAAATCATATTCTTCCACTGAATTTCATTTTGCCACTGATCAAAATGTATCAAGCTCCCCCTCACTGTGTGTAGTATTTCCAATAAAGTAGCAATCTTTTTCTTATTGTACACAAGTATGCAACTATGAAATGCAAAATGTAAATTTATCACTACATGCAGTTTGGACCCTTGGTACTTGACGGAAGTCTAGCCTCTACGCATGATGTGGATTTCCAGACAGAAATGATCTGCCCTTCTCCCAGCGTACCATTTGATATACCAAAGGTCATGCATGGATATGCTTGTTACATGGATAATAAATGACTATTCACTATGCAGATGCTCATTTGAAATTTCATGTGGCAGATTCTCAAATTAAAATCATAACAATCATGATAAGATAGCATCAAACAATACTAGTGAATTCAATCTGACCAAACATGCAACATTCCAAAGAGATTTATTCAAGTAACAGTAAGTAGAGAAGAGGAATGAGATTTTACTAACCTTCATGTGCCTTGAGTTTATTTAACCCCCTTTTTATTGTTTTCCACCAAGGCACACCTGCAAACAAGATTATTTCGAATATCTAGGAACCCAAGAGTTCTTGGGTCCTGTCAAATGAGTTACACCTTTAATAGGTGTTCTCCATGAATTCCAAGTAGTAGCATTATCAAATGTCATAGCAAAGCAATTGTCCATAACATGCCCAACCTTCCCACAGTAATAACACGAATTAAACACATTCATGTTCTTCTTTAGTTGATAAGCAGGGTATTTATGTGAAATGGCATAAGTTCTGCTATTTCTATCATGAAATTAACAATTTCTTCTAACATGCCAACAGTCCTGGACTGTATGGCCAACTCTTTTATAGTTGAAACACTGAGGCCTTTTGTTTGAAAACATATTTTGTCTTCTTTGGTCAGTGAAGCCTTTATGGGCTTTCAATTTGTTATTCTGAAGAAACAAGCATTCATGCATTGTATGCCCAAATCTATTACAGTGAAAGCATTGAATATCCTTTTTCTGTACAACATGATGATTGACATGAGCCTTTTTATCATGCACAAGATGATTTTGAAACAAACTGTTTTTGTTTGAATTTGTCTTAGCATTTTTGAAACCATTCAATTTTTTGAAGGCATTCATGTCATCAGATTTCATAACATGGCAATCATACATCACATGCCCTGCCCTACCACAATAAAAACATGAAGTTTCAATTTTATTTCTATTAGCATGTATGGGTAAACTATCATTGTGCTTAGCATGCAAATAGACACTCCTAGCATGGATGTGTTTAGAATTTTTTTACAAACCATTTTCTATTTTTACATTTTCAAACTTTTATTTTATTTTTCTTATCTCTGAGCAGTAAATTGAAAGATTTGTGAATGATTGATTATGGCTGTCTCAGAGTTGCCCTCAACTGATGTATGAACATTGTTTTCAACTCCTTTCTTATTCTCTTGACTGTAGCCTAGTCCTTCTCTCTGAAAGCTAACTTTAGCTCCAAGGATTTTATCTACATTTTCTTTCCCTTCAACAAATTTAGACATACATTCATTCAAATCAGCCACTTGACCTTCCAGAGATGTTATCATCAGTTCAGAATTAATTATTTCATCCTCACATTCAATTATTATGATCTTTAGACTTTCATTTTCCTTTTGTAGAGTTGACAGATTTTCAGATTCATTGATGGCAACAGATTTCCCTTTTTCAAATGTTAATAATCTTTTTGATATGACAGTATTTAGCACCTTGAGCTTTTTGATTTGATCTTTCAAATTTTTATTTTCCAAATTCAATTTTTTGATTTCTTCATCATGGTTATCTTTGCCCATCAACTTCAATTTCTCATTCAACTCTTCCTCAATCTTTTCTCGTTCTTTCTTCTTATCTAGCAACTCCTCATTCTCTTCCCTTATTGAAGCAATCAGTTCTTTTAGCCATTTAATTTCAGATTGAAAACTTGCATTCAAATCTTTCAAAGACAAACACTTATTACATGATGAGCTATCACATAAACTATTGGGCATGTTTTGTTTAACCTCCTTTTTCAACTTCTTATTTTCAGATTTTACTCTCTTATTCTTTTCATACAATTTAGCATACATATCTCTTAGATGATCAAAAGTTATTTCATCAATATCAGTTTTAGAGTTTACCTGATCCTCTCTTCCATTGCTTGAAGTACTACTATCTGCCATAGAGCTTTTCTGGTTCTCATTAAATTCAATCACTAAATCCCAAATCTCCTTCGCAGTCTTGCAGGTAGAGATAGAGGAAATCACATTAGTATCTACTGCATTCTTTAAATTATTCAAAACTTTTATATTATCAAAATTCTTTTGTTTGTCCTTCTGGGACCAAGTACTCTCCTCTTGAGGTAAAACATGTGGACCATGTTCAATAAGGTTCCACGGTTTTGGATCCATAGAGTTCATAAAACTGCACAAGTTGCCTAACCATTTATTGAAATTCGAACCATTGTATATCATGGAAGAGTCCATTTAGACAGATGATCAGAAACAATCAAAGTACACACAACAGGATCTGATCTATAGATCATTGGATCCGTTAACATAGACACCGGCTCTGATACCAATTGTTGGGGTGCATGGCTAAGATCTAGAGGGGGGTGAATGCATCCCAATGAAGACTTTTACGAAATTAAAAAATTTAAACTATGCTGACTGATTTAAGAAGATATCAGAGCACACTTACAGAGTGAACTCTTCACTCAAAACCAGTATCAAATACTCTCCATGCATATAGATTCCAACATGTAACACTCGAGTGAAGAAAGTAACCAACAAACCAATCTAGTACGAGATAGAGGTTTGATCTAGGATCTCCTCACGCAAGAGGTGGCATTCTAGATAGACCTAACCTATCTTTTCGGCCAAGCCTTTTTATATATTGATTGATTGAAGGCTTACACAGTTCATACGAATGAAACTACATTCAGAACCATATTCTAGCAGAGATCGGTCACAAGCATACATCTAACGAATCTGTAAGCAGATAAACAATCACACAAGACACAAGAGATTTTAGGTGGTTCGGTCTCAACCTTGAGACCTACGTCCACCCCTCACTCAAACTAGAGTGAGGCTTCCGCTGATACACAGCTTAAACCGCTGATCCACAGCTTCGGGGACAAATCCCTACAGACCGCTGATCCACAGCTTTGGGGAATAAATCCTAGACTGCTGAGCCTCACAGCTTGCTCCACTGAGTCTCACAGTTTGCTCCTCTGAGCCTCACAGCTTGCTGTACGAGGAATACCTCCTCGCCGCTGAGCACCACAGCTTGCTCTGCTAACTAACAGCTTGAAGAAAGGTTTAAGGAAACAAGAAAAAACTAGGAACAATAAACGGATAAAACTCGAAGAACAATGTAGCTCCAAGATGAGCAATTGATTCTAGATCTGATCTAGAAATTAAAAACAACTAGCAACAATCTCTCCCTTGAATTCTTCTTCTATCTCCGATACTCTGTTCTGCCTTCTTCCTCTCTTTTATGCAACTATCTCTCTTTCCCTCCAGCACTCTGGCTTCTTCTCTTCAGCTCTTCTATATGGCTTCTTCTCTCTTCTGTTCGTATCTTCTCTATGGTTCGCCCTATCCATCACTTCTCCTCGACAAAGAGATCTTTTTTATACCATCAAACTGAATCATGTGGTCCCACAAGATTTCAGTCTAGCGCGTGGAGGAAGTGTTCCCGCCAATAGCTTTTCCAGAAAAGTAGCTCAAAGAAGTCCATGTGTCAGATCTGAAGAATATGTGAATTCACATGGCCAATCATTCTTGTGTAGATTCTACCTTGGATCACGTGCCTATTAATTTGAATCTCGAATCATGTGACCACTTATGACTCTGATGCTTCCTGCTCTTTAAGTGTTCGATCAGGTTGCATTAGTGATTTAAGGCTTTTCATACCTAAGTCCCTGTCAACAAGACATAAAACAATTTCATCAAACACTTTATCATCATAACTACTTAGAAGAATGCAGACTTAGGCAATTTAATAAGATCAGTCACTTAGATAAAAAATGTATATGAATGATGTATATGCTTTGATGTATAATCTCGATGTATTGACCTGTGTGAGCATGCCTTAGTACGAATGCAGTACGTTAACTACAACTGCATGGACTTGTGTAGAACACAGGTAGACCTTATATGCAAAGTGATATGGATGAAGACAAGAAGATATGAGGATGCACTGACCTATGTGATACACAGGTTGACCTGTCGGGCTAAACCATGTAATGTTGCACAGACAGGTTAAGGCGATGGCTAGAATGGCTAAAGCTTAAGCATCGACCTGATGCCTTAAGCAAACATGAAAGCTTAGACCTGAGTCCAGTGAATAACAAAGGTGCACCGACCTGTTATAACCTAGACTCTACATGTGCATCGACCTTATAGTGCATGTTGCAACATGTGCATCGACATAGTAAACATACTGCTTGCATGTGCGTCGGCCTTGAAGAATGAGTGCATGAATATACATCAACCTTGCTAAAGACAAGATCCGATGAGCATCGACCTTGCTGAGCCCAAGGTGCAATGTGCGTCGACCTTACTGAACACAAGGTCAATGTGCATCGACCTTGATAAACCCAAGGTCCAATGTGCATCGACCTTAGTGAACCCAAGGTCCAATGTGCATCGACCTTTCTAAGCACGAGGTTCACTTATGCACCAACTTGATACATTGCGGGTGTATACATGCACTGACCTTTCCTGACTACATGTGATGGGGTCATCACCATCCGTCCTGACACTCTCGACCATTCTCGTCACCCCGGAGGCGTACATCATGGTCTAGTCATTTATTTTGAGTCCTATGTATGTTTCTTTATTTTATTTGAGTCATATCATTGTAATTTCCCTTTTATTTGAGTCATGTCCCTAGGTCTTGTGCTTATTTCTCTAGGTTTGAGTGTCATTAGGTTTATTAGTTAGCTATTGGGCCCAATTCATTGGGCTTGGCCCATGGGCGCCCCTATCTTGTTGGTTATTAGTCAATGTGTCAAAAGTCAGGGTCTTATTGTAAATTGTGGGATCCCTATAAATAGGACCCCACTCTCTCCATTTTGAGGTATTGAATCAATGAATGAAAAACTTGCCATTTTGAGAGTTCAAACTTCTTATCTAGTGGAGAGATTCCATTATTTGGGTGAGAGACCCTAGGGGAGAGATTCCCCACCCATCCCTCTCTTAATCTCTCTCTTTCACTCCCCTTTCTCTCTCCTCCACACCCAATTTCAAAAATTTTCTCTCTCCTCCCTTCCCAACCACCACTCTCCCACCTACCCCCAATAAAGGCCACTCCCCTTCCCCACACATCCCATTACTCCACCCCCTAGTCCCAAGAGAGCTTCCACCAATCCTAGCTCCACCTCCCAACCCCCAACTACCCCACCCACTTCCCCAAGCACCCTTCCCACTACCCCAAGCACCCCTTCCCTTCCCCAACACAACCCCTCCCATCCCCAAGACCACCATTGAATACCCTCCATTAAGGAAAATTCAAACTCACCTTCCCTCTACCCACTTGTGCCCCCCTCACCTTCCCCTCTCCCTCCAAGCCCAAATTCGTAGCTCCTCTCTCACCCATAGCAAACACCCCCTTCCAGCCCCCAATCTCCCCTTCCCACACCTTGCAACCCCCCCTCCTAGACCCCCTCACAGCTGGGGGTTGCCCCTACACACAACCACCTCATTTCCCTTCCCATCTACCCCATTCCCCATTACCTATCTCCACCCTCTCAAGTTCTGGTTGCAGGCAGCAGATTGGCCGCAGGTTGCAGAGGCCACCCCGTCCTCCCCTGGGAGCTTCAGGTGGCATACCATATACCGACGAAAGCGTCTGCCTGTCTTCTTCGCAACGGTGGTGGTCCGTCCCATTCCGAGTTTGAGATCGACCAGGAGAGCCATTCTCCCACAACTACACAGATCCCCCCTGGCAGGAGACCAGAGATGGATTGGAAGCTCGACTGCGACGATCGTGTTAGGAATCGGATCGAGCGTTCTTCTTTAAACATCTTCTAATACGAGTCTTCTAACATCTCCAAGAAGCAGAGCCCCATTTGGCGATTGGACCTGAAAGTTATCAATTTTCTCCCTCGGGTGCTCGGTTTTGCTTCCACTTAGTCTGCACCGACCCCTCCTCAGTGTTCAGAGCCTACCGGTCGACCCTAACATCAGATGGCATCCCCGTGAGTATTGCTTCGAATAGGACTCGTCAACGGTTGCAACGACTCTGGCGGCACCTGATTCTGAGCTCGGGAGCGACCGTGGCAACCTCTGCTTCCTGCTGTTGGGAACCTGAAGCTGTCCGATCCGAGGGTCTGCCACCCTGTTCAAGCCCCTACCCCGACCAGCAGCGGTGCCCAAAGAAATTTACAAAATTCAAACATCATCCAGATCCAGCTACGAAGAATCTCAAAGTGGTTTTGTCTGCAAAAAAAATCGGGGCTGACCACAGCGTCCAAATACCTGATGGTCTGTCCTGGGACACAGTCAGCGGGCAGATTCGGCTTCGACTTCCAACTCTTCACTTCTAGCTCGAATTCCCCTCCCCGCTTGGCCGGCTGAAGGCCCCTCCCTGCGTGGAGGTCGTATTGAGTGTATTCATTGGCTTCCCTTCCCCGAGATCCCCCCCCTTGTATGGGGGTAGTTCATGTATTATTTACACTCACAGGTTTGAAGCTTCATCGACGCGGCGTGTGGGTGCTTCCCCTCGCCTCCCCGCTCGCCCCCGTCTCCGACCGGAGTCGGTTTCTTCAAACTTGGTAGGTGAGAACTCGTCCCTCGCTCTCAATTATTCTTGTTCATTTAATATTCTCCAATTGCGCCGTCGGTAAGGAAGAGAGCACCCGATCTTAAGGCTCCACCGCACTTGTGCGACCCCCGTGGGTGTGAGTGAGTGATCTGCGTCCCTCGGCCAAGGCCAACACATTGAGTTGAATATCCGCACCTCAAGGGGAGGTTTGACTTAGACTTTGCTGGCCCTCTACCAGCAAGGGGCTTGTCCCATTTCCTCGACTCGGCATCCCCGAGTTACCCCAGGGTTAAGTGTGTGCGCCATACGAAGGTCCGCTTGCGTAGGCTTCATACCCTTGTGGTTGTGCTTGTTAAATTAGGTCCGAGGTTGTGTCACATCAAGTGGTATCAGTGCAAGTTCATAACTTGTCTCTATCAAGTTGGTCCTATGGCATGTTTATGCATTTAGAGTCCTCGGTTGCATCTCTTTGTCCACTAGCATGGCCACCTCATACCGACCTTACCCATCGGTCATCTCCATGAGTTCAAACCCCCAAGAGAAGCCCACCACCAACACACATAACCTCTATGGCCATGTTGAATACCTCATGGGAACCATGAACAATGCCTTTGATCTCCTAGATAGCATAAAAGGTCAACTTACCCAATTAGGTGACAATGGGCCCACCCCAAGGGTGGACGATAGAATGGTCCCCCTCCCACTTCCCGCCTTTGATGGAACCTCTCCTAGAGAATATTTAGATTGGGAAGCTACATTGGACAAGTACTTCACTTGGTATCCGATGTCCGAGGATGAAAAGGCTTGGGTCGCCAAAATGCAACTAACCAAATGAGCTCAAACTTATTGGTTGCAAATTGTCGGGTTAAGAATACTTAGAAGGGAAGCTCCCATCACCACTTGGGGGGACATGAAGGAACAACTTAGGGCTATATATGTTTCCCCCTCCTACTCGAATCACCAAAGCCTAAGGAGCACTTCAACTCCTTCACCCCCTCCTGGCCAACCCAAGACCCTAATCCCCCACTCCCCACCACTTCCCACCTATCCTATCCCGACCACCACATCTACACCCTATCTACAAGTCTTCTCCCTTAAGGCCCAAATAAACCAAGTATCCACCTCTCCACCAAATCCCCTAAGTGTCCCCACACTCCAACCAAAACCCCCTTTCGCAAACCTCACTATCCAAACTGAATTGGCCCCCACTTCCCCCCCTCCACAACCGATCGATCCCAAGGGGAAGAGACCCCTAATCGACCCAGTTTCCCCAATAAGTACCACCATTCAAACCCAAGTGGACCTCGTGTCCATCCCTCCACCTAGACCCATGACGGCTACCACCACCCAACCCACAATCCCTCACCAAACCCATACCCCACATCTCCCCTTGGTCCCCACCACTACCCCTCCATCGTCCCCTAAAAAGGGTACTGTAGCAACCCTGGTAAAATAAAAGGAAGATTTCAAGAAAAATTAAGTAAGTAAATGATAAGAACCAAAATGAATAAATAATAAGTCAAATGTAAATAACGCCTCTCAACAAGGCGCGATTTTAATAAGAAACGTCTTCACCTGAGACGTTAATTCAAAAAGTGACGCCTATACTGAGGGGCGTCAAATTTCAAAAACGTCCAAAACGAAGAAAAGGAAAGGGAAAGAAACGCCCTCTTCTTGGGCGCGAATTGTAAAAGAAACGGCATAGGTCAAGACGTTAATTAAAATGCACACCCTAACCTAAGGCGTTAATTGCATTTGTGTTCCGTTCGAACCAGGACATTATCTAGGGTAAGTTTCTGGATTAGCACGCGTTAGTAGAATTATAGTAAGGACTCTAATGGGGAAATAGATCTTCCAATCAAACTCTAACTCCATTAGGGTTCCTAAAACTCTATAAATACCCTTCTAATCAACCTTGATCGCTATTTTGGCGATCTGCTGCTGCTGTCATCCGTGAAGAACACAGGTTTGTTCTTCCTTGTTCATGCCTTACCTTCGGTTATGTATGATGCGGGAAAATTAATGATCTTCAACTTTTCCTTCTGTAAGAAGTCTGTAGTAAATAGTAACTCTATTGTCGAAGTGAAGAACGGGGGTTCTTCATCAAAAGCGTCTGCATCCGTTACAGAGAATGCTGGGGATTTCTCTACAGACGGAGCATTAGTGAAGTCTGCTTTCTGACCATCAGAGGGGTGTTGAAGTTCTTCTGATTCGGTAGTAGCTGAATACATCGTTCTTCCAGAAAACCCTATTTAGAAGAGAGTTCTCTTCACAACCTTCACGTACACTCACCAAGATCAGATTAATCAGGTAGGTTTTCTCAAGAATTGTAGCCCAAACCATTTTATGAAGTTTTCTGTGAAATATGTAAGAGGCGACCCTGACCAGGGTGCTAATTCAAGAACTGACGCCCGACAGAGGAGGTGTCAATTTCAGATAATTAGTAATTACTTATGTTTAAAATTGAATATCTATGAAACCATAAATCTAATTTAATGCATGATCATAGATTTGGAATCCTGGTATTTTTCTCGTCCTATCCATATAATTGTTCCCTGCAAATTATGTATCCTGAAAATTCGTTACTATTCATATCCTTGGAAAAAAAACATTGTGAATTAACGACCCTCCGTAGGTCATCTTTTATGAAAGAGATGCCCCTGGCTAGGGCGCGTTTAATCAAAATTACAGAATAAAGAAAATCTCAGCAAAAATAGAAATTTAAACGGACGACGGTTACAGAAGTCGTCAAATGTCAAAATAACGACCTAGTGAAGGGCGTTAATTTACTAAGTAGTGACTTGTGTTAAGACGTTAATTTCCTGTGTACATATATTATGCTGTTTACTGTTAACCGAGGGTTTTATATAAATATATATGTATATATAGGCACTATATTCTATTCCATGAGTATAGTCACACGTTCCACGATGTTTTATCGATTACCCCTCAATTCTCGGTGACATACAAGCTCTCCATTGGACATTCCGTTCCTTTGGACTAGCAAGTTAGTCATTGGGACCTCCGTAAGACTCCTCGAGCCTTGGATTCCCTCAAGGCCGACTGAGCAGGTTGTACCATAAAAACCCTTTACACTACTTTGCCATGTCACTCTATAGAAACATGGTATACCGGCCCTCATGATATGCTATGTGGATATCATGAGAATATTCTTAATGGAATGTGGATATCATGCCATTATTGTGGACCTCAATTCTATATCAAATAAGTGACCATCTACATATGAGCACTTATTGGTTATGGTACCCAATTAGGGAACCAAACTCCACCTAGTTTATCGACATATCATGGTTTATATGCTTTGCGTGGATTTTATCGCAAGAATGTCCTTACTCAAGGGCCTTGCCCTTGAATTCCATGAAAATCTTATCTTATCATCCTATTAAAGTTTGTTCTTGAAACTCCTTATTGGCTATAAACTATCGTGGATGTCTAGATTTATCTTTAATGCTGTGCATATAAGGGCCCGATCTGGTCCTGGGAGGAGCACCCAAAAGTACTAGTGCCCATGGGAGTTGTAATGATCACGGTGTCTTGCATTGCACCGAAGTACTTTTTCTCTTGATCTTTGGCATTCCACACACACTCTCTCTCTTTCTTGCGTGCGTGACTCGACTTGCGTGACTTTACTAGCATGGCCTGACACGGGCAAAGTACTTGCGTGAAATAGCCAATAATCTATAAAGTCTCTCATTAATATCTCTTGTTTAAGACTCGCTTGGATGTTTTATACGACGTGTTATTCTATTGATTAGTTATTTCTACATGCATAGCCATATTACATTTGCATGTGAAAAAATTGTAATTTACTTAAACCCATTGCTAGTTCTTGAGATATAATTTCCTACTGAGCGTTCGCTCACTCAGTGTTTCCTTATTTTCAGGTAAGTCCGATGATGAGACTCAATCGGATGGGGAAGGTCAAGAGTGAAGAGATTAGAGCTCTCCATCTATCCAAGCGTCTACTAGTCTTATCTTTCAAATTTCTTAAGTCAACCATTGTACTTTTCCTTTTATTGGGTCATAGCACTTTCATTAAGTGAATTGTAATAGAAGTACTTTGAGGTTGTGATTGAATAAAAGGTTTGGGTTATCTTTACTTATGCGCACTCTGTCTTTGTGTTGAATACACTAATACTCTGATTGACATGATCGATATAAACTCGTCACGCATCTCCGGGTTCCTTCCGCGCTCGGGGCGTGACAATTTTTGTGGTATCAGAGCCTAGGGTATTCACTTCCTAGGAAACCCAAGTCCAAGGATAGGTTAAAACTTTAACCAGTGAGATTGGGTAGAACCAAGGGGTAAAATATAATGTAAAAGCCCGTAACGTAATCACATACTAACATAGTTATTGAAATTGTAGGATAATTACTGCCGAACGTGCTCAGTGGCGTAACATGCAACGCACTCTTCAAGGCATGACTCAGGCACTTCAACAAGTGGCACAAGGAGGTGCACATCGTGGAGCAGGAAATCTCCACCAAAGCTTCAAGAACATGAACCCTCCTAAGTTCATGGGATCTACTGATCCAGATGATGCCGAGCACTGGATCCGAGAGACGGAACGTGTCTTTAGAGTGATGCAATGCACGGACCAAGAGAAGGTCCTATTAGCTACCTTTCAGTTAGAAAGAGATGCCCGATGCTGGTGGGAGTCAATAGAAGTTACAATAGATCCGGACCAAGTCACGTGGGAAGAATTTGTTGAACATTTCAACAATAAATATTTCTCAGATCGAGTTCAAGAGAAGAAAGCCGCTGAATTCGCCGCACTTAAGCAACGATCTTTGTCGGTGGCTGAATATGAAGCACAGTTCTCAAGGCTGTCTCGGTACGCTAAACACTTAGTTAGTACTGAGAAGATGAAAGCTCGAAGATTCCTTAATGGGCTCAGGCCCCAATATATCACACAACTGGCACCAATGTACATACAAGTCTATTCGGAGATGGTTCGACGAGCCCAATTACTAGAAGATGCCACGGAACTATCTGATAGGATCCGTGGAAAAGACAAGAAGGAGAATGTTACTAGCTCCGGCACCTTCAAACCCAATTTCAAGAAAAGGCCAAGTAATGTAGGTACTCCCTCCCAGGAGCAAAGGTTCAAGAAGACCAAACCTTTCTCCATCACCACTACACCTTCTAAGGTGGTATGTAAGCACTGTGATAAGGCCAGGCACAAGGCCGAAGAATGTTGGAGGAAACTTGGAGCGTGTCTCCGTTGTGGGAGCCGTGATCATCGGATTCCCGACTGTCCCCTACTCAATGATCAAGCCGGTGACGGAAAGCGTCCGGTGACAAAGAATGCTCGTCTCCAAGCTATTAAGGAGGCGGAACAAGACGAAGGCGGACTAGTAGAAGGTACACTGAAAGTTTGTTCCAAGTCTGCACATGTCTTATTTGATACGGGTGCATCACATTCTTTTATTTCCAAGATGTTTGCTGACCCACTACCTATGGAACCGGAATGGACGAAAATATTTTTATCTACTCCTCTCGGAAACGAAACCGAAATTACTCACCATTATCAAAACTGTGAAGTCTTGGTAAAAGGAAGAAATCTTCCTATCAACCTCATATGTTTAGACCTAAAGGAATATGACGTCATATTGGGAGCAGACTAGTTATCTAGGTATCAGGCAACTGTGGATTTCCGTAACAGCAAAATTACTTTCAAGGACTTTCCAGAACTAGTCTATTCTAGCCCTAAGAGTCGGAGCGAGTCACCTCTTATTTCGGCTCTCCGAGCTAGCAAGCTAATAAGGAAAGGATGTGTATCTTTCCTTACATTTGTCACCATTAAGGAGACTAAGGAAACTAAGCTAGAAGACATTCCAGTTGTGCAAGAATTTCCGGACGTGTTTCCGGAGGATTTGCCTGGATTACCCCCACAAAGAGAAGTGGCCTTCACCATCGACTTGGTCCCTGGTGCTGGACCAGTTTCTAAGGTACCATATAGGATGTCCCCTGTCGAACTCAAGGAGCTGAAGGAGCAATTGATGGAACTTCTCAAGAAGGGATTTATTAGACCAAGCACTTCCCCGTGGGGAGCACCTATAATATTTGTAAAGAAGAAAGATGGATCCACGAGGTTATGCATCGACTATCGACAGTTGAATCATCTCACTATCAAGAACAAGTATCCACTGTTGAGAATCGATGAGTTATTCGATCAAATATCTGGATCCATGTATTTTTCGAAGATTGATCTCAGGTCGGGATATCACCAACTAAGGATCAAAGATGAGGACATCTATAAGACCGCGTTCAGAAGCAGGTATGGGCACTATGAATTTGTTGTTATGCCTTTTGGACTAACAAATGCCCCTGCTGCCTTTATGCAGTTGATGAATAGTATATTCAGGCCTCATCTAGATCAATTCATAGTGGTTTTCACTGATGATATACTGATCTATTCATGGACCAAGGAAGAGCATGAGGAGCATTTGAGAATAACATTACAAATATTGAGGATAAATCAGTTATATGCAAAGCTCAGCAAATGTGAATTTTGGTTAGAAGAAGTAGCTTTCTTGGGGCATGTTATATCCAAAGATGGTTTATCCATAGATCCATCAAAGGTTGAAGCTGTAAGGAATTGGGAAAGACCGACCAATGCTAGTGAGATCCGTAGTTTTTTGGGTCTTGCGGGCTACTACCAGTGATTCATCAAGGATTTCTCCAAGATAGCCGTACCACTCACTAGGCTAACTCGCAAGGAGATACGTTATGAATGGAGTGAGGAATGTGAAAGAAGCTTCCAAGCTCTCAAAGATCATCTAACTACTGCCCCGGTTTTAGCTTTACCAATTGAAGGCGAGAGATTCGAAATATACACCGATGCATCTGGCATTGGCCTCGGATGTGTTTTAATGCAACAAGGGAAGGTTATAGCCTACTCTTCTCGCCAATTGAAGAAGCACGAGGAGAACTAACCAGTTCATGATTTAGAATTGGCTGCGGTAGTATTTACACTGAAGATATGGAGACATTATCTGTACGGAGTGCAGTTTATTGTATACTCTGACCAAAAAAGTCTTAAGTATCTCTTCTCTCAGAAGGAATTAAATATGAGGCAAAGGCGTTAGCTAGAATATCTCAAGGACTTCAACTTCACTATACAATATCATCCTGGAAAGGGTAATCCTGTAGCCGATGCCCTCAGTCGAAAGCTGAGAGCACTATTAGCCAATTGTATGATTCAAGAGTGGAAGTTTCTAGAACAATTCTCTAAACTTAATATAAGCATGGACAAGGACAGTAGATGTGTCACATTATCCCATATGAGCATACAGCCAGACTTGCTATCTGAAATACAAGGACTTCAAGGTAATGACCCCGTACTAGTGGAAATCAAGGGCAAAATGGAAGAACAACCTAATTTCAGATTAGCTTCAGATGGAAGGTTGTTATTCAGAAATAAAATATGTATACCGAATTGTCTAGAGCTAAAGAAGAAAATCTTAGATGAAGCTCACAGATCAAGGCACACGATTCATCTAGGATCAACTAAGATGTACCAAGATTTGAAAAGGACCTTTTGGTGGCCCAATATGAAAAGAGAAATAGCGGATTTTGTGTCTCGATGTCTCACATGTCAGCAAGTCAAGGCAGAACACCAAAAGCCTGCTGGTAAGCTGCATCCTCTAGATATTCCCAAGTGGAAGTGGGAGGATATCGGTATGGACTTCATTATGGGTCTGCCCAAATCAAAGGGAGAATATGACGGAATATGGGTTATCATCGACAGATTGACCAAATCGGCACACTTCTTGCCAATCAAGAGTCGATGGTCAGTTGATGTTCTTGCTGCATTATACCTTAAAGAGATAGTCAGGTTACATGGAGTACCTGTCTCAATCGTGTCTGACAGAGATCCCCGTTTTACTTCTCACTTTTGGAAGGGTTTACAACATTCACTGGAGACGAGACTTAACTTTAGTACAGCTTTTCATCCTCAAACGGATGGTCAGACCGAGAGAACTAATCAGGTGGTTGAAGATATGCTCCGAGCCTGCATCATTAATTTTGGTGGAAGCTGGTATGATCACTTACCGTTGGTTGAATTTGCATACAACAACAGCTACCAGGCAAGTATACAAATGGCACCTTTCGAAGCTTTATACGGAAGGAGTTGCCGATCGCCTTTATGTTGGGACGAAGTTGGCGAAAAATAACTATTAGGTCCCAACATGGTAAGGGATACCACTGAAAAGATTCAGTTGATTAAAGAAAGACTTCAAGTTGCTCAGTCTAGACAAAAGGCTTATGCTGATATACGAAGAAGAGATCTCGAATTCCAAGTCGGAGATCACGTTTTTCTTAAGATATCACCTGGACGTGGAATAAGGAGATTTGGTGTTAAGGGCAAACTTACACCAAGGTTTATCGGATCTTTTGAGATACTAGAAAAAGTTGGCGAGGTTGCTTACCGCGTCGCTTTACCTCCTCAATTCTCCGAAGTTCATAATGTATTCCACATATCAATGTTGAAGAAGTATGTGCACGATCCGTCACATATCATTGATCATGGAGACCTGGTGATTCAGAAGGACCTTACGTATGGGCAAAAGCCTATGAAGATCCTCGATCGCGAGGTACGAACATTAAGGAATAAAGTTATTCCCATGCTAAAGGTACAATGGAGTAAATGTTCTGAACACGAAGCCACATGGGAGACCGAGGAATCCATGAGGAAACGATTCCCAGAATTATTTTACGAGGTATGTACTCTACACTCTCCACATATATATATATGCGATTGAATTTGGGGACCAAATTCTTTTAAGTGGGGGAGGGTGTAGCAACCCTGGTAAAATAAAAGGAAGATTTCAAGAAAAATTAAGTAAGTAAATGATAAGAACCAAAATGAATAAATAATAAGTCAAATGTAAATAACGCCTCTCAACAAGGCGCGATTTTAATAAGAAACGCCTTCACCTGAGACGTTAATTCAAAAAGTGACGCCTATACTGAGGGGCGTCAAATTTTAAAAACGTCCAAAACGAATAAAAGGAAAGGGAAAGAAACGCCCTCTTCTTGGGCGCGAATTGTAAAAGAAACGGCATAGGTCAAGACGTTAATTAAAATGCACGCCCTAACCTAAGTCGTTAATTGCATTTGTGTTCCGTTCGAACCAGGACATTATCTAGGGTAAGTTTCTGGATTAGCACGCGTTAGTAGAATTATAGTAAGGACTCTAACGGGGAAATAGATCTTCCAATCAAACTCTAACTCCATTAGGGTTCCTAAAACTCTATAAATACCCTTCTAATCAACCTTGATCGCTATTTTGGCTATCTGCTGCTGCTGTCATCCGTGAAGAACACAGGTTTGTTCTTCCTTGTTCCTGCCTTACCTTCGGTTATGTATGATGCGGGAAAATTAATGATCTTCAACTTTTCCTTCTGTAGGAAGTCTGCAGCAAATAGTAACTCTATTGTCGAAGTGAAGAACGGGGGTTCTTCATCAAAAGCGTCTGCATCTGTTACATAGAAAGCTGGGGATTTCTCTACAGACAGAGCATTAGTGAAGTCTGCTTCCGGACCATCAGAGGGGTGTTCAAGTTCTTCTGATTCGGTAGTAGCTAAATACATCGTTCTTCCAGAAAACCCTGTTTAGAAGAGAGTTCTCTTCACAACCTTCACGTACACTCACCAAGATCTGATTAATCAGGTAGGTTTTCTCAAGAATTGTAGCCCAAACCATCTTAATAACATGAGGATAATATATGTATTTCACGCACATAGTTTTCACTGTGTTTTATGAAGTTTTCTGTGAAATATGTAAGAGGCGACCCTGACCAGGGTGCTAATTCAAGAACTGACGCCCGACAGAGGAGGTGTCAACTTCAGATAATTAGTAATTACTTATGTTTAAAATTGAATATCTATGAAACCATAAATCTAATTTAATGCATGATCATAGATTTGGAATCCTGGTATTTTTCTCGTCCTATCCATATAATTGTTCCCTGCAAATTATGTATCCTGAAAATTCGTTACTATTCATATCCTTGGAAAAAAAACATTGTGAATTAACGACCCTCCGTAGGTCATCTTTTATGAAAGAGATGCCCCTGGCTAGGGCGCGTTTAATCAAAATTACAGAATAAAGAAAATCTCAGCAAAAATAGAAATTTAAACGGACGACGGTTACAGAAGTCGTCAAATGTCAAAATAACGACCTAGTGAAGGGCGTTAATTTACTAAGTAGTGACTTGTGTTAAGACGTTAATTTCCTGTGTACATATATTATGCTGTTTACTGTTAACCGAGGGTTTTATATAAATATATATGTATATATAGGCACTATATTCTATTCCATGAGTATAGTCACACATTCCACGATGTTTTATCGATTACCCCTCAATTCTCGGTGACATACAAGCTCTCCATTGGACATTCCGTTCCTTTGGACTAGCAAGTTAGTCATTGGGACCTCCGTAAGACTCCTTGAGCCTTGGATTCCCTCAAGGCCGACTGAGCAGGTTGTACCATAAAAACCCTTTACACTACTTTGCCATGTCACTCTATAGAAACATGGTATACCGGCCCTCATGATATGCTATGTGGATATCATGAGAATATTCTTAATGGAATGTGGATATCATGCCATTATTGTGGACCTCAATTCTATATCAAATAAGTGACCATCTACATATGAGCACTTATTGGTTATGGTACCCAATTAGGGAACCAAACTCCACCCAGTTTATCGACATATCATGATTTATATGCTTTGCGTGGATTTTATCGCAAGAATGTCCTTACTCAAGGGCCTTGCCCTTGAATTCCATGAAAATCTTATCTTATCATCCTATTAAAGTTTGTTCTTGAAACTCCTTATTGGCTATAAACTATCGTGGATGTCTAGATCTATCTTTAATGCTGTGCATATAAGGGCCCGATCTGGTCCTGGGAGGAGCACCCAAAAGTACTAGTGCCCATGGGAGTTGTAATGATCACGGTGTCTTGCATTGCACCGAAGTACTTTTTCTCTTGATCTTTGGCATTCCACACACACTCTCTCTCTTTCTTGCGTGTGTGACTCGACTTGCATGACTTTACTAGCATGGCCTGACACGGGCAAAGTACTTGCGTGAAATAGCCAATAATCTATAAAGTCTCTCATGAATATCTCTTGTTTAAGACTCGCTTGGATGTTTTATACGACGTATTATTCTATTGATTAGTTATTTCTACATACATAGCCATATTACATTTGCATGTGAAAAAATTGTAATTTACTTAAACCCATTGCTAGTTCTTGAGATATAATTTCCTACTGAGCGTTCGCTCACTCAGTGTTTCCTTATTTTCAGGTAAGTCCGATGATGAGACTCAATCAAATGGGGAAGGTTAAGAGTGAAGAGATTAGAGCTCTCCGTCTATCCAAGCGTCTACTAGTCTTATCTTTCAAATTTCTTAAGTCAACCATTGTACTTTTCCTTTTATTGGGTCATAGAACTTTCATTAAGTGAATTGTAATAGAAGTACTTTGAGGTTGTGATTGAATAAAAGGTTTGGGTTATCTTTACTTATGCGCACTCTGTCTTTGTGTTGAATACACTAATACTCTGATTGACATGATCGATATAAACTCGTCACGCATCTCCGGATTCCTTCTGCGCTCGGGGCGTGACAGGTACACCCCCCAAAACCCATCAACCCAAATCTTGTCACCCAACCCACCTTCCACTTCCAACCCCAATCCTACCCCAACCTAGGCCTCCACTACTTCCACTCCCAAACCCCACTCTACCAATCCCAATCCAAGTTTCCCTTTACCCTCCACCCCGGGAGCACCACACACCAACCCTCATCACCCCAAAAGACCCCCTCACCTCCTTGGTAGAAGAACTCATACCCGGTCCAATAGTTGTGAGCACTCCAAACCCACCCCCCACCTTGGAGGAAACCCAAGTCCAAATTGAAGAAGAAACCTCACACGATGGTATTTACCTTACACCACCCTCTCTAGTTGGGGCGCGGCTCATCTTAGGAGAATCCATTGTTAGTTGGCTAAAGGAGAGCCGAATTAGAGAGATCCCAGCCCATGTTTTCCCTCCCATAGAACAAGACCTTCCCATGGTGCTCTTCTTCTCCTATCACACCACAATCCAAGCATCCAATCAAGTGGAGACCTTAGAGGACCTTCTCAAGGGCATAGCATGGCAATTAGAGATGACTAGCATGTTGACCCCTATGGTCGAACAACCTAGGAGCCTTAGCCTCCTACACCTATGCATAGGGTCTATCACCTCGGTTTGCACCATTGGTTGCTACACTAGCGACCTCCTTCTATTCCTCCCTACACCCGATGAGCCCAACCTTCTCCTTGATTTAGAGCTTCTTATCTTGGGTAGAAAGCCAAGCCCTCCACTCATGGCCGACCCACTTGCCAAGAACATTGGCCCAACTATCATGGAGAAGGATGACTTAGCACCTTTTGAGGATCTTGAGGACATGGAGTTCCTCCCCCTAGGTAACCCATTTTATGATCCATATGATCCATTCCAATGGGAGTCCAAAGACTCGTGTGACCCAAACACTTTATCCACCACCCACCTTTCCCTACACCAACTCACCATGTTTGACCCAATTCACTCCATCTTAGACCCGGGTTACACCTTAGGAGTCATGACCTTGGGCCACATATCCCTAGGTAATGAGGTTGTGCTCCACCCCATGATGACCACCTTCTTAGATCCATTCAACCCTTTCCAATGGGAGTTCAAAGGTTGTCCCACACCTATACACATGGAAGTCACCCATAGAAAAAACATGCATGTGTCTAGGCTTACCACACCACTTGGCATGAACACTATATTGGGTCCATTCATTCATATCACCCACATGTCAAGTAGAAAGCATGAGTGGTCCATATTCGGATGTATTGGTCCACCCTCATTCATCATGGGTCTTAAGCATGTCAACAGCATCTACGGATGTCCGGGTCCCCCGACATTCATCACCACTTTGCATGATAGGTTCACATATGGTTGCCCCGGCCCACCTAGGCCCACCAAAGTCTACATGACAACATTACATGATAAGTCCACATATGGTTGCCCCGGCCCACCAAGGTTCATCAAGGTCCATATGGCATCATGGCATGATAGGTCCATCTATGGTTGTCCAGGTCCACCCATAACCACTAAAAGGACAGCATTCACAAAATTACATGATAACCTTGCAAGCGCATCAACAAGAGTCATGAAATCTACAAAAGGCTGACCGACTCAATGGCGTCACCAAGAAATCCAAATGGGTGATTCCGGGATGGTGAGGAATGAGAGGCTCTCACATAGAGACAACTCAAGATTGAGATTTTGTGGGATCAGCCCCTTCCAGGTTTTGAGGTGCATTAGCCCCACTACTAAGCTAGGCCTCCTCAAGGGATACGGAGTTAACTTCAGTTTCAATGTGGAAAGCCTTGTGCCATACAAGGGACCCACGGTGGCACCAAGTGAGAATTTCAAGCCCCCTTCCTCCCTTGAGAGAGCACCCACCCCTCCCCATGTGAGCACCATCAGCCCAGAGAGCCCGATGTAAGCAACTTGAGAGAATATTGGATAAACAGGTAATCATCACTCGGAGCAAGGTGAACGGGCTCTACCTCGCTAGGTGGAAGAATCGGCTTCTTTCGGAAGACATGTGAGCGGTACCACCTCTTACTCGACGGAGTCGAGTTCTCCGCACCCCGGGAGTATGATGGGGTCATCACCATCCGTCCTGACACTCTCGACCATTCTCGTCACCCCGGAGGCGTACATCATGGTCTAGTTATTTATTTTGAGTCCTATGTATGTTTCTTTATTTTATTTGAGTCATATCATTGTAATTTCCCTTTTATTTGAGTCATGTCCCTAGGTCTTGTGCTTATTTCTCTAGGTTTGAGTGTCATTAGGTTTATTAGTTAGCTATTGGGCCCAATTCATTGGGCTTGGCCCATGGGCGCCCCTATCTTGTTGGTTATTAGTCAATGTGTCAAAAGTCAGGGTCTTATTGTAAATTGTGGGATCCCTATAAATAGGACCCCACTCTCTCCATTTTGAGGTAATGAATCAATGAATGAAAAACTTACCATTTTGAGAGTTCAAACTTCTTATCTAGTGGAGAGATTCCATTATTTGGGTGAGAGACCCTAGGGGAGAGATTCCCCACCCATCCCTCTCTTAATCTCTCTCTTTCACTCCCCTTTCTCTCTCCTCCACACCCAATTTTGAAAATTTTCTCTCTCCTCCCTTCCCAACCACCACTCTCCCACCTACCCCCAATAAAGGCCACTCCCCTTCACCACACATCCCATTACTCCACCCCCTAGTCCCAAGAGAGCTTCCACCAATCCTAGCTCCACCTCCCAACCCCCAACTACCCCACCCACTTCCCCAAGCACCCTTCCCACTACCCCAAGCACCCCTTCCCTTCCCCAACACAACCCCTCCCATCCCCAAGACCACCATTGAATACCCTCCATTAAGGAAAATTCAAACTCACCTTCCCTCCACCCACTTGTGCCTCCCTCACCTTCCCCTCTCCCTCCAAGCCCAAATTCGCAGCTCCTCTCTTACCCATAGCAAACACCCCCTTCCAGCCCCCATTCTCCCCTTCCCACACCTTGCAACTCCCCCTCCTAGACCCCCTCATAGCTGGGGGTTGCCCCTACACACAACCACCTCATTTCCCCTCCCATCTACCCCATTCCCCATTACCTATCTCCACCCTCTCAAGTTCTGGTTGCAGGCAACAGATTGGCCACAGGTTGCAGAGGCCACCCCGTCGTCCCCTGGGAGCTTCAGGTGGCATACCATATACTGACGAAAGCGTCTGCCTGTCTTCTTCGCAACGGTGGTGGTCCCGTCCCATTCCGAGTTTGAGATCGACCAGGAGAGCCATTCTCCCACAACTACGCAGATCCCCCCTGGTAGGAGACTAGAGCTGGATTGGAAGCTCGACTGCGACGATCGTGTTAGGAATCGGATTGAGCATTCTTCTTCAAACATCTTCTACTACGAGTCTTCTAACATCTCCAAGAAGCAGAGCCCCATTTGGCGATCGGACCTGAAAGTTATCAATTTTCTCCCTCGGGTGCTCGGTTCTGCTTCCACTTAGTCTGCACCGACCCCTCCTCAGTGTTCAGCACCTACCGGTCGACCCCGACATCAGCTGGCATCCCTGTCAGTCTTGATTCGAATAGGAATCGTCAACGGTTCCAACGACTCTGGCGGCACCTGATTCTGAACTCGGGAGCGACCGTGGCAACCTCTGCTTCCTGCTGTTGGGAACCTGAAGCTGTCAGATCTGAGGGTCTGCCACCCTGTTCAAGCCCCTACCCCGACCAGCAGCGGTGCCCGAAGAAATTTACAAAATTCAAGCATCATCCAGATCCATCTACGAAGAATCTCCAAGTGGTTTCGTCGGCAAAAAAATTCGGGGCTGACCACAGCGTCCAAATACCTGATGGTCTGTCCTGGGACACAGTCAGCGGGCAGATTCGGCTTCGACTTCCCACTCTTCACTTCTAGCTCGAATTCCCCTCCCCGCTTGGCCGGCTGAAGGCCCCTCCTTGCGTGGAGGTCGTATTGAGTGTATTCATTGGCTTCCCTTCCCCGAGATCTCCCCCCCTTGCATGGGGGTAGTTCATGTATTATTTACACTCACAGGTTTGAAGCTTCATCGACACGGCGTGCGGGTGCTTCCCCTCGCCTCCCCGCTCGCCCCCGTCTCCGACCAGAGTCGGTTTCTTCAAACTGGCTAGGTGATAACTCGTCCCTTACTCTCAATTATTCTTGTTCATTTAATATTCTCTAATTGCGCCGTCGGTAAGGAAGAGAGCGCCCGATCTTAAGGCTCCACCGCACTTGTGCGACCCCCGTGGGTGTGAGTGAGTGATCCGCGTCCCTCGGCCCAGGCCAACACATTGAGTTGAATATCCGCACCTCAAGGGGAGGTGATGGGGGCATCCCTCGCCCCTCCACTTTTTTTTTGAGGCTCGGAATGCTCATCAGCGTGCGCCATTGTGTTCGTCATAATTTTATAAGTCTAGTCATGTAATTTTTATATTTTATTTGAGTCATCATCATGTAATTTTCCCTTTATTTTAGTCATGTATTTAGGTTAGTAGGTTATCTACCAAAGTCTTGTGTCATTATGTTGGTTTGTTAGGCTATTGGGCCCAACTAATGGGCTAGGCCCAGGGGCGCCCCTCCCTTGGAGTGTTTGGTCAATAGTTGTTTAGTCAGGGTCATTTTCGTCCTAGGAAAAGTCCAATGCCTATAAATAGGCCCCCACTCCTCTCATATGTAACAACTTTTGGCATGAATATTGAAATCCAAAATTTCACATCCCTCTAGGTCTCTCTCTCATTATCTCTCTCTTTCTCTCTCTCTCTCTAAGGGGTCCCCCCCCTCTCTCTCTCCCCTCACCCCAAATTTCGAAATTTTCTCTCTCCTCCCCATTCACCTATCATTAAGACCCCTCCCCCTTCCCCATACACTCATTTAACTCCCCCCCAACCCCAAGGTGGAATCCTCCAATCCTTGCTCCACCCTCCAACCACCAACTACCCTCTTCCCTTCCCCAAGCACCCTTCCCTCTCCCCCATACAACCCACCACTTCCCTAGGCTATTTGAATTCAAATCCACCTTCCCTCCACAGCCCTAGGGCACCCCTAAGACCCCACCCCTTGGTTAGGGTCGCCCCCCCTCTCTCTCTCATCTCCACCATTCTCCCTTGCTCTTCTCCATCACCTCTCCCACCTCCATTGATAGATCCTCCAAGCAGCTGGCGACCTGCAGAAGACCACTTGCTTACAAAGGCGACCCCGACCACATCCCGGCGAATCTGAAGGCCCAAGAGGTACCGTTGGAAGAGTCTGCCTGTCCTCTTCGCAACGGCAATGGTTTCATCTTCGTCCGAGTGTTGTGCTGCCCGGGAGAGCCTTTCTCCCCCGACTGCGCGAATCTTCCCTGGCAGGAGGCCAGAGCCAGAGTGGAAGCTCTTCTGCGACGAACCTATTGGGAATCTGATCGAGAGTTCTTCAAAAAAAGTCTTCTACTTCTAGTCCTCTAATATCACCAAGAAGCAGAGTTCAATTTGGAGACCGGACTAGAAAGTTATCAATTTTCTCCCCCGATCATACGGTTCTGCTTCCACTCTATCTGCGCCAACCCTCCTTCAGTGTTCAGAAGCCACCGGACTACTCCAACCTCATTTGGCATCCCCGTCAGTTCAGCTTTGAAGTAGACCCGTCAATGGTTCCAAAGGCTCTGACGGCACCTGATTCTGAGCTCGGGAGCGTTCGTCGCACCCTCTGCTTCCTGCTATTAGGAACCTGTAGCTGTCAGAACAGAGGACCTGCTGCCCTGTTTAAGCCCCTACCCCGACCAGCAGAGGTACCAGAAGAAATCCATAAAATTTCGATGTCTTCCCGATCCATCTACGAAGATTTTCTCACTGGTTTCTTCTTCAGAAAAAATCTGGAGTGGCCGCAGCATCCAGAGAAGCGACTGTCTGTCCAGAAGCGCAGACAGTTGGCAGAATCAACATCGGCGTCCAATTTCGTCTTTCGTCGGTCTCACCCCCTCCCCGCTTGGCCGGCTGAAGGCCCCTCCCTGTGTGGAGGTAGTTTTGGGTGTAATCTCAGTTAACCCCCACCCTAAGATCCCCCTCCTATGAGAGGTGTAGTTCATGTATTAATTCAGGTCGCAGGTTTGAAGCTCCGTCGACGCGGCGTGCGGGTGCATACCCACGCCTCCCCGCTCACCCCCATCTCCGGCTGGAGTCGGCATCTTCACGCCGGCTAGGTGAGCCTCGGTCACTCTCTTGGCTGGTTTCAATTCATTGCTAGCATAGTATTATCGCCATTGTTTCGTCGGACGGTGAATGAGAGCTCGGCCCTAAATTGCGACGTGAGTGACCACCGCGGGCGAGTTGTGAGTGAACCATTACATCCCACACCCTTGGTGTGCTGGCCACCCATGATTTGGGCATCCCAGGCCCATTTGGGGTTCTCCCCAAGCTAGCCAACCTTTGGAGCCTCAAGGTCCCGCCTCGGACCCTCTCCATCATCACCGAGTTGCCTTCGGGCACTAATGTGCGCCAAGCGAGTGAGCTCGCTAGTGTGAGTCCGCTACCCAACTTGTATGATTGCAAAATAGGTCCAAGGGTGATGTCACATCAAGTGGTATCAGAGCAAGTTCACAACTTGCCTCTATCAAGTTGGTCCTAGGACGCTCATATGCATTTAGAGTCTTTCGGTGCATCGCTCTTGTCCCCTAGTATGGCCACCTCATACCGACCTTACCAATCGGCCCACTCCATAAGTCCAAATCACCAAGGGATGCCTACCACTAACACACATGACCTCCCTGGCCATGTCAACTACCTCATGAAGGCTTTGACCCATGCCAATGAGCGGCTTGATAACCTATCGGGTCGACTCGACCAAATAGGAGAAAATGGACCCGCCCCAAGTACGGATAATGGAAGGACATGTCCCCCACCTCCAACTTTTGATGGAACTCATCTTAATGACTATTTAGATTGGGAGGCATCAATGGACCATTACTTTGGGAGGAATCCCATGTCCGAGGATAGGAAGGTTCGATGTGCCAAAATGCAACAAACCAAAAGCGCTCAAACTCATTGGTTGAAAATTGAAGGCTTAAGGATAATTAGAAGGGAAGATCCCATCACCACTTGGGAAAACATGAAGGAACACCTTAGGGCTAGATATGTGTCCCCTTCCTATTCGGATCACCAAAGCCCAAGGAACCCTTCAATTCCTTCACCCCCTAAAAAGGACACACCTCCCAAAACCGATCAAACCAAGCCTCCACACCCACCCCGCCTTCCTCTTCCAACCCCAATCTTACCCCAACCTAGGCCACCACTACTCTCAACCCCACTCCAAGTCCGACCTCGTTCACCACCCCGGATGCACCATGCCCCGATCATCATCACCCCACCCACAAAGTACCTACCCACCTCCTTGGTAGAAGAACCCATAATCCTAACACCCGACCCCATAGTGGTGAACACCCCGGATCCAACCCCCACTTTGAAAGAAACACATGCCCAAGATGAGGACAAAGCTTTGCATTACTATCTTAACTCTATGCCCTCTCCTCTAGTAGGGAGTGAACTCATCATAAGTGGGTCCTTGGCTAGATGGTTAAAAGAAGGCCCAGCTCACCCGATCATGGCCTACCCATCCTTGGAGCAACACCTCCCCATAGTGCCCTTCAACTCCTATCGCACCACCATCCAAGCATCTTATCAAGTGGAGACACTAGGGGACCTTCTCAAGGGCTTAGCATGGCAATTAGAGTTGACTGGCATGTTGACCCCCATGACCGAACAACCTAGGAGCCTTAACCTCCTACACCTATGTGTTGGGTCTATCACCTCAATGTGCACCATGGGTTGCTACACTAGTGACCTTCTATTATTCCTCCCCACACCCGATGAGCCCGACCTTCTCCTCAAATTGGAGCTTCATATCTCGGGTAGAAAGCCAAGCCCTCCCCTCATGGTCGATCTACCTCCCAAGAGCTTCGGCCAAATTACTTAATTAGAGGAGGATGACCCACCTTGTATGGACCTTGTGGACATAGAGTTCCTTCTTCTAGGAAACCCAATCCATGACCCCTTTGATCCCTTCCAATGGGAGCCTAGTTACCCATGTGACCCACCCACCTTACCCACAACCCACCTTTCTCTACCCCAACCAACCATGTTGGACCAAAACCACCACTTCCAAGACTCGGGCCCCACAAAGGGAACCATCGCCATAAACAACATATGCCTAGGAAACAAGGAAGAGCTCCTCGCCATAATGCCCACCTTCTTAGATCCCTTTGATCCATACGAGTGGAAGCTCAAGGGCCACCCCACACCCATGCACATGGAAGTCATCTCTAGGATAGGAGTGCATAAGTCTTGGCACAACACACCACTTGACATGATTAGAAAATCGGATCCATTCATTCACACCACCCACATGTCAAGTAGGAAGCATGAGTGGCACCTATTTGGGTGTAACGGTCCTCCCCAATTCACTATTGGTCTTATGTATGCTAGGAACCTACATGGGTGTCCGGGTCCTCCAACATTCATCACACTCACCCATAAGAGGGACACCTATGGATGCCCCGGTCCTCCCAAATCATTCAAAGTCTTCATAACATCAATGCATGATAGGTCTATATGTGGTTGCCGTGGACCACCTTTGCATACCATACATTGTCCACTCACACCGCATCATAGTGCATGGCATATGCATCCAAGCAAGTATCAAGCAACAAGCGGTGAGATTCACAACAAGCGGGCAAAAACTCATAGGCGCCACTTGGAATTCCAAGTTGGTAACTTGACGATGATGACTTTGGAGTGGCTCTACCCTAGGGTCACCTCCAATTTGAGGGCACGAGGACTTGGACCTTGCCAAGTTCTGAATGATTTTGGCAACCCAATATGCGGGTTGGACTTACTGATGGGTTTTGGGATTCACCCCATTTCTCATGTGGCGGATTCGGCACCCTCTAAGGGCACCGTGGTGGATCCTAGTGAGTGCCTTGAGCTTACACCTATCATTGCGAGAGACACCCTCGGAGTGCCACCAAAAATTAGCCTGAGAGCCCGACGTGAGCACACGGCGGTAATACTAGGCAAGCAAGATCCCATCGCCAGCATGAGGGTGTGTCCGAGCCACTTTGACGAGCTGAAGCGCCCTTCTCCGGCTATGAGCGAAGGTTGAGTTTGGAGATCATGGTTCACCCGGAGCTGCATGTTGGTGTACTACTTCCCCGGTGGACCCATACTCGACGGGGTCGAGTTTTCCCCACCCCGGGGGTATGATGGGGGCATCCCTCGTCCCTCCACTTTTTTTTTGAGGCTCGGAATGCTCATCAGCGTGCGCCATTGTGTTCGTCATAATTTTATAAGTCTAGTCATGTAATTTTTATATTTTATTTGAGTCATCATCATGTAATTTTCCCTTTATTTGAGTCATGTACCTAGGTTAGTAGGTTATCTACCAAAGTCTTGAGTCATTATGTTGGTTTGTTAGGCTATTGGGCCCAACTAATGGGCTAGGCCTAGGGGCGCCCCTCCCTTGGAGTGTTTGGTCAATAGTTGTTTAGTCAGGGTCATTTTCGTCCTAGGAAAAGTCCAATGCCTATAAATAGGCTCCCACTCCTCTCATATGTAACAACTTTTGGCATGAATATTGAAATCCAAAATTCCACATCCCTCTAGATCTCTCTCTTTCTCTCTCTCTCTCTCTAAGGGGTCCCCCCCTCTCTCTCTCTCCCCTCACCCCAAATTTTGAATATTTCTCTCTCCTCCCCATTCACCTATCATTAAGACCCCTCCCCCTTCCCCATACACTCATTTAACTCCCCCCCAACCCCAAGGTGGAATCCTCCAATCCTTGCTCCACCCTCCAACCACCAACTACTCTCTTCCCTTCCCCAAGCACCCTTCCCTCTCCCCCATACAACCCACCACTTCCCTAAGCCATTTGAATTCAAATCCCCCTTCCCTCCATAGCCCTAGGGCACCCCCAAGACCCCACCCCTTGGTTAGGGTCGCCCCCCCTCTCTCTCTCATCTCCACCATTCTCCCTTGCTCTTCTCCATCACCTCTCCCACCTCCATTGATAGATCCTCCAAGCAGCTGGCGACCTGCAGAAGACCACCTGCTTGCAGAGGTGACCCCGATCACATCCCGGCGAATCTGAAGGCCTAAGAGGTACCGTTGGAAGTGTCTGCCTGTCCTCTTCGCAACGGCAGTGGTTTCATCTTCGTCCGAGCGCGGTGCTGCCCAGGAGAGCCTTTCTCCCCCGACTGCGCGAATCTTCCCTGGCAGGAGGCCAGAGCCGGAGTGGAAGCTCTTCTGCGATGAACCTATTGGGAATCTGATCAAGAGTTCTTCAGCAAAAGTCTTCTACTTCTAGTCCTCTAATATCACCAAGAAGTAGAGTTCAATTTGGAGACTGGACCAGAACGTTATCAATTTTCTCCCCCGATCATGCGGTTCTGCTTCCACTCTATCTGCACCAACCCTCCTTCAGTGTTCAGAAGCCACCGGACTACTCCGACCTCATTTGGCATCCCCGTCAGTTCAGCTTCGAAGTAGACCCATCAACGGTTCCAAAGGCTCTGACGGTACCTGATTCTGAGCTCGGGAGCGTTCGTGGCATTCTCTGCTTCCTGTTGTTAGGAACCTGCAGCTGTCAGAACAGAGGACCTGCTGCCCTGTTCAAGCCCCTACCCCGACCAGCAGAGGTACCAGAAGAAATCCACAAAATTTCGGTGTCTTCCAGGTCCATCTACGAAGATTTTCCCACTGGTTTCTTCTTCAGAAAAAATCCGGAGTGGCCGCAGCGTCTAGAGAAGCGACTGTCTGTCCAGAAGCACAGACAGTTGGCAGAATCAACATCGGCATCCAATTTCATCTTTCGTCAGTCTCACCCCCTCCCCGCTTGGCCGGCTGAAGGCCCCTCCCTGTGTGGAGGTAGTTTTGGGTGTAATCTCAGTTAACCCCCACCCTAAGATCCCCCTCCTACGAGAGGTGTAGTTCATGTATTAATTCAGGTCGGAGGTTTGAAGCTCCGTCGACGCGGCGTGCGGGTGCATACCCACGCCTCCCCGCTCGCCCCCGTCTCCGGCTGGAGTCGGCGTCTTCACGCCGGCTAGGTGAGCCTCGGTCCCTCTCTTGGCTGGTTTCAATTCATTGCTAGCATAGTATTATCGCCATTGTTTCGTCGGACGGTGAATGAGAACTCGGCCCTAAATTGCTAGTGCCGTGAGTGACCACCGCGGGCGAGTTGTGAGTGAACCATTACATCCCACACCCTTGGTGTGCTGGCCGCCCATGATTTGGGCATCCCAGGCCCATTTGGGGTTCTCCCCAAGCTAGCCAACCTTTGGGGCCTCAAGGTCCCGCCTCGGACCCTCTCCATCATCACCAAGTTGCCTTCGGGCACTAATGTGCGCCAAGCGAGTGAGCTCGCTAGTGTGAGTCCGCTGCCCAACTTGTATGCTTGCAAAATAGGTCCAAGGGTGGTGTCACATCAGGAGGTTTGACTTAGACTTTGCTAGCCCTCTACCAGCAAGGGGCTTGTCCCATTTCCTCGACTCGGCATCCCCGAGTTACCCCCGGGTTAAGTGTGTGCGCCATACGAAGGTCCGCTTGCGTAGGCTTCATAGCCTTGTGGTTGTGCTTGTTAAATTAGGTCCGAGGTTGTGTCTCATCAACATGCGAGTATGTGCATCGACTTGTCAAGCTGCAAGTAGGAATGTGCATCGACTTGTCAAGCTGCAAGTAGGAATGTGCATCGACTTGACGTACTTCAACCATGAGTGTGCATCGACCTTATCTGACTCAGACATGAACGTGCATCAAGCTTATATGACTAAGTGCCTATATGTGCATCGACCTTGATTTCTGACACTTAGAATATGAGTGACTTGTATAACATGAATGCATTTATGTAGTTCTGTATCAACATGATTCATAGTGTGACATCATCAAAATCAGGGTTCCAACAATACTCCCTTCATCCGGGGCATCAGTAGTATTTGGGGTTTCACCCATTGCATGATCAGCTACCGTTATATGTGTATATGAGCTCACCATCGGGGAGGGGCATAGCCCCTGTGCTATTCAATTTGTCTTGATTTAGCTCTATTGCATCACTCATGGACTCTAGGGGCCCGTCTTCTCATAGAGTGGACCCCGGCCGATCATCGGGAGTGAATATAAATAGACTACTATGTCCAATAGAAATTAAATCCACACTTCTTAATCAAGAGGTTGTGGCAACCCGTGGATTCGTGTAACCCCTCGTAGGCTAGCTCTCGGGATCTCCATCCCACTCTGGTCTTCTGGTTGCCATATTTGCCCTCCCGACAGCTTAGGAATTCATCCCAGGGTTTTCTCATGGGTAAACTATTGCCTCCTCCCCTTTTGCCTTTCCGGGTAAGGGGGTGTGACGACCCAGGCTCCGGATACCGGGTAAACTCGATAACAGTTTGATCCTGCGAGGCCTCCCAAGAGCGGTAAAGCTCCGAAGGGATAAAAGGAGTGTGTAGTATATTGAAGTCTCAGATAAAGCAGTAAGCAATTAATATTTCAATGATCAGGTTTGCTAAAGTAGCGAAAATAAAAATTACTTTTTCAATTAACAGTTTAAATTAACAGAGTCCAGTCCAAATAAAGACAGGTACAGCCCAACAGAAAGGAAAACGTACACTGAAGTCGGGGGAAGCCTGACGCAGAGAACGCTGGTAACGCTGGCAACTACAACAGGCGCTCCGCGCCACGAACCACGAGGAAGAAGAAGTCCACACCTGAAAAGTAGGGGTGAGTCTTGTGTCACTGGCTCAGTAGGGGTCACGCAGATCCCCACTGGAAACAACACAGTAACATGCTAAACAGCGCTAAACAGTAAAGCAGGAAAGACAGGAGCAACAGCAGTAACTACAACAGTAAAGCTATAAAAAGCAGGAGTAAGCAGAAAAAAGAACAGCTAAAGAAGAAGGGAATCCGTACTAACTAGAAACACGGCCGCCGACCAAATCATGGCTCTCTATGCTACTCCAAACATCAACAGAAACACTAACCCCGATCTCACCAAGTCGGGGGTTACCGATCCGTCGACCAAGCATAAGCTCCAAAGCTAAAGCCTATCAAACAGACAAAAGCCCTATAAAAGACCTACACAAGCAAAGGCACGAACATACACAACTAGATCATCATGTACGTTACACTAGACTGGTCCGTGAGTAAAGCCATATACAAGCTACTCGGGAACCAATGACGGAAAGACAAGTCACGAGACACGAGAATCCCTAGAGTCATGCGTCAAGTGACAGGAGCATCTCCTCTCTAGACGAACAGCCAGATGCGTCCACTGACGTCTTACACTGTGCCACAAGTATCTCCCACACACTTGGAACGGCGGTAATTGAGACACTCACAGAACTGAGCACAAGGAACAACATTAACGAGTGACTAGTCAGGGTCACGCCTGTCGACGCTCGTCCAAACACCCCTGACCACGTGTGCACACATAAGCTCAATGCCTTGAGCTAGGCCTCTAGCTAGTTTTCTCCCCCAGTAGGACGCTACTGCAAAGCAAGGGAGCCCACGGGAACTAGATTACAAACCGTCTGTCAGGAACTGCCCCGCCACCACTCCTAGGTGGGCCAACACACTGGAACGCGTGTGTCGTCAGGCTACTACTAGTGGAGGCTCACTAGACATAGAGACTCCAAAATGTTGTGTAGTGGACAGCGGATCTAGAGGGGAGGGGTGAATAGATCAGCCCCACTTTTCGCAATGCGGCCCTCTAAACAGCTAGTTAAAATGAATTACAGCAGAATAGAAACTAGCTTCCAAGTATGCTATGATTCACTTAGAAAGATAAGCAAGATATATAATAATTCGATCCTAAGCATGCATCTAGAACGAATCAATCACACAAGCAAACCACACTATACAGGATTTTTAAGGTGGTTCGGACTGAATCCTCAGCCCTACGTCCACCCCTCACCAAAACCCGGTGAGGCTTCACTTGTGCAGCGCACAGAACCACAAATCGGAAACCACCGATTGCCTTCCTACTCACCACCTGGTAGGTACGTCAACCGTAAATTGGAACACCCACCAATTGCCTTCCTACTAACCACCGGTAGGGATGAATCACGACTTCAATGTTTAACAATATTGAAAATGAAACAAATGTGAAGGAACTAAAACAAGAGATTGAGTTATGAGTAAAAATGAATTGGCCCTTGTATGAAATGTTGATCAGCAACAAGGCTCCTCTTGGCTTCAACTCAATCTTCTTGATTCACCCTTGATTGGATGAATGTTCTTCACGGAGTACTGTTCACGTGAACAGTACCTCTTCCTTCAATTCTTCTCTCTTGATCTTCCCTTTGAATTTCTTTGAATGAATGAAGGAGATGATGAAGCTACCTTGAATCTTGATTGCTTCTTTAGCTTCTAGGAGTTTGAATGCTTGAAATATCACCTTGAATGAACTTGAAAGAACTTGAATAGATGAAGATGATTTCCCTTGAAGAACTTGAATCAAATCAGCTTCCTTGGATCACTTTGATAGCCTTGCTTTGATGTAATCTTCCTTGAAGATTGCTGGCTTTGATTTGAGCTTGATTCCCCTTTGATTGGATGAAGAACACCTTCACGAACTACTGTTCACGTGAACAGTAGCTCGTCTCCAACCTCTCTTGCAGCCACCCTAGATCTCACCAGAAGCTCTTTGAAGCATTAGGTTTTCCATCCCCTCAAGTGTTGGTTTTATAACCCTTGAATGGTCCATAGATGCCCCCTAGACCAGATCCAAAAATCATGGAAGATTAGGTAAGATTTGATTAAACAAATCCATGGAAAGAGGCTAGCCACGAGGTGGATTTCGAGGTCAAACAAGGCTGCATCGGGGCTGGCGGTCGACCTAAGGCTCCTGGCGGTCGACCGCCACTGAAACACATACAACCGGGCGATCCCTGGGAAAACCGGTCGACCGCCACTGGCTGGCGGTCGACCGCCAGCTGCCAGACCTGCAGCTGGGCGGTCCCTGGCTGGGGCGGTCGACCGCCCCTGTGCTGGCGGTCGACCGCCAGCTGGGCAGAGCCCGGGTAACCCCGGTTAGGTCCGTTGGCCGCACCAGCTCCGTCGCTTGAGTCCGTTAGCCGCCCGTTCATGTTTGTGGCATCGACCTTGATTGTCTTGAAGTTTTATTACTGAGTCTTCAAGCCAAATTTTGTTCCGGGGGCTCCGCCCCCGGAAACCCCCGCAAGGGGCGCTGCCCCCTTGACCCCCGCGACCTGACCGCGCAGGTCGATCCCCGTGCGAGGGCACAACATTGAGCTTTCATGTGCATATCTATCATGAACAAAACATCACATATGTCAATCATAAGATAGTGGAAAAGAACAATGACTTATAGTGTTTAGCCATTATCAAAACCAAGAATACCAAATGACTCATATGATCATAGATTGATGTCGAATGACCTAATTGATCACATGATGACTCAAATGACTACAGGGGCACAACACAAAACACTAGTGCTAAAGTACAGACAGGCTAAGTATGCACTATCGCACGTACTACAAAGCACCAAGCACGAAACACAAGGTAGCATACTAGACTGCCATCGGACTCAAGACAGAGAACTAGACTTGCTGACACAATGATCCTTGAGTCTCACAACTCGGGGTCAAGATCATCGTACAAAGCGGTAGCAAGCCGCCAATCAGCCTAGTCCCTAAGCAACATCACGGTAAAACATCGATAAAGGAAATGACAACGGATCACCTGATCCACGCCTCCGCATAACACAAACCACGGAAACCTGAGGAATCACCAAGACCCTCATAGCACATGGACACGCAAAATGAGGTAAGATAACACCTTAAGGCATCCAACATCATCTCTCGTTCCATACAAGACCATTGAGACAACCATAAGGTCATATGTCAACCACTGGATTACACCGGGTTGACCAGAACCAATCATGACCCTAAAATAGTACGAAACACTACTCGGTATAAGGGCACTCCCCGGCCACTTACAACATGGTCTTCGCCCTCATAGGATATCCAAGATATCCACGGGACAACGGGCAAACCACAAGGTAAGGCTAAGACAAACGGAGGCCAAATATCAGGAAAACAAAGCTCTGGGAAGTAAACGGTCGTATGCCAGGCCGCTAAGTAAACCAAGCAGTCAGCCATGGAACCGCTATCGTCACATAGAGAATACAAACACTGGGCGGTCAAGAAAGTGCCGCAGCAAGACAACCGGCCTATAAACAAGCCGTCTCACTGAGTTAAGCGGTCCAGGGCATGGCCGCTTCACTCAGAGACTCGAACGGACAAAACTACAATCCATAGGGGTAAGCGGTCTATCGCAGGACCGCAAGGGAGACGGTAGTGGTCGTCCGTATGACCGCTAAACCCGATCAACCCCCGAACCAACATAAAATAGTCAAACTGATTAGCGGTCTCCCATAGGGCCACTAAGGACTCTAAACGGTCAAGGCTAGGACCGCTAGCCCAACCGACTTAAAACTACTGAACCGACATAAAACGGTGCCTAGCGGTCATACACTAAACCGCTAAGGCCAGCCTGGCGGTCTATCGCATGATTGCAAAGCCAAACCGACATACACACCCCCTTTAGCAGTCTATCGTACGACCGCTAACGGAGAGTAGCGGTCAACCACTAAACCGCTAGAGAGAAGAAACGGTCTATCGCATGACCGCGAAGACCTGAACCGACCTACTGTTCGAAAAGCATAAACGGTCACCAAAGGACCGCTAAATGCCTGAAAATGGTCTCTGGTAAGACCGCTAAATCACTACGGCGGGAAAACTAGAGGATTGGCCGATCTCGGCCGTTCCACGCCTCATTCGCTCTTAAACGAAGGGGAAACAACCCTAATCCTTATACAAGCCTTCCACAGACCGGAAGGGATCCAAACAACATCTAAAAATGTAAGAAACGAGCGATTCCAACGAATCGACCCTAATTGAGTCACATGGGTTCCCGGGCTCACACCGGTCCCAAATGACCACCAATCACAACGAAATCAACGGAAAAGGAATGCAGACATGCCAGGGATTGAAATAAAACTAATTAGGCTAGAAACCATCGCCGAAAGAGGCGAACTCGTCTTACACCCCCAAAGCATGCATCGCCCAAACCGAAGCCAAACCCGATAATAGTATCTGGTCTTGCACAAATATGATCCAGACGCATATATGATATATCATATATGTCATATATGTATGGACATATGTGTGCATATCAGAAATGAAGAAAATGCGGATATGGTTGAATGGTAAAATTTCTCCTTGCCAAGGAGAAGATGCGGGTTTGATTCCCGCTATCCGCCCATGGTGAAGTAATATACTATGATAACCAATTCAGTATAGTTTAATACGATAGTCTCGTAGTTCTATCGTCCTATTTCTTTACCTCCCATCCAAAAATAAAAAGGATCATTAATGACTAGATAACATAATCACACCTAAAAAAAAGATTTTTGAAAAAAAATGTTGTGTTGCGGAGACAGGATTTGACTCATACGCGCACCGTTCGGCTCCAAACTGCGAGGAAACGTAAAAGAAGAGTAGGACGTCCATCTCCCTACCTCCACCGAAGTTCTAGCACATCAGAGTGACTAAACCACGCCGAAAACCATCAAACAAACCGAACACGCCGACTTTGTATCCATCGAGGGATCGCGCCAACGCCCGGCTCAATCCTTCGCCCCATCACGCGCCAGGTCAACTCCACGACGTCCCTGCCTCAGCCACCTCGCCACGGTCGCGCGCCCCGTGGAGAGAGGAGAAGAGAGGAGAAGAGAGGAGAGAGAACAGAGAGAGAGAGAGGCGACGTGAGAAATGAGGAGAGAGGAAGGAGAAAGGAAAAGAAATAGAAAAGGAAATTAGGAATTTTCCTAATTTTCGTAAAATCCGATTTTTGGTCTGAAAATGCACTAATTCAGAAAAATACGAAAAAATAGTCTAAACGATCCTCGGAAAGAATGCAACGCAGCTGTAGCGTCCTCGAGTCGATGAATTGAATAATAAACTCACCACGGGATTCCGTAACTTGTACGAGAGAAAAACCCACGCAGATCGTAAAATATAACTCAGGACCTACAAAAGTGATCCGAAACTCTCCAATAAAGATCCGAAAGACTCAGGGTCTTAAAGTCCTCCCCCTCTTACAAGAATTTCATCCTCGAAATTAAACGAGCTAACAAGAAGAAGCAGGGAAGAACAAACCCAAACACTAGCAATGATCACCAAGCTCCAGCCAACACCAACACCTAGAACACAGCAACACAAATCTCGAAAAACATAATTCAGAGGAATACTGCCAGACCATAATAACATGCACATGCTCTGGATCTCAAGACAAATCAATCCACAGAATGAGCACGGCACCCAAGTGAACACAAGTCCGACACCTCCGAAACAAGGGCAACGTCGCTTCCGTCTCGTAGGGAAAAGAGACACGACTCATGCCACAACAACAACTATCAACAACATGCTCGAAAAACACAACAGGTATCAACTTACGCAAGGAAACATAATCCTCAGATGACAGCTTGACAACATCGGCTTCCGTGCCAGGATCAACAAGACTGGCATGCAGAACGCCAATGACAGCACTGGACCATGAGCACAATCAAGTCAGTCCTCACTTAGATATTACATCTGATTCGAGTCGCATGCTAACTCCATCATGACAGAAGAGTACAGTAAAACCAACTGACAAGACCTCGGTCCACACAATGCCAAATCAGACTCATAGGGAAATCCTCCCAACTTGAACACGACCACCAACAAACAACAACAACAATAACAGTAACACTCACAGCATCCCGGCTCCGTTCTGAACATAGAACCACGGGAGACAACTGCAGGCTAGGTCACATCAAGGCACAATATCAACTGAACACACGACTAAAAATGTACTAGTCATGCTATGAATAGCTCACGATCAAGGACCCACAACAACAGCAACAACAATCTTGGGGAATGCATCTCGAGGACCACGATCACGTCCCGAGAGCACGACATCCAAGAAAAGGTTATAAAGGACGGGAAGGGTACTCAACCAGCAAATATGCCGACAGATTCCCCTAATCCTCACAACATGCCAGTGCCAACAAACATAATGTCTCCAACAATAGCACGACAACTAACAACATCAAGGCACACATAGCCAAGATGACAAACCTGCCAAGGAAACAACTTCTCAGCCATGCAGAATCTGCCAACTTCACAATCCTGAACCGTGGGTTATCAGCCCACACGCTTCCACTGCATGCTCAACACATGCACACAGGCATCAAGGACAACTCGACATCCGCATCTCAGTACACACTCGGCGCCATCGCAATATACGAAATTGCAACATAACACGCCTCGAGTACCGATCCTGCTAACAACCGATCACAAGTCACCAAAGTGCAAACCATGAAGAGCACCAGCTTTAGCACAAAGCACAAAGAATGCTAATCTCAGCTTATCCTCACGTCCTCGGATGATTACTGAACCTTCATAGCACAACAACCGCTCAACACGGCACATCGAACATGGTGCACAACGGCTCCCAAACATAAAATCTGGGTCCAAAGCCAAGCAACCGTCGAACAAAGGCAACTCAAGTTTAGAATTAACACAGTCCACCCTTAAGCAGACACATGATAATGGCTTCACCAAGACAGCACTTCCAAGGCTTACCTCGAAAAGACGCCACCAAACAAGAGGAGAAGAATCAAGCTCGACCAACAGTAGCTCACCAAGAAGGAAAATTTTAGGTTCACTCCTGAATTTGCTCGGGCATTCTTCCAAACAAGGCATCTAATCGATCACCTCAACACAAGCTTAACACCTCAGGGGCTGAACAAACTTCAAACTGGGATGACTAAAGCAACATGAGAATGTGCACGGCCATCACACCAACGAGAAAGTCACCAGCCACCTGAACAAATTACGGAAAACGCTCGAACACCGCACCACAGATTCACGCCTGCCGATGAACTTTGCCAAGTACAGCATAACTAAGACAAACACCATGGAAAAAGAAAAGCACCCCATCACATCTTGACGAGAGAAAAACCATCTCGTACAGTGCCAACACAGCACGCACAAGACCACAAACGTAAAAAAAGTGACAAATAACCGCAAAACCGATGCCAACGCTAATGCCGACAGCTGGCTATATTGGATCTTAAGGACTCTGAATACTGCGATATCTCAAATTCCCATGCACCTCACACACAACAGAGCTCTGATACCACCTGTGACGACCCATGCTCTAGATACCGGGTAAACCCAATAACACTTGGATCCTGCGAGGCCTCCCAAGAGCGGTAAAGCTCCGAAGGGATAAAAGGAGTGTGTGTAGTACATTGAAGTCCCAGATAAAGTAGTAAGCAATTAATATTTCAATGGTCAGGTTTGCTAAAGCAGCAAAAATAAAAATTAATTTTTCATTAACAGTTTAAATTAACAGAGTCCAGTCCAAATAAAGACAAGTACAGTCCAACAGAAAGGAAAACGTACACTGAAGTCGGGGGGAACCCGACGCAGAGAATGCTGGCAACACTGGCAACTACAATAGGCGCTCCGCACCACGAACCACGAGGAAGAAGAAGTCCAGACCTGAAAAGCAGGGGTGAGTCTCGTGTCACTGACTCAGTAGGGGTCACGTAGATCCCCACTGGAAACAACGCAGTAACATGCTAAATAGCGCTAAATAGTAAAGCAGGAAAGATAGGAGCAACAGCAGTAACTACAACAGTAAAGCTATAAAAAGCATGAGTAAGCAGGAAAAAGAACAGCTAAAGAAGAAGGGAATCCGTACTAGCCAGAAACACGGCCGCCGACCAAATCACGGCTCTCTAAGCTACTCCAAACATCAATAGAAAGGTGAACCGCGATCTCACCAAGTCGGGCGTTACCGATCCGTCGACCAAGCACAAGCTCCAAAGCTAAAACCTATCAAACAGGCGAAAGCCCTATAAAAGATTTACACAAGCAAAGGCACGAACATACACAACTAGATCATCGTGTACGTTACACAAGATTGGTCCACGAGTAAAGCCATATACAAGCTACTCCAGAACCAATGATAGAAAGACACGTCGCGAGACACGAGAATCACTAGAAGCACAGCCAGATGCGTCCACTGACGTTTTACACTGCCCCACAAGTATCTCCCACACACCTAGAACGGAGGTAACTGAGACACTCACAGAACCGAGTACAAGGAACAACAGTAACGAGTGACTAGTCAGGGTCACACCCTTCGGCGCTCGTCCAAACGCCTCTGACCACGTGTGCATAAACAAGCTCAATGCATTGAGCCAGGCCTCTAGCTAGTTTTCTCCCCTAGCAGGACGCTACTGCAAAGCAAGGGAGCCCACGGGAACTAGCTTACAAACCGTCTGTCGGGAACTGCCCCGCCACCACTCATAGGTGGGCCAACACACAGGAACACGTGTGCCATCAGGCTATGACTAGTGGAGGCTCACTGGACACAGAGACTCCAAAACACTAGTGCTGAAGTACAGACAGGCTAAGCATGCACTGTCGCACGTACTACAAAGCACCAAGCACGAAACACAAGGTAGCATACCAGACTGCCATCGGACTCAGGATAGACAACTAGACCTCCTGACACAACGATCCTTGAGTCTCACGACTCGGGGTCAAGATCGTCGCACAAAGCGGTAGCAAGCCGCCAATAAGCCTAGTCCCTAAGCCACATCACGGTAAAACACCGATAAAGGAAACAACATCGGATCACCTGATCCACTCCTCTGCATAACACAAACCACGGAGACTTGAGGAATCACCAAGACCCTCAAAGCACATGGACATGCAAACCAAGGTAAGCCAACACCTCAAGGCATCCAACATCATCTCTCAATCCATACAGGACCATCGAGACAACCATAAGGTCATATGTCAACCACTGGATTACACCGGGTTGACCAGAACAAATCATGACCCTAAAACAGTACGGAACACTACTCGGTATAAGGGCACTCCCCGGCCACCTACAACATGGTCTTCACCCTCATAGGGCATCCAAGATATCCACGGGACTACGAGCAAACCACAGGGTAAGGCCAAGACAAACGGAGGCCAAATATCAGGAAAATAAAGCTCTGGGAAGTAAACGGTTGTATGCCAGGTCACTCGGTAAACGAAGCAGTCAGCCACGGAACCACTATCCTCACACAGAGAATACAACCACTGGGCGGTCAAGAAAGAGTCACACCAAGACAGCCGGCCTATAAACAAGCCGTGTCACTGAGTTAAGCGGTCCAGGGCATGGCCACTTCACTTAGAGACTCGAACGGACAAAACTACAATCTATAGGGGTAAGCAGTCTATCGCAGGACCGCCAGGGAGACGGTAGCGGTCGTCCGTATGACCGCTAAACCAGGTCAACCCTCGAACTGACATAAAACAGTCAAACTGATTAGCGGTCTCCCATAGGGCTGCTACGGACTCTAAACAGTCAAGGTTAGGACTGCTAGCCCAACTGACTTAAAACTACTGAAACGACATAAAACGGTGCCTAGCGGTCATACACTAAACCACTAAGGCTAGCCTAGTGGTCTATCACACGACCGCGAAGCCAAACCGACATACACACCCCCTTTAGCGGTCTATCGTACGACCGCTGACGGAGAGTAGCAGTCATCCACTAAACCGCTAGAGAGAAGAAATGGTCTATCGCATGACTGTGAAGACCTGAACCGACCTACTATTCGAAAAGCATAAACGGTCACCAAAGGACCGCTAAATGCCTGAAAATGGTCTCTGGTAAGACCGCTAAATCGCTACGGCGGAAAAACCAGAGGATTGGCCGATCTCGGCCGTTCCACACCCCATTTGCTCCTAAACGAAGGGGAAACAACCCTAATCGTCATACAAGCCTTCCACAGACCGGAAGGGATCCAAACCGCATCCAAAAACGTAAAAAACGGGCGATTCCAACGAATCGATCCTAATTGAGTCACATGGGTTCCCAGGCTCACACTGGTCCCAAATGATCACAAATCACAACAAAATCAGCAGGAAAGGAATGCAGACATGCCATGGATTGAAATAAAACTAATTAGGCTAGAAACTGTCGCCGAAAGAGGCGAACTCATCTCACTGTTCCCAAAGCATGCATCGCCCAAACCGAAGCCAAACCCACTCATACGCGCACCATTCGGCTCCAAACTGCGGGGAAACATAAAAGAAGCGTAGGGCGCCCATCTCCCTACCTCCACCAAAGTTCTAGCGCATCGGAGTGACTAAACCATGTCAAAAATCATCAAACGAACTGAACATACCAGCTTTGAATCCACCGAGGGATCGCGCCAACGCCACGCTCAATCCTTCGCCCCATCACGCGCCAGGTCAACTCCACGACGTCCCTGCCTCAACCACCTCGCCACGGTTGCGCGCCCCGCGGAGAGTGGAGAAGAGTGGAGAGAGAACAGAGAGATAGAGGCGACGTGAGAAATGAGGAGAGAAAAAGGAAAAAGGAAAAGAAATAGAAAAGGAAATTAGGAATTTTCTTAATTTTTGTAAAATCTGATTTTTGGTCCGAAAATGCACTGATTCATAAAAATTTGAAAAAATAGTCTAAACGATCCTTGGAAAGAATGCAACGCAGCTGTAGCATCCTTGAGTCGATGAATTGAATAATAAACTCATCACGGGGTTCCGTAACTTGTACGAGAGAAAAACCCACGCAGATCGTAAAACATAACTGAAGACCCACAAAAGTGATCCGAAACTCTCCGATAAAGATCCGAAAGACTCAGGGTCTTACAGGGGGGGTGCTGCCAAAATTATGATGGTAACTCTTGGGTTCGTGTAACCCCTAATAGGCTAGCCCTCGGGGTCTCCGTCAGATTCGGGTCTTCCGGTCGTCGCATTCGGCCTCCCGGCAGTTAGGAGCTCATCCTGGGAATTTCTGTGGGTGATTCTCCACCTCTCCCCCGTGACCCTCCGGGATAAGGGGAGATGCTGTCGAAATTTACCTGTGATTTTCTGATTATTTCGTTTGAAATATTTATGTGACAATAATGAAAATAAAGAACAAAATAATAATAATAATAATGAACAAACAATAACTGCTAGGACTTTGTGGCATTCAGCCGCCTGGCTTGGGGTGTGCATGCCCGTCTCGGATTGAACCGTAACTTTGTTCGAGTATGAACTTCACACGGGGATCGAATGACAAATTCTCATTATAATAAAAGGCGATTGGGGTCTAAACAATCACAACCTCCAAATAAAGATGAGTAAAAATCTTTGAAGAAGGCCATGGGTTGGGCTGGATCATGGAAGGAGTCTGTGTGCAGTCTGGATACCCCATTACCTATGAACTGGCGTCATAACCTCTTAAGCCAACGCCATGCCTTCTAAAACGGCGCCACAAAATCTAAAACGGTGCCGCTAACCCCTTACTCGGCGTGGCTTAATTCGGCGCCCCATTCATTCCCCGCGACCGGATCCACTCACCTTCACCCGCGCCGTTTAAACCCATGCCAAATTACCCTGCCCACTTGCCTCTCTTTCTCCCCACCTCCACCTAAAATGGCGTGGGTTAATCCGGCACGCCAATTGGCCGCGCCGGATCACCCCCACCTGCTTCTTCGCTAGCTCTCATACCGGCATGATCGTAGTGTCAACTCCGCCCCGTGGCGTCGACTCGGTGTCAACCCCAAGCCCTTCTCAACTCTCCATTCAACATCATTGTGTCGACCCTGCCGCATGCCGAGTCGACTCCACCACCTCCAGGCCATTTTGATCACCTATGACTCCTCTGTCCTGCTCAAGAAATCTGGTTTTCTCTTCAATGAAGAACCTCATGCCCCTCCTTGCATCCACACTTCAAAGCCCGGTCCAGCTCGACTTATGGCTACCCCATAATAAAAGGACACTGGAAGAAAGATAATAATGATAAGAAACAGAAAATGGTGACTGAACGCATGTGTGGCTCCCTGCTGTGTGTGGCAATGTGGGTTGACCGAGTTTTGAATACCGGCTATTCCATCGTCTGTTTGTTTGCGTGGTGAACTTTACTCTCGGTCTACACAGTGTTCCTAAAGCTTATTCAGTTTGCTTACCAAGTCCGGTGTGCCCTTCCCGGCGACCCTTAATGGTTGATCCGAGAGGCGCACCGCTCAAATTCTAGATATATCCATTCGATAACCCTTGTCCTTGGTCAGTCTGGTGACTTCTTTATAGTCATCCCAGGAATCTTGGTGCGTGTTGTATATTAGCCCCCTCCTGATGCCTCGGCCCGGAGGAGATGCTGTCCGGTTCTGGCATAACAGAAATAACAAATGGGAAATTAAAATAAATGGGTGGATAAAATGACAACAATAAAGAGCTTGTCATGACAAAAAGAGTTTAAACCAATCAAAGAAAGAAAACAAAAAGAAGCCATCATGCATGTGCACGGATGTTGCATTCTCCGCCCAGTACTTGGAATTGGTTCCTTGAAATTCAACTCCACTCCTTGCCCTAAAATGCTTGTGTGCCATGACTGTCCGATATATAAAATGGTGGGTGAAGAAGGTCGAGTTATACCCAGTCAGATACTCCTACGATGCATCAGGTGATCTCTGAATCTAAGTTCTCTGCCTCGTACCACAGTCACACTGCGTAACAGATTAGCAATCATGAAAACCATGGGTGTAATAAAAAGGTATTGATAAAAAAATAATAATAACAGAATATATGTAAACAAAAAATATAATAAGAATAATAATAATATAATGTAATAAAGAAAATAATGAAATAAAAAACAAAAAATATAATAAACAAAAAATGAAATGAAAATGAAGCACTGTGATAATTAGTGACAAAGAAAAAGAAACAGTTAATAATAGTAATAGATATACAATAATAAGGAGACAAATGTCAATAATCAAACAATAAGTCAATAAAACTCAAGCCAAAATTCATAAGGAAATGCTCGGCTAGTGGCCCTCTCCCCTCTCCTCTAGGCCCCGTGCAAAAGGGGAGTATCAAGAAGGCCATCACGAGTCGCGCTTGGTCCCTGGGCATCATCCTGTCATGTCCATAGTCCGATCCCGTCTGAGGTTGACATCCTATGAATTTGATCCTTCCCATCGGGATGTTAATCCTTCTCCTTAATATCAAAATCGCCAACTTTTTGGCCGACATTTATTGCCAAAATTGATTAAAGAAATGAGGGAACAACCTATTCTCATTCACACATTTCATACTGCATCATTTTCACTTTATTAATTTATGGCTGTAGGGCCCTCAATATCTGATGATTAATCAAAGGTTTTCTCCCCTCCGGGGGGATGTAATTAACGCCGATACCTATATGGCGCGGCGAACTTTCGGTCCCAACACGGACTTCATATTCGTCTGACCGAGTCAGATCGAGCACATAATAAATTTGTCACACATGTGACTGGCATGCCTATAAAACAAAACAAAACCAAAATAAACAGATAACGAAAAGAGAGACCACGTGAAAGCGCATCACCAATTACTCAAGAAGATTTTCAATCTGATACTTATTTTATAAATCAGAAAAGATTAAATTTTCAGATTCTTCCATTACAAAGGCCTTATGAAATAATCCTTATTTGACAACATGGTTATTAAATTTGATGTCTTTAGAGTTTGTCAATAAATTTTCTACATTCATATCTGATTTCAAGCTTTAATAGAGATGAACCAAACTCTCACATTGAAATCTTGTTTAACCTCTCTTCATCTTACTCATTCAAATTCAATGACTCTTTCCGGAGTTACAGAAATTAGTATTGAGGTTAAACAAACATGATGATTTCTGATTAAGTTCCCGGGTTTAAGCAATTTCCTTTCTCTTTCAGCTACCATGCTTATTTTCTAATTTTTCATTTTCTCAACAATTTTTCAGGAGCCATCGAGTTCAGTGCACACTTTGTACCTTGAGGATACACGTTGTTTAGACGCCATTACCCCTAGATACTTGGTATGACTTGATGGGTGAGTAGGAACAGATCTAGAGGGGGGGTGAATATATCTAACCCTAAAGAAAACACACAATAGCAGTTTAAAAGAACTAGTGCAGAAATTAAATGAACTGCTATAAACTCATACACAAATTCAGAAGATGAACGATCCAACAATCGCGTTAAATCGACCAGCAGTAGTGACTTAGTTGAAGGTCCAAGATGGAGAGAGACAGATGAACAAGGCAGACGAACGTTTATCGAATCAAACACATGCTAAACCATTAGGCAAGCCTAAGCATTCATCTACTCGGTGATAAAACAGTAAATCATCCACAAGACGAGAGAGTTTTAAGGTGGTTCGATCTGTTGAAACAGGTGGTACGCGAAAATAGATCCAAAGGGGGGGTGAATGGATCTTTTTGAAATATTGCCCAACAAAAACTATGAACGAGCTTCTAAAAACTGATTGAAAGGATCACCACCTAAGACACCTAGAAATCAATTCTTCTATTAAGCCAATGAGCAAACACTTGACATGCTAGCACATGATCAAGGAACGACAACACGTACATTATCCAATGAGTTCAGGGTCCACCGAAGCTGACATCGAATAGAGTAAATGGCACTCAAGCTAACAGTGAACCAAGCCTGTGAAGGAGAAGGGAGATAGGGAACAACCACACAAATGCAAACCACTGCACATAGAATTTTTAGGTGGTTTGGTCCTTCAGACCTATGTCCACCCCACACTCAATTAAGTGTGGCTTCACTGCTGACTAACAGCTTGCCGTTGATCCACAGCTTCGGGGAATTCCTCCCCTACAATCTGCTAAGCGTTACAGCTTCGCTATCCAAAGGAATCCACCTCTGCTGCTGAGGATTACAGCTTTACCTGTCCAGAGAAATCCTTCTCTGTAACTGCTGAGGATTACAGCTTCACCTGTCCAGAGGATACCACCTCTACAACCGCTGAGGATTATAGCTTCACCTCTGCTGACACATAGCTTGAGTAACCAGAGTTTTAAAACAAAGCAAACGAAAATGGAAAACCAACAATTAGACTAAACTGTAGCTCAGGACAATGAGCAGATCGGCTCCGGTTCTGAACCAAGAGACCGATGAATACAACTCTCAGTTCCTTCTTCTTTCGATCTCTCTCTTGTCTCTCTCACAGATCTTCTCTTTTAGCTTGTATCTCTCTACCGCACACTCTAATTCTTTCTAACTCTTTCTGACCTTCTCTTCAAAGCCTCATCATTATCTTCGTCATTATCTCTGTTTACAGAAGATGAGTCTTATATATCTTCAGTCAGGGACCCACGAGCTCACCTACTTGGCATGTGGAGGGAACATTCCCGCCAAAAGATTCCAGTAAGCTTTCAATCACTTGTCCAATTCTGAGCACTGTATCTTCCCTCGTGGTAGTCCTTTTTCAGGGACGGCCTACCTTGGATCACCTGCCCTCATTAAAGATCTCGAGCAGTTGACCTGTTAACATGTCGAAACTTACGATGGTCAAACAGATATGAATATTGCATAGACTTGCCAAGAGAGTGTTCGATAGTTCATAAAGCTCACATGGGCAGATTTAGTATGCACAGACTTAATGCATACATTGAGAGGTTCTACATAAGCCATCAGTGTGCACAAAGAAGTATGCACAGACTTATTATGGCCGAAGGGCTAGAAGATGAACAGACTTCGCATAGCACAAAGATTAGAGATGCACCGACTTAGTTGCACGAAGTGCACGAGTGCACGGACTTTGATTTCGCTCGCACAAAGTGTGCACATACTTAATAGAGTATAGGACGAATGTGTGCAGACTTTGGGGTGCCTGTAGCGAGACATGCACAGACTCATTTAATGCATAAAGAAAATATGCACAGACCTAATCCCAACAGACATGAAACGATGCACAAACTTAAATGCTCGCAGCAATAAAAGTTGCACAGGCTTGTGTGCATGCAGCAACGAGAGTTGCACGGACTTGGTGAGCACACGATGGACTTGCGCCAAATGCGAGCATGTGTGAAATGCTACTTGCATCGAGTTCGGTCTTGCACACGCCAAGTGTGCACATACTTTGTGTATGCAAGGAACAAAAAGATGCACTGACTATGAGTGTAAACGACTAAGACATATACCGACGTTATCTGGCAGATAACGTGGTATTCACAGACTTAACAAAAAGGTGCACCGACTTTCTATACACTAGAGATAGAACACGCACCGACTTTCAATGCGCAAACAGAATATGCACGGACTTCTTATGCGACATATGCACGATGCACAGACCTTGTATACTGAATGACGCAACTATGCATAGATTTAATCATGTATGTAAAAATCAATTGCAAACACACACACACACACACACACACACACACACACACACACACACACACACACACATATATATATATATATATATATATATATTCCAGTCTTACATGACTCATAGATTGTAATTATCAAAACTAGGGTTCTAACAATCTCTCCCCTTTTGATGATGATAACTATAAGTCATGTATGATTTATTTGCAAACATTCATAACAAAGTTACCATACAAAATAAACCATGCATTCAACACAAACATGCATTCAACATAAACACACAAACATGCAACACAACATATCATTTATGTGTACTGTAAGAAGATACAAGGTAGTGTTTGAGTGAAAAATCACATTCAGCATTATCTTTACATCAGAAAACTGTCCATCAAACAAAACTGACCACCAGACTAGGAAAACTGTAAAACTATCTGCTCCTCTCATTCACACATTCCACCACATATTCTCACATTCCATTCCACCATAATATTCTCCCCCTTTGTCATTATCAAAAATGGGGAACTAAAGGAAATCAGTGACCTCGGTAACTCTCCTTGTCTCTTGGATGATGTGCAGAGCTGGAACCAGGGGTTGAAAGTCTGTTCAGAACAGAGGTGTGAAAGTCTCTAATGGAGTCTGACAGCTCGTCTAGTCTTCGATGCACTGTGCTCCCCAGTCTGTCCACTAGGGAGGTGTTAGAATCTTGTGTTGTGAGAGTTTGTTTAACATTCTCTGAGAGGTGCTATAATTGAGACTGGACAACTGTAAACTTGTTAATGATTTCAGGCTGACTGGCTGCAATTTTGTTCAATGTACTCTTTATCATTTCAAACTCAATCTTAAGATCAAAGTGTGGCTAAGAATTTACGCCAGCTTGCTGAAAGTTGAGAGTTGGGTATCTTGTATTTTTCTCACCATGTCACCAACTCTATTGTTGACACCCATAAGAGATTCCAAAATCTCTCGAACTGCTGCATCAATTTTTTGTTTAGCAGTCATAAACTCAATCCATTGAGTTTTCACAATCCTTTCTAGATGTTGCATTCGGGCATCTACTCTGTCCAGTTGAAGGGTATTGAACAGAAACTGTTTATTCATCAATTCATTTTGATTTAGCACTATCTTAGTCAAATTAGATAGCATTTGTAGAATGTTAGACTCAGCATTGGTTCCAGGTGAACTAAATGTAGAGGCACTAGAGTCTGGAATTTTAGTGTGGTACGCATGCTGCTGTTCTGGAGATGGAGGGGGTGGTATACCAAGACTAATTACTCCCCCGAAATGTGGACCATATTCAGGAGCTGGAGCAAAGGACATTCTTGGATACATTCTGTACTGAGGAGCAGGACCCATAACATATTCTTGTAAGTCTTCCTCAGCTACCCCTGGAGCTTGAGCTATTGGTTCCTCCTGTGGAACTTCTTCAGCAGATACTTGAGCTCCGTGTGGTTCATCCTCCTGTTCATTGACCACTGACTCTGTAATTTCTTCATAGACCTGTTCAGCAGCTTCTTTCATTATCTGTGTGATCATTTCAGCTAGAGACTCTTCTTCCCTTTCCTCTTCTTGAGGAATTTCAGTTCTTTCCTCTTCCAGACTTGCCTCTTGTTCTTGCTGGCCTGTATACTGTTCCTGTTCAGATTGTACACCAAATCTATCAAACAACTGGCTGATGTCTTGATCCAATTGAAGATTCTTGACATTCTTCTTAGTAGACTCAGCAGCAATTTCTTCTTGTTCTACAATAGTTGATTGACCTCTTTCATCTGACATAAGAGTGGTTTTTCCATGAGGAACTTGAGTTTTCTTTTTCTTCTTCAAAGGAGCTGGGTCCTGTTCATCTGACTCTTCTTGATCTTTTCCTAGATTGACCTGAGGGTGTTCACTTTGTTCTTTGGCATCTTTCACTTTACTGCCTTTGGATGATTTTAACCTCAAGTACTTGTTAATAAAATCCAAGTTATAAATGTTTACTTTGGGAATATCTTTTGATGATTCCTTTTCTAGTGGAATTTTTATTTTTCTGAAGATTGCTGTCAGATGAGCAGCATAAGGTAAATTTCTCTTTGACTCCTTAAAGGTGCTCATTATCTAAATCATTATTGCTGGTAGACAAATCTTGATACCCTTGAGTAGGCAGAAGAGAATAAATCTCTGAGAATCTGTCACTCTCCCTCTACCTCCAACTTGTGGAGTTATCATAGTTGTAAGAATATGATGTATTAATATCCTTAGAGGGGAAAATTTGCATGCATTGAACTGAGTGAGATATGTCTGTTTCCTTGGATCTTTGGGGTCTCTAGGTAGTTCTGTAATGAGGGAGTAGGCCTCATGCGGGTTTACATCAAATTCACCTTCTACTTCCCCTCCTTCTAGAATATGAAAGACTTTATGTAGAAAATACTTAGACAAATCAATCTTTACTCCTTTAACTACAGACTGAACCCTTGACTTTTCAGAGTCACACCTCATATTGCAGTAAAATTCAGCAACCAATTTAGGATAGTAAATCCTATGCTCACTCCATGTGACTCCTTTGATTTGTGCTCATAACATTTAGCCACATCGGTCTTCATTGCTTGAGGAGGCGGCGGTTGTTGCTCTTCTGTGCCATTCTTCTTCCCTTCACTCGTAGCGGACAGAGAAGATATGGTGGAAGCAATGAGGAGAGAAGGAAGAAACGTGGAGAAGGAATGAACGAGATGACAAGAGGGAAGACTGGAGAAGCAGGCTTGCTGGATGAACTTGAGAGAGGAGGACACGAGAGAGCGGGAGGTCGCTTCAGCTTCAAAGGAGAGGGTATGATTGTAAAGCAAGTAGGGTTACGTATATAAGAGAGACAGCCAACTTTACCAATATTCAACAATTAATACCCAAACTACCCCTTACTTTAAAATAAAATGCCTTTCTACGCGGAAATGCGATTTTCGGCATATGAGATTATATCTCAACATGTTATACTCCACAATTTATCCTTATGATTTAATGGGAATGAAATAGCATAATCAAGGAAATAACCCAGTCAAAGAAATCCTTAATCTTACTATCTCCTTTCATTAGCCAATTTCTGATTGAAAACCCAATTTTTATATTGACCTTAAATCAGTATAAATTTAATGGAGGAACCATTGGGTCAACTCAGGTTCTCGGGAAAGCCTTAAGAGATTAGTGCACAGAAATAAGCCTTTGTTGGTGGCAATCAGTGAGCCAATGCTCGCGGCCAATAAAGCTCTGAAGCTAGGTAGATACATAAATTTGCCTAAGTATGCAGTTAATTCTTCAAATGTCTCAAAAATCTGGTTGTTTTGGCATGACAGTTGTAACTTGGAGTTTATTTCCTCTTCTGCTCAGCAAGTCACTCTTGGTTTGAAAACTGGAAATGCTATCTCTGCGTATTATTCTTTTGTATATGCCTCCTGTGATCCTCAGCTCAGATTGGAATTATTCAATGAGTTAATTTCCTTTTCTGCCTCTGTTTTGGTTCCTTGCGTTATTGGTGGTGACTTCAATTGTGTTATGAGGCCTTCAGAGAAGATGGGGGGGAAGCCCCAGCTTCAGCTCCCATGACTGAATTCAATGCCTTTGCTTGCTCGGTAGGATTATTGGATGCTGGTTTTTCAGGGATGGGTATGACATGGTCTAATAACAGAACTGGTCCAGCCAACATCAGAGCCAGACTGAACATGATTCTGATTAATAGTCAATGCCAGTCAGTAATGCCCCATCTGATAGTTAAGCACCTTCCGAGGGGTCCCTCTGACCATGCTCCATTGCTGCTCCTTAGTGACAACTGCTCTTCAGGGCCCTCCAGGTTTATTTTCCAGAAAATGTGGACTTCTCATAATTCTTTTCTGCAAGTAATAGTTCAGGTGTGGGATCAGATTCAGAACCATCCAAATGCTATGGTCAGATTGTCTAATAAGCTGAAGGCAGTCAAGACTGCTCTTAAGAAGTGGAATAAAGAGGTGTTTGGTGATGTCACACAAAATGTCAGACAAGCAGAAATGGATGTGGAGTTAAAACAGCTTGCCTTTGACCAAACTCCCTCATCTGAAAATAGAAGTGTATTAAATGCAGCTAATGCAGCCCTGCGACAGGCACTCTACAGGGAGGAAGTTTTTTGGAATCAAAAGTCCCGTATCAACTGGATTGAGAGTGGTGACAGGAATACAACATTCTATCATACTATGGCTCAATGCAATAGAAGAAGGGGTCATATCAGGAGGCTTAAACTGGACGACTCAGAATTATGGTGTGAAGATCAGGATATTCTCCAGGTGCATGCTGAGAAATACTTTAAGGATCTTTTCTCCTCTGAGGAACACAATGTAGACATATCCATGTTGGATTGCATTACACAATCTATCTCCGAAGATCAAAACTCTTTTCTCTGTTCAATCCCAGATGGAGAGGAAATCTGGGCAGCAGTGTGGTCTCTCAAGGGTTCAAGCTCTCCTGGGCCTGATGGGTTTTCAGGTGAATTCTACACAGCAGCTTGGGACATCATTGGCAAAGATGTTATAGCAGCAACCCAGAGCTTCTTTATGGGATTCCCTATTCCCAGAGGTATCTCTTCCTCTATTATTGCACTTGTTCCTAAGGTGCAGGAGCCAAAGTCCTTCAGTGATTTCCGTCCAATTAGTCTTTGCAATTTTTCTTATAAAATAATATCAAGTATCATCTCCAAGCGGCTGGCACCTATTCTTCCCAACATCATCTCGAAGGAACAAGGGGCATTTGTAAAGGGCCGGTTCATTTTGGACAATATTGCTTTGGCCAGACAGATGATGATGGACATAGACAGGAAGGTAAGGGGTCATAATGTAATATTCAAGTTAGATATGGCCAAGGCCTATGACAGAATGGAATGGGATCTTATCCTTGCAGTCTTGAAGAAGTCTGGGTTTAATAACAGGTTTACTTCCCTCATTGGAATGATTCTATCAAATTGTTGGTTTTCTGTCAACTTCAATGGGTCGATGGCAGGGTTTTTCAAATCAAGCAGAGGGATACGGCAAGGTGATCCTCTAGCTCCCTACTTATTTATAATAGCCTCGGAAGTGCTTAGTAGAGGCCTCGCTGCCATGTTCCAGTCAGGAACCTTGAAGGGTTTTAATGGACCCAGGAATGTGGTTCCAGTTTCACATCTCCTTTATGCAGATGACACTCTCATCTTCTTGAATTGCAGCAAACATAATATCAGCTGTTTCCAGCAGTTCATAAGAAGATATGAAAAGAGTTCAGGTCAACAAGTAAACTCTGGAAAAAGTGGATTTACAGTCTCTGTGAAAGCTCCCACTGGCCTTAAGCAGTTCATTCACTCCATGACAGGTTTTAAGTTTCAAGCTGGTTTCAGTTATCTTGGTATTCCCATAAAGAAAGGCAGATATATTTGTTCTGATTTCAAGTTCATTGTGGACAAAGTCCAAAAGAAACTGGAGGGTTGGTAGTCCAAGTTCCTTTCTCAGGCAGGGAGAGCCATCCTAATTAATTCAGTCCTCCGTAGTATGCCAGTCTATTTGGCCTCGGCTTGTTTCATCCCCAAAGCTATAGTCAAAGCTATTGATAGCATCTGCGCCAATTTTTTCTGGCAGGGTTCTGAAGGCCAGAGGCGTCGGCACTGGGTGGCTTGGCATTGCATTCTCAAGCCTCGGACAGAAGGGGGCCTGTCTATCAGGGACCTTCAGCAAGTCCAGGTTGCACTGGCCACAAAGAACTTGTGGAATATTATTCATGGCTCTTCACTGTGGTCCTTATATGCCCGAAGTAGATTCATTAAAACTAATATCTTTGATTGTACGAAGGCTTTTCCTGCAGGCATGCCAGCTAACATTTTTCAGCAGGCGAAGGATTTTATCATATACAACTCTAGGTGGATCATTGGTGATGGGAAGGGAGTTAACTTTTGGAAGGATAACTGGACAGGGCAAGGACCTCTAATCAACACTATTGTGCAGGCTGACATTGGCAGGATTCTGAATAGGCCCGGGGTTACTGTCAGGGAAGTAATGCTAGATCCTCATCATGAAGCTAGAACACTTATTACCACTTGCCTTCCCAATATCCAGCTAAGAGATGAGGAAGACTCATGTGTATGGACAACCACTGCAGGAGGCTCATTTACAGTTAAATCAGTTAACAAACTTCTGAGGTCGTTGGGTATATCTAGAGATCCTTGGGCCAATCTGTGGCATTCTAGCCTAGCTCCGAGGGCTGCCATCTTCTTCTGGAAACTACTCCACCGTGCAGTGCCTGTAGATAGTAGGGTGGCAGAATGCGGTATACCTATGGCTTCTAAATGCAACTGTTGTGCCCAACCTGATTATGAGGATCTTAATCACCTTTTTATCAAAGGGGACTTGGCTGCAGAACTATGGGCATGGGTAATGCCTCTTATTAGCTCAAAGATACATCTTAATGAGCATATAACCATCCGATGCTGGAATATTTTGGCAGGAACCAGATTGGCCTCGGTTTCAAGCTTTGTGGGAATGTATGCTGTAGTTCTATTGATGTAGGAGATATGGAAAGCTAGATGCTCCGTTAGATTTGACAATATCAGTCCAGCTGTGAGAGTTATCAAAAGGAAAATCAGTGAAGCTATTACCTTCTCTCTGGATAAAATCTCTTTCCCTGCAACCATATCTACATTGCAAAGGAACACTTTGGCTTAATTCCAATTTTATCCAAGGTGTGTACAGAAATGGCCAATTGTTGTGCGGTGTAAACTGTCATCCTCCAGGATTACCTTGAATGTTGATGGGGCTTCAAAGGGCAATCCGGGAATGAGTGGTGGAAGAGGATGTTCCCGCGACCCAGCTGGCAACTTTTTAGCAGGATTTGCATTTCACTATGGCCATGGGCGCAGTCTTCTAGCAGAGGCAAGGGCCATTCATGATGGATTATCAATAGCTTTGTTTAGTGGTCTTCATGTGGATGTCATTTTCAGTGATTGTGCAGTGCTTGTCGAAGCAATCCGGAAAGGGGTGGTCCCAAGTTGGAATATCCTTCCATGGTGGAAGGAAACTCTAGATCTTATAACCAAATGTGGTTGTTCTGTGCGGCATATTTTTAGGGAGGGCAACCAAGTAGCTGATGCATTGGCCTCCCATGCCTGTGCCAATCACAACAATACTATTTTTTCTTGGGTCAGTGAGCTTCCTAGGCTGGCCAGGGGCGCCTTGAGGGTGGATAAAGCGGGGCTTCCTGCAATTCGGAATTATAATTAGTTTTGTTTTGAGTTAGTAGCTTTTTCCTTCTTCATGGCTGTTATAGAGATAGATAGGGGTATGCCCCGTTGAAAATGTTTTCTTTCAAAAATCAATAAAATTTCTTAACCACAGAGTCAGTCTGGGGAAGTGAGAACATTGTCCCCTTCTGGGGGATGGTGCACTTGACTGGCTCCTGACTCTGATGGCTGGTGCTTATTGAAAAAAAAAACCATATTTTTCATTGACCTTTTGCACAATTTTGATTGAACATTTCAGTATAACTGCATATTTTTACTCAAGGAAACATGTTGATCAAACACCAGAGTCCCTGGTTACTCAATGTAATTTACCTTTATGTTTCATAATTTTTGAACAAAGATAGCCTTAATTATCATGGCATGACCTCTGAATTTCTTTGATACAGATGGTCAGTTTCTCAAATCAAATGCCATTACTCTGCCACAATCAAAAAAAATTTAATGGCATATTCCCTGGTCCTTTGTCAGAGTTTTCTTTAGACATGACTTAAGGGCCATATAAATCTTAGGTTTCCTATCAGATTGGCTTCTTACTAAAAGCTTTCAGATTTTAGATGCCTTACTGAGTAATTTCCAATTTGAACTATTTTAAGACCATTGAGATATCATTCAGGTTAATTATGAGAGCTTTTCAGATAAGATTTAATATTCATATACTGTAGATCACATCTCAGTTAAGATCAATAATTTTTTTCTAAGTTCAGGGTGATTTCAGTAGTTAATTATTGAAGATAAGTAAAGGTGACATTGATCAGATATTACTCCCCCTGACTAGCACAATCTATGAATCTTCTTTGAAGATAGATGTGGAGAAGAGAAGAAGACAATGAACAAAACGATGTAGGTAAAGACCACTCATGAGTAGGGTTAAGACTCAAGGCCAGATAGCATAGATCCTAAAGCACAATCTTAAATACCAACATCAGATGGCCATTCACTCTTATAATCCAGCAATCATTCAGTCTTGTGGAAAGTTAGTGCATCCAAAAACTCAATCCTCAACCAATTGACCTCTCAACTTATATCAGACTCAAGTAGACTTCAAAGACTATATCACAACAGCAGTACCTTACAGCTCAACAAACATAAAAGACTGACAGTCTAAGCAGCAAGACATCATTAACCGAAACATGCATTTGATCTCTGATAAGTTCAACTCCCCCTCATAACGTGCATAGATATCAAATAATCACCATTTGATTTTCTTAAGGTACATAGATATGTATGTGTTCTACATGAGCATGCACAGACCCATATTTGTCATGACACACAAGACTGCACCGACTTCATCTGACTCGATGCAAGGGATGCACCGAGTTTGTATGCATGTAGCTAATAAGTGCTCCGACCTTGCTACACATATGGGAAAAGTCTGTACAGACTTTGACTTGCGTTTTATGCAACTATGCACGGACCTAGTGAATGCACACCGACTTGCACGCGTGCAGCCACAATACTTGCACCGACTTTGTGAACATACTAGCTAAGCATGCACTGATGTAATATGCAGACACGTTTAACTATGCACAGACTTGGTAATGCAATGTGCAAGTGTATCTATTTAATAAACTAAGAAATCATGCAGATGGATGCATCTACTCATTATCATGAATTACATTCATCAACCTGTATATAAAAAATTTGCATCAATTAACAGCATGAATCGGTGGATTGACATTGATCACAGTAGAGAAGCAATCTGATCATGTATGCATTACTAATTGAAAAGAAGACAAGAAAAACAAGAGAAGAGAGTGGGGTTGACTGACCTTTGTGTGCCTTGATTTTATTACCCCTTATTTCCCTCTTCAAGGCACACCTGCAAGTTAAAATCATTTTGTAAATTTGTTGACCCAAGAGCTCTTGGGTCTTGTTAGTTGAGTAACACCTCTGGCGGGTGCACTCCAGAATCTCCAAACCTTTCTATAATTAAATTCATAGCATGGCAGTCATTCACATCTTTCTTGATAGAATAAACATGGTATTTTTGTGGGTGGAAATTAGTGCTCCTTTTCACATCCAACACTCAAAGGCACGATGGCCAACTTTACCACACTCAAAACATGCAGGAGTTTTTCTATTAAAGGTAGTTTTATTCATAAGGAAATTCTTAGGTTTTGAACTACCTCTTCTTCCCAGGGCATCCCAACAGTGGGCTGCAACATGGCCTAACTTCCCACAGTGAAAGCATTGGATTTTCTTCTTTTTATTGAATGCATGGGGTTTATCATGAATTTTCCTAGCATTCAATTCATCTTGTTCCATTATTCTACACTCATGCATTTGATGGCCTAGTTTGCCACAATAATGACATGAAGTGATTCTTGTGTGTGCATGTGAATGAATGGGGAAATGTTTTGTAACATTTCATGCACTCGTTCATGACATTTTTCAGAACCAGATGAAATCTTAACAGCATCAGATGAAGCTTTGGCTTTCCTTTTACCTTCAACCTTTTTCTGTTTTCCTCCATTTTTCAGATTTTTATCTTGATTTTCAATCCTCTTAGCAGTAAACTGAAAAACATATATAGCAGAACTGGAAGCCACAGATTTATGATTTTTACCAACAAGATCCTTCTTACATCCACGATTATATCCTAACCCTTCCTTTTGATAACTTATTTTGACACCGAGGATCTTGTTTAGATTATCTTTTCCTTGAACAAATTTTGATAGTGAATTTTTAAGGTCCTGAATTTCAGAATTCAAGGAAGTGATATTCAGTTCATAGCTAGCAATCTATGTTTCACAGGAAATTATTTGGTGATGCAATGCATCATTTAGATTTTTCAGCTTATTATTTTCTTGAACAAGTTCCTGTTCCCTTTCAGCATCAGCTTCATTCAATGCACATTTTCACTTTTCAATAGACATCCATTTTTCAGACATAACAACATTCAGAACCATCAGACGTTTATTTTGATCTTTTAACTTGCAGTTTTCTTCAATCAATATGTCTGAATTTTTGCTCTGTCGATTCTAATTCCAAACCTCTATTCCTCAGATCTTCTATCTCTTCTTTAAGAGACTTAACCTATTGCTCTTGCAACCTAAGTTCAGATAGGAGATCATTATTCAACTTCTTAACAGAATCATAATCTTTGCATGCATTCTCACATCTTTTCAAACTATCTTTTAAATGGGCATTTTCACACTTCAATTCTCTTATTTCATATAACATGCTTGGAGAGGGGGATTTCTGTAGCCCATCTAAGAGCAGCCGAACTAGGTCCAGCAAGACCAAACGAGGCCCAGCTCATCTAAGTGACCGCCCCGCAGGGCCCACTTAGCATAAATGTTAGGGTGCTAGGCCCGGATACAGAGGGGGGTGAATGTATCCTTCTAGAAATATAGCCCAAAATAACAACTCAGATGCTAGGCAAGTTCCAGAATTAGGCTAATTCGATTGAACATAATAACAAGCTGTAGGAGCGTGCCTATCCAAGCATCTAGCGGAAGTAAATCAAGCAATCAGACCACTGCTCAATAGATTTTTAGGTGGTTCGGTCCTCCAGACCTACATCCACCCCTCACTCCCAACCGGAGTGAGGCTTCACTAGCCAATGCTAGAACCAAGCAGACTCAGTCTGCGAACAATTGCTGCCACACAGCTTGACCAGGGGAACAGCCTCCCCTCTTCCTCCCAACCGGAGGGACACCCAAGTGACTCCCAGCCACTTGGAAACCAGAGGTCGCAGACCTCTCTTCCTCCAGACCAGGAGGGACCCCTGGACTTGCAACCCGCAAGCCCAGAACCGGAGGACCAATCCTCCCTTCCTCCAAACCGGAGGGAACCCACAAGTAGCACCCAGCTACTTGCAACCGGAGATCAGATCTCCCTTCTCCTGACCCACCAGGAGGAACCCGACCTCAGTCCAGAGGATCGGAAGATCAAGGATAACCAAATGAAAAAGGAAAAATAAAAACATGAAATGAAAATAACTTCAGCAAACAGAAAGTTGAAAAATGAAATGCACAATGTGGCTCTCAACGGAGCTGACTGGCCTAGATCTGATCCACGATCCAGTATGAACAGATCTCCCTCGATCTCACTCTCTTTCTTCACTCTCTCTCTTTCTCTTTCTTCTCTACTGCACTTCTCTTCTTCTCTCGCTCTCTGTTCTCCTTTTCTCTCTTTCTCTTTTTCTTTTCTTCTGCTGGATCGAAGAGCTTTCTGCTCTGTTGTTGCTCTTTCTGCTCTCCAAGCTTCTTCTTCGATCAGCCTCCATCTGAAGATGAAGGCTCCAATATATACCAGCAGCAGTGGGGAGATAGGGAGTGTGCTTCCCACGCCTTTCGTTCAGAAGATTCCTCCTTGGATCACGTGCTCAGCACCACCTCGGGTCACGTGTCAAGTGCTAGCTTCGGGTCACGTGCCCATTCATCAGTATGCTCAGCAACTGGAGTTAGATGGCATCAACTCACTTGCTCCAAAGGGTTGACACAGCCTTCAAGGACATTCTACAGCAAATCTCAAGTCTGCTGCGTTGACTCCATCAGCATGCTGCTTTGATGCATCGGTGATCCAATGATCAAGTCTTCAACAGATAGACGTGCTGCGTCGACACTCTCAGCATGCTGCGTTGACGCATTGGTGTTCCAGCATCTGAACTTAGATGGCTTCAGCCCTCTCACGTTTCGTGTGGAGTGCATTGACGCATTGTGCAACTGCGTCCACCCTCTGGTCACCTTGTCGATCCATCAACCTGCTGCGTCGACGCCACTTGATGAATGCGTTGACGCACCAGAGTAATCCAGTAAGCCATTGGCTCTCCCTTTGTAACTGCTGCGTCGACGCTGCTCTATTTTGGCGTTGACGCAGTGAAATAACTTGTGAACGTCTCTGCTTCGTGGAGTTAACATTGTGGATATCAGTGAAGGATTCATCAACGGATGCGTGGACGCTTTAAGCTCCCAGCGTCGACCCTGTTCCCTTCAGCAACAAGAATGAAGTCCATAAGATTTAGGTATGTACATTGCAGTGTATATACTTCGTTGTACAGACTTGTGAAGGCGAATGCAACGTACAGACTTGCCCAATGTGTTGACCTCAACAAAGGAGGCAACGGCTGTATAGACTTGTGAATCCTAAAGGCAGTGTATAGACATTGAAGAACAACAACCAATGTATGGACTTTACAATGCAAACTACAATGTATAGACTTCATGTAAGAGCCCAATGTATAGACATTGAATTCGAAGACCAATGTGCAGACTTCAAGTTTAACTGTGGATGTACAGACTTCAGGTGTGAAGACCATTGTGCAGACTTTGGAGACAGCGGCCAATGTATAGACTTGATGCTTAAGGAGTGGCTGTACAGACTTAGAGTGTAGCTGAAGCCTTGGACGTTAAATGAGACGCTGAAGTCTGTATAGACTTTCCAATGTCTAGACTTGTAGATGTGAACGACCCAATGTATAGACTTCAGGTGTGAAGACATTGTGAATGCAAATGCAATGTTCAGACTTCATTGTATAGACTTGGAGAACCTGAATCAATGTGCATACTTGGAACGCCTGAAGACCAATGTATGGACTTGTATAAATCTGATGAATGAACTGAGGGTTCGACCCATCAGCACAAGGGGTCGACGCACCACAGACCAGACCAATGAATAAATGCAGCAAAGTTAACAGAGGCACCAAGCGTCAACGCATTGCCCAAGTAGCGTGGACGCAGCAGATCAAATATTTCTTACTGCTACCTCTGAAGTGCCTTGGCAGCGTCGACGCTGCAGTTCGATGGGTCGACGCTGCAGTATCAAACTACAGTCTTAAGAGCAACAGTAACATGACTGAACATAATCAAATATGCAATGCCATATCAGAGAGAATGAAGAACTACATTATGATCAGAAAGTATGCTAGCATGAAGACTCACACATTAGGATGACTCACAGTGAGTGACTCACATCAAAGACCAATCATCAAAACCACCATTAAAACCATCATCAAAACCACATGAGCACAACCATAAAAACCCAATAAGATCACTCGGGATCAAGCACTTCCTCGGTGACCATTAGGCTCAGAAGGCCCGAGCGTCGGTCTGGTCGGAGGAAGACCCACGCTCGATCTATCCCCTCGCCGGGATAAAGGCTAGCGCTCAGCGCCCACTCCGACCGAACCTCATCCGAGCTATGCCTATCGCCCGAACAGGGTTGGCACTCTTCCTGCTTGGGTCGACGGACGATTGCTTATCCACGCTGCCGTTGAGAGCCCTTTATGAGCAGAAGTTCACAAGGATAAGGGACCCACGACCCCTCAAGGCTATAAAGATCCCACGATGATGACGTAAAGAGCCCACGTTGAGGACGTAACTCTTGCCTGAAACTCCTCATCTAACGGGACTCATGAGGCCGGCGCACTATTTAAGCCTAGGACTCCCTCCAGCGAAAGGTAAGGCCAACACACGCCTACACTCCCTGAGCAGGAACCACTTCACCACCTTGGTGGAGAGGGATCTCATGCATCTCCTCTTCCCTCCCTTCATAGCTTCCACCACTGCTCTGCTAACTTAGGCATCGGAGGGTTTTTCCCAGGGAATCATCCCCTAGGCCCCCTGATTCGTTTCCCTTCTTTGCAGTTGACTGTTCGGTGATTATCTTCTCCAGCTCAGGACTAGCGCGAGATCACCCCTCTTCATCTGGTGTCGTCTGTGGGAAACGATCAAAGAGCTAGCATGGTGCGAAGAAGTACAGGGAGGAGATCCGCCGGCGATAGGGTGAAGGCCATGGTGGTGGGGGGAGAAGGCCCTTCTCAGGCCGCACAAGACCCCCCCTCCAACGCCAGCACCCCAGCCGACGAACCACCTCCGTCCGCAGCGGTAGAGCAACCACCCAACGAGGGCGCTGTCACTTTCCAAGCCCTTAATGCGAAACTGGACGTCCTCGTGGAACTCATGAGGACCCAGGCAGCCAGGGAAGGAAGGTCACGCGTCCCTCTAGAAAGCCCTCCCCGTGGAGACGTGTCCCAGCACACTGTTGGAGGTCGCTTCACCCTCCGAGGATGGCAACTTATTCGCAACAGGTCAGGATGACCTTTACAAGCCCCTCCTCAGGAGCAAGAGGCCTCCTCCACTCTGAAAAGGGGAAAATCTGGGGCACGCCGTCCGCACCCAGAGACTGAAGTCCCCAGGGAATGCCAGGACAGCCCACCATCGCGTCCCCCTAGCCCCACAGTGCAACGGCAGCCGGAGTTATCCCTCCGTCTGTGAGAGTTCGAGAGGCGCTTCGCAGAGCAAGAGCGCGCCTTACGCGCCTTGCAAAAGACCTCCCCAACAGAGGATGAGGAGAAATCCCCATTCTCCGACTATATCTTGAAGGCAGAGGTATCTCCCAGAATCTCCATTCCGACCTTTAAGCCTTACGACGGGCAGGGCGACCCGGCCGATCACTTCGATAGCTTCGACACCCTAATGACCCTTCACGGGGCATCCGACGCCATCAAATGCCGAGCCTTCGTGACCACCCTGGTCCAAGGTGCCCAAGCATGGTTCCGGGCCCTCACCCCCGGATCCATCCGAGACTTCAAGCAGTTTGGGCGAGTATTTAAGGAGAGTTTCACCGGCAGCGGCCCCCCAATGTCGGTAGCGGGGCTATTGGCTCTAAAATAGGCACGAGGGGAGAAACTTTGGGCTTATATCAACCGATTCAAGTCAGAAGCCCTGAGAATCCCCCGCCTGGATGTAGCCTCGGCCATAACTGCACTGATCGGAGGCACCCGGGACGAGAACCTCCGCCGTGAACTTGTCCTCCACCCTCCCTCGACCCTTGCCGAGTTAGTGACTCTGGCTTTACGCCATGCTGAGTGCGAAGAAGTTCTCAGCGCATGCCGAGGCGCAATCAGCTCGGGTCGGGAGGGGGGCAAGAAGTGAGCATCCGAGTCAAGCTTGGGCCAAGGAAAAAGGCGGAACTGAGACGGGGAGCACAAAGAACCGTCCCGGAAGTACGAGTGGTACACTCCCTTAACTGCTCTGGTGTACGAGATCTATGAAGACATCAAAGGCTCGGGCCTCCTCCGCCAACCCGAGCCAATGAGGTTGAAGAGCCGTAATCGCAGCAAGCACTGCCTATTCCACAGTGATCATAGGCATCATACCGGTGATTGCCACCAGCTCCAGGATGAGATCGAGCGCGTCGTCTGCCAGGGACACCTGTCTCGGTTCGTGGCCGGGCATAAGGAAGACCGAGGCGCCCCAGCGGAGATCGACAACGCCCCTCGCGGGGTCTACATCAATGTCATCACCGGAGGAGCTGCATCAGGAGGAGACAGTAGCTGAGGAAGGAAGCGTCATGCTGAGCGGGCGAGCCGAGCCATCGAGCCTCCCAAGGCCCCGCCAAGTGAGCCCCAGGTCATAGTCTTCTCCGACCAAGACCTGGAAGGGCTGACCACCCCGCATGACGACGCCCTAGTTATATCGGCTACGATAAACCATTGTAACGTAGATAGGATTCTAGTTGACAATGGAAGCGCCCCTGATGTATTGTCTTATGAGTGTTTTCTCAAGATGGGGGAGAATCCGTCTAAACTCCGCCCGATCCGAACCCCCCTTTGCGGGTTCAATGGCCAGGCCACTTATCCCGAGGGAGACCTAAGCCTGCTAGTTACTCTCGGCACCCACCCAAAACCGTTACGGTTATGGTGGACTTAATAGTGATCAAGGGTATGATAGCATACAACGCAATCTTCGGTCTGGGGATCCTCAGCCGAACGAAAGTGGTGTCCTCTACCTATCACCAAAAGATGAAGTTCTCCACTAAACATGGAGTGGGGGGAGTCCGGGGCAACCAGGCGATGGCTAGAAGGTGTTATAATATCTCGGTTGAAGCCACAAGGCCGGACGGGAAGAACAAGGGTCCACGGGAAGTCTAGGAAAAACCCGTAACATCCTAGCCTGGAGGCGAGTTGTTAACGATTTTCCTAAATGATGACCCGACCCTAGGAGTAAGGATTGGAGCCGACCTACCATCCGAGGTTCAGCAGCAATATAAAGAATTTATTTCCGGGTACATTCGAGTCTTTGCATGGTCTGATGATCAACTCCCAGGGATACCGGAAGAGATAGTGATCCATAAGCTCAACCTCGACCCAACCGTGAAGCCCCTACAACAACACAGAAGGAAGCATGCGCCAGAGAAGTAGATGGTCATCAAGGAGCAAGTCACCAAGGGGCAAAAGACTGGTCTTTTTAGATCGGTCATCTACCCAACATGGCTAGCTAACGTCGTCCTGGTGCCAAAAGCTTTGGGAAAGTGGCGAATGTGCGTGGACTTCATTGACTTGAACAAAGCCACACCAAAGGACTGCTATCCGTTGCTGAACATCGACCAACTGGTTGACTCAACCTCGGGCAACGAGATACTCAGCTTCCTGGACGCCTATTCAGGCTACCACCGGATCAGAATGGATCCGGAAGATATTGAGAAGATCGCCTTCATCATCGACTTTGGCGTGCACTGCTACACCCGGATGCCCTTCGGGCTGAAGAATGCCGGAGCAACGTACCAGCGGCTGGTCAACCATATGTTCGAGGGATAGCTCGGCCGAAACGTCGAGGCCTATATCCACGACATGCTCGTCAAGACCCCCAAGGTCGAGGAACACTTCGTCGACCTAGCAGAGACCTTCGACACTCTCCTGAGGTACAATATGAAGCTTAAACCCACCAAGTGTGCCTTCGGAGTAAGGTCCGGGAAATTCCTAGGCTTCTTAGTCACCCAGCGTGGGATCGAGGCCAACCCCGACAAGGTCCAGGCCATCCTGGACATGCGGCCCCCCACCTACACTAAGGACGTTTAGCACCTTACCGGGCGCATTGCTGCCCTCAACCGATTCCTGTCCCGTGCGGCCGAACGATGCCTACCCTTCTTCAAGCTATTGAGGGGGCCTAAAATGGCATTCGCTACGTTCGCATGGGACGAGGAATGCCAAAAGGCATTTGTTGAGCATAAGGAGTTCGTGGCTTCGCCCCCGGTGCTGTCCAAGCCCATTCCAGGTGAAGCCCTACATCTCTACCTCTCGGCAACTCCATCCACAGTTAGCTCGATCCTGGTCAGAAATGATTCGGGAGTCGAGAGACTGGTCTACTACACCAACAAGGTGCTCAATGAGGCTGAAAGAAGGTACCCCGCAACCGAGAAACTCGTGCTAGAGTTGGTTACCTAGACCAAGCGCCTTCGACCCTACTGCCAAGGGCACTCCATCATCGTGCTGACCGGCGAACCACTGAAGAGGATCCTCACTACGATATATCGTATCGGCCTCGCTCAGCCTTCAAAGGACATGCGCTCGCTGACTTCATCACCGAGAGCACCATCCCGACCGAAGAAAAATCTCCGTCCGCACTTGGGTCAACCTGGGAATTGTTCATCAACGGATCCTCCAACTATGCCAGGAGCGGTGCTGGTATCCTCTTGAAGTCCCCCGAAGGAGCAGAGCTGCAATACGCCTTGAAGTTCAATTTCCAGGCATCCAACAATGCCTCCGAGTATGAAGCCCTTATCTCGGGAGCCCGCATGGCCCGGCGGTTGGGGGCTGAGCGAGTCAGAATCCACACTGACTCCCAACTGGTCGCTAGCCAGGTCAACGGTAATTACAAAGCTTGGGAAGAACCGATGGTCAAATACCTCTAGCTGGTTAGAACCGTGGCACAACAGTTCGAGGGTTTGGAGGTAGTCCGAATAGCTCGGGAGGAAAACTCCCGAGCGGACGCCCTCTCTCGGCTGGCCTCCTCTCTTGACCCCGTAGGTACTCTATCGGTCCTTCTCGAAGAGCTAGAGCGACTGAGCATTGATTTAGAGCTCATGGCTGTTGACTCGGCCTCCCCAAGCGACTGGCGTACCCCCTATCTGTCGTGGCTCCAAGACTCTCAGGAGCCTCCCAACCCTCGGGATGCCCGGAGATTGAAATACCAAGCTCGGCGATTCGTCATTCTGGATGGCACTTTATATCGTAGATCCTTCTCCGATCCCCTCCTGAAGTGCATCAGTACTGACGAAGCCAACTGAGCGATCCCAGAGGTTCACGAAGGCTTGTGCGGAGCGCATCAAGGCGGAAGGTCACTCGCCAGGATCTTGCTTCGGCAGGGTTACTGGTGGCCAACTCTGCAATGCGACTGCTCGACCTACATACAACAGTGTGACCGATGCCAGCAATTTGACCATTTGGTCCATCAGCCCGCAATGGAGCTCATCACCCTAGCCGATCCTTATCCTTTCACTAGGTGGGGGATCGACATCCTTGGGCCGTTCCCTATAGCTCAGGCCCAGAAGAAGTTCGTCATCGTCGCCATCGACTACTTCACCAAGTGGATCGAGGCTGAAGCTACAGCTAGGATCACCGAGACAGTCGTGTGGAGTTTTATCTGGAAATCGATCATCTGTCGCTACGGCATCCCCCGGGTGATAGTGAGCGATAATGGCCGGCAATTTGATTCTCATTATTTCCGAGACAGTTGTGCCGACCTAAACATTCGCAATCACTTCACTTCGGTCGCCCACCCTCAGGCTAACGGGATGGTCAAAAATGCCAATAAGAGTATCTTAAAAGGCATCAAGACCAGGCTCGGCAAAGCTAAGGGTAGCTGGCTCGTGGAATTGACGAGCGTACTTTGGTCGCATAGAACGACTCCTAGAACGGCAACCGGTGAAAGTCCCTTTCAGCTGGTGTATGGCACCGAGGCCGTGATCCCGTTGGAGATTGCCAATCCCTCCCTCCGAGTCATCTGCTTCTCGCCCAAGGCAAACGACCAGAAACTACTCAAAAACCTCGACCTAGCAGCTGAACTCCGAGAGATGGCCAGCATCCAAGCAACGGAATATCAACGCCACCTTACTCGATACTACAACGCCAAAGTCCAAGATAGACACTTCCAATCGGGAGACTTTGTTCTCAGAAAAGCCGAAGCCTCTCGACCACTTGAGGCGGCGGGCAAGCTATCTCCTAATTGGGATGGCCCCTATTGAGTGGTCGAGACGCTCGGGAAGGGAGCGTACCGGTTATCTACTATGGAAGGAGAACCCATCCCTCGGACGTGGAACGCGACTACACTACGCAAGTTCTACTTCTGAATACTACAGTCGTGTAAGCAATATGAAATAAAACAAAAATTTCCTTCCTCTTTTATTCAAACAACTTGCTTGTACACCAGAAAGGCCGAAGCCAATACAATACATGTCAAAAAAGCAAAAATCCATCTGGCACCGCCGTACGAGCCCATCGCTCGGCTGACTTGGTTAACTTTCCTGCGTCCAGCCACTGACTCTGCCTCATGCCGAAACTGGCTCGGATAAAGGATAGTCGACCTGGTGGATCGGGTAGCTCAGAACAAAGGTGACAGAAGAAGGCTACTTTCCAAGTTACGCAAGGAAGATGAAGGGGAAGAGGAAGCCAACAAGAAGAAGAGGAAGGGATACAAGAGACGACCTCCTCTCTGCCAACTCTTTGGAAGGCAGAGAGTGTGGGCACCCCCCAAAGAGTGAAAAAGAAAAAGAAACCAACAGAGCTGGACGAGGAGGCAGGGGAAAGCCCGGAAAGGAGGGAGCTTAATTGGCTTCTTCCTCCCCTCGAGATGGAGTCGGCGGGTCAGGAACAGGAGTTCGACATGCCCCAGCATGTCGAACCTTCTTCCCGAGTAACCTCCCCACAAGCGCCGACCGGAATTGATAAAAGAAGGTGACATGCTTTCGCACGTCGAACCCCCTTCTAACCTGCCTGTCGGCCGTCGAACCCGCTTCAGACCCGAAGCAACAAGTTACTCTCTGCCTTCCATCGTCTGTAGCTTTGTCTTCCAGAGCATCTTCCATGCTTCAAATCTGACGGCACAACACTTCGTGAATAAGGAGGGAGGAAAGACTGTCAGGGAAACCCTAAGCGATGGAGAGGAAGAGACGCCCTTAAGACCTTTTATAGGCGAAGGGAGCAAGCACCAAGGAGGGAGGCTTTCCACGTCCATACAAGCCTCCGGTTCAGGGAGTAGTCCAGTTTTTTTGAGTCTTTTGCGCTTGATAGTTTTGTCCACTTTTCATTGCATGCATCACCTTTCATACTTTCTCCCCACGTTCTTCTTCATCTTCATTGCCATGCACACACCCACCTACGTTTTGACACCCTAGGGGTTTAAAATCCCCCAGGTATCCCCCTTTCCACTTATTCATGTTCATTTCACATTATTTTGGCATTTACTACACCATTCAGTTCTAATCTAGGTTATCTCTTTGTGTTTTTACGTCGTTTTGCAGGTCAGCAATCCCTAGCACGAGGCCCATCCCCTCTGGCCGGCTGGAGAGGGTGGAGGTTGGACCCTTTGCGACTTCTGGCTTGGTGGTCTTGAGCGGTTCCCTACAGTCTGTTCAAGGAGACATGCGGTGAAGACTGGACCGTCCTTCTTCTTCCTGCGGTCGTGCCAGAGCCGTTCACCTTCCAGGAGCGCTTCATCCTGCATCTTCTGCAGCGTCCTTGAATGGTCTATCGTAAGACCGTGCATGCCTTAGGCGGTTCTCCCTGAACCATTCATCTTCCCAGCGCTGCAGGCCAGGCGAGTGTCTCTCCCTCTTTCCAAGGCACGACGTGTTCATCACGTTCGGCGCTTTGGTGGCGATCACAGGTTTTGTTTCCTCCCTTTCCTTCTGTCTTCATTCGTTTCTCATATCGGATATGGTAGAATAGACATTAGAAGAAATGGACGGGAGGAGAAAATATATCTACACCCCCGAGCAAAATGGGGTAGTTGAGAGGAAGAACATGACACTAGTTGAAATGGCCAGGACTATGCTAAATGAGAACAACTTACCAAGGTATTTCTGGGCTGAAGCTGTGAACACTGTGTGCTACATAATCAACCGAGCCATGGTAAGGCCATTGTTAAAGAAAACACCTTATGAGCTATATCGAGGTAAGAAATCGAATATTTCTTACTTCAAACCTTTTGGCTCCACTTGTTACATCCATAACAATGGCAAGGTGGACTTGGCAAAGTTTGACCCCAAGAGTGACAAGGGGATATTTCTTGGATACTCCCTTAGCTCAAGAGCCTATCGAGTGTATAACTTGAGAACTCTTGTAGTTGAGGAAAGTCCCCATGTCATTATTGATGAATCATCATCCAAGGATACTAATGAAAAGTCTATCTTGCAGGAAGGAGAATCAGAAGATGATGATACAGAAAAGTTGGTAGAGAAAGTTAATACGCCAGGAGGTGAAGAACAACAAGATGCTGGTGAAAATCAGCAAAATCAGATTGAACTGCAGCTACCAAGGCAATGGACCTTTGCTAAAGACCATCCGCCGGAAGCTGTCATCAGCAATGTAGAAGAAGGAATAAGGACGTGTTCCTCATTCAGGGAAGTTGAAAATATGGATTACATAGCTTTACTTTCGCAATCTGAACCTCACTCCTTAGAAGATGTCTTAAAAGATAATTCCTGGATCATGGCTATGCAAGGAGAACTACACCAGTTCCAAAGGACCAAAGTGTGGTTCCTTGTGCCTCGTCCTAGAAACCACTCAGTGATCGGAACCAAGTGGATCTTTCAAAATAAAACAAACGATCAAGGGGTGGTAACTAGGAACAAGGCGAGGATTGTAGCCAAAGGTTATAGCCAGGAGCTAGGAATTGATTTTGATGAGTCATTTGCTCTAGTAGCAAGACTTGAGGCAGTGAGGATTCTTTTAGCATTTACGTGCTGCAATAACATTAAATTATTTCAAATGGACGTTAAAAGTGCATTTTTAAATGGCTATATTCAGGAGGACGTGTTTGTGGAGCAACCGCCAGGATTTGAGGATACAGAGCATCCAGATCATGTATACAAGCTAGACAAAGCTCTTTATGGTCTGAAACAAACACCCCATGCATGGTATGAACGGTTAAGTGAATTCCTCATTCAAAATGGATTCAAACGAGATAATGTCGATCAGACTCTGTTTACACAAATGAATGGTAAGGAAATTCTAATCGTTCAAGTGTATGTGGATGATGTCATCTTTGGCTCCACAAAGGATACTCTCAGTGAAGACTTTGCAAAATTTGTTAGAGGTGTAAAACATGTGTAACTCTATTGTTTTGATGATGGCTGACTATGTTTGCTGGGCTTATGTATAATATTCTTGTTGGTTCAATGACATCTGACTATGATTCATTAATATAGGTTGACATGCAATTGATAAAGACAAACACTCACGCATTTCAGGTCAAGCCCACACTAGCAACAATGTGTATCTACAAAAGATAAAAAGAATTCAAGTAAGTCACGGGTGAGGCATTAGGTTGCACAAGAAAGAAGGACCAAGGTTCATGCAAGAGTGCCAAGGAAAATGGCTAAGGAAGATTGGCGCACATTTATCAGATTTACCTTATGGCAAGACAAAGTCTATGCATGTTGATCAACAAGTCCAAGCATCAAGGTCAGAGCATACTCCAATCAAGGACTGAATTAGAAAGAAAATATCTCGACTCCTTCGGATGCCAACTCTACACATACTGCTTGTGTCGACATATCTGACAAATGTCTCGACACTTCAAGAAGAAATCAGCTGCTGAAGAAGTCATCCTCAAGACCGTTCAAAGGAATGTCTCGACACATTCACAGGAATGTGTCGACACACTCGTGGGTAAATCTCTGCATTTGTCACAGGTCCCGACACCTTTTTGGTGTTTTCTCGAGACATCAGCCATGGATCCCCAAGACATTAACTAAATGTCCCAACACACTGAGTACAAAGCATCGACACATCAATGTTCAATCGGCAGAAGCTATCTTCAAGGCTTTCCAATAGATGCCTCGACACACTAACAGGGAAGTGTCGGCACATCCATACTCAACCAGAACGAGTCTTCAAGGCTTTCCAACAGATGTCTCGACACACTAACAGGGAAGTGTCGGCATAACCATACTCAACCAGAACGAGTCTTCAAGGCCTTCAATAAGATGTCTCGGTACACTGCCAACAAAGTGTCGACATACCCCTGTTATTCTAGAAATTCTCAAGCCAACACTCTGTCAGATCAGTGGGCCATCCAGAGAGAGAAGAAGGTACCGTAAATCATTAAAATTAAGGTTTTTGGTGTCTGAACCACGGTCCAAGGTTTGACCCTTGCTCTACCATCTCATCTCTCTCTTGTCCACTTTTTGGAGTTAGTTTATGTCAGAAATCCAGCTGGAAGAGCCACTTCAGTCTATCGCAATGTCAGTCTTGTCTGTCTGACTGTCTAGCTGTCTGCTGCTGGAAAGAGGACACTCAGCAGTCTGCCACAGACTTGCTGTCGACCAATGGGCTGTCCAACCAGTCACTGTACGCAGAAGAGTACACTTGTGCAGAATGAGAAGACTACTTATCGAAGGGAAATTCATTGTGAATATCTGATGCTGTCTAAAAGGAGATCTGATCTGCTCCTAGCATTGTCCGTCATTGTACTTCCTTGTACTAAAAGCTAGGCTCAGCCAATGGAAGAAAGCAGGCCAGTGGAAATAATTAATGAGAAGATCTCCAAGCATCTAAATTAAGAAGACTCAGTCACTTCTTCCAGGTGCTGCCACCATCGAACATGAAACTTGCCTGGAAGACTCCAAGCTGTCACTTCAATCTGCCGCATACATCAAGGGATTTTTTTTTGGGAAAATACAGCCGGTGCAATGGTCCTTCAGAGACTTCTTGGCACCAATTTCTTTGGCGGTACAACTAGTGGTTACCTATTCATATACCAAGCCTCCTGAATAGAAGAATGGCGGCCATCCACACAGTGCCATGCTCTAGGCCTACCATCAAAAGGATTCCTGAGCAAGCATGAGAGCAGAACCAGCACTAGGTTGAAAAAGTCCAGTGCAGTGAGAGCAGAAGAAAAAGTAGAGAGCAGCCTTGAGAGAGAAGAAAAAACTTGCAATGTACCGATGTTTGAAGAAAATGATCCTTGGAACCAATCTTGTAGTTGCATCCACCAGCTCCTTTATCTTGATCCATTCTCTTAGCTGGTGTCTACAAAATCTCTACTCCTTCTCCACTGCACTCGTAGTGTTCACTTTCTATTTGTTACGGTTCTTCTATCACCAATACTGTTAGCTTTTACGACCCCTGTTTTAGGGACTGGGCTCCCTCTGTGGTTTCAGAGGAAGAGAGGACCAGATCCTCTGGGTGATTCAAGCCGTTAGTCAATGGTAAGCAAGATGTGTTGCTCAGTTGTGTAAGCAAGCTGTGTTGCTTAGCCGTGTAAGCAAGCTGTGTTGCTCAGCTGTGTTAGCAAGCTGTGCTGCTCAGCGGATCAAGCTGTGTGTCAGCAGGAAAGCCACACCGAGTTCGGTATGGGGTGGACGTAGGTTGTGGGCCAACAATCGAACCACCTTAAAATCCATGTGTTGTGTTGTATATCTTGTGTGCTTGTTCTATATCCTCATTTCACGGTTCGTGTGCTACTTAAGCTTTTTATTTTTTCGGCACACTCAAGCGTTCAGCTTGCACAGCATCTCATCTTGATCCTCTGGCTATCGTTGCTATCGTGCATCTTTTCTGGTGCCTGCTGCACTCTTGCTTACAGACACTTTGAAGCATCTCCTTAGTAGAGGTAGGTTTCACGATGAGTGGGCTGCTTTGTCTTCCATGTCCTTAATCGCATTAGCTACATGGGTCGCCTGCTGCACCATTGTTCACGGGTATCAAGGGGAAAGCCTTGACAAGGATTTTCACCTCGTTTGACACTCATGCACCCTAGTGATCATCTATGCTCTCACACACTAAGCAAATTATTTCACACTCAGATTCTCTGATTTAATTTCTTTTATTCGGATCTGTAGTAGGTGTGTCGACCTCCCACTGGGAGTGTCGATTCTATTTTGAACTGAGCATCGTGCCTCAACATTGCTACTTGCTCCATTATTATCTATTCTGCTATTCTGTGTGTCTAAGTGTTTTATTGGTCAATAGAAGTGTTTCATGTGTTAGGGTGTCTTGTTTTAAATAGGCCATAGTTATCAATAGGATCTATTCAACCCCCCTTCTAGATCCAACTGCACTCCTTGGGACCCAACAAAATTAATGCAAAGTGAGTTTGAAATGAGTCTTATGGGAATGTTAACTTTCTTCTTGGGATTGCAGGTGACACAGACGACTGATGGTTTATTCATAAATCAAAAGAAATATGCTATGGAGCTGCTCAGGAAATTCAAACTATCTGAAACAAAGCCACAACCAACTCCCATGTCTACATCATTAAAGCTTGACCATGATGAGAAAGGTAAGACTGTTAATCAAACCCTTTTCAGAAGCATGATAGGATCCTTGCTGTATCTGACTGCCAGCAGGCCCGACATTCAATATGCAGTATGCTTATGTGCAAGATTTCAATCGAATCCTAAAGAATCTCATATGTCGGCCGTGAAACGCATCTTCAGATATATTGCTGGCACTTGTGAACTAGGATTATGGTTTCCGTGTAGTTCATGTCTTGAATTGGTTGGTTATTCCGATGCCAATTACGCGGGTTGCAAATTAGATCGGAAGAGCACAAGTAGGTACTACCAGTTCCTTGGAGGTTGCTTGGTCTCATGGGCTTCCAAGAAATAAAACTTCGTGGCATTATCAACCGCCGAGGCCGAATACGTGGCCATAGGAAGTTGTGTTGCCCAAGTGCTCTGGATACAACAACAATTGATTGACTTTGGCATCACACTTAAAAACACATCCATCCTTTGTGATAACACCTCTGCTATAAATCTTTTAAAAAATCATGTGCATCATTCTCACACTAAGCATATTGAAGTTAGGCACCATTTCCTGCGTGATCATGTTAGCAAGGGTGATGTCGTAATTCAGTTTGTTGATACTAATAACCAAGTTGCAGATATTTTCACTAAACCTCTTAATGAAGATAAATTCACTTCTTTTAGGAGAGAATTGGGCATTTGTCGTTTGGAAGGTTAGTGTATGTCTTGCATTGGTTAGTCTCATCTCATGCATTTGCATTTACTTCACCTCTCTAGAAGATCTTTGCATTCGTAGTTTTCTTTGGTCATGCATATGCATCATGTTAATGTATGTATTATGTATTAATTGCTTGAATGTGGAATGTCAGTGCATGGTGTGTGCTTCTTTGTATAAACCTAAATAATGCACTCCTTGGCTTTCTATGTCCTCATACTTCTTGTTAAATAAAAGCACAGCCACATGGAGGAACGGGGTGACACAAGGTCCGGGAAGGTTGGAATTAGTCATTGGTGTGTGTGATTGATTATGTTTGTGAACATCCCCAAAATGACAAACCCAAGCATTTTATCATATGAATTGCTATATTCATTCCTAAGTCATTTGGGTATCAAGCCTTGTTCCTTAGAATTCAAAAATTATGTTTAAACACACTGATGAACACTTCTTATATAGCAGACAGGGCGGTGTCGACACTTGGTGTCGACACCCCTCTCTGATCTCTTATTTTTCTTGGCAGGCAGAACTTGGTAAAATCGGTGTCGACACCGTCCGGTCGCGACCCGTTCGCGAACCAATTCGTGGGGTTCGAACCCCATTCGAACCCGTTCGAACCCCCTCCCTTTCTTGCCCTAATTCCCCTACTCAACCCGTGCCGCCCTCATTTCATCCCCACACCCCTTTCTTGCAAGCACACAGCCCTCTCAAGACCTAGTACGTGCGGACATCACTACGGCACCCGCGACCTCCCCTTGCTGAGCATCCGTGGCCGCCTCATTCGGCCATCGTCCCCTGGAACGTGGGTGTATCGTGGAGAATCCGTCCGGTCGAGGTAAGGGATCCCTCGTTGAACAGAGTGATCTATTTCTTGCTCCCTTCATCTCCCTTCGAAGTTGGTTCCAATGGCTCCAAAGAGGCATGCATCCGGCAAGGAAAAGATTGAGGAATCCCGCAGAAAGAAGGAAATCAGGGCTAAGACTGATGAACATCATGCCCTCCAGCAGAAACCCACGCCCGCACAATTTAAAATGATGGATAGAAAAGTTCTTCGACCACGGGCTGTTGATTTTCAAGATCTGCACAATGCACTTCCAAAACTGCTACCGTTGATAGAGGCTCAGCCAAATTTGGGTACATTTATGTCTAATCATAGAAAAATTTACCATTCACTTGTCTTCCAATTTTATGGTAACATGGTTGTTAGAAAGAGCCTGTATACTACTGTCGTCAATGGCAAAGTTATCACTCTTACAAGGAAGTTTCTCGCATGTGCATTTGATTTACCTGATGCTGGTGACACCTATGAGCATGCAATGCATGCCGAACATGAGGTTTATGAGATAATGACAGGAGAAGCTATGGGGGACAGGTCCGTAAGTGGCCTCAATGCAAACCATTTCCCCCCTCTCCAGCGCATTCTCCATCACATGCTGACTACCATACTACTTCCCAAGGCTGGTGGAATAGAAAAGGTCACCGATCAACAAATGTTTCTTTTATATGGACTACAGCAGCAAGAGCCCATAAATTTCCCTTCTGTTATACTTGATCACATCACAAGATGTCCCCAAAACCGGAGTAGAACTCTCCCGTATGCAGCCGCCTTAACTGTTGTCTTTCGTGCGGTCAACATTTCACTCAAAGATGAGCCTTGTCAAACACTCCGGGAAGCTGACATTTATACTGTTAAATCGGTTTGCAAGAACATGGGTTATGTACAGAATGCTCAAGGACGCTTAGTTCGAACACTCAAAGCTGTGCCAGAAAAGGATCCCGATGATGCTTCGGATGATGAAGAGGCCGATGCTCAACATGAACAAGGTGGCACCTTCGGAACTCATGCAGCCTCCACGGACATCTCTGGTTTACAACTCTCGATGGAGACTATGGGTGGTGAGGTGGGTCACCTCAGGGAGACGGTGGACGTTCTTACTCAAGATGTGGCGGAATTGAAGCTTCATGACACCACGTATCTACAGGAATTTCAGTCTATCAGTACCTCTCTTGATGCTCTAAAGACTGCCATGGAAGCTCAAATCGCACAGTTCACTACCATAGTTGATTACATTCGCCGTCCACCTACTCCACCTTCCTCCGGATCGGAATAAATCATGTTGTGACATGTTGGCATTGCTATTTGTGCCCCGGTTCCCCCTTATTTTTGTTGATGTCAAAGGGGGAGATATATGTATCTCTATGTTGCTACTACTAGGATACTTATTATTAGGTTGCTTACTATGTGTGTTTTGCATGATTGCATGCTTGCTTGTTCACATGCATTTAGTGAGCTTTCAACTCTTTGCATCTAGTCTAAGAGTCTTGTTTAGTCATTTCATAGCATGGCATGCTTAGTTGTGGTGTCCAGGTGTTTCATGGTTCAACTATCTTCCAATGAAATTGCTACTTTTGGCTGTGAAGTTATTTTGATGTTGTTGCCATTCTGTTCAACAAATATGAAAGCCTGTGGGTCAATGCATGAATGTTCAATAAATTTCATGATACGGTTATCTTGGTTGCTTGTTATACTGTCACTTGGATTGCACTTTGATCCTTTCATCACTTTTATGCTGATCAATCTCATTTTTTGAACAGTAGCACATAGCATTTTTGTCATCATCAAAAAGAGGGAGATTGTTGCTCCCAAGATTATGATGTGTGGCTCAAAGCATTTTAATGATGTCAAATGCAATGTTGCTAAATGGCTTAATGATTAAATCTTATTGATTCGATGAGTCATGGTTTATGAAATGGGCATGTTCATGATTCATTGTTGGTTTGTGATTTGAAATCCTTCATCACTGTGTATTAAATTGTTGATAAAATTGTCATGCGAATTTGGAATAATCATGGCGGAACTGGTTATAACTTCTAAGCACTTGGACTTGCCGATCCAAGACAAACTCATTGAAGTGATGCTATACTCTTATGAAACACTTGACAATGGTTTTTGGAAACCCGTCGGTTGAGAAAACATTGCTACTTGTGTAAGTTTATCACAGGGTCTCAATTCAAGTGGTTCGGATTGGTAAAGGTATGCACTCACATATATGTGCTAACCTGTGCATGAAAACTGGATTGCAACGTTAAACTCTTCATGAATGGTCAATGGAGTACATATAAATATATGCCTTTCCATCCCATAGGTTAGAACATGGTAAAAGCCACAAGCGTAAGCATCTTTTATCATTCATAGGTTCATGACATAATGAAAAATGCATGAGCGGATTTGTACTATGAATGCCTATACAAATCTAATTTTCTTGTGGTGTTCTTGCAGGTAGGAAGGACTTCTAAATACCCCATTTATAATGGAAAAACCCCGGTGAGGTTGTATGTTTTATTTCTAGTTCATTGAGCATTTTTGGTCTCAAGCAGGTGTCGACACCATTTTCTCAATGTTCTGCCCAGTTTGAATTTCCATCAGTCAGGAAGTTGGTGTCGACACCTGGTGTCGACACCCACTTGACTTTGAACTGGCCAGCAGTTTTCTGCTACGGGCCATGACCTGGTGTCGACACCACCTGTGAACTGCCCTGGCAAGCAGTTTTCTGCTTTGGGCCTTGTCCTGGTGTCGACACCATCTGTGGAATGCACTAGCCAGCAGTTTTTCTGCTATGGCCCTGGCCTTGGTGTCGACACCTGGTGTCGACACCTCTGCGCAGCCGCGATTGTGGACTTTCACATCCACGGCCAAGATGTCAAACCAGTCTGATCCTTCAGCCTCAAATCACTCCTAGATTTGTTGATCTGGTCCCTAGGGTGTCCCTTGACCGATCTGGAAGCATAAAACCATCTCCTTGGGTCAAAAACCCTAATCAAGTAGTGAGATCTGAAATAAGTGTTTGCTCTCTAACCCTTGTGAGTGCAGGACGCAGGCAGCTGCTCTAGGGCTTCTTCCACATCGTTCTGAGCGTGAATGTAAAGGGAAGAACGAAGTTTCCAGTCTCAAAATGTTCCTCTGCTGCAAGCTGCATTGAAATCCAAGATACAACCATTGTCCGTGCAAGAATCGATCATCCTCCTTCAAGAACGGACTTCATCCTGCAAACGTGTTCAAGTACATTCGAAGGAGAGAAAGGGGGAGCTCTAATCACTACAAATCTTCTCTATTCTAATCTTCTCCAGTCTTTTCGGATTGAGTTTGAATATTTGTTGTAATCTTTGAACTTATTGAACCGCATCTATGTGTGTGTGTGCTCATGATCATTGATATGAGCGTGTGTCTGAGTGTGGTGGCCAAGATAGGCTGTCGTGTGTGTGTCGGCTGTTGTTACAGCGTGTGTGTGGCTCACCTCATAGTGGAGCATTAATCCTCACATGTGAGGGATGGGCGTAGGGGACACGTTTGTGTACCCGAACCACCTAAAAATCCTGTGCCTTCTGTGTGGTTTGTTCATCGTGCATTGTAATGAGTGGGCTTCAGGCTTGTAACGAGTGGGCTTCACGCTTAGCTTAGCGATCTCAAACTCCGTCATAGATTTCATACTTTCATTTACGAGTACTCTCGAGAGAGATCTTGTTCGGGTAAGGTTGAGTGTTTGTGGAACTAGAACTCCTTCTAGTTTGTGGCTTTTATTCCAACTAGCATCTCATTTAGTAATTAATTTTTATTTGGCCAATCAATTCACCCCTCCCCTCTTGATTGCCACCATTCGGGACACAACAACATAAAACTAGGAATACGCATGATATAGATAGTCAAAATTGGGCGAAATAGGTTCAAAAGAAAGCTAAGGATGAGATCTATCTATCCATGTTATGTAATTAGATTGGGCCTGAGAGAAACCTACCTTAATCGAGGAAGAGAAGAAACGACGCGCTCGTCGGAACCCTAATACACGTCACCACCAAACGCCCAAATTCACCTAAGTTCGACCACGATAGCCCGCGTCACCAGTTGGAACGTCAAATAGGGTTTCAAGGTCGACAAAGCCCTCTATTTATAGTGTACAAGGAGGCTTCTAGAGATCGATTGGACTCAAGAGTCCAAGGAAGAAAAATTGGCGAAAATCTCACACCTTGATCAAATCCACGCCGCCGCCGCCGCCGCCGCTGGAAGGCTCTAGAGTCTAGGGTTTCGAAGGCAAAATGGGCCTCTAGGGTAGATCTATCCATTCAGCCTGGTTTGGGCTCGATTGATTAAGAATTGGGCTCCAATTTGGTCATTTAAGATTGATCTATTAAAATAACGAATTTGGCCATTAATTCCTTAATCTAGCCTTATTAAATTTTTATTAGGGGTCGGCCCAGTTGACAATATTATTAAACACTTTGTTCTATACAAGAATGTATTTTTTTTCATATTTTTAGAAATTAGTCAAAACTTTGGCCTACGGGTAAAATTCAATTAGTTTAATTTATACCTATTAAATTCAAATCATCATAAAAATTCGATTGCATCTTGGAATATGAAATTCCTTTTATGGTGATTGTAGAAAAATAATTATTTTTATTATTGATATAATTTGGCCACTTACAAAATAAATAATATCCTTTAACTAAGAGAATTATTAAAGTCATTAAATGATAAATTAATTTAGAAAAATAACTATTTTAATCTTTTCAAATATACCGGCCTTACTCTTACGTCGGGTAATTATTCCTTCATGTTTTCAACAACACACTTTTCATATATTTCTTTTTATCATAAGTTTACTTCAATATATATTTCAAAATTTTAATTTTATATTTTATTATTTAACCGGGGTGTTACATGGACCTTTACTCACAACACGCCATATCATGTGATCCTGGGCACGCTGAAAAAATTCCATTCGGTTCTTCCAATACAGATAATTAGTTCCATCAAAAAATGGCGGTTTGTTGATGGCCTGGCCCTCAACTATGTAGTTGCGAGGGACATTCCCATCGGATCTCCTTGGGTCGTTAGACCACATCTTTAGGGAACCCGCTCTGATACCAACTGTTGGACGGTATGAGAGGATCTAGAGGTGGGTGAATAGATCCTATACCAAGTTTTTGGATTAAACAAACAAGCTATAGAAGATAGCACTATGATTATCACAAGCAAAGTCAAGCGGTGGAATAACGGAGTAAAGAGATAAGAGATACTCTTGACAAAACAAGCCACCTGTGAAGAGAGGATAGGAGATATGGAAAGCAAACCACAACATAAGGCTTTTACGGGGGTTCGGCTACACCTCGGCACACCTACGTCCACCCCTCACCAATACGGTGAGGCTTCCACTCTTTGGGCAAAAGAAACACACACACACACGCTGGAACCCAGCACCACATGGAGACTAACTCCACACACACACACACACACGAGGATAGGTCCTCAAAGCACACGGGGAAGAGATCCCACAAGGAAGGAACAAAAATAAAATAAGAAGACAAACCCACACATTATGCAACTGCAGCTTATGTCACGCCCCGAGCCTTTATTACAGCGGAAGACTAGCTCGAGGAACGTGAACAGTCGGCATGGTAAGCCTATTGCGAGCAAGAACGATCAGAGCGCAAGACAATCACACATAAAAATGTAATTGCACAATAATTTACTCAAACTCCAACTTTATTTCATCAGATCAAAATATTCAAATACAATAACTTTTCAACCTTCTTCAATCCATCAGACTCAAAAAAAAGGAAAAATTACAAGACTCGATCTAAACAATATTGACTTTCCTAAGTCTTCACTCTCATTTTGATATGACTTTCATTCGCTCTCGGACCTGCTACTTGTATAACTCGAATCCGAATTCGAATCACTTCCATCTCCTGAAAAAGATTAGAAATAGGTAATGAGCACACTTGCCCAGTAGGTATCTTCGCATCAACAAGAAGGCACTATTAAAGTGATTAGTATTTTAGCTCTAAAGAAAATAAAGTGAAATCATGTGAATGCGATAAATCATATGTAAATAACCAAGGTAACAAGACGATCATGTAAGATAGAATGAACAAGTATGAATTAACAAGAATGTATCAAGAACATGATATGGCCTTTCATGAACAAGAATGTTTCGAGAATGTACTAGCAAACCATGTAATCATCACACAAACATCTTTTGCTTATGAGCAAGTATTTGGTGAATTTCTGTGGAATATCATGTAATAAGCAAGATAGTCATGTACGTATATCTGTCGTGCTTTGTAGATTTTCACTTCACGAGCCGTGGATTTTCACTTATTTATAAAGAAAGTACTCCCAGCATAATGCGACGCCAGTAGCATCATACCCCATGGTTTACAATATATTTCCGATAATCAGCCGAGGGGACTAGCATAGAGCCCTTGAACACAATCAGTGCTCGATCACATCTTCAAGTATAAATCAAGTTACTTCCACGTTTCAAGTAATAAAATATGGCCAGTAATATAACAAGTTCAATAAGTTCATGATAATAATAATTCAATGAATGAACGCTTCAATTAAGAATGCGAGGGATCAAGAAATAGTTAAAACAAGGTTATGCTCATGGAAACAATTCGATAGAATAACAGTACATTCCTTATCTTTCATAATTTAAAATTAAGTATCTTGAACAATATGACAAGTCCTAGACCATCAATAATCCATCTAGGAACTTTGAAATATTAACCCTTAGGTCAAAACTCGGGTTAAAATACTCAAGAATTGTGACGGTCAATTAATGGGCCGTTACATGAACATGATGGTCTAGTATTGGACCGTTAGATCGGGCTGAATCCAGAAAGAATAAATTGGACTCAGTAAATGTGACGGTTGTATACTGGACCGTTAGATGGGCCAGACGGTTGAGTAATAGGCCGTTACATTAACAACATTCAAAACTTCGATAGTGCTTTTCTAGATAATTTGGGCTTTAATGGTACAACCAACTCGGCATCCTAGTGAGAATCCCAAGCTCGCGGAGAATTACGGAGGCCATGAAACAAGATTTCCTAGTCCATTGGAAGGAATATCCAATAGAGAGGTCCTCAAGTTCAAGAATGTGTTCCTATAGTACAAAAAGTGTAACTAGTGGACACATACCGGAGTATATGCCATGTACTTAGAGAAATTGACTCTATAGATGAGATAGAATGTGTAACGATGTGAAACCATAATAAACTCCGTCAATACAACATTGAAATTCATAATTTAAATACAAACTATAGAGTTTTGGTAAATGAAATTAACATATGTTTAAAATAACTCAAGGTGCTTTAGACATGCAATTTCTATCATTAATCAATAAATAAACTTAAACTCATGAAAAAAGGTCAAAACTTAGATATCTAGGCTTATTTATAAGCTAATTTGACTGTTCTCAATTCTGTCCCGAATAGACAGAACACAGCACTCTGGCGGTCTAAGACAGGCGCGTCATATGGCTGTGACGGTTTATCGTGAAGCCGTCAGAAGACTGTGACGCACTGCTTCTAGTCCGTCAGAGATTACAAAGAACTTAAGTGTGATAAAAGGTCTGACGCTCTATCGTAAGGCCGTTAGAGTCATGTGACGGTCTAACTATAATCCGTCAGAGCACTGCTGACAGTAAAAATAAAAGAACTTCGGTTTAAAACCTCTCATGCAAGAAAAATAAATAACTACTCTGTTCATGACAAAACGAAGTAAAGGCCATCTAGATGCATAGGTTTCAGTGAATTTATAAGAGAATACCTTTTTATCTTTAATTTAGGCTAAAGATATGCATGTATGCATAGACCGAACTAAACCATGAAATTCATGGTCCATAGTGCATGAAATCAAATAAAACCAGAGGGCTTTTACTCCTATCATGATATTCTTGCCGTTCATGAGATGACCTACCCCTTTCCTGGGCTTTCAACTTCCAATTCGGGACTGCAAGACTCGCCCTAGTTCTTCCCTTCAGTGAATTTCCAGCAACTTCACGTTGGTCTAACTCCGTAATCCCTTGACCTATAAACGTGAAATTTAGAGGGTAAGAAGATGACACTAAGGGGAACAAAAAGTTCTAAAGAACCAAACTCTAAATACCTTATTTTGGTGTTCTGATCTTCTGATCTTCAGCACCCCGTTGTACAGTTTCCTTGGTTGACGTGATGAAATCAGCAACTTTGCAAGGTTCTAGCTCCTTGTGTAGTCGATCTCCTAGCATGAAATTTTGGGAGATGTCAGTCCTATGTATTAACAACAAAAAGTTCTAAGGAACTTACCCGAAATACTATCTCCTTACCTTAGTTCCACGCGAGCCAATGTAAGGGTCGCGCAGGTCAAAACTAGGGTCTATTTATATGTTCTAGTTAGGGTTTTGAGGATTAGATCAATTCTAGAGTCCTTAGATCGACTTCTGAGAGTCCTTAACACGTTTACTAGTCCTCCCATCTCGATCCCTAAGAGATAGACTATCAAAAAATCTAATCTTTTTGGTCATTCTTCAATTCACGGAACTGACAGAGTGTGACGGTCGAACCCTGGAGCGTCAGGTCCCTGTGGCGGTCGTACGATAGACTGTTACCTATCGTAGGTGCCGAATTTGAAATGAATTCAAATTCAAATTTCATCTTATCCACTTATTTATTTAATTAATGAGTATTTATCCTTATAATTCGTGAATAGGCTAAATAACCTTCTAGAATATGGGCCAAACTTAATAGGCTTGGTCCTTAAACCTTTTGGGCTTCAATTAAATAGGCTAGATTAATCGTTTACCATAATTGGGCCTAAATAAATTTCTAATAAATTCCAGTAAATCATTAAATAATTCCTAAAATAATATAAATATTCTAGGTCATTACATCTTACACGGTGACTGAACCCACACACAAGATGTTTTGCGAGTGAAGAAAAATACAACGAAAGAACAAAATGAAACACTTCAATGGAATGGAAGAGAAACCAACTGGGCTGCGAGTTAGATCAATTGCTGAAGAGTAGGATGGTTGAAGGAGATGGCTGGTTGCACTCTTTTCTCCTTTCCTACACAGAACTCTCTCTTGGACGCTCAAGGTAGACTCTCTTTCTTTTTCTTCTCACAGGTTCCCACGTCCTAGGCTCCTTCAGGCTTACAGTAGCTATGGCAGCAGTAGCTCCACCAGAGGAGGAGGCGTCCAATTTCTAGGCTCAAGCAGCTGGGAAATTTTCCCTCCAAAATAAAGTTCTACAATTTTGAATTGCTGGAATAAACAAATGATGTTTGACCAACGAAACCTGCAGATTTTTAATTATTGTTAGCAGAGAGGACGTCCTTTTTCCAGAGATGTTTTTCCTTTAGACACAATCCTGGCTGGCTGGCGCACGGGACAGAATTGGCAATGAGAGAGACTTTTCCAAGGTATTGTACTGACAGATATCTAGAGTAAAGTGTTCTTCTGGACACTTATGATGATAGGGACGTTTGGGAGTTCCTAGGAATCTCTTCCAGCCCTCAAAAAGAAAGTATTCAGAGGTTTACGTCGGACCTTATTGCCCTTTGTACGGTTTTCCAAAAGATAGATCTGTCAGAAGACTTTTGAGTCAGTCCTTGCATTGTCCATTGCATCTCGCGCCATTGGACTCTCTCGGCAGCCATTGGCAAGAGTTAAGCTGCAACCACAGCTACAAGACTTGAGTGATTTGTTTATTTCCTAGATTAATTATACTTTCAAATTTAACATGTGCCTCTACCCACTCTTACTGGTAAGTTCAAGATATTATCTAGGGTTATAGGTCATCACTTAGAATCGATATCAAAGAAAACCTAGGGTTTAAGAAACCTAGGCTCTGATACCACAAAGACTGTCACGCCCCGACCCGGAATATTGAGGTGCGACGAGTCCACAAAGATTGTCACGTCCCGACGTGGAATATCGAGATGCGACGAGTCGTAGCATTCATGTCGATCCGAGCATGCATATAAGGGGGGTCCAACCAAAAAGGAGATAATGAGAAAAGATACTATTATTTCATCAAATGGAGTTTTACAACACACTAAGCCTTGAGAGGCATAATTACAACTTCCAAATACACTTAATTCTGGCAAGAGAAACAATTAAACCTAGGGAATCTAAGTTAAGCTTGGTCTCTCCTTTCACTTTTGCCCCTTCCTGTCTGTTTGGGGTTCTTCATCAAAACTGCCTGAAATATTAACCGAAAATGCAGGGTGAGCACAAATCTCAGTAGGGCTTATATCTCTATATTAGACAACTTTAAGTAATTAACATGTTTGGATAAGGTAAATTGTTATGACAAAAATCATGACTAAAACATGAATCATGATCATGAGAGAGTAAAGGAATGCTTGTATATAGGATCACAAGTTACAAGAGTAAGATTTTGAAGAACGATTATGTAGCATGTATAATCATGGAATTGGCCATTTCACGCAAATATGTACGAGTCAAGTATTTCATGTAATTCAAGCAAGTCAAGTATTTCACAAATAAGTGGAATGTCATAAACGAATCTAGCATGCATGTACTCGGTGCAATGCCACACCATGTCAATAATAGCTCCCATGGGCACAAGTACTTTCGGGCGCTCCTCCTAGGACTAGACCGGGCCCCATTAATGTCAGACATTATAGTTATGGATCATTGATCCCAAGTATTTATTTAGACATCCACATAATATATATGGCCAAAGAGTTTCAAGGCGAGCTCATAAGTAAACCCAAGGATCTAGTACAAGAAACACAAGTTGTTGTAAGAGAAGTTCAAGGATGATTAAAGGCATCACATTTAACGACATTAAGACAATGAGGAAAAGAGTTGCCGATCAAGGCACGATCAACTATTTCAGAAATTCGTGTAAGGTATTTTTAGATCGAGTTCTCCTTAGTTGGTGTTTAGAGAGAACACCAAGAATTCACGGTCAGGTAAGAGGTGGGACAGTGGGAGGTTCCCCTTGCGTTTGTAAGGATCTAATTAAATAACCACTTATCCACTTAAAGCGTTTGCCCGTTGACCCCTTTCCTTAGACACCGGTCTTTCTTTATAATCTTGCTAGCTACACAACTTTGTCGTAAACCCGAAACATGTAATTCATCCAGGGAATGGAAGAGTTCAAGGAATAGGCCAAGCATAGGGAACAACCTCGATAAAAGTATGAAATGCGAGAAACTGGGAGAATTGGCGTCCACTCAGGACGTCGCTAATTCTATAATTCGCGTCCAACAGAAGGGGCGCCAATTCTAGGATTAACTTGATTTAAATAAATTTATTTTAAATTGGAGTCCGCGTACGGAGGCACCAATTCTTGGATTAACTTGATTTAAATAAATTTATTTTAAATTGGCATCCGCGTACAGAGGCGCCAATTCTTTAATTCGCGTCACATCAAGAAGACGTTATTGCAATATTTTTCTGATTATTTGGTTTAACAATTAAATATATGAATCTTCGTCTCTATGGAAAGGCGCTATTTCATTAACTCGCGTCTGCTCATACAGACGCTAATTCTATATTTTCTCAATTATTTGGTTTATCAATTAATTACATGAATTGGCGTCCCTGTAGAATGATTCTATTTCTTTAATTTGTGTTTGTTTACACAGACGCTAATTCTTCTCTCTTACAAATTGGCATGCATCCCGCATATACATTTATAGACATATGCAACTATTCATTTCTTTTTAAGGAACATGAATAGTAGCACTTTGATTCCTATCTAGATTTTCATGGATGAAAAGATATGATAATGAAGAGAAAAATGCAAGGATCCTAAAAACATGCTCATATAAATTTTTAGCATACTTGGTTCCACAGATATTGAATTTTTAAATATAGGTGAATATATTTAATCATTAAAGAATTCGCGTTAGCTGTAGTGGATGTTAATTAATTGGCGTCTTGGTCCTGGACGCTAATTCAAGAATACGCGTCTTCTTAGAGAGTCACCAATTAATTAGCGTCCACTGCTCTAGTCACCAATTCTTCATGAACCAGAAATTTGGTAAACCCACGGAAGATTAATGGAAAAAGTGTCTGCATGCTTCTACTATTAAGTGTTTTGCCTAGATACAGAGAATACCTACCTAATTGAATCAAAGAGAAAGAAGAAAAATGAAATGAACACCCAGAACCCCTTTTCTCCTTTGAATCCTTCCCAACGTGGTAAGGCAAAGTGGGTGATTAGAGGGCCTATTTATAGGAAAAATTTGGCCAAACAGTAAGATTCCTTTCCCCCATAAATTAAACTTCTCACCACCTAATTCCATGTTCATGGCCCATTTGTCAACTATTCCACTAACCAAACTTTTAACAAGGTATGGGCAAAACCAAGATTCCTGGTGCTTTATTATAGGGTTTTTAAGTTTGGGCCATCCTTCTAGAATTGTACTAATTTAATCCTAAAAATGGGTGTTTAAAATGGGCTACCCATTTCACCCTGTTTAGCCCATTACTCCAATTTCAACCCAATAAGGTTTGTCCAATAGCCCAATTGCTAATCATAATCAATTTAGCCCATTCACTTCAATTTTAGCCCATTAAAGTTTGTCCCATAGTCCAATTGTTGATTTCTAAGGAATTTGATTAGGTCTCTTGAAAATTAAGCTATTTAATTTTCAATTTATTTCAAGAAAAATTCCATTATATAATTTCATCATTTCATTGATACTTTATATATTTATCTATAAATATTTTCTTCTTCTTCTTTTTTTGAGTTACTACAAATCCATTCTCAATCCCAGTTCCTCAAAATATCTCCCTCCTGTGTTGTTGCCGTGTGGACCACCACGCCGAGAACCACAACATGAACCATGATCGGCACCTGCCTCAACTTATCCTCAATTACCGAATCAGCCGCTGAACCTCCACACTATCTCTACTACCACGCTCGGTGCATCTAGTGAGGTGCATAATGGCCGTAATTCCACAACTTGGGCCCAGAACTAAGCCACCGCCATACTATCCCAAACCGATCCAGAGCTTAACACAGCCCATTCATACGTAGACGCGCAGGACTTAGAACTCTCTTGGGCATCTCTACCCAATCCTATCTCAAAATCTACAAAAATAATCGAGACTAGAAAGTCATCTCTGATACCACAAGGCATGACGAGAATGTTGGGTTTGACAATTAACAGCTCACCAGAAAGATTCCTCACTCATCCAAGCACTTTCTCCATCAAAGCATCCACTCCACCATCTCAAACCACAACCATAATGCCTTAGGAGCTGGCTAAATCTCAAGCTGGAGTGGCCAAAATGACATTAACACCTTTGGAGCACACTCATAGCCACCTAGCCATGAACTATCCTCGCCAGATCGCTGGTATCTCTGATGCCGCATCAAAGCGCACGCCTATAGGTGAAAACTCTGCCCAACTCAGAACAACCAGAGCCACTACTACGGGGGAAGATAACTCTCTATCTTACTCCTCAGGTCCCCTACCAGCACTCTGACAATAACCAAACCCGCCTTCACAGCATCATCACCGCGTACTCTAGCTCCCACGTGAGAAACAACGCGGTAAATAAACACAAAACCCTATGCCAGCTGTCAACTGTACTAGACCTTATAGACTCTGGAACACTGTAATTATCCCAAATTCCCATGTACGTCCACAACTCCGCTCTGATACCATCTATAAGGACCCAATATCTAGATATCGAAAATTACCCAATACCATTCGAATCTTGGCCTGCCGCCCATGAGCTAGAAGGCTCGGAAGGGTTATTTAGGAGTGTGGAGGTACATTAAAATTTAAAATAATATAAGAAATAACTACAGAATTAAATGTTTAATAACAAGAAATAAATTATATTTTTTATTAATAATCTAACTACAGAGTCCACTCCACAAAGTATAGTCTACATGGAAAGAAACGTACTCAATTGCCAGGTACGCCATCGGCTCTGGCAAGCTGGCAACTACGAACCTCAACGCTGCATCTCCAAACCTCGAGGAGGAACTACAACACCTGAAAAGAAAGGGGTGAGCCTTATCTCATTGGCTCAGTAGGGGTCCTGCGGATCCCCACCACAAAACAACGGCAGTAAACAGCAACGCTAATAGAAATAACAACAATAACAGCAGTAGTTAGCATAACAGCAACCGAAATCGAAGAAGGCGGCGGAACATAGCTCTCTAAGCTATTTCTAATGGGAATGGAAAGAAAACCCTGATCTCACAGTCGGGACCTCCGAACCACCGGTAAAACTACGGCTACGCTTATGAAAGAAAAACCACAACATCCCTTTCGTGAAGACCCGTCCTCACAGGCGAAGGCCCAAACCAAGACCATGCGGTCCAAGGTACAGTTACGACCTCACCATCGTGAACCCTACACTATCTACTGGTGAAACCTTGATAACTCTATCGGGAACCCTAAGCCTCTACGACGGGAAACATACATAGAAACCACTCGAAGAACCACGTCCTCCCTGACGGGAAACCAAACCTCGAGTCAAGAGAGTCACGTGTCGTGTGACGGGAGAATTGCCCACTAGAAGAAAGGCTAGATGCATCCACTGACTACTTAGTCTACACCTCAGGTGTCTCCCTACTTGCCCTAGGTGGAAATTGAGACACCGTACAAGGTAACCGAAGATAAGGGTCTAGTCGGGATAATGCTCGTCAACACACGTCCGAAGTCTCCAACCACGTGTGCACACACTGACTGACTGTGCTACGCCAGGCCCTCTAGCTGGTTGTCCTCCCGGCCCGGACTCAAGCCACCATAGTGGGAGGCCCTACAGTAACCAGTCCAAAACAGTCTCTGTGGGAAAGCCGCTCTACCACTCCCGAGTAGGTCAACACCCACGTTGATGAGAATGGCAATGCGGGTCTAGAGGGGGGGAATAGATCAGCCCCTTTAATAAACCGATTTAAGAAATTTAATCTAACGCTCAGATTCGATGGAGATGAACTAAACAAATGAATGACAATTTAAGTTCAACCCATCATAAAGAGGCATTCACAAACACTTAAAGCGCAAGGTACTGAAGCGAAGCTAGAGAACGGAGATAGAAGAAATGGAAACCAATCACAAGACGTTGAGATTTTTAGGTGGTTCGATTGCTTCTAGCAATCTACGTCCACCCCTCACCTGATCAGGATGAGGCTTCACTAGCACAATGCTATCCATGGATAAATCCACTACACAAGCTGATTACATAGCTTCCCACCGGAGGAACAGCCTCCTCCCTTCCTCTGAAGACACAAAGGGAACCCGTGCTCACCAAACCTAATGAACACACCCCTGATTCTACCCCAGTAGAATCAGTGACACTGCAATGCGGCAGCACACGAGGAACCCTCCTTGCACCCTGGTCCACAGACCAGACTGTGACTAGTAATGACTAACCACACCTTCGATTTGTGCAACAATGCACTATCAGAGAAAACTGGAAGAGCAAACTCAAAGTAAATCAGGAAAACAAAATAGAAGAAACAAAAATACAGTAGAATAAAAGCAAATGTAACTCTGAATTTGATTCAAGAGCTTTCTCTAAAATATGGACAAGCTTCTCTCAACTGGACTGCGATCCACTCTCTCCTTCTTTCTATCTCTCTTTCTTTCTTGCTCACGAAGTGGGTTTTTCTTCCTCTTAGATGTACTCTCGTTCTTCTTCGAAGAGAAGCGGCAGCTCCTCTTTCTTCAAGGTTTATATATAACAGAGCCTCTAGATTTCTGTTGGATAACCTAATTAATCTGCTAATCTTCCATTGGTCCACTTTGCAAGGTGGAATATTCTCTCTCTGGAATCATCTGTGAACGTGCCAACCTTCCTAGGATCACGTGCCAATCATTGGGGTTTGTAGTCACGTGACCCTCTTAAGTCGCTCACAAGCCTAGCCATTTTTCAGCCATATCGACCTATTTTTCACCCTTAAGGAACTATTTGTCGGCCTTACATACTCATTTGTCACCCTTAGCTTGCATAAGTCGTCCCCTTTAGACTTCTTTGTCTTACTTGAGGACAGTCGCCTTTGTTAGCCTTGCAACCTATTTGTCACCGCTAACCCTTCATTTGTCACCCTTAGAGCGCTATTTGTCACCCCTAGCTGGCTATTTGTTACTCCTATTAGCTTGAAGGTTTTGAACAGCTTGAAGCAAAGTTGACTGAGGTCAACTTGACCAGATTACTATAGCAGGTTGACTTTGACTGAGGCAACTTGACTTGAGTCTACATGAAGTTTGAACTTGGCTGGGTTATCTTTGACTAGTGTTGACTTTGACTAAGTCAACTTTGACCAGAGTTGACTCCATCTTCAAACAGAGTCGACTCTTCTTCATCTTCTTCCAGCTTCTCAGCTCTATTTTCCATTTGTCATCGTTGTGACTCATTTGTCACCCCTACGAGTCATTTGTCACCCTTGTGTGACCATTTGTCACCCTTGAAGCCCATTTGTCACCTTCTTTCGACTACTTTTGTTCTTCTTTACAAAATAGCTTGTGGAGTCGACTCTACTTCTCTTTGGAGTCGACTCTTCTTCTAGCATTTTTCCTTCTCAGCCATTCTGTTAGGTGCGGATAATGAGACAGACGCAGATCCAGAGGGGGGGTGAATGGATCTTCTAATGATTTTTAACCAATTTAAAAACCATAAGACATGATAATCACTAATTCGATGGACAAATGCTCAAACATCAAAGATGCATGCCCCATCAATCACTAGGACATGGATAACCAATAAGATCACGGTCCTAGCATGCATCTAGCGGGATCAATCAAACAGACAGAGCAATCAAACCACGATGGACAACGGATTTTTTAGGTGGTTCGGTCCGCAGACCTACGTCCACCCCTCACTCTAAACCAGAGTGAGGCTTCCACTAGCAAAAGCTAGAACCGCAGACTCAGTCTGCAAACAAACGCTGCCAAACAGCTTGACCAGAGGAACACACTCCTCTCTTCCTCCACCCAGGAGGGAAACCACTAGCGACACCTAGTCACTAGCAACCAGAGACCGAAGTCTCTCTTCCTCCAGACCAGAGGGAACCCACAAGTGACACCCAGCCACTTGCAACCGGAGGACCAATCCTCCCTTCCTCCAAACCGGAGGGGAACCTAGAGACCCAAGTCTCTCTTCCTCTGAAACCCAGAGGGAAACCGCTAGCGACACCAGTCACTAGCAACCGGAGACTCCAAGTCTCCCTTCACCTGAATCAACAGGAGGAACCCCGACCTCACTACAGAGTATCGGAAGAAAAATAACGGAAGTGTAAACTAAAACAAGAAAAGAAAATACAGCAATCAGAAAGCTGGAGATGAATTCCACAAGATGTAGCTCGCCAAGGAGCAATCTGGCATGGATTTGATCCAAATGCCAGAAAAATGAAGTCTTCTTCTTCTCTTCCTCTTCGACTCTCTGCCTCTCTCTTCCTGCAAGCTCTCTCTTCCCTTTTTCTTCTTAAGCTTTCACACTCTGCCTCTCTGCTTTTCTCTTCTTCTTCTTTTCTTTCTTCTGCTACTCTCTCGATCTCTCTTGCTCGATCAGTCTTCTTCTGAGGAAGAAGCTTCGTATTTATAGCAACAGCAGCTAGGGCGTGTGCAGGGCTTGTGCCCTCTTTGTCCAGAGATAACCTCGGATCACGTGCCAGGTGCCAACCTCAGATCACGTGCCCAGACATCTTTCTTCTCGAAGGATATACCTATCAAACAGCCATAAGAGAATATTAGAAAGGTGTACAGATGCATATAGAAAAGTATGCAATGTACAGACGATGCACATATTGCCACTGAAGTGTGTACAGACTTCACTGAAGAATGTTCAGACTTTAAGTGCTTGTGTATGCATGAAACAACCGAATGTATAGACTTTGAATATGAATCCTTGGACATGCCTTCAACGAGTGTGCAGACTCTGCGTGTATTGTGCAAATGATGCACAGATATGCCACTGAGGGATGTTCAGACGTTGAATGAGTGACATGCAGTTTGCAACAGGAAAGTATGTACATTGAACATGGATGCACTGACATGTCGCCAATCGAATGTACATACTTGCAGGTGTGTATCGTAGTGTGCACAAGGTGAAGTATGCACATTGAAAATGAGTGCAAGACTATGCTCATGAATGTATACACTTGAGTGCGTGAATGCTACAGGGCAATGTATGGACTTGTGTTCGTGCAACACGAAGGCTGTACAGACTTCGTGTGTGTGCTACCAGACAATGTATAGACTTGCAACCTAGCACTTAAGAACCAATGCATCATGTATAGAGTTGCTTAACTAACGCATGGAGCAAGTCTGTATAGACTTGCTTAACTGACGCACGGACATCACAGCAAAGACTGTGCAGACATTGTATATGTATGAAACAACGAATGTATAGACTTATGTATGCATGGATGCACTGACTGAGCCACGAGCTAAGCTAACGGATGTATAGACTAGCTCAACCGTGTGGCGTGCAACTGGACGATTTATAGACTCTGCATATGCTCTGAACACGGGCTGTACAGACTTGAAGTAATGCATGCAGCAGACGATGTACAAACTTGATCTTGCGACCACGGGCTGTACAGACTTTGAGAGACGATGCATGCTGTACAGACTTAACATGAGACGCTAAGTGAGACGATGCAGGCTGTACAGACTTTGAGAGACGATGCATGAGAAAACAATGTACAGACTTGATATCAAGGAACGCATTGGCTGTACAGACTATGAAGCATGCATGGAAATGTTGCACAGAGACGCTAAGCACAGAGACGCTAAATGAGACGGAGCAATGTATAGACTTAACGATGCAATGTTCACATGACCTTAGACGCTAAGTGAGATGAACACGGCGATGTGCAGACTTTAGTTGAACGATGCATGCAGAAGGAATGTACAGACTTGCTATGACATGTGTGCAGACGTCACCAGTGTACAGACTTGCTGTGACATGTGTGCAGACGACACCAATGTACAGACTTGCTGTGACATGTGTGCAGACGACACCAATGTACAGACTTTGGAAATGCTTGAAGCACACGATGTATAGACTTGTTCAATGAAGCAAAAGGGTTGCATGGACTTTGTGGAGTATACTGCCCTGAAAGCCTGCACTGACTTGTGTGTTCGTGTAAATAGTAAAATGCATGGACTTAGAACTAAGATGAACCAGTGAAACACAGCATAAAGCAACCGAGTGAGTGCACTGACATTGTAGAATGCAGTTGTGCACGGACTACATGCTCCAGATAATCGTGCACCAACTATATGCAATGCTATATGAACTGTATGTCTGCACTAATGCAAGATAACACATTCATATGCCCAAAGCAGAACTATCATTCAGACATATATGTTCATGATATGCAATGCTGACTCATAGTGTTTGCTATTATCCAAATCACAGGGGCACAACAATCTCCCCCTTTTTGATGATGGCAACACTACGAGTCACACTGACTCATGTCAAACTATTCTCCCCCTTTGACTTCATCAAAAAGAAAATAGTTTGAGATGAGAAATATAAACATACATGACATGAATAAATAAAATACTCCCCCTTTGACTTAGTCATTTAGACATGAAAGACACAGAGGCAGTTAAACAATGAAGCACAAATCAAGTCTATGTTGCAGCTGTATGCTCTCCTATACCAGCCAGATAAGATCATGCACAACATGTGACCCTACTCCCCCTGAGAAATTGAGGTGAGAAGAAATAAGAATAGGGTATGGTGAAGGATAGCCAAGAAGTAACAAGCAGGTTAATCTCCCCCTTAAAGCCAGAAACATGCTGATGTGACAATTTCCCTGTCTGACAAAGCAGAGGAGTTGGAGTGGAAGAGGTGATAAGCATCTATCAGCAAAAACACATGGGCACTCAAGGATTATCACAATATGTAAGCACAGTGAATAAATGAGGAAGCAAGATTTTCGTTAGCACACCAAATTCATAAATCTTGATAACCGAATTTCAGACTTCTTCAATTATAATAGATTATGAATGAGTTGAAACTTACTTTCATGATTTAAGTGTGATGTATTCAAAGTTTATCAAGAAAATTCAATACTCATATCTGAAACACCTTTTAACAGAAATGAACCAAAAACACATCTGATATACATGTTTAACCTCCTTCCATCTTACTCATTTAAATTCAATGACTCCTATGGAAGTTACACAAGATAATATTGAGATTAAACAGAGATAAATGTGTCTGAACTTGTCTTTAGTTTTTCAGAATTTTCTATTGATCAGCACTTATTTTTCCTGAGCAAGTTTGGTTCAGTCAACACCTTTTTATGTGAGGCACAATACGTCTTAGGTGAAGTGACCCAGTTACTCAGTGTGACAACCATATTGCCTCTCAAGGAGAGCAGAGTTAGCAATGTGGAGTGTCTTTTTACATGAGGAGACACCTTGATCAGAGACCAGAATCCCCAGTTACTCAACACAACCATGCCATTGCTCTGCCAGATTTTCAATCATTTTTATAAGAGAGGTAACTATGGCACTTCATGACATGGGGTTACTCTATTTCTTTGATGGAGACCCCAGTTTCTCTGTGACCAAAGTCATTGCTCTTATTTTAAATTTTTAAATGTTTTCAAATTTTTCAAACAATGCTCAGTACACTGAAATGTTTAAGAACAATACTTTCTACATGTATCTTAACCAAAGATAGCCATGTCTTTTAAATTTTCAGATTTTAGAAGGTTTTGCTTGAAGTTCATGAGACAATTGGTTAAGATTTATTAAGCATGATGATTCAGATATTTTCAAGAATTCTAAATCTAGACTTAGGAAATACATTAGACTTAAATCAATTTGATTTATCAAAACATTCTTAAGCCAGTATAATAGAAGATTCTTCTTTTCAGAATATTTCTGATTTATGATTAGGGTGCACTGACTAAAATCTTTCCTCATTCAGATGAATCAACATTGACATTGCAGCAAATCAGTGGAGTCAACAAAGCATTTTTATTGAGAGAATAGCAGAAAGCAATCATGATGAGACAAGGGGTGAACATTAGAACAGTGCAGTTTAGAAATCAATAGCTGAGTCTGGAGTACAAACAGAATAGCTACACAAGTGGAGATAGCAGTGAATTCAAGTGAACCACACATTTGCCAAGAGAATGGATCAGATTGCTAGACAGAAGGAGTTCAAGAGGTGAAGAAGTGATCAAACAGGAATGCTCCCCCTGTCTAGATGCAATGGAATATCCTTTTAGGTTTTTCAAATTTTATGACATGCACTACTCTTCAAATGCAACATCAGTCAAACTCCCCCTGACAAAGTGCATGATATGCAATTAAGGCACTGCACATGATTTTAAAATTTATGCTCAAAGAGAATTCATGCTTGTTCAATCAGAGAGAGAAACTACCAAATGTATCAATGTTCATTTCAAATTTTCAGAAGATTTCAATTAAACACAAATCAGATTAACAAAATGCTCAGCCATCTCAAACAAGCAATTTTCAGATGATAGAAATTGAACAGTGTTCAGAACTAACCTGAAGAGTAGAATCCTGGGGTTTTCCTTTTTGAGTGCCTTGGTTTATTAACCCCTTTTATTTGTTTCCAAGACACATCTACAACATTTTGATCATTTTGATCCTGTAGGGACCCAAGTAGCCTTGGGTCTTGCGTTAACCCTGACAGGTGTTCTGAACAATCTTTTAGCCAAGTTATCATCATGATCCATCAGGTAACAATTGTCCATAGAATGTCCAAATTTTCCACAATATCTACATGAAATGACTGGTTTCTGGTTCTTATGATGCATAGTAACAACAGTATGAGGTTTATAAGCATGATCATGAGATTTTCTTATGCATGCATGAACAGTTTGTTTCTTATTGTTAATTAGCCAACATTCAACAGATTTGTGACCTTGCTTACCACAGTTATAGCATGAACATTCCACAGATCATTTTGCAGAAAATTTGACAACATAGGGGTTAACAGAGTTCTTCTGAACATGCCAACAGTTCTTGACTGTATGGCCGTTCTTCCCACATTCGAAGCATCTGATATGCTTACTTTTAAAACCATTTTTACCCCAAGTGGATCCAGACCAGCACTCAGTAGCCTTGTGCCCAGGCTTATTACAGTTAAAGCACACAATGTTCTGACTAGACTTGAGTTTAGTTCTGTATGGACTATGAATATGCATGGAAGACCTGGCATGCAGTTTATTGTCTTCTTTCATGATAAAGCATGCATTCATGAGATGACCATGCTTACCACAATAGTAACATGAAGCATCAGGCTTCCTAGTAGCATGGTTTCTATCAAAAAAATTTCTAGAATGTAATGTTTCACTAGCATGCTCATCCTTTAACAACAATCTGCAATCTTCCATTACATGACCTACCTTCCCACAATAATAACATGACCCCTTTTTAATATGAGTGTGTGAGTGATCATGTGAATTGTGTGCAGCCTTTTTTGTACCAACAGGAGTGTCTTTGTCCTTTTTCTGTAGATTTTCATTCTTTTTCAATTTTTGGGTTTGTTCTACAGTTTTGGGACTGACAGTGGACTTTTGTGCAGTAAATTGAAAAACAGAAGGAGCAGAGGTTTTGTTTTGATCAGAAGCTTTTACAAACACAGTAGAAGTTTTATTCCCATTAATCCTCTTGTTTGTCGGACTATAACCCAGTCCCTCTCTTTGAGAATTAAGATTATTTCCAAGAAGCTTATTCAGATTGTCCTTTCCTTTGATAAATTTTGATAGAGAATTTTTCAAATCTTGAATCTCAGAATTTAAGACAGCAATATTAGCTTCATATCTGGACAGATCTATTTCACAGGAAATGACTTGTTGATGCAAGGCATCATTCAGACTGTTGAGTCTTTCTACTTCTGTTTTAACTTTATTTCCTTGTCAGCTTCAGATAGAGACTTGTTAAGATCACCAATTTCTTGTTGAAGGGATGTGATAGTCATAGTTAGCTATCTTCTCTTCACAGCAATTGACATTTCCACTCAACATTAAGTTGATGGTTTTTAGACTCTCAATTTCTTGTTCTGCATCCACCAACCTATCAGAATTATCCATGCTCACACACTTACCTTTTTCAATTGTCAATAGCCTATCTGACAGTTGGGTGTTTAGATGTTTCAACTCGTTGATTTCCTCTTTCAGTTTACTATTCTGCTCTAGGAGTTCATCATCAAGCACCCATTCATCTGAGGAAAACTGACATTCATAAAACATTTCTTGTTGTTTTTCTGATTGAAGTTGGTCGAGATTTTTCTGAATCTCTAAATTTATTACTCTATCAGCCTCCAGTTTCTCAGAAATCAATCTATTTTCATTTTCAAGGTTCATTGATTTGTGTTCAAATTCCTTGAGCTGGTTTTTGAGTATTTCATTTTCAGATTTCATGTTTTCCAATTCAGAGTTAATACACTCTAAATCTTTTATCAACTTTTCATTCTAAACTACATTATTGTTATGAGCCTGATCATCATCAATCAAGCTAAGTTTTTCCTTTAGTTCAGCAATTTCACAAACAAGCTCTTAACTTCCCTTTTTGTGTAAACTAATTTGTTTGATAAGAGCTTCTTTTTCGGATTTCAAATGATCTAGATCTGAAGTGACAGAATCAAAATCTCTTAATTGTCTTCTGAATATGTCATTTTCTGTCTTCAGAAGTTCCATATCCTCACTTCCAAAATTAACATTCACATGATCATTCAACTTCTTTTTCAGAGATTTATTTTGTTTTCTCAACTTTTCGTAAGAACCAAGCAAATCATTGTAAGCTTCAATCCAATCATCCACATCATAATTATCAAATTCAACAGGTACCTCATCTTCATCTTTTCCTTCATTTTCTTCTTGCTGTCCATCACCGTCACCCATCAGACATGTGGTGTGATTCCTGGTAAGCTTCAGTTTCTCTAAAATCTCCTTGGCAGACCTGCAAGAAGAAACACATGAAATTAGAGCTCTGTCAAGTGGTGCTTTCATTAAATCTAATGCTCTAGAATTGACAGAGTCTTTCAATCTATCCTTATCGGTCCATTTAGATACATCCCTCGATAATTTATGAGGACCGTGAGTTATCACCTTCCAAAGATCAGGATCAATTGTCCTCACATACCGATGCAGCTGTTCCAGCCATATATCAAAGTCATCACCTCTGAAGATCGGTGGATGAGCCATCGAGAGATGATAAATGCACCGAAAATAGATGAGCAAAGCAAGACATTAAATCAGTGAAACAAAACACCGAGCACAAGAAACCCACTCTGAAATGCACCACAAAAGATGCAGGATCTGCTGCGGATCGTTGGATCCAATGCACAGCAACCCGCTCTGATACCAACTGTTAGGTGCGGATAATGAGACAGACGCAGATCCAGAGGGGGGGTGAATGGATCTTCTAATGATTTTTAACCAATTTAAAAACCATAAGAGATGATAATCACTAATTCGATGGACAAATGCTCAAACATCAAAGATGCATGCCCCATCAATCACTAGGACATGGATAACCAATAAGATCACGGTCCTAGCATGCATCTAGCGGGATCAATCAAACAGACAGAGCAATCAAATCACGATGGACAACGGATTTTTTAGGTGGTTCGGTCCGCAGACCTACGTCCGCCCCTCACTTTAAACCAGAGTGAGGCTTCCACTACCAAAAGCTAGAACCGCAGACTCAGTCTGCAAACAAACGCTGCCAAACAGCTTGACCAGAGGAACACACTCCTCTCTTCCTCCACCCAGGAGGGAAACCACTAGCGACACCTAGTCACTAGCAACCAGAGACCGAAGTCTCTCTTCCTCCAGACCAGAGGGAACCCACAAGTGACACCCAGCCACTTGCAACCGGAGGACCAATCCTCCCTTCCTCCAAACCGAAGGGGAACCCAGAGACCCAAGTCTCTCTTCCTCTGAAACCCATAGGGAAACCGCTAGCGACACCAGTCACTAGCAACCGGAGACTCCAAGTCTCCTTCTCTTGAATCAACAGGAGGAACCCCGACCTCACTACAGAGTATTGGAAGAAAAACAACGGAAGTGTAAACTAAAACAAGAAAAGAAAATACAGCAATCAGAAAGCTGGAGATGAATTCCACAAGATGTAGCTCGCCAAGGAGCAATCTGGCATGGATTTGATCCAAATGCCAGAAGAACGAAGTCTTCTTCTTCTCTTCCTCTTCGACTCTCTGCCTCTCTCTTCCTGCAAGCTCTCTCTTCCCTTTTTCTTCTTAAGCTTTCACACTCTGCCTCTCTGCTTTTCTCTTCTTCTTCTTTTCTTTCTTCTGCTACTCTCTCGATCTCTCTTGCTCGATCAGTCTTCTTCTGAGGAAGAAGCTTCGTATTTATAGCAGCAGCAGCTAGGGCATGTGCAGGGCTTGTGCCCTCTTTGTCCAGAGATAACCTCGGATCACGTGCCAGGTGCCAACCTCGGATCACGTTCCCAGACATCTTTCTTCTCGAAGGATATACCTGTCAAACAGTCATAAGAGAATATTAGAGAGGTGTACAAATGCATATAGAAAAGTATGCAACGTACAGACGATGCACATATTGCCACTGAAGTGTGTACAGACTTCACTGAAGAATGTTCAGACTTTAAGTGCTTGTGTATGCATGAAACAACCGAATGTATAGACTTTGAATATGAATCCTTGGACATGCCTTCAACGAGTGTGCAAACTCTGCGTGTATTGTGCAAACGATGCACAGATATGCCACTGAGGGATGTTCAGACGTTGAATGAGTGACATGCAGTTTGCAACATGAAAGTATGTACATTGAACATGGATGCACTGACATGCCGCCAATCGAATGTACATACTTGCAGGTGTGTATCGCAGTGTGCACAAGGTGAAGTATGCACATTGAAAATGAGTGCAAGACTATGCTCATGAATGTATACACTTGAGTGCGTGAATGCTACAGGGCAATGTATGGACTTGTGTTCGTGCAACACAAAGGCTGTACAGACTTCGTGTGTGTGCTACCAGACAATGTATAGACTTGCAACCTAGCACTTAAGAACCAATGCATCATGTATAGAGTTGCTTAACTAACGCATGGAGCAAGTCTGTATAGACTTGCTTAACTGACGCACGGACATCATAGCAAAGACTGTGCAGACATTGTATATGTATGAAACAACGAATGTACAGACTTATGTATGCATGGATGCACTGACTGAGCCACGAGCTAAGCTAACGGATGTATAGACTAGCTCAACAGTGTGGCGTGCAACTGGACAATGTATAGACTCTGCATATGCTCTGAACACGGGCTGTACAGACTTGAAGTAATGCATGCAGCAGACGATGTACAGACTTGGTCTTGCGACCACAGGCTGTACAGACTTTGAGAGACGATGCATGCTGTACAGACTTAACATGAGACGCTAAGTGAGATGATGCAGGATGTACAGACTTTGAGAGATGATGCATGAGAAAACAATGTACAGACTTGATATCAAGGAACGCACTGGCTGTACAGACTATGAAGCATGCATGTAAATGTTGCACAGAGACGCTAAGCACAGAGACGCTAAATGAGACAGAGCAATGTATAGACTTAACGATGCGAAGTTCACACGACCTTAGACGCTAAGTGAGACAAACACGGCGATGTGCAGACTTTAGTTGAACGATGCATGCAGAAGGAATGTACAGACTTGCTATGACATGTGTGCAAACGTCACCAGTGTACAGACTTGCTGTGACATGTGTGCAGACGACACCAATGTACAGACTTGCTGTGACATGTGTGCAGACGACACCAATGTACAGACTTTGGAAATGCTTGAAGCACACGATGTATAGACTTGTTCAATGAAGCAAAAGGGTTGCATGGACTTTGTGGAGTATACTGCCCTGAAAGCCTGCACTGACTTGTGTGTTCGTGTAAATAGTAAAATGCATGGACTTAGAACTAAGATGAACCAGTGAAACACAGAATAAAGCAACCGAGTGAGTGCACTGACATTGTAGAATGCAGCTGTGCACGGACTATATGCTCCAGACAATCGTGCACCAACTATATGCAATGCTATATGAACTGTATGTCTGCACTAATGCAAGATAACACATTCATATGCCCAAAGCAGAACTATCATTCATACACAGATGTTCATGATATGCAATGCTGACTCATAGTGTTTGCTATTATCAAAATCACAGGGGCACAACACCTTATTCTCCCGTGCAAGCTATTTGTCTGCTCTATCGGTCCATTTGTCACCATTAGAGGCTCATTTGTCACCTGTATGGAGCTATGTGTCACCCGTAAGAAGTTATTTGTCACCCTTAATTTCTTTAGCTTGCAAGTAACTCTACATCGACTCTATTTGCTTCTGGAGTCAACTCTTCTTCTATCTTTTCTTCTTGAGCGATAGGGCGTTTGAAAGTTGGAGTCAGCTCAAAGCTCGACTCTTCTTCTTGACACTTCTTCTTAGCCTTTTTCTCAATTGTTCAAGGTCTGGCATCATCTCGTTATCATGCAGACAACCTGAAACTTCATTGAATTAGCAATTACAGTCTGAGAAACATTGTAGAATGTGCGGAACATGTAGAACAAAATATGTAGAGTTGTATTAAAGTATTTTCAGACTTAGAACCTGATGACTTCATATTGGTTTGACATCATCAAAACAAAATTATACCCAACAATCTCCCCCTTTTTGGTGATGGCAACCACATGAGTCATTGAGCTTATTATGTGAAGGTTTGAAATTGGCAAATTAATTCCCTTGAGTAAACAGTTGGATCAACAATTCAATGGGTGACCAAGAACTGAGTACCAACTGAGTGACTGAAATGAGACACTGACTGAATGACTGAAATGAAAGAATGATATGCAATGACTCACAAGACCTCTCCCCCTTTGACATCATAAAAAAAAATAAACAATAGGGAGGATATAGTTCAGAGGAACGCAGAAAGGAAAGTAGACGTTGAGTGACAAAAATAGTAAGGTTACAGACAAGAGGTCAAACAGCCTTCATAAGCTATCCTTTAGGAAGATAAGTGCATTAGCTAGTTTAGCTGCATGGTTTAAGATTAATAATCCATAAAAGTCTTGCAAAGGTATCTGAGAGTTTGTATACATCAATAATGGAAAAAGAATAGTGTGATATATAAGGGTTGAGAACCTGTCTATCAGCTTTACTAATCAATTTCCAAAGACTCCTCTAGGATGTTCTTCAATTAGTATTGAGGACAAACATAGAAGAACAAGTCATACTGAATTTATTTAGGGGTTCACTTACTTGAAGGTTGACTGCACCAATTTTTCTTTAAGATAGAAAGTTTTTCTTATCTATGCAGTCCGGTTGAATCCATATTTTTGGACATGAGGAGACACATTGTTTAGATGCCAGAATCCCCAGTTACTCAATGTGGTAACCTTTTACCTCTAGAAGGAGCAGAGATAACAAAAATAGTGTCTTTTTATGTGAGGCACAACACGTCTCAGGTGAAGTGACCCAATTACTCAACACATTATGTCAGTGCCCTATCATGATTTTGCATAGACATAATTTTTAATCAGAGGTAATCCGGTACTTCATGACACAACTCTCTTCACTTCACGGTGAAGGATGATTAGTTTCTCAGAAAACCAGAACCATTGCTCTGAGAATTTTGTTATCCCCTTTTTGAATGCATGAGTTTGTTTGAATGTTTAAAGACAATACTGTATATAAAGATTTTCAACTAAAGTTGTCTCCCTACTTTTGAATTTCAGGCTTTTAGAGATTATCAGGACACAATATTTCATAAATATTCTAGACCCATTAGTTCTGTATAGAGATATTCTTCATAAAACTTTTGATTCAGTCTTTGCAGGGCTATAAATCTTAAACCACTAGACTTAGCATGGCCAACATACTTAATCTGTTATCCATTTAGAAAAGTTCTGATTGCAGAAATCTTTGAGTCTGTAAAAGGACTGTTGGAGACTCAGAATTATTCTCACGAGAAACTTTATGCATGTCTAAGACAACTAAAAGTTCTGAAGGAGAAAGAATTGAAATGGCTGACAGAAAATTGAAATGGCTGAGATTGCTCCCCCTGACAATCAGATTTTATTGACACAAGAATTTGAAGAAACTTGAAGACATTGAATCAAAGACCTTTATCTCCCCCTTATTAGATGCATTAACTGCCCTTGGTACTTGGCAGAGAACTTAGGTCAGAAGACCCCCTCACGCTTAGTGAGAGCTTCCAGAAAGGCTTTACCTGCCCTTCAGCAACACACTATTTTATATACCATAGGGTGGTCAACAGCCAGTGATAAAAGAGACAAGACTTGAAGGTTTAAAGATAGACAATGGGGCTAGCTCCCCCTCACTTATTACATCTACAGCCTAAGATAAACAGCTGACTAAAATCAAGAGATGTTGCAGATTCAAGTTGATCTAAAAAGACCCAACTCTCTTCTCAAGGTAGAAAATTTTTCATGATCCAATGGCTTAGTGAAAATGTCTACAATTTGATGTGTTGTGGCTACATGAATCAATTCAAAATTTTTCTTTGAAACTTCATCCTTTAAAAAATGGTGTCTATTGTCAATGTGTTTTGAACGTGAGTGATGAATTGGGTTTTTAGACAGATTTATAGCACTGGTGTTATCACAGTAGATGGGTGTGCAGCCAAGATCTATATTGTAGTCTTGTAGCTGGTGTTTAATCCATACGACTTGTGTCCCATAGCTACCAGCAGCTACATACTCAGCCTCTATAGTGGACAGAGCTACTGAGCATTATTTTTTGGAGGCCCAAGAAACTAGACACCCTCCTAAGAATTGACAATATCCACTAGTGCTTTTCCTATCAAGTTTGCACCCAACATAATCTGCATCAGTATATGAAATCAAATCTGTTGGTCCTCGGGTAGGCGAGTAGACAAGAAGGGGGGGGGGTTGAATTGTCCCCCACGATCGATGGTAAATTTAAAATGCTAACACAACGGAATTCACAATATTAACGAGATTGAAGATTTAACTAAACAAGATAATTAAATTCTCTCAATCTCGTCGATCTCACACGATCACATGAACAGATGAAACAAGCAAACCACACAATCCCACAAAGCAAACCACAAGACAAAAGGATTTTTAAGGTGGTTCGGGACCACGACGGGCTCTGTATGTCCACCCCTCACCAAACCAGTGAGGCTTCACTCGGGGAAAAATCTCCAACACGGAGATGACACTCTAAACACACACGGGACGACACCCGCACACACACATACACACGAAGATGCGGTCTCCAACACGATCCTACCACAGATCAAGACACACACACACACAAACTGTAACAACCGCGGCACACTATAACCACAACCGTACGCAGACGGTTCCACACACGAATATCTCTAATGTTCAAAAGATAAACACAAATATTCAAATCATGCTAAACCCAAGATATAGATCATGGAGTATATCAAGAACAACATAGAAAGTATGTAGAAATAATCTCCCTCGAACTCCAATAGCCAGATGAAGGTATTCCTTGAACCACAAGTCAGAGGGAAGTCGGATGAAGATGATTCTTGCATCTTCTTGATCCTCTCGTCGATCCGCTCTCTTTTCTCTTCTATCACGAGCTCCAAATCTTCATGGATGTAGATGATATCCTCCTTCCAAGAGCTCCTCCTTGCTTTCTCCCCTTTCTTCCCCTACAAGATAGAAAACACAAGCATTAGGGTTCTTATCTCCCAAAATCAGAGTTCACATTCATATATATAGAGGAGTAGAAAAAAGACACATAAAACCCTCCCAACACATGTTAGAAACCACCTAATATGTTTAGGAACCAATGGGGGTAGTTTGGTAAAGTTTAGAAGGGTTTTCATTGGGTTTAGGACGCTCTCAGAAATCCCGTTCTAGAAGGGGTCGACCCTATGGGTCGACCCTCGGGCAACCAGAGGGTGGCCGGGGCTGAAAATAATTCCAACGCTCAGGGGTCGACCCCATGGGTCGACCCTCGTAGGCAGACAACAAAAAATAGCTTCTGTTCTACGAGAAACTGTAAGGGTCGACCCCAAAGGTCGACCCCTGCCAGAGAGGGTTACAAAAACACTTCAAACCTCCAAGAATTCAAGGGAAAACAAATGATTAAATATTACCATAATCCCATGATGATTAACCATGAATTTTCAACCTGAAAAATATGATAAAGGAAGAGGTTAGATGAGAATCAAAATCCTTGCATCAAGCATTAATACTATGAACATGTTCTCATTAAAGTACATCATTGAAGCCATTCAAACTTGTATTTGGCTTTCTATTCACAACCAACAAAAGCATATTTTACCAAATAACAAGATTTTGATATGATGAACATGAATCTATCAACCAACTAAATATAAAGACATGGGAGCTTGACCATTCAATCGTAATCTTGAATCAACCAAATCTTCAACATCAAAATACTTTAAAACCAAATGTTAACAATCATGTCAAATGCAAAGCATGCACAATATCATGGAACCACATTCATTCAAATGGCATTCTTGTTGATTAAAAACTAACATTCATGAAGTATTATCTCACGAGGAACATTGATATAAAATCACATTCATCATGATTCAAGTAAATAGGCTAAGTATATTTCTAGCCCAAAAGCCTTGTGAGGAAAATGCAAGGAAATACCCCAATCAAGACTTGAAACCTTATTTGATGAAATATATGAATCATAGAAGGATGAAATGTATGAATCATAGAAGGAGTCAATGCAATGCAATGAGAAAAGTAACTCTCTTTTTGAAGAAGGACTTCATTGATGCACTCCTTTGAGTTCTAAAATGTGAGCCATGGATTTGATCCTGCAAACCAAGATAAATATAGCATTAGTTCCTTAAACACCAAAGATTCATATGACTTTCAAGAATGAACCTTGAAGCCATCTTTCAACTCATCAATCACGATATACATATGTTGCTCAATGAAACACATACACACACAAACACAATCGTTTTGATATCATTGAAATCAAACACCAACTAGGGGATGCAATAATCTCCCCCTTTTTTGATGATGACAAAACGATGTGTGTGATAATACAGATTTGCAAACATCTTTAAGAGAGATCAGACTTTAGGCATTAAGATCAACATTGAGCACATACATCAATTCTCCAATTCTCCCCAAAATAACATCATTCATAAAGCATTGAGCACACACAAACACTCTCCCCCTTTTTGTCTTCTACAAAAAGACAGGGGGCTTAAATGACATGAACATGTTAGGCCAAAATATTTGATACCAATTGTTGTTCAAATTAAAAGCCCAGACATATGCAATTTCAATTCTTGAAGAGTTGACCTCAAAGATATGATACAGAAAGTTAAAAGGACTCATTTTAGCATTTATGCAACATGATGTGTTCAAAATGATGCATTTCAAAATGAACTATGTCAATTGTTGGAAAGTATGAATTGTTCAAAATGATATCATGTATGATCTATATGCATGCTGAAAATGCCAAATATGCAAATATGAACAATATGAGTTCTATCCATCAAATGTCAGGTTTATACTCAGAATTAGATCAAAGGAGAATGCATGAGCATACAAACACATAAGCACAACCGTCATGCACACAAATATTACATATAGTAACTCCCCCTATGTGAGGCATGGGTTAAGAAAAGAGCATGTGATTCAAATTCAAGAATGTAAGACTTCAAGCATAACTAAGAGACTTGTGCATACACAACTAGAGGTACTACATAAACCATGAATGGAGGCAAATTCATAAAATACATACATCACAAAAATACCCATGTGAAAAGTGATGCAATGAATAATGAGCTTCAAAATAATGGATTTTTAGATTTTCTAAAGAACACTAGAAGGTAATCTCCTCTCTACACTTTCACTTTAGATTGTCGACTTTCGGAAGCTTCGCACATCCCCAATTTTGTTTCTTTTAAGGGACTTCACCGTTCGACGCGAGTTTCCTCATATGTCTCAATGGGGATTCCCAGCTATTTGGATTCGTCACACGTGTGGATTTTTGTTTCTCCTTTCGACACGAGTTTCCTCCTTTGTTTCAGGGGGGATTCTTGGTTATTCAGATCCACGTTCCACTTATTGAATTTTTGTGGGGTAGGCAGCTTTTTCCTCACGATTACTCTTTAATGTCCATGTAGAGCTTCAAGTTCCCTTTAAAGTGTTAGAAAAAATTTCTTAAATCATTATCAAGTAAAGTCATTAAATTCATTGTGTGCAAGAGTGTGGGATAATGTTTTACATGTATAGAATGAATTTGTCAAGACATATCTATGACTCTCCCTAAAAGTATGCACGGTCGAAAATGAATCCTCCCCCTTAATATGTGACATATATCACATATGAATAAAATCGCTGCATTGTTGTTTAGCAAGGAGGTAAGGCCTTAGAAAGATCAAGAAATGGTTTCATAGGGTAAATACTTACAAGCGTGCAAGGATTCATGAAACATTCATGCAAGCATTCATGAGTCAAGATATGTGATTATCATGAAATATATGCATATGCTCTATATGCATGAATATGCAGTATGCATCTTTTTGTTATTTTATATGCATAGTATGTGAATGATATGCAAAGATGCTAATGCATTCTTTTTATGCAAGTTTTTAGTTTTTTTTTTTGTGCATTCTTGAATATTCAAGCAAGCATGAAATTACTAAATGCATGAGATGGATTTTAAATGAAATTTACATTGAACCATGAGTATTTTATTTCAGATTTCTTCATGGAGAGTCATTTTCCTTACAACCCAAACATTCAACCATACTCATTTAAAACAATATTGCATGAAATGAATTTTCAGTTTGAACAATTCAAGCAATTTGTCATTCATGCGAAGCATCCACACAAGGTCAATGAGCTTTAAATTGAGCCATGGTCAATACTCAATACCAATTGTTGCATTTAATCAAGTAATTTCACAATTCAAAAATTTTGCCTTGATGAAGCAAATGAGATTTTCATATTGAATCTTGAAAGTTATGCAAATCAAGGGCAAAATGATTTCATTCAAAAGCATGTTTCCTCATAAGCCAAACATATTGAATTTTTGAATTTTGGTACAAGACGGAGATTTTGATCCGAAGATCCAACTCATGCATAGTGATGGCTTCTTAATAGGCTTAACTTGTCATTTCACACATCACCATTTGATATACCAAATATTCATTCAATAGGAGCATGTATGGCTTGTGAAGAATTTAGAGCACAACATGAGAACACACCAAAATATCATACCAGAACATCAAAACCATCAAGTTTGACAATGAAAGAAGCAAAGTTAAGGTTTTACCATATGAGTGTGCCGTGTTCCCTTTATTGGAACCCCTTTCATTCTTTATTTACCTCAAGGCACACTTGGATCAAAGCTAGTTTATTCAACACATTTGGGCACCCAAGCCTTCCTGGGTCCCTGGAGTTTAGTAGCATTCTTTCCAAGCACATTTTTCTTTCTTTTAATTGCCCTCATGTCATCATCTTCCATGATCCTGCAATCGTCAAGCACATGTCCATAATTTCCATAATAGTAGCAATGAGGAGTAGTTTTAGCGAAGGTCTTTCTTTTGGGAGCAAAAGTGTTTTCAAAAATATTCCATCTCCTATTTCCAAAAGGTCTAGATTTAACAGAATTAAACCTAGCATTCATTCTAGAAGCATGAAAATACTCAGTTTTCAAAAATTAACATTCTTTCATGACATGACCGGATTTTCCACAGTGAAAGTAACAAGAAGATGTGGGTCTACGGAATGGCTTTCCATTATTTGCATGAGTGTTCGTGAATGAATTTTTCTTATGGGATGCAAACATTTTAGCATGGGAAGCATGTTCATTTCTAAATTTTCTTTGAAAGTTAAACTTAACATTCATGGCACGATAATCATCATTTTGTTTCACAAAGTAATCATCCATGACATGGCCAAGTTTATGACAATAAAAGAATGAGACATTTTTCTTTCTTTTGAAGGAAGATTTATCTTTGCATGTATTTTGATCATCCATTTTCAAGACAACACAATCATTCATTTCATGACCAAACATGTCACAATAGAAGCATTCAACATTCAACTTTGATTTTTGAGATCTATTTGACATGGAAGGCTTTTTGTTAAGATTTTTCTTTTTATCAAAACTATTTTCAAAAATTTTCACTTGAGCAACGGGAGGAGGTGTTTTGGAGGTGCTAGGAATGTCGGAGGTATGAACAAAAGAGGTTTTCATTTTTGATTCAAAAGATTTTTTGTTGACTGGGATGTAACCAAGACCCTCTTTTTGAAAGTTCACTTTAACACCTAACATTGTGTCTAAGTTCTCCTTCCCTTTGATAAATCTAGACAAATCAAGCTTCAAGTTGTTGATATCTTTTTCACATGTATTGATTTTATCGTTAAGCAAACAATTCTTTGATGTGAGTTTTTCATTTTCTTGCATGAGGTTTTTTTTTTCAGATTTGTGCAGTGAAGTTTTTCAGCAAGCTTTTCAAGAACCTTTTCAGTTTTAACATGCTTTAAACTCTTTGCCATCAATTGTTCATTCTCACATTTCAACAAGGAAATCTCTTTTTCAAGTTTTTCAAAACATTTAAAACTACCTTCAAGTAAGGAAATCTGAATCAACATGGCACCTTTTTCTTTTTTAAGTTTTTCATTTTCATTTATGATGCCCTTACTGTCAATCTCACTATCAAGCAGTTTCCCAAATATTTTATCATCATCAGAAAGAGATGCTAGCTTACTTTTAAGATGTTTTTTTTATTTCTTCAAGCAATGAAATCTTAGACAACAAGAGTTTATTCTGCTCAAGCAACTCATGACAATCATTCTCAAAATTCAAAGATCTATCAGATTTTTCAACCAAGGTGTGTTCTTTACGCATGTCAAAAATTTATTTATCAAGCTCATCTATTCTAGATTCCATATCTTCATTTTATCTTTCCAAGCATTCATTTTCTGACTTCAAAGCTTCATTTTCCTTTTTCAAAGTTTTACAGTTTTCACAAGAAGCATTAGCATGCGCATTTTCACATGAAGCAGAGGAGTTCACAACATCTTCAATTTTCTTTGTTAATTTCTTATTTTCAGATTTGACCTTTTTATATCTACCTAACAATTCCTCATAAAGCTCCATTAGCTCTTCAAAGGAAATTTCCCCACTTTCGGATCCTACCTCCGAGCTTTCTTTGGTTTCTTCATCATTGGCCATGAAGCTTGAGCCGACTTGCGAGGTCTTTTCATTTGCTTCGTACTTTGCCAATTTTTCTCATAATTCTCTGGCAGACCTGCAATGAGAAATTTGAGAAAGAACATTAGACTCAATGCAATTCCTCATAAAATTCAAAGCCTTAATTTTGATATCAATTTTCTTTTCATGCTTTGCACTCCATTTAGCTTCATTTGATGTAAGTTTATGTGGACCGTTATATATGACTTCCCAAATTTCACATTCATTAAAGCCAAGATAAGCACACATGTTGTTTCTCCAAGAAATAAAATCATGACCATCAAAACGAGGAGGAAGAGTAAAACTAGACATGTTGCTAAATGAAACTCGCCGAAGATAGAGCCATGGCTCTGCTACCAATTGTTGGTCCCCGGGTAGGCGAGTAGATAAGAAGGGGGGGTTGAATTGTCCCCCACGATCAATGATAAATTTAAAATGCTAACACAACGAAATTAACAATATTAACGAGATTGAAGATTTAACTAAACAAGATAATTAAATTCTCTCAATCTCGTCGATCTCATACGATCACATGAACAGATGAAACAAGCAAACCACAAGACAAAAAGATTTTAAGGTGGTTCGGGACCACGACGGGCTCCCTACGTTCACCCCTCACCAAACTGATGAGGCTTCACTCGGGGAAAAATCCCCAACATAGAGATGACACTCCAAACACACACGGGACGACGCCCGCACACACACACACACACACACAGGAGATGCGGTCTCCAACACGATTCTACCACAGATCAAGATACACACACACACAAACTGTAACAACCGCGGCACACTATAACCACAACCGTACACAGACGGTTCCACACACGAATATCTCTAATGTTCAAAAGATAAACACAAATATTCAAATCATGCTAAACCCAAGATATAGATCATGGAGCACATCAAGAACAACATAGAAAATATGTAGAAATAATCTCCCTCGAACTCCAATAGCCGGATGAAGGTATTCCTTGAACCACAAGTCGAAGGGAAGCCAGATGAAGATGATTCTTGCATCCTCTTGATCCTCTCGTCGATCCGCTCTCTTTTCTCTTCTATCACGAGCTCCAAATATTCATGGATGATATCCTCCTTCTAAGAGCTCCTCCTTGCTTTCTCCCCTTTCTTCCCCTACAAGATAGAAAACACAAGCATTAGGGTTCTTATCTCCCAAAATCGGAGTTCACATTCATATATATAGAGGAGTGGATGGAAGACACATAAAGCCCTCCCAACACATGTTAGAAACCACCTAATATGTTTAGGAACCAATGGGGGGTAGTTTGGTAAAGTTTAGAAGAGTATTCATTGGGTTTAGGACGCTCCCGGAAATCCCGTTCCGAAAGGGGTCGACCCTATGGGTCGACCCTTGGGCAACTAGAGGGCGGCCAGGGCTGAAAATAATTCCAACGCTCAGGGGGCAGACAACAAAAAATAGCTACTGTTCTACCAGAAACTGTAAGGGTCGACCCCTGCCAGAGAGGGTTACAAAAACACTTCAAACCTCCAAGAATTCAAGAGAAAATAAATGATTAAATATTACCATAATCCCATGATGATTAACCATGAATTTTCAACCTAAAAAACATGATAAAGGAAGAGGTTAGATGATAATCAAAATTCTTACATCAAGCATTAATACTATGAACATGTTCTCATTAAAGTACACCATTGAAGCCATTCAAACTTGTATTTGGCTTTCCATTCACAACCAACAAAAGCATATTTTACCAAATAACAAGATTTTGATATGATGAACATGAATCTATCAACCAACTAAATATAAAGACATGGGAGTTTGACCATTCAATCGCAATCTTGAATCAACCAAATCTTCAACATCAAAATACTTCAAAACCCAAATGTTAACAATCATGCCAAATGCAAAGCATGCACAATATCATGGAACCACATTCATTCAGATGGCATTCTTGTTGATTAAAAACTAACATTCATGAAGCATTATCTCACGAGGAACATTGATATAAAATCACATTCATCAAGATTCAAGTAAATAGGCTAAGTATATTTTTAGCCCAAAAGCCTTGAGAGGAAAATGCAAGGAAATACCCCAATCAAGACTTGAAACCTTATTTGATGAAATATATGAATCATAGAAGGATGAAATGTATGAATCATATAAGGAGTCAATGCAATGGAATGAGAAAGGTAACTAACTTTTTGAAGAAGAACTTCATTGATGCACTCCTTTGAGTTCCAAAACGTGAGCCATGGATTTGATCCTGCAAACCAAGATAAATATAGCATTAGTTTCTTAAACACCAAAGATTCATATGACTTTCAAGAATGAACCTTGAAGCCATCTTTCAACTCATCAATCACGATATACACATGTTGCTTAATGAAACACATACACACACAAACACAATCGTTTTGATATCATTGAAACCAAACATCAACTAGGGGATGCAACAAAATCTAAATTACATGATGCAGGGAACCATATGCCTAAGTTATGTGTGCCAGCAATGTATCTAAAAATTCTTTTTATCGCTGAAATATGTGATTCTTTTGGATTAACTTGAAACCTAGCACACAAGCACACACTGAATTGGATATCGGGTCTGGAAGCAGTGAGATAGATTAATGAGCCAATCATACCTCTGTAGAGCTTTGAATCCACTGATTTACTTGACTCATCAGCATTCAATGATGTGTTTGTAGCCATTGGTGTGGTCATGTGTTTCAACTTATCCATACCGCATCTCTTCAAAATTTCCAATGCATACTTGGTCTGGCTGATAAAGCATCCATCCTCCATTTGTACCTGCAGACCAAGAGAAAATTGCAAGTCACCAACTAGGCTCATCTCAAACTCTTTTGACATAAACTCATAAATTCTTCTGAAAGTTCAGGACATTAAGAACCAAAAACGATGTCATCAACATATACCTGAACTATGATTATTTTCTGATCCACATTCTTAGTAAAAAGGGTCTGATCAACCTCACCTCTGCAATACCCTTGGCTGATCAGAAACTCAGTCAGCCTGTCATACCAAGCCCGAGGGGCTTGTTTTAGTCCATATAAAGCTTTATTTAATCTGAAAATATGGTTAGGCAGCTCTGATAATTCAAAGCCTGGGGGTTGCTCAACATAAACTTCCTCTTTTATGATGCCATTTAAGAAGGCACTCTTTACATCCATTTGTTGAAGTTTTATGTTATGACAGCATGCAAAAGATATTAAGATTCTAATAGCTTCCATCCTAGCAACTGGTGCATAGGATTCATCAAAATCCACCCTAAATTCTTGATTATAATCTTGTGCTATCAACCTAGCTTTATTCCTAGAGATTATACCATCTTCATTTACTTTATTCCTAAACACCCACTTGGTTTCTATGACAGAACAATTTTCAGGTCTGGGAACCAAGGTCCATACCTTATTTCTTTCAAATTGACCCAATTCTTCATGCATTGCATTTATCCATGATTCATCTTTTGGGACTTCTTCTATAGATTTGGGTTCAATTTGTTAGACTAATGCTACTAGGTCCTGATTATTGACTTCTCTGTGAAAAGACCTAGTCCTAGGTGGATCTTGAAGATTTCCAATAATATTCTCAGCATGATGATTTTTTAGATATCTAATGTTGTTTGAGGACTCAACTTGTTCGGTCGACTGAAAAATTGGTTCGGTCGGCCTACCTTGCTCTGTGTAAGTCTGTTCAGCTTGTTCAAGTGGTTCTTCATGTGGCTTCTCTTCTAGGAATTCTCCATCTTCTTTTGGTTTCCTGTCATCATTGTCAAAGTCAGCAGAATTGAATGTTTCATCAAATTTCACATGAGGGGATTCCTCTACTGATTGATCATGAATGTTGAAAACTATATAATCTCTTGACAATTCAGAATACCCCAAGAAAATGCCTGGACTACTCTTGGCCTCAAACTTATCTAGGTCCTTTTTATCATTATTATGAATAAAACACTTAGAACCAAAGATTTTGAAATAAGCTAAGTTTGGTTTCTTACCTTTCAACAATTCATATGGAGTTTTCATGTGGACAGGCCTTACCATGGCCCTGTTAATTATATAATAGGCTGTATTTGCAGCTTCTGCCTAAAATTTCCGTGGGAGTTGGCTTTCAATAAGCATGGTTTTGGCCATCTCCACTATAGTTCTATTCCTCCTTTCAACAACTCAATTCTGCTCAGCAGTCTTGGGAGAAGAAAATCTGTGAGTAAGTCCTTCTTTATCACAAAATTTCAAACATGATGAATTTTCAAATTCCCCCCCATGATCAGATTGAATGAAACAAATTTTGTGCATACCTTCCTGTTTTATTTTGTTGAAGAAAATCTGAAACTCATGAAAGGCTTCATTCTTGTGGGCTAAAAAGAAAACCCATGCAAATCTAGTGTAATCATCTACAATGACATACCCAAATATTTTGCCATTTAGACTTAGAGTCCTAGTAGGACCAAACAAGTCCATATGCAAAAATTCTAATGGCCTAGATGATAGGGGTTCATGCCTTACTTTGAAGGATTTCTTGGTTTGCTTTCCTAAAGCACATGCATCACAGATTTTTGCATTTGTTTTGAATTGAATTTTAGGCAGTCCTCTAACAAAATCATTCTTGACTAATTTATTTAGAATGTTATAGCTAGCATGGCCTAATCTCCTATGTCAATTGAAGGCATTATTATCAGAGTTAGTAGTCAAACAAAGATTAGATGTAGAGTTATCATCTAAGTCTACTATGTAGACATTGTTTATTCTATGGCCTATGAATTTTATAGATCCTGAGTTGATTTCCAAAATTTTACATGCATGATCATCAAAAACAACCTTGTGACCCTTGTCACAGAGTTGACTAATGCTTAACAAATTGTGTTCAAGACCGTCTACAAGTAAAACTTTTTCAACAGTGTTTGAAGGAAACTTACCAATTGTGCCTGATCAAATTATTTTACCTTTGTTCTTCCCTTCAAACTTGACCATTCCACCAACCTTCATTTTCAGTTTACTAAATTTAGTCCGGTCTCCAATCATGTGCCTCAAGCAGCCACTATCCAAGTACCATATGTTGTGTGTGGCTCCCAGGCTGACCTGCAAGACACATTATGCAGAGAATTTTGGAACCCAAGACAAATTGGGTCCACATGCATCATTAAAGTTTTTCAGCAAACTCTTAAGAATCCAAATTTGCCTAACAATTTTCTTTTGATTGACATAATGGTTCGATTTTTCAGCACTATCATCCCTACTAACAGCAACCCTTGGTTTTGAATTTGTTTGGTTCAGTTTAGTGAATTGGTTCTTTTTGGTGAGTCCATTGGTCCACTGTCCAAAGTGATTTCTGGGTTGATTAACAAACCTCCTTGGCCTATAGAAGGCATGTGGATTGAAGACATTTTGATGATAAGCAGAGTATGTCCTCATTGAATTGAACTTTCTGTATGTTGCAGAATGGGTCCACTCAGAATGCAGTGTGGGGTTATTTTTCTTCTGTGGAATCTGAGCTTTGATGGTTTGGCCAGACTTAGTGTTCCAATTGACAACTTTTATGGTGTTACCAAAATTTTTAGCCCCTGAATTCTGGGCATTACTATTTGAGCTGGATGGAATGTCAGCTTCTCTTTTCCTTTTCCAAGGTAGAATGTAACTGTCTTAAATTCAAATGGTCTCTTATTTGAGGGATCAAAAGCTAGACCTTCTTTTTTAAAATTGATTTTCGTTCCCATCATGGTGTCTAGGTTGGACTTCCTTTAAACAAACTTTTCAAGTGTGGCATGTTTATCTTCCAGATCCTTTTGAAGTTTTTCACATGTTTTCCGAATTTCAAAATTGACACTTTTTATAGCTTCATTCTTTTCAACAATCAATTTGTTTTCATTCTGAACTTCCTGAAATTTCAATCTAAATTCATCAAATTGTTTTTAAATACTCTCATTTTCAGCTTTCAGGTGTTCATTTTCATTTCTAAGTGAATTTAGCTCTCCCATTTCTATTTTGAGTATTTCCTTTTCTTTTTCAATCAAAACTTGATCTTCAATTGCAGCATTCAATTTTATTTTTAACGTTCTATGCTCTTTACTCATGGAGTTAAATTTATCAAGCAATTCTCCATAGGCATCTTCCCAATCATCAATGGAGTAGTTTTCGAAGATATTGGTTACCTCCTCATCGCTATTTGCCATTAAGCACAGGCCTTCTTCTTCTTCTTTAGAGGTTTCTTCTTCAATATCCTCTTCTTCATCACTCCACGTGCACAGCATGGCTCGTGGTTTCTTGCCTTTAGCTTTCGCAGTCTTCTTCAACAATTCGGGGCAATCTCCCTTCATATGACCTGCATTTTTGCATTGGTAACAAATAATTTTATCAAAATTTTTGTTCCTATCCGGCTTAAAATTTGAATTCTTGCCTGTCTGTTGCGGCCTTCTTTTTCTGAAGGTCTTACCTCTGGTTTTCAAGAATTTTTGGAATTGTCTGGTCAGAAGTGCCTGTTGAGAGTCGTCTAGATCTAAAAAAATTTCAGAGTCTTCACTGCTTTCTCGACTACTTCGAGACACCTTGAGGGCTATTGTCTTATTTTTCTTATTCTCTTCCACACTCTTCTTGAGATTGATCTTGTATGCCATCAATGAGCCCATTAGCTCACTCACTGTCATGGTGGACAGATCCTTGGATTCTTCTATCACAGTGGGTTTAGTGTGCCAAGCAGGGGTTAGAGACCTAAGGATTTTTCTAACTAGATCACTGTCATTAAATTACTTTCCTAGAGCCTTAAGACTATTAGTTTGTTGTGAAAGCCTCGCATACATTACAGACACAGTTTCATCATGTTTCATTTTTAATAACTCGTAGTCTGAGGTGAGTATGTTTACCTTAGTGGCTCTCACCTGGGACGTTCCCTCATAGATCAGTTCCAGCTCGTCCCACATCTGCTTGGTGGATTTATAGGCAGAGATCCTTGAGTACTCATCTTGATGAACCGCGCACTGCATAATATTCATTACAGTCCAGTTGACAGTTGACACGCGAATTTGTTCTCTGGTCCATGTTTCTTCATCTTCTGGTAGTTGGAATGGACCGCTAGTAACAACTTTCCATAGTTCATGACTCTGAGCTCATGAGAATACTTCCATCCTATTCTTCCAATACAAATAGTTATTACCATCAAAAAATGGTGGTCTATTGATTGAATGCCCCTCAGCTAAGAAGTTGCGAGCATTGTCGTTTCCAGATCTTCCCGGGTTGTTGGATCACATTGTGAAAAACCTGCTCTGATACCAACTGATGAGAATGGCAATGCGGATCTAGAGGGGGGGTGAATAGATCAGCCCCTTTAATAAACCAATTTTAGAAATTTAATCTAACGCTCAGATTCGATGGAGATGAACTAAACAAATGAATGACAATTTAAGTTCAACCCATCATAAAGAGGCATTCACAAACACTTAAAGCGCAAGGTACTGAAGCGAAGCTAGAGAACGGGGATAGAAGAAATGGAAACCAATCACAAGACGCTGAGATTTTTAGGTTGTTCGCTTGCTTCCAGCAATCTACTTCCACCCCTCACCTGATCAGGATGAGGCTTCACTAGCACAATGCTATCCACGGATAAATCCGCTACACAAGCTGATTACACAGCTTCCCACCGGAGAAACAGCCTCCTCCCTTCCTCTGAAGACATAAAGGGAACCCGTGCTCACCAAACCTAATGAACACACCCCTGATTCTACCCCAGTAGATTCAGTGACACTGCACTGCGACAGCACACGAGGAATCCTCCTCGCACCCTGGTCCGCAGACCAGACTGTGACCAATAAAGACTGACTATACCTTCGATTTGTGCAACAATGCACTATCAAAGAAAATCAGAAGAGAAAAATCAAAGGAAATCAAGAAAATAAAATAGAAGAAACGAAAATACAATAGAAGAAAAGAAAATGTAGCTCTGAATTTGATTCAAGAGCTTTCTCTGAAATACGGGACAAGCTTCTCTCAACTGGGTTGCGATCCACTTTCTCCTTCTTTCTATCTCTCTTTCTTTCTTGCTCACGAAGTGGGTTTTTCTTCCTCTTAGATGGACTCTCGTTCTTCTTCGAAGGCAGCAGTGGCAGCTCCTCTTTCTTCAAGGTTTATATATAACAGAGCCTCCGGATTTCTTTTGGATAACATAATTAATCTACTAATCTTCCATTGGTCCACTCGGCAAGGTGGAATATTGTAGCACCCCAGAAATTTAAATGAAGAATATATATAGTAACATCTATAGTCATATAACAAGTATGAAGAATAAAATTTTGGTAAATGCAAAATAGAAATAGCTCAAATACACATTGATATTAAACATGTATAGTAAAAGCCACTAACGTATGAGCCATTAGGCCTTATAGATAAACAATGGGCTTTAGTGAAGGGCTACGTCTGACACTAAATGGGCTGAGGTTATATATACATATATATATACATGGGCTTCAAGTCAGTTAGTGGGCTTTTGAATTCTCAAAGGGATAAAGGCAGCTAATGGGTTTTGTGTAAGAAAAACCAAAGGGGTTTCTGAGAGTGTATACACAAATATTATTACAATAGGGTCTTGGGGTTATTTAAAACCTTTTCACGATAGCCTTAGGAATTGAAAACCCTAAAGCACGTTCGAAACCTGCATGGGGTTAGGATTTATAGGATTAGTATAAGGTGGCTGGAATTATGGGAAGACTAGGTTTATCTGTGTAAACTTAAGTCCCACTAGGACACTTGCACGAAGTAGGATTCGAACTATAGAAAAAACATTATATATACATGGCCTTGTGATCAACAGAAGCCTGTTGATGCCGGTGTTGTTCGTGAGCCCACTAGTGCGACGACCTCCTTCATCCGTGGGCGTTCGTCATCCTCTTCTTTCTCCTGCCGAGTTCGCGTCGCTTGCTGCTGTTCCTCTTCCTCCCGGAGCTTCTTCCATTCATGGGCAAGCAAAAAGGAAGCTTCTTCTTCTGTTGTGGATGAGCTACTGCTACTGTCGCAGTAGTTTTTCTCTACTGAAGCTGCTACTGCTGTGCTGTTACAGTTGCTCTTCTCCTGCTACTTCTTCTTCGTCCCGTCTCTCGTCTTCACCCATTAAAACATCATCAAAAGGTAGGCAATCTCCCAAGTAGAATCTCCTTAAAATTCATGCCATCCATACAAATCATCATGTAAGATAGCTCATATAGATTTCGCGTGGTGATATGATACTGTGTCTGCATGTTTAGTACTGGTTTATAACGTTTCTGCATGTAAAATAATTAGCGACCATATCCTGGCCATTATTTCAAGAATAAACGCCCATGTGAACGGGCACTAATTAATCAGCGATAGTACAACTACCGCTAATTCTTTTTAGATAAATAATAATTACAGCATGTTAGAAATTAAATATCTATGTAACTTGACGATAAAATTATTGCATGAATGTGTTTCTAGATTCCTGATAATTTTCGCTATCTATCCATGTCTGTACTTTCCCGATTACGAGAACTTCAAATACATGAACAGTGTTATGTGTCTAAGATTGTATCTGCCCGATGCGTAGCATCAGACAAATAATGGGCGACAGTCACCTAGTCGCTATTTAAAGAATGAGTGTCCCTATACGGTGGCACTGTATTTTAAAAATTCAGTAAATAGAATTTATGTTAAAATTCATGAATGAGCTACCTAAATCAGGAAGTCATTTAAAGAATGAACGTCATCGTGTACAGGCGCTATTTAGAATTATAAATATTAAATTCTGGGAAATTCAGGAATGAATGACCGTTCACAATGTCGTTAATTCTTATAAATTCTTGGAAGTTTTGTTATAAATTAAGATTGAACGACCCATCAGAAAGCCGCTATTTCTTGGAATAGTGACTTCTGTTAAGGCGCAGATTTCTATCTCTTACTTTTACCGTGCTTCCTGGCCCATATCGCGGGTCTGTTGACACTCTCATCTCATATCCGTAGATGGGGTTTCTATTTTGATTCTATCGATTACACACTAACTCTCGGTGATGTTTAAACCCTCCACAGGATATTCTTCCTTCGGACTGGTGATTTCATCATGCAGACCTCCGTAAATCTACGCTAGCCTTGGATTTCCTCAAGGTAGCTGAGTAGGTTGTACCCTAAAAACCCATGATATCGTGTCTTGTCACGTCACTCTGAAGAAACATGATGCCTTAGCCCTCTTAGAGCGTTGTTCTTGGCCTCTGTGAGAAGTCTGTTCTCTGTCACTAATTGGCGACACTGTCTTGGGTGCCAGATGAAATTGGCGACCAGCCCAGTGGCATTATTCCCATGATATAGCAACCTGAGCATCAGCGCTATTTAATTGAGCCTGTACTGTTCACAGGAATGGGCGACCTCGCATGAGGGTGCTATTTCTGTAATTGGTGGTAGCCAAGTGGGCGCCAATTACCCAGATTTCATGAATTGTCTCGGTTTCATGTGTCATCATGCTATACTTGTCAAGGTCTGTTCTCGAATCTCTATTCTATGAATCTACCCTATTGTTCTTACATGCTTGATCCTTGGAACTCTTGGCCATTAACTTTCAGTGGAATTGGTCTAGATATAGAAGGGGCTATATGGGTCCCGACAAATTGACATTTCAATGCTAGAGTATAAAATACGGGGTCCTGATCTGATCCCATGGGCGAGGCAAAGTCCAAACGTGTACCGGTATCATGAATGATCGAGTGTGGGCATTGCACCAAAGATAGCAAAATTGGTCTACGACATTTCCACAATTGTTTGAATTCCTTTATACAATGTCCAATCTTATAAAGTGATAGTTACAAAAGCTCTAGTGAAAATGGATGCTATAGTGGAGTAAATGTTATTGTCTTCCATGAACGCTCTTGGGTATTTCCTTTGAAAGTACTTGCTATCTCGTCATGAAAGTCCTTGATATATTCTCTCAATTATCTATTTGTCTTTATATCTCTTGAAAGTATCTGTCGTCGGGTCTACTCTTAGTTTCTTTATAGTTCTTGAAAGTTCTCGATTATGATACTTTGCATGACCTGCATGAGCATTTAAATTGTAATTGACCTAAAGTTAGCTTGGAGCTCGAGATATTAAGTCCTACTGAGTGTTCGCTCACCTAGTGTTTTGTAATATTTTTCAGGTAATGACCATTATAACGACGAGACCGAACATGATGGGCAAGGGCAAGAGTGAAGAGAACTCCGACATCTAGATGAACCGTCTAGTCTGGTTATCTTGGGTCTTGTGATTAAGTCTAGTCAAGTGTCTCATTGTAATTTTCCTTTATTAAGTCTTTCTTTTATTGGGTTCAAATTGTAATTAACTTATTTTTGAAATGAAATTATATTTTTGTCCAATTATGTCTTGTCTTATGACTATGTTCTGATCAACACGACTATTTAACTGCCACGTTCTAAGCAAACGAACACGTTCCGCTGCTATCGGTTCGGGGTGTGACAGAAGGTGGTATCAGAGCCTAGGCTTTCTAAATCCCTAGATCATTAAGTCCAAGTTGTAGTTTGAGTCATTTTTGTCAGATATCCTATACGAACCCTGTGAGATTTGGGTAGAGCTATGGGCTAATCAATAAAATATGTTCCATCTACGCTAGGTTAATGTCAAGATATGAGTAATCATTAATTTAAAACTTATTTTGTAGGCTAAAATGGCTGCCGAGAGAGCCCAATGGAGAGAGATGCAGTGTACCGTCCAAGGGTTGACTCAAGCATTACAACAAGTCACACAAGGTGGAGTCCAACATGGAGCCAGGGATTTGCATCGGAAGTTCCAAAAGATGAATCCCCCTAAATTTAGTGGATCTACCGACCCGGACGAGGTGGAGGATTGGGTACAAGAAATAGAGAGAACTTTCAGGGTGATGCAATGTACCGATCAAGAGAAGGTACTATTGGGAACTTACCAACTAGAAAAGGATGCTCGGGCATGGTGGGGATCCGTGAAAGCAATCTTGCCCAACGACCAAGTTACATGGGACGAGTTTTTAGAACACTTTAATGAGAAATATTTTTTGAAGAGAATCCGAGAGAAGAAGGCGATGGATTTCGTAGCACTAAAACAACGAAGCTTAATAGTAGCGGATTACGAAGCGAATTTTTCTAATTTGGCCCGGTATGCACCACACTTAGTTTGCACGGAGAAGATGAGAGAGAGAAGATTTATGAATGGTTTAAAGGTGGAGCTTATTCCTCAATTAGCTCTGCTGGAAATCCAAACTTATACGGAGATGGTTAGGAAAGCACAATTATTAGAAGATGCTATGGATATGATGGAACGAATCAAGGGAAAAATTGCCAAGAAGGAATTAGCAAATGGACACAAGAATATGGAACCCGTGAATGACAAGAAGAGGTCCAATGGAGGTAACGGTTCTCGGAAGGACAAGAAACCCCGGAAAAATGAACAAGGGCCAACGAAAAATGTCAACATTGCAATAAAGGAGGGCATAAATCGGAGGAGTGCTGGTATAGACTCGGGAAGTGCATTCGTTCTGAAAGTGAAAATCATAGGATCGCCGGTTGTCCGCTTGTAAAGGAGCAAGCCCCGTGGGAACAACAACAGGATGGACCAAAGCGTCTGGGTAGACTTCAAGCGTTGGAAGGTAACTCTAAACCATCTTATTCATAATTACATGAATTGGATATGGTGATCTTAGTACTTAGCAAGCTATAAAAATTGATCTAGCTAGAATAGATATTCTTGAATATGGTGATTTTACCTCACTGTTATGAAAGAGAATTATGTGAATTTGGGGATCAAATTTTTTTAAGTGGGGGAGGGTGTAGCACCCCGAAAATTTAAATAAAGAATATATATAGTAACATCTATAGTCATATAAAAAGTATGGAGAATAAAATTTCGGTAAATGCAAAATAGAAATAGCTCAAATACACATTGATATTAAACCTGTATAGTAAAAGCCACTAACGTATGAGCCATTAGGCCTTATAGATAAACAATGGGCTTTAGTGAAGGGCTACGTCTGACGCTAAATGGGCTGAGGTTATATATACATATATATATATATATATATACATGGGCTTCAAGTCAGTTAGTGGGCTTTTGAATTCTCAAAGGGATAAAGGCAACTAATGGGTTTTGCGTAAGAAAAACCAAAGGGGTTTCTGAGAGTGTATATACAAATATTATTACAATAGGGTCTTGGGGTTATTTAAAACCTTTTCACGATAGCCTTAGGAATTGAAAACCCTAAAGCACATTTGAAACCTGCATAGGCTTAGGATTTACAGGATTAGTATAAGGTGGTTGGAATTATGGGAAGACTAGGTTTATCTGTGGAAACTTAAGTCCCACTAGGACACCTGCACGAAGTAGGATTCGAACTATAGAAGAAACATTATATATACATGGCCCTGCGATCAACAGAAGCCTATTGATGCTGGTGTTGTTCGTGAGCCCACTAGTGTGACGACCTCCTTCATCCGTGGGCGTTCATCGTCCTCTTCTTTCTCCTGCCGAGTTCGCGTCACTTGCTGCAGTTAAAAAAATATGTTCCTCTTCCTCCTGGAGCTTCTTCCGTTCATGGGCAAGCAAAAAGGAAGCTTCTTCTTCTGTTGTGGATGAGCTACTGCTGCTGCCGCAGTAGTTTTCTTCTACTGAAGCTGCTACTACTGTGTTGTTGCAGTTGCTCTTCTCCTGCTACTTCTTCTTCATCCCGTCTCTTGTCTTCAACCGTTAAAACATCATCAAAAGGTAGGCAAGCTCCCAAGCAGAATCTCCTTAAAATTCATGCCAACCATACAAATCATCATGTAAGATAGCTCATATAGATTTCGCGTGGTGATATGATATCGTGTCTGTCTGTTTTAGTACGGGTTTATAACGTTTCTGCATGTAAAATAATTAGCAACCATATCCTGGCCGTTATTTCAAGAATAAACGCCCATGTTAACGGGCGCTAATTAATCAGTGACAGTACAACTGCCGCTAATTCTTTTTAGATAAATAATAATTATAGCATGTTAGAAATTAAATATCTATATAATCTGACGATGAAATTATTTCATGAATATGTTTCTAGATTCTTGATAATTTTCCCTATCTATCCATGTCTGTACTGTCCCGATTACGAGAACTTTAAATACATGAACAATGTTATATGTCTAAGATTATATCTGCCCGATGCGTAGCATCAGACAAATAATGGATGATGTAGACACGCCAAATTTGACATCATTTTGAGCATATCACTTATCGTGTTGTGATGCCCCATTTGACCCTCAAATCGACTTATTTGAGTGATTTTCCTCATTTTTCTAGAATTTCCAGATTTCCCACATGTTTTCCTATTTTTCCAGATTTTTTTCAATTTTTCTCCATTTTTTCGGGCCTTAAATCAACTGATGACCAGCTCCCGATCGCCATTTAATCGGAACCCATCACCTGGGCACCTATTCTTGGAATTGGCGCCCAGGGTGTGGGCGCCCATTGTAATTGGCACCCAGCTAATGGGCGCCCATTCCCCTTGTGTCATTTTTGGCAATTTTTCTGACTTTTCTAAATATTGGCAGCCTCCAAGTCGTCATTTAATGGGCGCCCATGACCCAGGCACCCATTCTTGGAATTGGCGCCCCTGGCCTGGGCGTCCATTCCAATTGGCGCCCAGGTCAGGGGTGCCCATTTCCAGCAGTTTGATTTTTGTTCGAGTTTCAAAATCTATGAATTGATGACACTCCGAAAAGTCGCCAATTCTTTAAATAGCGACCGCTCGGAAGGTCGCCAATTCTTTTCTTCATATTTTGAGCCAAATTCGGATTATTTTTTATTCCATGACTTTCTGGAATGTCGACATTTCATGAATGGGCGCTCGTGCGAAAAGTCGCCAATTTCCTTGCTATATTTTGAGTTTTTAACTCCGTCCGAAACTCGTATTAATTTCTAATTAGCGACCACCTCTTGGTCGCCAATTCTTTTCAAATTTTAGAAAGTCCTAATCCATCTTGAAATGTCTCGAAATTAGCAACGCTTCCTCCTACCATCCTTTTAAATAGCGACCACTGAGTGGTCGCCAATTCTTACAGAATTCCGAACTCCAGTAGAACCTTCTTCTTTCTCCATTTTGAGCTTCCTTTTCACTTGGGAAAGGATCTTAATGGTTTCTAAGGTTGAAGGGACACATGGCCATGATATATCTTCTTCCAAATCCAACTTAAACATGTTTTCCTAATTTCCTTTGGATTTAACTCTGAATTTTAGCCCTATAAATAGGACCCCTCTCTCCCTCATGTTGAAGGCTGCCCAACTAATCTAAGGGGAGCTGCTGCTGGACCAAGGAGTCAAGGAGGAGTCTCCTAAGCCTAAAGCTACATCCTTTAGAGCGCTTCTTCCTCTTTGGAGCATCTTGAAGATTTGAAGCCCCAATTGGAGAAAACCAATAAGCCTATCTCTTCTCTCTATCCTCTTTTATTTTCATTAGCTCAATTCATATTCATGCATCATATTCATTATTTATTGTTTTCATCTCAATACAATTGAGATCCTCCCTTTGTGCAACACTTGCACTCTCCATAGCACTCATCATATGTTCCCTACCCTTTGCATAGGGGTTTAAGGGCCAACACCCAACAAGGTGTGTTCACTTATATGATTTCCAAGCTTATTATTCATGATGAAATTTGATGCTACACACTTGAGTTCTAATCAATATCTTTTTTCTTGTTGGTGTTTTCCTTATTTTGCAAGGGTAATCAAGCTATAGAAGAACTCTCTTCATCGGCTGGCCGATAGGAAGAGAAGGTGATACTCACAACCCACCGCTTTCAAAGGTATTTATTCGCGATCCCTCCTTTGCTTTCATTGTTATATTCTTTTGAGGTAACCCCTCTGACGATCACACTCCGTTTAGCATCCTCGCATGCTCCCCTCTTTCTCTCTCTTTCCTCTTCTTTTCCCCTTCTTATTAATCCATATTTATTGTTAATTAATTTTTCCTAAGTGAATTTTTCATAATCTACAAATTGGCGATCACGGTGGAACCACCTTTTATTTTTCCTTTGATTACCCTTCTCCACTTGGCACCCACGTGTGCCATCTCATTTTGCACCCACGGTGCATCTCCCTTTGTGCTATGTTAGCATTCTGTGTTTTGATGATGTTAAACTCTATGATTCATATGCGTAGGAGGTCATATGTGTTTGAACCATATGGAGTCTATGCCTTTGTTTGAATTATTCATGGTATAAATCATCTCTATTGTAAACATGTTGCATGTATTATATTTTAGGTCAACATACAGTCAACTCTGTGCACATAGAGTGTATGCATTTGCATAAAGTCTGTATGTGTGTATGAGATTTCATCAAATACCTTGTGTGCATGTCACTTCTATGAGTATGGCATTTCATTGAACACTTGGTGTGCATGTCACAGTTAGTGCATTTCACAGTCAGTGCATTCCAAGGTCGGTGCAGGTTTCGTCCTACGCATACAGAAGTCCGTGCATGTTTGCCATTTGCATATATAAAGTCTATGCAAGTTTTGCATTGTGCGTGAATACGGTCTATGCATGTTTCTGTAGAAACACAGACAAAGTCGGTGCTAGTTATGGTTTCACATAACTAAGGTCGATGCTAGCATCTCATATAGTGCATACAGGGTCTATGCTAGTTCCACACAAGGTCGGTGCAAGCTTGTGTCTTACGCATACACACGGTCGGTGCATGTTTTATGTCTAAGGCATATACATGGTCGGTGCACCTTTTCGCTTAGGCATATATATATCAAGTTGGTGCATGTTTCGGTCGGTGCATCTTTTTGCTCAGGCATATATATATATAAGGTCGGTGCATACTTCTTCAATATGAATAACAAGGTCGGTGCATGTTTTCCTTTTTGAAGCAAAGTTTGTGCACATGAGTCTCCAGGGTCGGTGCAATCTTTGCTTCGATGTTCAAAGTCTATGCATATTATCATGATAGTGATTGTAAGGTCTGTGCTCATTTGCAAATGTCATTTGTAGGTCTGTGCATGCGGTGCTACCTAGGTCCGTGCATGTTCTCACAACAGCATAATCAAGTCTGTGCATGTTTGCACACGGCACTTCAAGTCCGTGCACATTTGGCCTTCACAACATAAGGTATGTGCACATGTTTGCTTGCAGCAAAATCAAGTCTGCACACATTTCCCTTATGATTAATTCCAAGTCAGAGCACATGGCATCATGTATATTGAAGTCTGTGATCACATTGTAGAAGGTCGGTGCACATTTTGGTTCAACACATACAAGGTCTGTGTTACCTTGCACCAGGTCTATGCTAGTTAGCTATGGCTTAGGTTAAAGTCTGTGCTAGCTCTTGCATTTCTCATTTAGGGTCGATGTTAGTATTGATCTCATGCCCATATTCACAAAATGTCTTTCTTGGCTTTATTTGGTTAATCTAAATTTTAATGTGTACATTTCTCCCATTTAATTTCAAGGTCAATGCGTGTGTATATGGTGGTTTAATTGATTTACTTGTGCTCAAGAATTCTGAAGCATCAAGTCAGCACAATTAATCAAAGACTTAACACTCTGTCTATGCTATTGCCAGGTCAACCATATGGTCGAGCATCTACTGAGCAACATGCAACTTATCTCACGTGGAGCTTAAGTACCAAGCGAATGGCACGTGATCTGAGGCAAGGCTTGTAACACACGATCCTACCACATGGAAAGAAAAAGCGTAGTGGTGGTGACACGTGGAAAGGTCTGGATCAGATCTGCTTGGAGAATTGGGCGGGAAACGTGGTGGCCACGTGCCCATCTCTTGGAGCTCATAAAAGGAGGGCCGATCGCCCAGTTCAGTGTATAAGTGCGATAAGAGGAAATCTGAACAAAGGAGAAGGAGAAGAGAGGTGAGAGCAGCAGAAGGCTAGCCAGAAACAGAAGAGAAGATTGAGAAGACAGAAGAAAGAGAAAAAGAGAGCATGTGTTCGAGCATAAGAAAGAAAAGATAAGAGAAGAAAAAGAAAGAGGAAAAGAGAGTTCAGAGAAGAAGGCCGTGAGAAGAAGGGCGAGTGTGGAGCCAGTGGCGATATTGAAGATTTGTTCATATCTTGACTCGTGGATCAAATCCAGAGTCATTATGCTCCTTGGAGCTACATTCTATTTGTCCTTTCCTTTTATCTTTTTGTTTGTTCTTTACCATTTCCATTAGTGTTTTCTGATTCCCTATTTTGGGTATCGGGTTCCTCTTGTGTGTTCAGGAGAAGGGAGACTTGGTCTCCGGTTGTGGGCAACTGGGTGTTGCTCACGGTTCCTCTTGAGGATTCAGGAGAAGGGAGTTTCAACTCCGGTTTCCCTCTGGGTTTCAGAGGAAGGAAGACATGGGTCTCCGGTTGTGAGTGGCTGGGGGTCACTCACAGTTTCCCCTCCGGCTTGGAGGAAGGGAGGTTTGTCTCCGGTTCTAGTTCTGTGGGTAGCAGAGCTAGGGTGCTGGTCTTGTGGGAAGCAAGATCATGTCGAGGGATTTGTTTCCCTCAGTCCCAAGCTGTTTGGCAGTGTTTGTTTGCACACTGAGTCTGCGTCTTGCTTGTGCAAGGGAAGCCTCACTCGGGTTAGAGTGAGGGGTGGATGTAGATCTGGGGTCTCAGATCGAACCACCTAAAAATCATGTGTGCTGTGGTTGAATTCGTGTGATTGTGCCCTATCTTCTGCCTCCTTCACAGGCACTATTGATTGCTATTTTGAATACTGGCTAGGTGTTTCATTTTCTGTGAGCTGAGTCTTCCTTTGTCTTCACAGGTTTCATTTCCAGATAGAGTATAGTTTTTATTGGGTGTATTTGTTGAAAGATCCATTCACCCCCCCTCTGGATCCATTTCTGAGCGCCACCGTTTCTATCAATTGGTATCAGAGCGGGTCTCTGATTCATCAGATCCAACAATCTGCATAGGATCATGCTATCCTATTTTTAGGTACATTTCTATTTGTGCTTAGTCTATTACTTGAATTATTCTTGAACTAATTTCCATGGCTCATCTACCGATTTTCAATGGCTCTAATTTTAATTCGTGGTTTACCAGTCTACGCAGCTATATTATATCAGTTGATCCTGATCGGTGGAAGTTAATTTCACACGGTCCACACAGACTACCAAAGAACAAGTCCAAATGGACTGACAGTCATAAATCCATGGGAGGTGAAAACCATAAAGTTTTGGAGATGATGAAGGTAGCTACTAATAAGGCATTCCATTCCTATTTTTATGATTGCAGATCTGTAAGAGAGATATTGGATAGACTGAAGACCGTCGATAAAGGAAATAAAGACGAGTGTCTAATGGCGGAGAAAGGTGATCAGAGTAGCAATCAAAATGAAGAGGGGGATGATGATCAGGTAAATTCTTTCGCTAACTTTACTTTAGATGATTGGGAAGATGCATATGCTAATTTGCTAGAGTCCTATGAAAAATTGAGAAAATAGAAGAAATCCCTGAAAAATAAGTTAAACAAATTTGAGAATGTTGACTCTGTAAGTGAGGACATTGAAATTTTGAAAACAAAAAATGGAATATTTAGAAGATAACTGACAGATTTGATGCTCTTAGTACAGAACTTGATTTCTTAAAATCTAAAAATGAAAAACTCAAAAAATAGTCTAAGGAATCTGAACATAAATCAATGAATCTTGAAAGTGAAAATAGATTGATTTCTGAAAAACTGGAGGCTGTTAGAGTAACAAATTTAGAGCTTCAGAAAAATTTTGACAAACTTCAATCAGAAAATCAGCAAGAAATGTTTAATGAATGTCAGACTTCTTTAAGTGATTTGGTTTTTGATGATGAACTCCAGGACCAAAACAGTAAGCTGAAAGAGGAGGTTAACCAGTTGAAACACCTAAACTCAGCTATCTCTGAGAGATTGCTAGTTTATGAAGAAGGGAAATCTGTCATAAAAGAAGCTGAAGCTAACAATGAAATAAAATTAAAACAGGAAATTGAAAAAGTCAAAAGTCTGAATGATGCCTTGCATCAACAAGTAATTTCCTGTGAAACAGACCTGTCCAGTTATGAAGTTAATATTGTTGCCTTAAATTCTGAGATTCAAGATCTGAAAAACTCATTATCAAAATTTGTCAAAGGCAAAGACAATCTGAATAAGCTTCTTGGAACCAATGTTAATTTTCAAAGAGAGGGACTAGGCTACAGTCCGGTGAACAAAAAGATTGATGGGAATAAAATGTCTACTGTGTTTGTAAAAAGTTCTGATGAAAACAAAACCTCTGCTTCTTCTATTTTTTAATTTAACAGAAAATTGAAAAGCAAAGTAAAAATCTGGAAAAGCCAGAAAAATAGAAAAAGAAGGTTAATGATTCTCCTGTGAAATCTTCTGGTATCTCTGCACATGCAATGAGTAAAATTGTCACAGATTCACATGCACACAACAGAAAGATTACATGTCACTATTGTGGTAAGGTAGGACATGTTATGGATGAATGTCATGCTTTGAAAATGGATGATATAAATGCATGTGAAAATGTGAATACTGGTAAGAACACCCATGGACAAAGCCATTATAAAAACACATCTGGTGCATGCTACTATTGTGATAGAGAGGGTCATCATATACATGACTGCAATCTAATGAAACAAGATAAGTTAAGGCATGCGTGTTATAACTATGGTAAGTCAAGCCACATTATTGCTCGTTGCTTGTCTGGCCAGGGAAGTAAATTTATTTTTAAATCTGTCAAACTCCCTGTACATTAAAATAATTTTGATAAGAAGAAAACCGATTTTATGAAAAAGACATTTGCTTGTTATAACTGTGGAAAACCTGGCCACAGAGCCTCTAAGTGATGGGTGGCAGGTTTCAGAAAACAAAATTTTCATGATCATAATGGAAACTTTAATGTTCATGCACTGGGGTTAAAGGGCAACTTTAAATCTATTAAAACCCCTGCTTATGATGTTGCTGGTAGAAATAAAGTTATTGATAAAAGGAAAAATCTTTCATGCTTTGAATGTGGAAAGCCAGGCCACAGGGCTGCAACCTGTTGGCTGGGAGTCTATCATAAACAAACTGGCTTTATTAAACAGAATATTCAATCTGTTAAAAGGAATTTTCATGATAATGCTCACAGGTTCAATGTTCATAGTAATGTGCATGAAAAGAATCTGAAAAATGCTGCATCATATCATTACTATGGACATATAGGTCATTCAATGAATAACTGTTATCTGATGAGGTTTGATGACCTCAATGCACAGAAATTGTTTAGAACACCTGTTAAAGGTGTCACTGTCACTTCAGGACCCAAGACATCTTGGGTGCCTGTTTGTGCAAAATAATTTACTGTTTTGCAGGTGTGCCTTGGAGCTGAGAAATAAAAGGGGTAATAAACCAAGGCACCAAACTAGGTAAAACCCCATGTCTGTAAAATTCAGGTAACATCCCTGTACTCATTAGGTTGATTACTTGAATTCTCCTGTTAGATGCATATCATGTTTGATCTGTTATTTAGAATTTCATGCATACATTCTCATATCTGAAATTGACTTTCACACATCTTCAAATGCATATGCTGAATTATTTGTGCTTATATTGAGCTGAGAGTAAATTGAATTGTATATCACTTTCTGAAAATCTAAAACGCATATGAATGATGTTTGAAATGTGTCTATATTACATTACATATCTTACACAGACATTTGTTGCATAGTTCATTAAAAATCTGATGCATATAGGACTGCATTTGCATTGCATTGTCTTGCATGACTATGATGGTATATCAAATGGTAAGTTTCTAAAGGGCAGGTGCAATCTGTCTAGAAGTTCTTACTATGTATGAGGTGGTCATTAGACCAAGTCCTCTACCCAGTACCATTGGTCAAAATTTGCATAGTGAGCAGTCTAGATTTACATGAACATAATTCATAATACTCTCTGCATAGATTTCATTGCATATATTGCACTTTGAGTTCAGTCATATAATGCATAAAGTCAGGGGAGTTTGTCTAGCCCTTGCATGTCTTCATGCCACATGTGTCCATGTAATGCTTTTAGGGAAGTCACTGCATATGCATACATGTAGTAATTGCATTGCATGTCAATGATTTATAGAAAACTCCAAAAAGAAGTGACTGACTGCATATAGACGGGGGGAGCTCTTTAATTGTCATGCCCCGAGCTTTTATGAGAGCGGAAGACACGCTCGAGGAACGGGAACAGCCGGCATGGTAAGCCTCTTGCAAGCAAGAATAATCAGAGCGCAAGACAATCACACCCATAAATGTAATTGCACAACATTTACTCAAACTCCAACTTTATTTCATAATAATCAAATATTCAAATACAACCACTAATTCAACTTATCTTCATCATGCTAGACTCAAGAAATAAGAAAATTACATAGAATCAATCTAAACATTGTAGACTTCCTAAGTCTTCACTCTCAATTTGATATGACTTTCATTCGCTCTCGGACCCGTTACTTGTATAACCCAAATCCGAATTCGAATCACTTTCATCTCCTGAAAAGATTGGAAATAGGTAATGAGCACACTTGCCCAGTAGGTATCTTCACATCAACAGGATTAGCACTATTAAAGTAATTAGCATTTTTGCTCTAAAGAATAAGGTATAATCATGCGAAATGCGATAAATCATGCGAATAACCAAAGTAACAAGACGATCATGTAAGATAGAATGAACGAGTATGAACTAGCAAGAATGTAACAAGTATGAACAAGAATGTAGCATGGCCTTTCATGAACAAGAATGTAACGAGAATGCACTTTCACTTTTCACTTTCATAACCATAAAAGTTATGCACGAGATAGTCAATCATGTAGCAATTCTCTAGATTTTCACGAGTGCTCAAGGATTTCACTTATTTATAAAGAAAGCACTCCCAAGTTGATCTCTTGCAGATAGGATCCCAAAGTTCCAATCTTCCTACTCGTGCTTCCATTCATGGAACTATCACGGTGTAACGCATCAGTCTAGGTGCGTTAGGTTCATGTGGCGGTCGCACGATAGACCGTTACATCCAACGTATGCAGAATTTTAAATTAATAAAACTATTTTATTCGTTTATCCAATATAATTATCTATAAAAATAGTATTTATCTTTAAAATACGTTACTAGGCTAAATAACCTTCTAGAATATGGGCCAAACTTATTGTGCTTGGTCTTTAAACCTTTTGGGTTTTAATTAAATGGGTTAAATTAATTATTTAACACAATTGGGCCTTATAATGATTTATTTAATCCAATATTTATTTATTAATCCATTTTGGGTCTTTAAAAGTATAAGAAAATAATTAAATATACAAAAAATAATTTATAAAATTCTGGGGCCTTACATTAATTCATCAGTCTGTCTATGTCTGAATTCTTACTGTCAACACACTTTCAACACATCTGGCTGTGCCTGGGTGTCAGTGATTCCTATCATCAAATGATTTATATTGACCCATCATTTGAATTCTTACTTCCCTTAAATCTGAAATTTTTGTCTACTTCTCCTCAATCTGCTGAAGGAGAGCTTCATTCGAATTCAGACTATTCTGAACTATATTGCTCAAGCACATACCTCTTGTTGCATCTTTAGAAATTCACTATCCTTTAGTTGAACTTCCTGAAAATCTGTCTGCTGCATATTGATCACTTCTGCTACAAGCATGAGTTCTAATTCTCTCACTTTGTATGCATGCTTGTTTACACATTTGATGTTTGATGTTGCTCAGATAATAACTGAACTGAGATTTGAAGAAAACTTCAGCTTGTAAACTGCTTCATAAATCTGAAATCATCTTTGATGTGGAATCTTCCATTATACTGGTTTAAGAATATTTGTTAATTTGCATTGGTTTAAGTCTAATGTACTCTTAAGTTTGAACTTAATGGACTTGAAAATATCTGATTCAATCCCTTTAATAAACCTTAATTGTTTGTCTCATGTAAGTTCATGTAAGACTTCCTGAAATCTGAAAAGTTAAAATCTTGATTCACTTTGATTGAAATACACAGTGTAGGTATTGTCTTAAATATTTAATCTATCTGAAACTATTTTTATAAGAAAATTGTGGAAAAAATAATGACTGTGGTTATTGAGAAACCTGTCCAAAGGACTGTGTCATGAAGTACCATAGTTAACTCTGTTTAAAAATCATTAAAAATAATGTGAAAATGTGGTAGAGCAATGGCATGGCTGTATTGAGTAATTGGGGATTCTGGTCTCTAATCATGGTGTCTCCTCATGTAAAAGATACTTCTAATGCTACCTCTGCTCTCTAAATAGAGAAGCAATATGATTATCACACTGAGTAACTGGGTCATTTCACCTAAGACGTGTTGTGCCTTATGTAAAAAGGTGCTGATTAAACCAAAATTACTCATTAAAAAATAAATTGATGCTCAATAAGAAAAATCTGAAAAATATATGCATCAGAAAATTCTAAAAGATCAGTCAAATTCAAATATATTTATGAATGTTTAATCTCAATACTACCTTGTGTTACTCTTAAAGGAGTCATGAAAAGTAAACTAAGTAAGATGAAAAGAAGGTTGAACTAGAATGTTATATGAACAAGTGGTTCATTTTTATTAAAGAATTGTTTCAGATATGAGTATTGAAACTTGTTAAGGAACTCTGTTTACATCATTCTTAAACCATACTTTTCTATCAAAGCTAATTCATAAGCTCTTATAATGGAAGAATCTAAAATCTAAATACTTCATTATAAAGTTGGTTTATTACTGAAAAATTCTTCATCTCAGAAACTTTGAAAATTCACTGATATATATGGTCATTTACTGCTTTCTATCACGGCCATCTCTTGATCACTTATTGTTTTTGAAAAATCTGTGTTTTTGATCTTTCCTCATGTATTCTCTCTAGACATATTCCTCATCTGTCTAGACTGCATTCATTGTTTCTAAAAGGGGGAGAATTTTCTGTAGTCTCATCTGTTGTGTTCAAGGGAGAGAATAGATTCCAGTTCTAGTGTGCACTCTTCTAAGGGAAGCATAGGAGGGGAAAAGTGTGTCACATTATCTGCATTTGTCTACCTGACATGGATCTTTTGTCTGAATTTGGGCTTTAATAAATTGCTCCATTTCAGATCCTTCCTTTTGATGAAGTCAAAGGGAAGAATAAATATGTGGAGTCATCATGAGTGTTTGAGCTTTGAGCTTTGGGGCAGAATGAGTTTGGCTTTGGGAGAGAATGGGTTTGCATGAGTTTGCATCAGTAGAATTCATTCACTGCACTAGCATGAACAATTGAATATCTGGTTCATTTGATTTATTACATTGTCATGTTGACTCATATGACTCATAGTGTTGTCATCATCAAAAAGGGGGAGATTGTTAGCATTCTGTGTTTTGATGATGTTAAACTCTATGATTCATATGTTTATGAGGTCATATGTGTTTGAACCATATGGAGTCTGTGCCTTTATTTGAATTATTCATGGTATAAATGATCTCTCTTGTATACATGCTGCATGCATTATATTTCAGGTCAACATACAGTCAACTCTGTGCACATAGATCTAGGTGTATGCAATTGCATAAAGTCTACATGTGTGTATGAGATTTCATCAAATACCTTGTGTGCATGTCACTTCTATGAGTATGGCATTTCATTGAACACTTGGTGTGCATGTCACAGTTAGTGCATTTCACAGTCAGTGCATTTCAAGGTCGGTGCAGGTTTCGTCCTACGCATACAAAAGTCCGTGCATGTTTGCCATTTGCATATATAAAGTCTGTGCAAGTTTTGCAATGTGCGTGAATACGGTCTATGCATGTTTCTGTAGAAACACAAACAAAGTCGGTGCTAGTTGTGGCTTCACATAACTAAGGTCGATGCCAGCATCTCATATAGTGCATACAGGGTCTGTGCTAGTTCCACACAAGGTCGATGCAAGCTTGTGTCTTATGCATATACACGGTCGGTGCATGTTTTATGTCTAAGGCATATACACGGTCGGTGCACCTTTTCGCTCCGGCATATATATATCAAGTCGGTGCATGTTTCGGTCAGTGCATCTTTTTGCTCAGGCATATATATATATATATATAAGGTCAGTGCATACTTCTTCAGTATGAATAACAAGGTCGGTGCATGTTTTCCTCTTTCAAGCACATTCTGTGCACATGAGTCTCCAGGGTCGGTGCAATCTTTGCTTCGATGTTCAAAGTCTGTGCATATTATCATGATAGTCATTGTAAGGTCTGTGCTCATTTTCAAATGTCATTGGTAGGTCTGTGCATGCGGTGCTACCTAAGTCCGTGCATGTTCTCACAACAGCATAATCAAGTCTGTGCATGTTTGCACACTGCACTTCAAGTTCATGCACATTTGGCCTTCGCAAGATAAGGTCTGTGCACATGCTTGCTTGCAGCAAAATCAAGTCTGCACATATTTCCCTTATGCTTAATTCCAAGTCAGAACACATGGCATCATGTAAACTGAAGTCTGTGCTCACACTGTAGCAGGTCGATGCACATTTTTGTTCAACACATACAAGGTCTGTGTTACCTTGCACCAGGTCTATGCTAGTTAGCTATGGCTTAGGTTAAAGTCTGTGCTAGCTCTTGCATTTCTCATTTAGGGTCGATGTTAGTATTGATCTCATGCCCATATTCACAAAATGTCTTACTTGGCTTTATTTAGTTAATCTGAACTTTAATGTACATTTCTCCTATATAATTTCAAGGTCAATGCGTGTGTATATGGTGATTTAATTGATTTACTTGTGCTCATGAATTCTTAAGCATCAAGTCAGCACAATTAATCAAAGACTTAACACTCTATCTATGCTATTGCCAGGTCAGCCATATGGTCGAGCATACTGAGCAACATGCAACTTATCTCACGTGGAGCTTAAGTACCAAGCGAATGGCACGTGATTCGAGGCAAGGCTTATAACAGATGATCCTACCACATGGAAAGAAAAAGTGCAGTGGTGGTGACACGTGGAAAGGTCTGGATCATATCTGCTTGGAGAATTGGGCGGGAAACGTGGTGGCCACGTGCCCATCTCCTGCAGCCCATAAAAAGAGGGCCGATCACCCAGTTCAGTGTATGAGTGCGATAAGAGGAAATGTGAACAAAGGAGAAGGAGAAGAGAGGTGAGAGCAGCAGAAGGCTAGCCAGAAATAGAAGAGAAGATTGAGAAGACAGAAGAAAGAGAAAAAGAGAGCTTGTGTTCGAGCAGAAGAAAGAAAAGAGAAGAGAAGAAATGTTGACACTGAAAATATTTTTAATTTTTCTTGACATTTGCTTATGCAGGTCATAAACTTTGGCCGAGTGCCCCTACACCCCCAAAATGGGGAGCCGAAGGTTCAATCAGCGGAAACCCGAGTGATCTGATCAAGACACGCTGAATGCCGGAACGGTCCGTAAGTGGCCAGAAGGACGTCCAACCAGGGCAGAAATACTTCGAGGGGTGGCCCTCCTAATGAAGACATTCCACGTGTCAACAGCGTGGAATTGGCGGCACAGATTGCTATGCCAAAGGCTAAATCAGAAGAAAACCTGGGAAATCTGCTCAGCACACGCGGAATGCCGGAACGGTCCGTAAGTGGCCAGAAAGTCATCCGATCAGGGCGGAAATACTTCGAGGGATGGCCCTCCTAATGAAGACACCCCACATGTCCACAGTGTGCAGTTGGCGGCACGAATCAACATGCCGAACACCAAATCAGGAGAAAACCTGGGTTACCAGATTCGAGTACACATCGCACCGGAAAGGCCCGTCAGTTTCCGAAAGGATGCCCGGTCAGGACGAAAATACTTCCAGGGGTAGTCCACTCGATGAGGATAACCCGCATATCCATGAAGTTTATTTGGTCACACGAACCACTGTGCCGATGGTTGAACCAAGACAAAACTCGAGAAAATCGGCACGGGTTCGGCACATGCCCTAATCACCGAAAACTGCAAATCGGGGCCCGAAAATAATGAAATCTATACTCTGAGGCCACTGCATCAAATCCAAGGTTGCACCGGATGACAGGCTTCCGTTTGGGCCGGTTCCGGGGCAAAATGACAAAAATTTCGAGAATGCCATGAATGAGTCGGTGGCACCCTCTTTACTTTTAAAAGAAATTGAATTTACAAAAAGTTGAATCGGTGGCATTTCTGGAGTTGATTCGGTGGCATGCCCTTTTGCTTTTATGAATAGTGAATCGATGGAACACCTTTTATATATGTATAAAGTAAACAAAGTCCCTTGGTTATTGAAGCGGTGGCGCATTTGTTGAGCCATTGATTCGGCAGCGTGCTTCCTAGTTGAATCGGCGGCATCCTTGGCGATGGCGAGAGATGAGTCGGTGCGGAGCAACCCGTCCCATCCCCTGGGCGATGCTCTGTTCTGTCTATAAAAGGGGCATTTCCCCTCAATCGAAGGGGGACCGAAGAAAAAAAAGAGAGCATTCGGACAAAGAAAAAGAGATACGAGGAGAGCCACACAGAAACGCAGAGAGCGCAGAAAGAAGAGTCAGAGGGAGCGAGGAGAAGGTGGGTTCCACTATGTGGGAATAGCTTTTGTTTTCTTCTTAAATCTTGTATCTCTGTATTTTCTCTCTCCCCTGCGATTGCAGGGAAGAATAAAGGCTTTCGTTTATTGATCTGTTGTGCGTGCATTATCTTTCCTTTGCGTCGCTTCTTCGATTCCTCTCGATTCTTCCCCCCCCCCCCCCCCCCCGAGTGTGACGAGGCCCTCAGGGCAAAAATTTTAGTAGTCCCAGGGATCACTCGATAAAGGGGAGGAAACTTATGGCAACTTTTTGCTGTAATGGCTATAGCCACGCCCTGAATGGGCGACATTAAATTCCCTCCCCAGGGGTTTCTCCTCTCGCCGTTCAATGTGTTTTAGCATTATACTTGTCCCAATGTTCCACTGAAGGATCGACTAGTGAATGAGAGGTTACTTGAGGTCCTTTCACTCACCTCCGTCAGTTGTAAGGACGCCAGTGTACTCCAATAATCAATGCGACAGTTGTCTGTCTGTTTCTGTCAAAGTCATTACATATGTGCCCCGTTGGTGTTCGATGGTTTGTCTTTGGAAGAGTATATCCCTCTCTCATACTGTTCTATCGAGATAAGCAGGAACTGCTCTGGGCGATCATGACTGCTTGAAGATTGGGACTCATCCCATGACTATGCAGAAGGAGGAGGGCCATCTCTTCGATTATTTCTGATCGATGCGTTGTTTCTTCGTTTGTTTTTTTTATCGTTTACACCTGGGGAGGGGAACATCCATCTATTGTGCCCCTGTGGTTTTGATGATAGCAAACACTATAAGTCACACTGTGTTTGCATGAAAGATTGAATGAGCATCTGGTCTTTGCATGTTATGTTGCATACAACTTCATCAGAGTGCACGCCTGGCATTTCATCATACAGGGTACAGGCACACACATATTTTCCTTTGCGTATGTAGAGAGTCCGTGCACTCACTGTTCAACTCGATGCATATGTTTGTTGCTTCTTAATAAACCTCGGTGCATACTTGGTTTATATGTATTGCTAAGCTCGGTGCATATTTTGTGTAAATATTCAAAGTCAGTGCACACTCTGTGTCCGTCTTACTTTGCGTCTCATATGGCTTAGACTTGGTGCACATCATGCGTCTCTTTTGCACAGTGCTATTTGCATCTTATATTGTGTCTTTTGCATATGAGGGATGTGGTGCTTGCGTCTCATATTGCGTCTTATGCATATGAGGGTTGTGGTGCTTGCGTCTTATGTTGCGTCTTATGCACATCTGTGTCTTAGTGCAAGTGTGCGTCTCATATTACGTCTGTGTCTCTACGTCTTATTCTGCGTCTCATAGTAGCACGGTCTGTGCAAGATTTGGTTTCAAAGGATCAACGCCAGTGCAATCTACTGTACGTTGCACATGAAGTCTATGCAATGGTTGTTCCGTGCATAAAATCATCGGTGCATACCTTTACATAGCGAGAGTGAAGTTGGTGCATCTTTACTCTGCATGCCATCAAAGTCTTTACATATCTCACTGAACGCACTTCACGATTGTTGCATATTTTTCTCAGTCACATGGAGGGCCTGTGCATGTCTTGGCTTGTGCACAATCAAAGTCTATGCATTGCTATAAAATCTGTGCATATCTTGCAATACACGTCACATGGTCTTAGCATTGTTTGGGATACGTTCTGTGCATATGTCTAAGTCTTTAGCTTTAAACTATGTGCTTGTCTTGCAAAAGTTACGCAAGGTCTGTGCATAACTGCACGATGGCAAATGTAGCCGGTGCTAACATTTTTCTTATTCCTTTGCCAGATCTGTCAGTTCGTCAGGCACGTGTTCAGCAAATCTACAACTTGGAAATAAGAGTGCCAGGTTTAAGGCTCGTGATCCGAGGCAAGGAACAGAATGGATGAACCTGCCACGTGGACAACTACACTACCGAGATTCTGACACGTAGCTAAGGGATTCCAGAACCCTCTGGGCGGGAGTATTCCCTCCACACGCTCAATGTGTGAGCTCGTGGGTCCCAGATATGAAGATATATATAAAACCCCTCTTTGCAATCATCGAAGAAGTAGAAAAGTAGAGAAGAGCTTTAGAGAAGAATCAGAGAGCGAGATAAGAGAGCAGCAGAAGAGGAGATTCTGAGGAAAAAGAGATAGAGCGAGAGCAGCAGAGCAGAGCAGAAGAAAAAGTGAAAAAGCCCGTGAGATCGAGAGAAGGAGAGAGAGATAGAGAGACAGTGAAGAAAGAGCTCGAGGAGAAGAAGATAGAAGACTTTCCTAAAGATTAGTTCCACTGAACCTTGGATCAAATCCAGGCCAGTAAGCTCCCTGAGAGCCACATTTGTGCTACCATCGTATACAGCTTTCTATCGCTGTGATTTCTCATTTCTTGTTTTTCTTTTACACTCTTTATTTCAAGCTGTTAGTCAGCAGAGCAAGCTGTAATGCTCAGTAGTTGCAGAGGAGGATTCCTCTGGTCGGCTAAGCTGTTTTGCCCAGCGGGTCAAGCTGTTAGGCAGCGGATGGCTAAGCTGTATTGCCCAGCGGGTCAAGCTGTTAGGCAGCGGATGGCTAAGCTGTATTGCCCAGCGGAAGTAAGCTGTGATGCTCAGCGGTTTGTAGGCAAGCTGTGAGGCCCAGTCGTTCAAGCTATGAGTCAGCAGGAATCCACACTCGGGTTGAGTGTGGGGTGGACGTAGGTCTTGAGGACCGAACCACCTAAAAACCTTCTTGTCCATCGTGGTTTGAGTGTTTATTCTGATCCGCTAGATGTATGCTTAGGCTAGATCTGAATCGTCTGTCTAGCGAGGAATTTGTTTTCATCTTGTTCATTTGATATTGGTTCTGAGATAGTCATTTTGAATTCTTGATCATTGTTACTGGAGAGTGTCAAATTCACTCAAGTCATTTGAGCGTCTAAGTTGCATTCGTTTGCTTGATTGGGTTCAGTCAATAGCGTAGGTTTGCTTAGGAGTCTGCACTCTTGCAGCTCAACTATTTGATCAAGAGAATCTTTGTCCTCCTTATCTTGTATACCTTAACTAGTTTTAATTTCGCATTCATGCCTTGTTACAGTTTTTAATTGGGCAATTTTTAAGAGGGATTCATTCACCCCCCCTATGAATCTGAGCCTTGCACCCTAACAATTGGTATCAGAGCGGGTCTCTGATTGATCAGATCCAATGATCTGCAGAGGATCCTGCTTGTTTTAGGTGCATCCTTGATTTTGCTAAGTTTACTGTCCGGTATGTGCTTGAATCTCATCAATGGCATCTCTTACTGTTTTTAATGGTTCCAATCTTAATTCATGGATTGGTGGCCTTTGTACATACATGAACTCCATTGATCCAAAATTATGGAGTCTCATATCAAAAGGTCCACATAAATTACCTGAAAATCAGACCAAATGGTCTAAAGAGGATAGGATAAAAGACAGTGAGAATAGCCTAGTCTTTAACACTCTGAGAGATTCAGTGAACATTGATATGTTTCCCTGTATTACAGGATGTACATCAGGAAAAGAGATCATGGACAGAATCATATCTATTCATGAGGGGCGAAAAGAAGAGTGCCTGATGGCCAATCGAAGGGATCAAACTGAAGAAACAGCATCCCAGGTAAGCACTGAATCAGAAGATATTTCATTTGAAGAACTTGTAGAGATGTATGATGAACTGCTAGAGAAATCTAGGAAAATACAATCTAAAAATAAAAAGCTGAAGAAAAAGATTGATCAAAACTGCTCTAACCTACCCTGTGAAAATTGTTCAAAACTGAAAAAGTCTCATGATGATTGCTTGACTGATATTCAGAATTGTAAGAAACAATTGGAATGTTTTGAAAATATTGTTTCAGAAATGAATGAACTGAAGTCGGAGAATGAAATCTACAAAAGACAGATTGTAGAGAAAAATGAAAAGGTTAAAAGACTTCAAGAAGAAAATCAAGCAGAACTTGTCAAGCAAGAGGAGCATATGGTTATGATGAAAAATGAGAATGATGAATTATATTCAAAAATTTCTGAATTGGAGGATGAATTGAACTCATCTGATAATCATCAGACTTTGAATTCTGTAGATAATGAGAAATTGATAAAAGAGCTTGATCATGTTAATTTGAAACTGAGTGAACTAAAATATGACAATAATAAACTTTCTGTCAAGAATTCTGAGCTAGAAAACAAGCTGAAATCATTAGGAGGTGATCATGTCCAAATTAATGAACTAGTTCAGAATGAGCAATTGATAAAAGAAAATGAAGGACTGAAGCTGTTGAACTCTGCTATGACTGAAAGATTACTTTCCTTAGAAAAAGGGAAAACTGTCTATAATGCAGAATCTAAACAACTGAGCAATCTGGAACAAGAACTTGAGAAATATAAAACTGCAAACAAAGTGTTAAGTGAATGTGTTAATTACAGTGAACAGGAGATTGCCAGTTATGAATTACACATTGCTTCCTTAGAAAAGGAAATTTGTGAATTGAAAAACTCTCTGTCAAAAACTCTAAAAGATAAAGAGAAGTCAAAAGCATCCTTGAAAGATGAAGTGAGTAATCAAAGTGAGGAGATCGATAATTTTTCTGAAACAAAGAGGGTCATGAGGAACCAGCTTTACACCACATTTGTCCGAAGCACTGATGTAGCTGGAACCTCTAGGACATCTCCAAAGAAATCTGTTGCAGTTAAAACTCAAAAATAGAATAAAAATGTGAAAAAGAAAGAATTGAAAAAGAAAAGAAACAAATTACATGTTGAAAAATCTCAGGCCAAGATGTTTTCTATCCCTAGGAAGAACGTCAAATGCTTTTACTGTGGAAAACTTGGTCATGAGATGATTGATTGTTTTGTTATGGAGAAGGATGATTTGAAGATTGATAGAACTCATGCTCGGAATTCCAATGATGAGAAACCTTCTTCTAAGCAAAACAAAAAGGTTAAATACTTTTACTGTCATAGAGTAGGTCATCTCATGCATGAATGCAAACTAATGAAACATGATGACCTTAATGCTAGAAAATTGCATGATAGGAATGTTCATGCTAAAAATCATGCAAATCATAAGAGGAACATTCAATGTTTTCATTGCGGCAAATTGGGCCACATTGTTACTGAATGTTGGCATAATCAGGGAAAGAAATTTCAGTCAAGATTTGTTAATTTCCCTGTTAACAAAAATGTTTCTGAAAGAAATAACCTTGGTTCTAAAAGAAAGCACATTAGGTGCTTTGAATGTGAAAAACATAGCCATATAGTCAAGGACTGCTGACATGCTCAGAGAAATAGATTGAACTCTAAATCTGTAAAATTCCCTGTTCTCTATGCTGCTGCTAGAAATAATTTGATTGATAAAAGAAAAAATCTTTCATGCTTTGAATGTGGGAAATCAGGCCACCGGGCTGCTGACTGTTGGCTAGTTAATCAAAAAAGATCAAACTTGCATGTGAAAAACAGAAGCAATCATGTTCATGCACATACATTCAATTCTCATGTGAACCTTAAAAATAGTAAGAATTCTTGTAATCACTGTGGTTAGTTTGGACATTCTATGTCTAACTGTTTCTTGATGAAATCCGATGACTCTTATACTCAAAAACTATGGAGAGCACCATTCAGAGGTGCTACTGACCATGGAGGACCCAAGAATTCTTGGGTACCTCAACTTGCAAAATAAGGTTCTGTGTTTGTAGGAGTGCCTTGGAGCTGAAAAATAAAGAGGGGTAAATAAACCAAGGCACCCTAGTATGAAAACCCCATTTCTGAAATTGCCAGGTAACATTATTGCATTCTTTAGGATTGTTCATTTGAATCATGTAGAAATCTCATTTGATGCATTGCATGCTTAAGTTGTTAAATAAAAATTATCATGCATACATACTTTTATTTGCTTTAAAAAGTGCATTGAGCAACATGAGTCTATACATTCATATTTTGAGCTGTATGTGTACATACTCATTGAAGATATGTTGAATTCATTTCTCATCTGCATGCATTAATGTTTTGCAATCTATTTGTGCACATAGAGAATGTTAGAAACTCATGAACTCAGTTTGCATATTTGTGCATATATGTGAATTGCATATACATGTATTTGACATACAGTCATTGAAACTCTGATGCACTTAGGACTGTTGGTATTGCATTGTCATGCATGACCACTATGGTATATCAAATGGTAAGCTACTAAAAGGTAGGTGAAATCTATCTGAAGGTTCTTACTATGTGTGAGATGGTCCTTTAGACCAAGTTCTCCGCCTAGTACTATTGTGCCCCTGTGATTTTGATGATAGCAAACACTATGAGTCAGCATTGCATATCATTGCATATCATGAACATCTGTGTCTGAATGATAGTTCTGTTTTGGGCATATGAATGTGTTATCTTGCATTAGTGCAGACATACAGTTCACTCGGTTGCTTTATGCTGTGTCGGTTGCTTTATGCTGTGTTTCACTGGTTCATCTTTGTTCAAAGTCTATACATCCATCTGTTGATATTTGAACAAGTATGTACATCGCTACACGCATCACTTAAAGTCTATACATAGTTCTGCATAGTTTGCATCGGTGCATTCGTCATGTCGCTTACACGCCATATAGTCTATACATTCTTTGCTGTAACATTCATACATCATTACAGCAAGTCTACACATTCCTTTTTAGCAAGTCTGCACATTGCTTGGATATTACACAAAGGCTGCACATTCCTAGCTGTCAGGTCCATACACTGGTTGTTGGCAAGTCTATACATCGCATAGCATGCACGCGTTCAGAGTCTATACATTGGATAAAGTTTGTACAGAGTTGACAGCATGCCTGAACCTTGTTAGATGAAGTCTACACACTCGCCATCATGCTATACTATTAAGTCTATACATTGTGCACCGTCTCACTTAGCGTCTCATGCTAAGTCTATACATCTGTTTGCCTTTCTTCATGCAAAGTCTATACATCGCTGCATTACACACGTTCGAAGTCCATACATTGCCTTGCTTCATGCACTAAGTCTGTACATCGGCAAGTCTGTACATTGGACCAAGCTTTTGTGCATTAGCGTACATCGGCAAGTCCATACATTGCCTTGCTTCATGCAGCGGAACTGAGCAAGTCTATACATTCCTCATCTTTACCTACGCTCAGTGTTTTAGCACTTCCACCAAGTCTGCACATTCTTTACAGCAAGTCTATACATTCGCTATGCATAGTCCATAAGCAAGTCTATACATTCGTTGTGTATAGTCCATGAGCAAGTCTATACATTCGTTGTGCATAGTCCATGCATTCACTTCAAGTCTGCACATTCTTCTGTTATGTCCATGCATTATCTATGCAAGTCTGTACATTGGTGGCAAGTCTGTACATTGCCCTGTTTCAGGCACGCAAAGTCTGTACAGAGTTTGCCCAGTCTGCAACATTCAAAGTCTATACATTCATGCATCGTCGTGCTTCACGCATACATAAAAAGTATGTACATTGCTTCATGCATTGCACGAAGTCTGCACATTGTGTGCTGCTATGCTCTAGCTTTGCATTCACAAAGTCTGTACATTGCTTCATGCATTGCACGAAGTCTGCACATTGTGTGTTGCTATGCTCTAGCTTTGCATTCACTCTAAGTCTATACATTCTATTGCATATGCATCTTTCATACTAAGTCTGCACACGGCGGTCTTGAGTTACCCAGCAAGTCTGTACATCTCTCTAATATTTTCTTATGACTGTTTGACAGGTATATCCTTTGAGAAGAAAGATGTCTGGGCACGTGATCCGAGGTTGGCACCTGGCACGTGATCCGAGGACAAAGAGGGCACAAGCCCTGCACACGCCCTAGTTGCTGCTACTATAAATACGAAGCTTCTTCCTCAGAAGAAGACTGATCGAGTAAGAGAGATCGAGAGAGTAGCAGAAGAAAGAAAAGAAGAAGAAGAGAAAAGCAGAGAGGTAGAGTGTGAAAGATTAAGAAGAAAAAGGGAAGAGAGAGCCGAAGTCTGAGAAAAAAAGAAGAGATAGTGAGAAAAGCAGAAGAAGAGAGCAGTTGAGAGCTAGAGTGAGAGAGATCTAGAGATCGTGAAGAAGAAGAGAAGCCTCATTGTCTTAACTGGACTTTGGATCATATCCAATCCAGTTTGCTCCTGCGAGAGCTACGTTTGTGCATTCCATTTTCCAGCTTTCAGTCCCTGTGTTTTCATTTATTATTTTTTCCTTTCATCTGATCATTGTTCTTCCGATTCCCTTGTTTTGGGATCGGGGTTCCTCCTGTGGTCTCAGGAGAAGGGAGAGTTGTTTCTCCGGTTTGCTGGTGACTGTGTGTCATTAATGTTTCCCTCTGGTGCGGAGGAAGAGAGGTTCGAGACCTCTGGGTTGCAAGTGGCTAGGAGTCACTTGTGGGTTCCCTCTGGGTTCCACAGAGGAAGAGAGATCTGTGATCTCTGGTTTGCCAGTGGCGGGCTATCACTAGCAGTTCCCCTCCGGTTTGGAGGAAGGGAGATTCATCTCCGGTTCTGGTCTTGTGGGTAGCAAGTCCAGGTGTCAAGCTTCTGTGGGTTGCAGAGCTTGGGTTGAGGGATTTGTTTCCCTCAGCTTGTCAAGCTGTTAGGCAGCAATTGTTGCAGACTGAGTCTGCTGTTCTAGCCTTGCTAGTGGAAGTCTCACTCCGGTTTGGAGTGAGGGGTGGACGTAGGTCTGTGGACCGAACCACCTAAAAAATCCTGGTGTTCACTTGTGGTCTGATTTTCCTTATGTGTTCTTTTCATTGCTGCGCTCATTAGATGCTTGCTTAGGATCGTGTGAGGGCTAATTGAATTGTTGTCTTGCTTTGATCCTTCTAAGTATTCTCAGTATATTTCTGCAACAGTTTTTAATTCCGCATATCTGAGCATTATAGATTTAATTAGGCAATATTTGAAGAGGGATACATTCACCCCCCCTCTGTATCCGGGCCTTGCACCCTATCAATTGGTATCAGAGCGAGTTCTCTGTGCTACCAGATCCAACGATCTGCATGGGATCCTGCTATCTTCGGTGCATTATTGCTTTTGGTGCATTACTTATCGATTGTCTTGTGCGTTGAACCTGTTTGCTATCTGGTTTAAATGGCCCTTCCGTTTGTGTTTGATGGTTCTAATTTCAGCAGTTGGTTAGGCGGCCTATTTATTCATATGAATTCCATTGACCTTAATCTATGGAGTTTGGTTTCAAAAGGCCCACACCAATTACCTCTTGATGAGACCAAGTGGTCTAGAGAGGACAGTGTAAAGAACCGTGATAATCTCACAGTTCTTATTATTGTGAAAGCTGTATTTAATACTGATAGATTTCCTTTTGTTCTCAGGTGCGCTTCGGGAAAGGAAATATTGGATAGAATAACTGCTACAAATGGGGAGCAAGAGGATCAATGCTTAATGGGCAACCAGGGTGATTACAATTCTGATCAACAGGAGGAAACTTCATCTCAGGTGAATTCTGACACTGGTAATTTCGGTATTGAAGAATTGATTATGTTGAATGAGCATTTGATTGAGAAATACGATAAAGTTAAATCTGAGAAGAAGAAATTAAAAAAGAGCTGTTGTATCAGGTCAGAAGTCTGAAAGTTGAAAATGAAAATCTAAAGTCAGACATGAGTCGAGAAAGGAATGAAATGAACTGTTTGAAATCCGAAAATGAGAGTTTAAGAAATAAACTCATTAAAGAAAAGGATTCTTGCAATACATGTGCATTTTTAAGAGACTTGATAAATGATCTTGATTCTGATGATAATCTTCAAAAGGATTTAATCAAATCTCTGAAAGAAGAAAATAAATCATTGCTAGAAAAGAAAACTGAAGCTGAAGAATTTGAAAACAAGCTGGTTGAAGAAAATAGGTACCTCAAGGATCAAAATAAAAAGTTAATGGTTCTGAATACTGTTCTCTCTGAAAAATGGATTGCAATAGAAAGAGATAGGTCAGTGACTCCTTCTCTGGAAGGTGAATTTGAAAGACTAAAAGAAATACTGACTGTCTATGAAAAGGAGAAAGCTGATTCAGAAAGTCTTATTGTCTCCTTAAAAAATGAAATCCTTAAATTGAAGAAGACTTCATCTAAGTCTGTTCAGAATGAAAAATTGGTGAGAGATTTAGAGTGTGTCAGCTCTAAATTGGAAGAATTGAAATCTGAAAACGAAAAACTCAAAAATCAGTCCAAAGAATTTGAACACAAATCAATGAGTCTTGAAAAAGAAAACAGATTGATCTCTGAAAAATTGGAGGCTGATAGAGTAATAAATTTAGAGATTCAGAAAAATCTCAACAAACTTCAATCTGAGAAACAACAAGAAAAGTTTTATGAATGTCAGTCTTCCTTAAATGATTGGATGTTTGATGATGATCTCCTAGAGAAAAATAGGAAATTGAAAGAGGAAATCAACAAGCTGAAACATCTAAACACCCAACTGTCAGATAGGCTATTGACAATTAAAAAAGGCAAGCGTGTGAGCATGGATAATTCTGATAGGTTAGTGGATGCAGAACAAAAAATTGAGAGTGTAAAAACCATCAACCAAATGTTGAGTGGAAATGTCACTTGCTGTGAACAGAAGATTGCTGGATATGAGCTTACAATCACATCCCTTCAACAAGAAGTTGATGATCTTTACAAGTCCCTATCTGAAGTTGACAATGAAATAAAATTAAAACAGGAAGTTGAAAAACTCAAAAGTCTGAATGATGCCTTGCATCAACAAGTCATTTCTTGTGAAACAGATCTGTCCAAATATGAAGCTAATATTGTTGTCTTAAATTCTGAGATTCAAGATTTGAAAAATTCTCTATCAAAATTTGTCAAAGGAAAGGACAATCTGAATAAGCTTTTTAGAAATAGTGTTAGTTTTCAGAGAGAGGGACTGGGTTACAGTCCGACAAACAAAAGGAGTAATGGGAATAAAACGTCTACTGTGTTTGTAAAAGCTTCTAATCAGAACACAACCTCTGCTCCTTCTGTTTTAAAATCTACTGCGCAAAAATCCACTGTCAGTCCCAAAACTGTAGAACAAACTCAAAAATTGAAAAAGAATGAAAATCTACAGAAAAAGGACAAAGACACTCCTGTTGGTACGAAGAATGCTGCACACAAGTCACATGATCTCTCACACACTCATACTAAAAAGGGGTCATGTTATTATTGTGGGAAGGTAGGTCATGTAATGGAAGATTGTAGATTGTTGTTAAAGGATGAGCATGCTAGTGAAACATCACATTCTAGAAATTCTTTTGATAGAAACCATGCTACTAGAAAGCCTGATGCTTCATGTTACTATTGTGGGAAGCATGGTCATCTCATGAATGAATGCTTTATCATGAAAGAAGACAATAAATTGCATGCCAGGTCTTCCATGCATCTTCATGGTCCATATGGAACTAAACACAAGTCTAGTCAGCACATTGCGTGCTTTAACTGTAATAAGCCTGGGCACAAGGCTGCTGAGTGCTGGTTTGGATCCAATTGGGGTAAAAATATCTTTAAAAGTAAGCATATCAGATGCTTCGAGTGTGGGAAAAATGGCCATACAGTCAAGGACTGTTGGCATGTTCAGAAGAATTCTGTTAACCCCCATGTTGTCAAATTCCCTGCAAAACCATTTGTGAAATTTTCATGCTATAACTGTGGTAAGCAAGGTCACAAATCTGCTGAATGTTGGCTGATTAAGAATAAGAATCAAACTGTTCATGCATACAATAGAAAATCTTATGATCATGTTTATAAACCTCATACTGCTGTTACTATGCATCATAAGAACCAGAAACCAATCATTTCATGTAGATATTGTAGAAAATTTGGACATTCTATGGACAATTGCTACCTGATGGATCATGATGACCATGTTGCTAAGAGATTATTTAGAACACCTGTCAGGGCTAACGCAGGACCCAAAGCTGCTTGGGTCCCTACAGGATCAAGTTGATTAACATGTTACAGGTGTGCCTTGGTATGAAAAAGAGGGGTAAATAAACCAGGGCACTCAACAAGAAGACCCCAGGATCCTGCTCTTCAGGTTTGTTCTGACCATCCAGTTTAAATTCCATTATATGAAATTGTGAACTTGAAATGACTGCATATCATGCTGATCTGAAGTTTTCTGAAATATGAATTGCACAATCATGCTTATGGAAATTCTCTTCTATCTAATTTGCATGAATCATATCTGAATGTAAAATTTGATATCATGTGATGTGCTTTCAATACATTTCATGCATATAGTCAGGGGGAGTCCAACTGTTTTTGATCAATCATATTGATGCTTATGTTTTATCCTTCACATGATGCATCTAGACAGGGGGAGCATTTAAAAATTGGGGTTTAGTTTATCACACTCTGAACACCTCTTGTCTAGTAATTGAATAACTCTCATCTGATTTCATTCTACCTCTCTTGATAATGAATTCTGCCTTCTATTCATTAAGTTTTTCGAAGAAGAGCTTCTCTCAACTTTTTTCATGGCACTTCTGTCAGCTGATCTGTCTGTATTCCAGACTCAACTATTGATTCTGTCTGCTATGAGTTCAATTGCTAGCTTGTTCCTATCATTCACATTTCTTCATATCTTGTCAAGACCGGTCCAAGCTAATCTGACTGGATTTTAGTCTGTAATGCTGGCTTCTGAATTGCACTGTTCTCTCAATAAAAATGTTTTGTTGTTTCATCTAAATGAGGGAAGATTTTTGCTTGTGTACCCTAGTCATAAATCAGACATATTCTGAAAAGAAGAATCTTCTATTATACTGGCTTAAGAATGAATCAAATTGATTTAAGACTAATGTATTTATTAGGTTTTGATGTAAAAGACTTGAAAATATCTGAATCATTTTTTTAATAAATCTTAACCAATTGTCTCATGCAACTTCATGCAAAATCTTCTGAAATCTGAAATGTTAAAAGACATGGCTACCTCTGGTTAAGATACATGTAGAAAATATTGTTCTTAAACAATTAAGTGTACTGAGTTTTGTCTGGAAAACTTGAAAATATGAGAAAGAAAAGAATGAAAGAGCAATGACTTTGGTCACAGAGAAACTGGGTTCTCTATCAAAGAAATAGAGCAAGCCCATGTCATGAAGTGCCATAGTTACCTCTTCTTTAAAAATGTTTGAAAATCTGGCAGAGCAATGGCATGGTTGTGTTGAGTAACTAGGGATTCTGGCCTCTGATCAAGGTATCTCCTCATGTAAAAAGACACTCCAAATTGCTAACTCTGTTCTCTTTGAGAGACAATATGGTTGTCACACTGAGTAACTGGGTCACTTCACCTAAAACGTGTTGTGCCCCACGTAAAAAGGTGCTGACTGAACCAAACTTGCTCAGGAAAAATAAGTGCTGATCAATAAAAATTCCAAAAAAAAAACTAAAGACAAGTTCAAACACATTTATCTCTGTTTAATCTCAATATTATCTTGTGTAACTTCCATATGAGTCATTAAATTTAAATGAGTAAGGTGGAAGGAGGTTAAACATGAATATTAGATGAGTTGTTGGTTCATTTCTATTAAAAGGTGTTTCAGATATGAGTATTGAATTTTCTTGATAAACTTTGAATACATCACTCTTAAATCATGAAGGTAAATTTCAACTCATTCATAATCTATTATAATTGAAGAGTCTGAAATTCGTTTACAAAGATTTAAGAATTTGGTGTGCTAATGAAAATCTTTCTTCCTCATTTATTCATTGTGCTTACAGATTGTGGTAATCCTTGGGTGCCCATGTATTTTTACTGATAGATGCTTATCACCCCTTGACATACCTCAACTCTTTTCTGGCTTTAAGGGGGAGATTAACCTGCTTGTCACTTCTTGGCTATCCCTCACATGTTGTGCATGATCTTATCTGGCTGGTATAGGAGAGCATTCAGCTGCAACATAGTCTTGATTTGTGCTTCACTGTTTAACTGCCTCTGTGTCTTTCATGTCTAAATGACTGAGTCAAAGGAGGAGTATTTACTTTATTCATATCATGTATGTTTGTATTTCTCATCTCAAACTATTTTTCTTTTTGATAAAGTCAAAGGGGGAGAATAGTTTGACATGAGTCAGTTTGACTCATAGTGTTGCCATCATCAAAAAGGGGGAGATTGTTGTGCCCCTGTGATTTTGATGATAGCAAACACTATGAGTCAGCATTGCATATCATTGCATATCATGAACATCTGTGTCTGAATGATAGTTCTGTTTTGGGCATATGAATGTGTTATCTTGCATTAGTGCAGACATACAGTTCACTCGGTTGCTTTATGCTGTGTCGGTTGCTTTATGCTGTGTTTCACTGGTTCATCTTTGTTCAAAGTCTATACATCCATCTGTTGATATTTGAACAAGTTTGTACATCACTATACGCATCACTTAAAGTCTGTACAGAGTTCTGCATAGTTTGCATCGGTGCATTCGTCATGTCGCTTACACGCCATATAGTCTATACATTCTTTGCTGTAACATTCATACATCATTACAGCAAGTCTACACATTCCTTTTTAGCAAGTCTGCACATTGCTTGGATATTACACAAAGGCTGCACATTCCTAGCTGTTAGGTCCATACACTGGTTGTTGGCAAGTCTATACAACGCATAGCATGCACGCGTTCAGAGTCTGTACATTCGATAAAATCTGTACAGAGTTGCCAGCATGCCTGAACCTTGTTAGATGAAGTCTACACACTCGCCATCATGCTATACTGCTAAGTCTGTACATTGGCCAAGTCTGTACAGGGTCTAGCTACATCGTGTGCAAGTCTACACATTGATAAGTATGTACAGGGTCTAGCTGCATCGTGTGCTTCATGCATATTAAGTCTATACATTGTGCACCATCTCACTTAGCGTCTCATGCTAAGTCTATACATCCGTTTGCCTTACTTCATGCAAAGTCTATACATCACTGCATTACACACGTTCGAAGTCCATACATTGCCTTGCTTCATGCACTAAGTCTGTACATCGGCAAGTCTGTACATCAGACCAAGCCTTTGTGCATTAGCGTACATCGGCAAGTCTGTACATCGGCAAGTCCATACATTGCCTTGCTTCATGCAGCGGAACTGAGCAAGTCTATACATTCCTCATCTTTACCTACGCTCAGTGTTTTAGCACTTCCACCAAGTCTGCACATTCCTTACAGCAAGTCTATACATTCACTGTGCATAGTCCATAAGCAAGTCTATACATTCGTTGTGTATAGTCCATGAGCAAGTCTATACATTCGTTGTGCATAGTCCATGCATTCACTTCAAGTCTGCACATTCTTCTGTTATGTCCATGCATTATCTATGCAAGTCTGTACATTGGTGGCAAGTCTGTACATTGCCCTGTTTCAGGCACGCAAAGTCTGTACAGAGTTTGCCCAGTCTGCAACATTCAAAGTCTATACATTCTTGCATCGTCGTGCTTCACGCATACATAAAAAGTCTGTACATTGCATCACGCATTGCACGAAGTCTGCACATTGTGTGCTGTTATGCTCTAGCTTTGCATTCACAAAGTCTGTACATTGCTTCATGCATTGCACGAAGTCTGCACATTGTATGTTGCTATGCTCTAGCTTTGCATTCACTCTAAGTCTATACATTCTATTGCATATGCATCTTTCATACTAAGTCTGCACACGGCGGTCTTGAGTTACCCAGCAAGTCTGTACATCTCTCTAATATTTTCTTATGACTGTTTGACAGGTATATCTTTCGAGAAGAAAGATGTCTGGGCACGTGATCCGAGGTTGGCACCTGGCACGTGACCCGAGGACAAAGAGGGCACAAGCCCTGCACATGCCCTAGTTACTGCTGCTATAAATACGAAGCTTGTTCCTCAGAAGAAGACTGATCGAGTAAGAGAGATCGAGAGAGTAGCAGAAGAAAGAAAAGAAGAAGAAGAGAAAAGCAGAGAGGCAGAGTGTGAAAGATTAAGAAGAAAAAGGGAAGAGAGAGCCGAAGTCTGAGAAAAAAGAAGAGATAGTGAGAAAAGCAGAAGAAGAGAGCAGCTGGGAGCTAGAGTGAGAGAGATCCAGAGATCGTGAAGAAGAAGAGAAGCCTCATTGTCTTAACTGGACTTTGGATCAGATCCAAACCAGTTTGCTCCTGCGAGAGCTACGTTTGTGCATTCCATTTTCCAGCTTTCAGTCGCTGTGTTTTCATTTATTGTTTTTTCCTTTCATCTGATCATTGTTCTTCCGATTCCCTTGTTTTGGGATCGGGGTTCCTCCTGTGGTCTCAGGAGAAGGGAGAGTTGTTTCTCCGGTTTGCTGGTGACTGTGTGTCATCAATGTTTCCCTCTGGTGTGGAGGAAGAGAGGTCCGAGACCTCTGGGTTGCAAGTGGCTGGGAGTCACTTGTGGGTTCCCTCTGGGTTCGCAGAGGAAGAGAGATCTGTGATCTCTGGTTTGCCAGTGACGGGCTGTCACTAGCAGTTCCCCTCCAGTTTGGAGGAAGGGAGATTCGTCTCTAGTTCTGGTCTTGTGGGTAGCAAGTCCAGGTGTCAAGCTTCTGTGGGTTGCAGAGCTTGTGTTGAGGGATTTGTTTCCCTCGGTTTGTCAAGCTGTTAGGCAGCAATTGTTGCAGACTGAGTCTGCTATTCTAGCCTTGCTAGTGGAAGCCTCACTCCGGTTTGGAGTGAGGGGTGGACGTAGGTCTGTGGACCGAACCACCTAAAAAATACTGGTGTTCAATTGTGGTCTGATTTTCCTTATGTGTTCTTTTCATTGCTACGCTCATTAGATGCTAGCTTAGGATCATGTAAGGGCTAATTGAATTGTTGTCTTGCTTTGATCCTTCTAAGTATTCTCAGTATATTTCTGCAACAGTTTTTAATTCCGCATATCTGAGCATTAGAGATTTAATTAGGCAATATTTGAAGAGGGATACATTCACCCCCCCTCTGTATCCGGGCCTTGCACCCTATCAAGTACCATGGGTCATATTGCATAATAAGGCAGTCTGAATGAGCATTGAGTCATAAAATCATATGTTTAGCCTTCATTGCAAATATTGCATAAAGTCAGGGGGAGTGTGTCGAGCTCTTGCATGTCTTTATGCCACATGTGTCTTGCATAGTCACTGAAAGTTTGATAGGACTACATATGCCCCCGATGCATCCATAAGCATAGTTCATGACTTCCCGTACATAAAGTCCCATGCATTGTCTTCATGATATATATGATGATTCAATGCATGTAGTTAGGGGGAGTCAATGCATTGTATACATGTTGTCAAATGCATAAACTTATGTCAGAATTCATTGCACATCACTCATATTGAAAATAACAAGATTGCATTCATTAAGGGGGAGTATATAACAAGATTGTGTTCTGCTGGCTATTCATCTAGTTTCTTGTTATTTCAGTCAGTCAACTCTGAAGAAGTTCTGAGCAGAGGCTTAAGTAACTTGTTCTCAACTGGTCAGTGTTCATACTATCATCTACCTCGAGGAGTCCAACAAATTTCTCACATACTCTATGCTGATGACTCTATTATTTTTATGAATGGTGGCAGATCTTCTCTTAATCAGCTTCTGAAATTTCTTAATAGATATGAGCTCTCTTCTGGTCAAAAAATCAATGCTCAAAAAAGCTGTTTCATGGTAGCTAAGCAGATGCCCCGAAGGTCAATTGATAGAATTAGTCAATTAACCGGTTATTAGCACAAGACTGGCAGCATAAAATATTTGGGCATTCCTCTCTTTAAAGGAAGAGTTAAGAACCTCCATTTCAAATATCTGTTAGAAAAATTAAATGCCAAGCTTGCAGGCTGGCAATGCAAACTGCTATCTCAAGCTGGAAGACTGACATTAATTCGCTCAGTATTGGTATCCATTCCCATGTATTGTGCCAGTGCTGCTTCAATTCCTTACACCATACTTAGACAGATTGGGAAAATGTGTTCCAATTTTTTTTGGTAGGGATATGAAGATGTCCACAAGAAACACTGGATATCTTGGGAAAAAATGTGTTGCCCCCTTTCTGAAGGTGGATTAGGCATTCGAAGCCAATTAGATTCTCAACTATGTTTTCATGTCAAACAATTATGGTCAGCAGCACATAGTAATTCTCTCTGGGCAAAGTTTGTAAGAAGCAAATATCTTCAAGGTTCTCATATAGCAGAGAGTAAAACTTCATTCCCGGTTGGCATCAAAACTGCTGATTTTGAAAAAGCCCGGTCTATTATCTTGGCTAATTCCAGAATGATAGTTTTTGATGGTGCCTCCACTAGATTTCTGAAAGATAATTGGTACAAGAATAAGTCACTGATAGATACCCTTAATATTCACTCATCTTCTTTTGAAGATTGTTCTGTTCAAGAAGCAATATCAAATTTTCATCATCCTGCTTGGCTGCCATTGGAGAATCATCCTCTGACAGATGAACTACAGAGTTTTACTATCCATAATGGAGAGGATATACCCATTTGGTCCCTAACTAATTCAGGTTCATTCAGTATCAAATCTACCTACAACTTCATCAAAGGACAAATACCTGTATCAAGTCAAGGATATATGTTCAGTAAAATTTGGAATCTAAGATTCTCTCTCCGAGCTTCTTTATTTTGCTGGAAATTACTGAAAAATGCAGTCCCTGTGGATAAGAGAATACAAAGCTGTGATATATCTATTGCATCAAGCTGTGTATGCTGCCTTAGCTCTCATGAAATAGAGGATGAAAACCATTTATTTGTTGACAGTGATGTGGCCAAATTCTTATGGGGCAAATTTGCACCTTTACTTATCAATTCCAGCTTGGAAGTTTCCAATATCAGAAATAGATTAAGAATAGCAATTAATGAGGCAACCCTGAGCAAACCGAAAGGTTTCATATCTTTGATGCTGTCAGTTATGATAACCTGGGTGATTTGGAAATTCAGATGTCAAGTTAAAAACGAAGGCAAAGGAACCAGTTTTGGAATAACTTTGGAACATATCCTTGTTGATATAAAGTTCATTATTAACCAGATCATATTTAAATATGGTCCTAGTAATGAATATCGGTCCATTCTGCAAGAATTTGGCATCTTAGTTAATAGTTGCCATCCATCATATGTTACTATTATTTGGAAAGCTCCGGCCTCTGACTTTTCTTTAAATGTAGATGGGGCTAGTAAAGGTAACCCCGGTCCATTCGGGGGTGGTGGATGCTTCAGAAATCAGCATGGACAGCTAAAATTGGCTTTTCATACTACTATGGTATTGGATCCAACATGGTGGCAGAGGGTCGGGCATTGCTGGATGGCCTTCGTCTAGCACAGCATCATAACATTATCATTTCAACTATTTTTACTGATTCTCAAGCCTTGATCACCTTGCTGCTAAAGAACAAGGAGCCGCCTTGGTCTCTTCTCCCATGGCGGTAGTACCTGCAACAATTTTTTGTCTCTTGTCATTGCCCCATTATACACACATATAGAGAAGGGAATCAGCTAGCTGATGCGCTAGCTAATCATGCTGTGCAAGCAAGAAGCAATTTGGAATTTTTCTCGATTAGAGAGCTACCACCAATAGCTAAAGGCTATGCTATTGCGGATGTCAATGGCATCCCTAACTTCCGCAGGAGGATTGTATAGTTTACTTTTTTCATTCCCCATATTTTTGTATGTTAGAGGCTTGACCTCTTGTGAACATGTACACACCATTTGGTAAATCAATAAAATAAAGCATCAAGTAGTGATTTGGTGGAGTGAGAACATTCCCTTCCTCTGGAATGGGGGTGCACTCTCCCTTCTTCCTACTCGATGACTTGGCTTTACATAAAAAAAAAAGTCAGTCAACTAAAGCTCACATCCTTATCTTGAGATTATCCATTTCATGTATCTCAACTTGACTCTGATTTGATTTTGAGTCTACTGAGCTGGTCTCTCTTGAATAAATCTGTCTCATGGACCTCTGGATATCTCTGATTCTCTTTGATACATTCTTTGTTGCACCTATTAATTATCCTGGTTGGAAGTGTCAACACAGTGAGTCTAGATCATCTTGGAAATGCTTTATCAAATGTCGACACTTTCATTATTGTGCTCATCTTTGTAACATGCTTGAAACTCTTGTGCAGTTCACAACTTGACTGCTGCTGAATCTCATTGAAAATTCAAAAAATTGAGAAGATTTCAATTCATATACCTTGATCATAAATCTGAAGATCAATTCATTAAAGAATCTTCTATTATACTAATTTATGAATGTTTAAAAGATCAGATTGGTTTAAGTCTAATGTATTCATTGAGCTTGGCTATGAATATCTTGAAAATATCTGAGTCAACTTTAATAAACTTTAACCAACTATTTCATGTTGAATCTTGTAAAATCTTCTGAAATCTGAAAATGTTAAAATCATGACTTTATTTGGTTGAATTATATGAAATCAGTATTGTTTTTAAACATCTGATGAATCTGAAATGTTCCTTAGGGTAAATTCTGTCAGAGCAATGATTTTGGTCACTGAGAAACCATGTCCATTGACTATGAAGTCTAGAGGACTGCGTCATGAAGTGTTATAATTAACTATGCTAAATAAAATTCATTGAAAATCCAGGCAGAGCAATGGCTTGAATATTGAGAAATATACTTCACTTATCAATAAAATAAGATGAAGTATGTCATGAGGTGTCAATACTATCTCTGAAGCATGACAGTTAGTCATACTAAGTGCTTAGGGATACTGGAGTCTAAACAACATGTATCCTCTAGTTACAAGGTGTGTACTGAACTTAATTGCACCTGGTAAACTTGCTATGAAAACTTGTACTATGCAAAAAGAAAAATCTGAAATTATTTGAAGAAGTATGGCTGATCCTCAGGAACCAAATCTGAATTCCTTCATGTTGTTTAACCTCAATACTAATGATTGTAATTTCTAAAGAAGTCATTGAAATTGACTGAGTAAGATGAAGGGAGGTTAATCAAGATATAAATATGAGGGCTTGGTTTACTTTTATTAAACATTGATGTTCAGATATGAGTACAGAACTTTATTGACAAACTGTGTATACATCATATTTAAATCATGATGTTCAAATAAAAATTCATAAGCCCCTATAATGGAAGAGTCTGAACCATCCGTTTATTCAGATTTATGACATAATTATCTTATTGAAAATCTTCTATTCTTTGAGAATCCAGTCTAAATTTCTGTGCTTAATGCTCTTTGGTCATGACATTGTTGGTTTATGCCAGCGTCTCCTTGGATTTGGTGTGTACCACGTGGGGTATGGGACCCATGTGGGACCATCGGTGCTTGGCAGCCCAACCCACCACATGGATTATGGGGTCCATGTGCGAAGCCCCTCATGTCCGCCTATAGCATGATAGTGTGGGGCTCTGCGCTACCATAAGAAATTACGGTCTAACCTTCGCTAGCAGCTCGAGCTTTTAGCGCAATGGTAGGGGCTTGATCCTGTAAACTGGTATCAGAGTGAGGTCGCGAGTTCAAATCCCAGGTGCCGCTGGGGGGGAGATTGTTGGTTTATGCCAGCGTCTCCTTGGATTTGGTGTGTACCACGTGGGGTATGGGACCCACGTGGTACCATCGGTGCTTGGCAGCCCAACCCGCCGCATGGATTATGGGATCCATGTGCGAAGCCCCTCATGTCCGCCCACAGCACGATAGTGTGGGGCTCTGCGCTACCATAAGGAAATACGGTCTAACCTTCGCTACCAGCTCGAGCTTTAATGCTCAGTACATTGAAATGGTATCAGAGCTGGTCTCTGATTCATCAGATCCAACGATCTGCAGAGGATCTTGCTACCTCCAGGTGCACTGCTTGTTCTAATTCTTTTGTCTGATTTGCTTTTATGGGTCATCCACTGATTTTCGATGGATCTAATTTTAGTAATTGGTTAGGCAGTCTGTGCGGCTCTATAAACTCTATAGATCCAAAACTGTGGAATCTCATTAAACTTGGTCCACATGTCTTACCTGGATAGGAGAGTAAATGGTCCCAGAAGGACAAACAAAAGAATCTTGAGAATATACAAGCTCGGATACCACTTGTTGGGGTGCAAGGTCCGGATTCAAAGGGGGGTGAATGAATCCCATTTGAAAAATATTTGCCCAATTTGAATCTTAGATCCCAATTATCACTGAACTCATAAAATCTTGCGGAAATAAAAACTATGGTTCAGTAATGCAGGTGTTCTAGTAAGATTCACACTCAAACACTTAATCAGTCAACCTAATGCGAATCTCTTTCGAACACTTAACATGCACAACCAGTGATCTTACTTCGGCACTTAGCATGAATAAAACTGTAGAAGATTGGAACGCAGTAAAATAGCTTGATCTAAACAGATGTTCTAATGAGACACATGATAGAACACTTAACCAGCATGCCTAGCAAACACAGTAGTTCTATGCAATTGAACCGATCCCAAGCATTCATCTACCGTGAGTGAAAAGCAATTAGATCACGATCCTAAACATGCATCTAGCAAACTCAGAGAGGTAATCAGATCACGATGCCCAAGGAGTTTTAGGTGATTCGGTCCTCCAGACCTACATCCACCCCACACTCCAACCAGAGTGTGGCTTTCTGTTGCCAAACAGCTTGAAACCATTGGGCATCACAGCTTGCCTACAAACGCTACCTAACAGCTTGAACCAGAGGAACACACTCCTCTCTTCTTCCTACCCGGAAGGAAACACTAGTGACACCCAGTCACTAGCAACCAGAGACACAAGTCTCTCTTCCTCCAAACTAGAGGGAAACCACAAGCGACACCCAGTCACTTGCAAACCGGAGGACCAATCATCCCTTTCTCCAAACCGGAGGGAGCCACTAGTGACACCCAGTCACTAGCAACCAGAGACCCAAGTCTCTCTTCTCCTGAGTCCACAGGAGGAACCCCGACCTCAAACCAGAGAATCAGAAAAACACACTGAGCAGATGGAAAGAACAAACGAAAAACAAAAACAAGAATAAAAACATTTGTAGCTCTGGAGAGCAATTCCAAAACAAGTCTTCAAGGGAAACTCTCTCTTTTCCTTCCTTAGCATTCTCTTCACTTCTCAGATCTTTCTCTCTCTCTCTCTCTTCACTTTGCAGCTCTCGCTCTCTCTGGACTTCTTCTTCTTATGCTGCTGCTGGCTCTCGTACTCTTCTCTCTGGCCGCACTCTTCTTCTTTTCTTTGGTTCTCCTCAGATCTATATTATGCTTCTGCTCTTCGTATTTTCTTAATCACAGAAAGGGGCCTTCTTATAGAGCTTCTGCCTTGGGGTCCCACGGACTCACGCATCCGGCGTGTGGAGGGAACACTCCCGCCAAGAGGTTTTAGGAAGTTCTTAGCCACGTGTCAGAGTTTGGATGAAGGAGAATTCACGTGGCAACTTCTGGATGCATCTGTCTTGGATCACGTGCTAATCATTGGTTCGGTTGTCCTCACGAACTCATGTTCCAGATGTACCTTAAGTGGTCATGTGAGTAACGATGATGTCTGTCCCATGCTTCTTAGGTGTTTGATCCTGGTTCCTTCAGTTGCCCTGGGGCTCCTCACACTTAGACTCCTGCCAATAGGATAGAGGGCATTTTGTCAAACATATTATAGTCATGAATGGATAGCTACTGTGTATTGACCTATAGATATGAGAGTCACTGTGCAAAAATGAATTTCAGTTAAGTATGAAAGATGCACAGGCTTCATTGTGCGTATATGAATCTAAGCACATACCATATAAGTCTATATGCACATATGCACACACCATGTAGTGCACTTATGTATATGTGCACAAACCTTACTCATGCACAAGCAGAATGTGCATGGACCTGATTTAGCATGTTCTAAAATGTGCACAGATCAAATAGCAAAAACATGCACAGACTATGTAAAGAACAAATGCAACCGTGTTTTGCACAAGACAAAACTTGCACAGACCTTTATAAGCTCACATCAAGAATTGCACCGACTATGCCTATGTTTCAGCAAGATATACACCGACTATGAAATGCACGGCTCTAGTATGCATGGACCTGATATGCCATATGCACTGATCTATGCGAGACCTGCACATACCTTGAATTTTGCAGGGCAAGGTTTGCACCGACCTTGTCATGCGGATGTCAGAAACTTGCACAGACTTTGAGTAACGTGCAATGACTTGACTTGCACTCAGCGAAGGATGCACGGACCTTATGACAGCTAGCATGTAAACGTGCACAGACTCTGTGAAGCAAACTCTGCACGGTCCTTCTTCATGCACGGACCTTCTACATGCACTGACTCTTAATGTCAACAAGGCAAATATGCACGGACTCTATATGCATAAGGGAAATGTCAACGGAGTTGGTTCAAGGATATGCACGGACCTTATATGCCAAAACCCTAACGTGCACAGACTTAGCTAGGCACAAGATAAAAATTTGCACCGACCTTAAGTATGCATCGTGAACATAGAAATGCACAGACCTTGTGACAAGCATTCATTGACTTCAAAACGCCAATCAAATGTGCACGGACTTGAATGTTGCACGGACCTTGTGCAATTAGGTGAAACGTGCACATATGGAGATGCATTGACTTCATGTGCAGTGAGTTGACGTTTCGTTTCGTTTGACTTTATGTATGCATGTAAATGCACTGGCCTATATGCAATGAGCAAAGGCATGACCAAATACATAAGAAGAATATAGTAAAACACATATTAAATCATGCAACAAACAGAAAATGCACATTGACTCATGGTGATTGCTATCATCAAAACACAGGGACACAACAATCTCCCCCTTTTTGATGATGGCAACACTATGAGTCATATGCAACACTAAGCAACACAAGAGAGCAAGGCAGCAACAGGATAGCTATGACTCACAAATATTCATCTAGGCAACAACAGGATAGCAACAACAGATGACTCACAAATATTCTCCCCCTTTGACAACATCAAAAATAACGAATCAGGTAGATGAATGGAATTTATCAAAAACACAGGAGTTTTCACACAGTCTCCCCCTCACCAAATGTAAGAGCAGTGAGCAATAGATTTCCAAAACAGATGAACACAAACAAGTGAGAGAGTAATGATAAGCAGTATGAACATAGTTTCCCTCAAAGCTCATTCCAGACATGTATGTGAAGACACTCTCCCCTTTTGACTTCGAATGAGTTGAAACTAATGGTCAGAGCAAATCATAGAGCCTTACTCCCCCTGAAGATGTGAGGATAGGAGAATGACAAGGGACAGACAAGAAGAAATATCAGTTTGAGCAAGGAGATGTAAGCCAGAAGAAATTAGACTAATCTCCCCCTTAATAGTAGAGAGATGTTGATACCAATTGTTAAGAAACGAGATATCAATCAAAAGCACAGGGATGCAATTACAGATAGTGTCCAGTCAAGCCCAAGAGACATCAAGATCAGTGAGTGCAATTGATTTTGCCAGTGAGTGAAAGCTGAGCACAAAGTATTGACTGAAATGCCAATGAATGTATAAGGCAGAAAGATTGTCAATAGAATACTAAGTTCATAAATCTTAACAAAATAATTTCAGACTCTTCTATTATAAAAGATTATGAATGGATCTAAACTAACCAGCATGAATTAAGCATGATGTATATAGAGTTTGTCAATGAAATTCAATACTCATATCTGAAACACCTTTTAATAGAAGTGAACCAATTGCACAAATGACATTCTTGTTTTAACCTCCTTCAGTCTTACTCATTCAAAAAATAATGACTCCAATCGGAGTTACACAAGATAGTATTGAGATTAAATAGTTTTGAATGTATCTGAACTTGTCTTTGATTCCACTAATTTTTTAGATTTTTTCTTTTGATCAACACACTATTTTTCTTGAATAGTCTTAGTTGATCAACACCTTTTTACATGAGACACAACACGTCTTAGGTGAAGTGACCCAGTTACTCAGTGTGATAACTACATTGCTTCTCAGACATGAGAACAGAGTTAGCAATTTGGAGTGTCTTTTCACATGAGGAGACACCTTGATCAGAGGCCTGAATCCCCAGTTACTCAACACAACCATGCCATTGCTCTACCAGATTTCCAATCATTTTTATCAGAGAGGTAACTATGGCACTTCATGACATGGGCTCACTCTATTTCTTTGATAGAGAACCCAGTTTCTCTGTCACCAAAGCCATTGCTCTTACTTTATTTTCTTTCAAATGTTTTCAGATTTTTTAGACAATGCTCAGTACCCTGAAATGCTCAAGAGTAATACTTTCTAATAAACCAACGATCCATCACCTCATGTTGAGCTTTTAGACCTAAACTCAAAAACTGTTGAGGAATCACCTCATGTTGTCTTTGATGAACATTCTAATAAATCTAAAATTGGCTTTTGCAGAGACGAGGCTGATGGTGATATCCTTGAGAGTAAAGAAGAACCAAATCCTGAACCTGCAGAAGATGGTGAGACTAGTGTGTCTAGAACTCAGGGGGAGGAAAATGCAGAACCAGGTAATCAGCCTACCAATGTTAGAGTTATTAAAGATCATCATTTAGAGAATATAATTGGTAATCTGAATGACCCCCTTAGGACTAGATCATACTTTAGGATTGAAAATGAGTTGAATTCTTTTGCACTAGTCTCTCAAATAGAACCAAAAAACATAGATAGTGCCTTAGAAGATGTGCATTGGATAAATGCCATGCATGATGAGCTGAACCAATTTGAAAGGAACAAGGTATGGCACCTAGTTCCTAATCCCTCACATGGCTCGGTTATAGGCACTAAATGGGTTTTCAGGAATAAGATAGATGAGCAAGGTAAGGTAGTAAGAAATAAAGCTAGGCTAGTGGCACAAGGTTACAACCAGGAACATGGGGTAGATTTTGAAGAATCTTTTGCATCTGTGGCCAGGTTAGAGGCTATTAGAATATATACTTTTAGCTTTTGCATGTAGCCTAGGAATAAAATTGCTGCAGATGGATGTAAAATCTACTTTTTTGAATGGATTGATAAAGGAGGATGTGTATGTTAAACAACCTCCAAGTTTTGAATGCCTTCATTTTCCTGATTATGTTTACAAATTAGATAAGGCATTATATGGACTGAAGCAAGCTCCCAGGGCCTGGTACGACAGGCTGAGCTCCTTCCTCACAGGTAAGGGTTTTTTAAGAGGAGAAGTTGACCAGACCCTATTCACTAAGGTCAGTAACAATGACATTCTTATTGTTCAGATTTACGTAGATGATATAGTGTTTGGGTCAACTAAATCTGAAATGTGTGAGGAATTTTCTAAATTAATGACAGATGAATTTGAAATGAGTTCTATGGGAGAATTGAAGTTTTTCCTTGGTCTACAGGTCAATCAAATATTGGAGGGAAGCTTCATCACACAGTCCAAGTACCTAAGGGACCCGCTGAGGAAATATCAAATGGAAAACCACAAAGTAATAACAGCATCTATGGGCACCTCAACCAGTCTTGATGGTGACCCAAAAGGTAAATTGGTTGACACCAAGCTGTATAGAGGTATGATCGGATCCCTTTTGTACCTTACTGCATCTCGACCTGATATTCAATTCTCAGTATGTTTATGTGCTAGATTTCAGGCTAGTCCTAGAGAATCTCACATGAGTGCAGTGAAGAGGATTTTTAGGTATCTCTCAGGCACCCCTGACTTAGGTCTATGGTTTCCTACTAAGTGTGAGCTCGACCTTGTAGCTTACACTGATGCAGATTATGCTGGGTGGCACTAGTTGGTATTGTCAATACCTAGGCAGTTGTCTTGTGTCTTGGAACACTATTGCTCTTTCCACTGCTAAAGCAGAATATGTTGCAGCAGGGAATTGTGCAGCCCAAGTCTTATGGATAAAGCACCAACTTGCTGATTATCACATCAATCTAGGATGCACACCTATTTTGTGTGATAACACCAGTGCTATTTCATTGACCAAAAATCATATTCATCACTCTAGGACAAAGCACATAGAAATTAAACATCACTTCTTGAGAGATGAAGTAAGTAAGAATGAAATTGAATTTCACTTTGTTGAAACTAAAAAATAAACTGCTGATATATTTACTAAGCCCCTTGGAAATGATAGATTTAAATTTTTAAGAAGGGAACTAGGCTTATGTAAATTTCAGCATGATGATTAGTGTTTCATTCCTATCTGTTGTGAATAAATGCTCTTCATACATGTTTCAATTGCACATGTCACAGACCATCAATTAAGTAACTCTGTCAGTAATGTAACTGCATGCATTGCACTATGTCCGTTAATAGAGTCATAGTTGTGTAGTGCATTTGTGTCAAGCATTTCCATTATGCATTCATATGTCACCTTGTTTCGACTAATCATGATACACATAGATAGGGGGAGCATGTGTTCTCCATTCTTGTTGATTGTCTACCTTGACATGCATTGTATTAGAGGAAGTTCAGAAATATGTCTGTCTGTTCTGATTTTTTTTTTTTGAACCAACTTCTCTTGAAATCATTTTTCCTGGCATCCCTCTATATCAAGTTGATACATTCTCATGGTAACACACTTGGCATCTGACCTACTTTTACTTCAGAAAATTCATTCACTCTCATCCTTGAAAATCTTGCTATTCCTGAGATTCTGAAATAAAGACAAACTTATGATCATTTCACTATACTAAGCTTCTAAAATCAGATATCTACTCCTACAAAAATCTGAATGCACCTTGTCTGAACTGATGATTTAGGTTTAATGAACTTTAGAGTCTAAAGGCTTAACTCAATGAAAAAGAGTTGTTCAGTTAATAGCTCTCAACCATTCTTTACATGTTATGTATGATTCTGTCATTCTGAAACTGAAAGTCTATAAACTCAAGAAATCATTGTTGAGAAACTTAGATATAAGTATTGTCTTTAAGCAAAACAAAAAGGGCAGCTATATAAATCTTTTGGGTCAAAAATAATTTTGCAGAGCAATGACTGAAGTCACTGAGAAACATGGTCCTCCTTCAAAGAAAGAGGATGTACCCATGTCATGAGGTGTTTTAGTTACCTCTGTTTAAAAATGATAAAATTTTGATTCAAAAACTAATTGGCAGAGCAATGGCTGACTGCACAGAGAAACTGGACTCTCTATCTATGAAATAGAGTGCACCCATGTCATGAAGTGCTTTAGTTACCTCTGTTCAAAAAATTGAAACAGAATGGTAAATCCTACTGAGTAAACTAGGGTCCTGGCGTCTGATCAACGTGTACCTCCATGTACAAAGGTCTGGATCATACCTCCATGTTCTTACATTTATGGTCAACAAGTTAAATCCAGCTGTAACCCTGAAGAAATATATCAGATTTTGCTTAACCTCAATACCTACTCTAGTTGCTCATATGAACTTCTCTGATTTTATACTCAAGTAAGTTGAAGATTGATTGTTCTGACCTGATTTTGTATGCCTGGTTTATTGCTATTAACATCTCATGCAACCCTCTACAACGAGTCTAGTTGCTAAACTCTAACTCTTATTACACTTAAATCAGACTTTTACCAAGGTTGCCTTACGTGAACTCTTATTCTAATAGATTCTGATCTAAGTATGCTTGTTTAATGAGATTTTACTTTAGTTTGTCACCATATCTCATGGATTCCATACTCTGCAACCCTTCTCATCTTTGTGTCTCCTCACTGCCTCAATTCATTTGTCTCTCTCCTGTTCCTTGTTTACTGATGGCAAAGGGGGAGAGAATTTGATGAGTTTTAACTCGATGGGCAGTTTGAGTCTTATCAATTCTTTAGTGAAAAGGGGAGAGAAAGGGGAAGTGTCTAAATGGGGAGAGATTTCCTTTGCTATTTCTGACTCTTATTGCATTTGTGTTGCCATCAAAGTATAAATTGTTGCCATCATCAAAAAGGGGGAGAATGTTGTGTCTCCTCTAGATTGGTGCTATCCTTGTCATGTTTTAATGATTGGCAACAATGGTCTGCTCATTGGCAACATCAACTTTTTATAGGTCAGAATCTCTCCCAGTTTCATTTTTTGGGTCATTGCATTTTCAGATTGATTAGTCATGTGCACTCATTCTAAAGTCAGTGCGTGCAGTCCTTCACACACAAGGTCGATGCTAGACTAGTCCGTGCATATATATGTCTAAGGCATTCACAAGGTCTGTGAAATATGGGGCGGTGAAGTCTGTGCATATCCTGCGTCTTATCTTGCGTCTCACATAGCCTAGCATGTCTACGTCTAAGGTCTGTGAAGTATGTGCATTTCGTCATATGCATACACTGCTCAACTCCGTGCACATCACTTTTCATGGGGATCAGCTCAATGCATTCATATAGTCGATGCATGTTTTCACACGATCAAAGCTGCGTGGAAGGTCTGTGCAACTCTTACTGTGAGCAAGTCTGTGCAGGGTCTAGCTGCATGCACGTTCTTTTAGTTAACGCATATAAGGTCGGTGCAAGTCTTTGCATCACACATCTAGAGTCGGTGCATGTCACTGTTCATCTAGTAGAAGGTCTGTGCATTTAGGCCACTCTGCATATCTAACATCGGTTCACCTTTCAGCTCTAAACTATCCAAGTCTGTGCATATCCCTGTAGCTACGCTATTGAAGTTGGTGCAAGCTTCTGTAGCTTGCTTATCCTTGGTCAGTGCATAATCATTCACATCGCATATATATATAAGTCAGTGCATATGTCCACTTCTGCATACTCATGGTCAGTGCAAGTCTCGCATATGCATAACCAAGACGGGTCTGTGCATGTTTGCCTTATGCCATACAAGGTCCGTGCAACATTCAGGTCTATGCATCATTTATGTCCGTGCACATCTGCCTTTTCGCACATAAGTCTGTGCACATGGTAGCCACAAGACTTCATAGTTTGTGCAACTTTAAAGTTAGTGCGTCTGCGTCTCATGCTACGTCTGATGCACACACAGGTCGGTGCTATTTTTGGCCTAACGTCTCTATCAGCGTCTCATGCACAGCTGCGACCCCGTCTGTGTCTCATTCTGCATTTCTCAATGCATGCCTACGCCTCAATATTTTTCTAAAGCATATAGGAGGTCAGTGCATTCTCTAACTCGGTGCATGTTTTACATGCACGCATATAGAGCACGGTGCATTGTTCACCTCGGTGCATGTCTTTGGGTGTTCATACGAAAGTCAGTGCATATCAACGTATGTGCTTGATTTAGTCTAGGCAAGACTTGGTCGGTGCAAGTTTTTGCCTTGTGCGTTTATACTTAAAGTATGTGCAGTGTCTTATATGTATGTGCATGATTTCACTCTGACACTTATGTCTTGGAGACTGGCACATGATCGAGCATCTGCAATGTACGTGGTCTTCCTCACATCACGCCTGAAGTATGAGCGCATGGGGATAACGGATTTAATCATTGGCACGTGATCCAAGGATAAGGTTTAGAAGAACATTCTATTCCCTGCCATGTGGACCAATGGGGCTTCACTAGGGCGTCTCTAGTTCATCCAAACGAAGCTTCTGCTCCTATATAAAGCTGTATTACCCTTCGAAGAAAGCGGCGGGTGCCTGTGCTGAACAGAATTGTGAGAAAAGAAAAATGAGTGCCGCCAGAGAGAAGAAGAGAAGAGAAGCATGAGAGAAGAAGAGAAGAGGAGAGCCCAGAAGGAGAAGAGAAGAGAGAGCAAGAAAGAGAGTGAGAAGAAGAAGAAGTGTGAGCTGCAATCTCTTTCTGACCTCTGGATCAAATTCAGGGTCGCTTGCTCTATCTTAAGAGCTACATTGTTTTCTTTCATCGGTGTGTTTTTACGTTTCTTCAGTTTTTCTTTTTGAAACCTTTAGAAGTTGTGAATGAGCAGAGCTAAGCTGTATTGCTCAGCGGGCGACGGTTTTTCTCGGACAGCAAGCTGTGAGGCTCAGTGGTTGTAGGGATTTTCATCCCCAAAGCTGTGGATCAGCGGTATTCAAGTTGTGTGGCAGCAGGAAGTCTTACTCAGTTGAGTAAGGGGTGGACGTAGATCTCTGGACAGAGATCGAACCACCTTAAAAACATTTGTCTCTTGTGTGATTGCTTGTGCGTCTTCTCCTCCGTAGATGAATGCTCAGGCTCGCCTAAATGGTTTAGCATGGTTTGATTAGTTAATCGTCCATCTGCTATTATCTTCAGATTGGATTCATCTTGCGTTCTTAATCGAGTTTCTACTGCTGGTTGATTTCACCTGCTCTTAGATCATCCTTCTTCTGAATCTGTGGGTGAGTCCATTACAATTCAGTCTATTTCCGCACTGGTTATTTTTAACTGCTGTTGTTACCTTTTATTTGGGGTTGGATCTATTCACCCCCCCTCTAGATCCGTTCATCACACCCTTCAGACATGAACTTATTCTTGATTGCACATGTGAACTATTTCACCTGACTTTCTTAATCTGAATTGGCTAAACTTCTACTTCACTTTGAATGTCCCTGTGGTACGCTGCTCATTTTTATTCCACTCCTTCTGCTTACTCAAGGGGGGAGGATAGCTTGATTGGGTCTTGTCCCGTCTGTATCATGTAAGCATCAGTTTCTCCATGAATTGCATTCATTCTTCATATGGGGAGAATACATCTGCAACATAGACTTGATTAGTGCTTAATTGTTTAACTGCCCCTGTGTTTACTGATTTCATTCCTTTCTCCCAAGGGAGAATAGCTTTTCTATGTCTTAATAATTTAGTCAAAGGGGGAGATGTTTAATTCAATCATATCATGTATGTTTGTATTTTTCGTCTCAAACTAGTTTCTTTTTAATGAAGTCAAAGGGGGAGAATAGTTTGACTTGAGCCAGTGTGACTCATAGTGGTGTTGCCATCATCAAAAAGGGGGAGATTGTTGTGCCCCTGTGATTTTGATGATAGCAAACACTATAAGTCACACTGTGTTTGCATGAAAGATTGAATGAGCATATGGTCTTTGCATGTTATGTTGCATACAACTTCATGACAGTGCTGTTAACACCCATTTTATGACCGATAAGTTGGGTCATCTCCTTGTTCTATCCATGTGATGCTCCAAGTTGTTCACTCTTCATTGAGTTTCCTTCGTCAGTTTGAAGCTCATTTTTTGGGTCTTCTCTCCTTAGTTGAGTGTGGTTCCTTGTGGCTTTTCATTGGATGAAGCTTAGCAAGCTCTTATCAATTTTGATCTTCATTATTTCTAACGGTCCTCTGCATGGGCGTTACATTCTTCTAATGCATTGTCCATGGACCGTTACATATTGAAGAGTCCTACGACTTAAGGCCTTTGTTTCAATCCTTATCTGTTGGCCTGCCCATTTGATTCTAACGGTCTGTCGTGTAGTCGTTACTTCCCTCCAACGCGTCCACTTATGGCCGTTACTTATCTTGCAGAGTCCAACTTGTTTGATCTTCTTCCCGTTGATCTTATCTCTTTTGAGATAAGGTTAAATGTAACGAACGTTTAATGTCGTGTTATTTTCATGCGGCGGTCTGTCGAGTAGCCGTTACATCCAACAGAGAGTCCTGGCAGTTCAGGTCTTTTCTCTGCTACTCCGTGGTCGAGATAAGAGTTTGAATTGGTGATTTCTCTTCCAAATCTGATCCTCAGAACCTTCTGTTTGTTTCTATGGACTCTTGGTGATATTATCTTCAAGGATTTGTTAAGAGTTATCCTCTTTTCTTGCTGGATTATCCTCTGTTCGACCGGAAAGTTTGAGGGCCTATAAATAGCACCTTAACTTCATGGCCTGAAAGAGGAAGATCTGGAATTCGCGTCGAAGTGCTGCCGCATTCTGGAGCCACATCTAACCAAGGAGACTTGTCTTTCACGTCCATCTGCTTCGCGGTGAAGGGAGTATTCGTTCTATTGAGTTTCAAAATTCATCATTGCATATTGTGTTCTTCCTCCTCCCTCTCATCATAGGCATTGTCCCTCTCTTTGTTTCCACGTTCTGCATCTGTTTTTCATCATCTAAACATCCTCCTATCTTTTAAAAATGCCCAGAGGGGTTAAAAAACCAAAACTTCCCCGGTACTTCCCTTTCCTTTTGAATGATCTTAAGTTCTTTGAGAATTGATACTATGCTTGTATAAAGGGCTAATCTGGGTCCGTTTTCTTGTGTTTTCACGTTCTTTGGCAGTTTTACAGGTTCACTACGCGAGGCCCAAGTCTTCTGGCCGACTAGAAGAGTTGGAGTTAAAAGAGTCCACAAGCTATTACTGCAGGTTTTCTGACGGTCTTGAGAAGACGCGTCAGGTTCATATAACGGTTTATCTGGAGATCGTCACATTCCTGTGACATATCTACATCATTGTGCGCATAATTGTTTGCTAGATTCTAGGTTAGAATTTGCATGCACCCCGGTGCACATAGGTTCATTCATACTTTCATACATTAGATTGCATTTTCCTACCTTGGTGTGCGGACCTCTCGTCTCCATGTTCCTTGGGGCCGACTAGGAAATCACACCAGGGACCTCCATAAGTCCCCGCGAGCCATGGATTCACACACGGATGCCGGGCCGGTTGTACCTTTCCCACCCCGTGTCTAGGATTGCATAAGTGAGGGAGTGATCACATTTAGAGTCAAACCAAGCTTTACACCCATCTCCTATCAGGGACCTATTGTTGAGAGCTCACATTAATCAATCCACTAAAGTTCCAAAGGGGAAATCATAAGAATCTTGAAGCATCATCTTAAACAACTTGCTTGACTCTGAGTGTCTTCATCTCTTGTTACTTACATCTTTGTTATAAATCGTCTAAGTGTGGTTACTCATTGTGTGTTTGTGTTGTGTTGTTCGCATCTTGTTAAGGTTGTTCGTTACATGTGGAGTTGTTTTCGTCAGTTAGAAGCACCTTCTAGGGTCAATTCCTTCTCCAGGTTCTACTCAAATCCGCTTTTCGAACCCACCATGGCTTCTTTCAATCCTCCCCGTTCCCAAGAGGATTCCATTCCTCGAGGGCTTCTTGAAAACCCTGCTAGGGTTACCTCATTCTCTTCTGGAGAGGGGACAGCCCCTCTTCCGTCCTCTACCTCCATGGAAGGTGGTCAAGCTACCCCTTCTTTCACTACTCCTTCTGCGGGCTCCATTCTCCAGATGATGGCCCAATTGGATCCGGCCCAACTCCAAACTGATGTGACACAACCTAGGACTCAACAAGCAAGCACAATTAAGCATTCAAAACGGACCGATAATAGCAACCGCTCACCCGTTGCTCACCAAGACCCGGGGTAACTTGGCAATGCCAAGGTGAGGTTGAGGGGTTGGGCCCTTGCTGGTAGAGGGCTAGCAAGGCCAAGATTTGAATCCCAAAGGTTGTGGATGCCCAATTCAATGGGGCCGACAAAGTGCCAAAGGCACCGGGTTACTCTCTCTTCCCATGGTGATCACTCAAAGCAACGGGGCTTGAGGATCGAGCTCTCACTCTCACGGCCAGCGGAACTATGAACTAATATTGAAAGAACAAGCATGAATTAGAGCAAGGTTATAGAGCACTTACTCGACCGATTTGAAGAAACCGGTCCCGGTCGGAGACGAGGGTTAGCGGGGAAGCGTGGGTTCCCCACACGCCGCGCCGGGGTAGCTTGACCTGCCCAAACAAGTTACACCACTACACCTCTCGCAGGAGGGGGATCTTGGGGTGAGGGTTAATGAGATTACAAACAATACTACCTCCACGCAGGGAGGGGCCTTCAGCCGGCCAAGCGGGGCGGAGAAATTAGAGTAAAGAGGGATGACTAAATGACGGCACCGAATCTGCCTGCTGTCTACGAACAGGGACATATAGTCGGTGTTGCTGCTGTAGAACCCGTTCAAGAATTTTTCTGGTGGCGAGACTGGTGGGGAAATCTTCGTAGCTGGGAAGGGAATGCCTCAGAATTTCTTTAATTTCTTTTGGAGTCGCTGCTGGCCGGGATGGAGGTTTGAACAGAGCCTCAGATTCTCGGACCGGCAGCTGCAGACTTCTAACAGAAGATTACAGAGAATGCCACGGCAGCTCCTGACCTCGGAATCAAGTGCCATCAGAGACGTTGGAATCGTGGACGAGTCCTCTTCACAGTAAAATTGACGGGGAAGCCAACCGATGTCAGAGAAGACTAGGGGATGTAGAACAATGGCGACTGGTCGGTGCAGACTGTGAGTAGCAGATCTGCGTAGCTGAGGGAGAAAAATGATAACTCTAGATCACGAATGCCGAATGAAGTTCTGTTTCTTGATTCTGGAAGTAGACTAGGCGGTGAAGAACTTTGAAGAAGAACTCGTGGACTGGTTCCTTTTGGGTTTGTCGTGGCAGAGCTTCTAATCTGGCTTAGGTCCTCAGCTGAGGCAGAACTGCGCAGTTGTGGGAGAATGGACCTCCTGGACGGCTCGGAGATCGGAAGAAGATGAAACCACTTCTGTTGCGAAGGAGACTGGTAGACACTTCCGACAATGGCTCTTGGGTCTTCAAACTCGTCTGGAGGAAGTCGTGGTGGCCACTGCAAGTTGCTAGTTCATCTGCAACCTCTGGACAGCAAACTGCAACTTCGAAGTAGCTTCCAATGACCAAGAAAGAAGAAGGGGAAGGGGGTAGATGAGTGTGGGAGTGACCCCTAGTTGTAAGGGGGTCTTGGAGGGGGTGTTCTAAGGTGTGGGAGGTGGAGAATAAGGTCTGGAAGAGGGTCCAATAGATGGTGGTAGTGGGGGCTGCGAATTTGGTTGGAATGGAGAGAGGGAAAGGATATTCGAAAATAGGTTTAAGGGTGGGGTTAATTTTTTATGTTGGGAATGGGGGGGGTTGTGTTGGGGAAGGGAAGGGGTGCTTGGGGTAGTGGGAAGGGTGCTTGGGAAAGTGGGAGGGGTAGTTGGGGGTTGGATGGTGAGGAGAGGATTGGTGGAGGGGGTCTTGGGAAGGAGTGGAGTATTGATGAGGGTTGTGGGGAATGGGAAGAGGCTTAAATGGGGTAGGTGGGGAGTGGAGGTGGTTGGGAAGGGAGGAGAGAGAAGAAAATTTGAATTTGGGTGTTGAGGAGAGAGAAAGTGGAGTGAAAAAGAGAGATTAAGAGAGGGAAGGGTGGGGAATCTCTCCCCTAGGGTTTCTCACCCAAAAAATGGAATCTCTCCACTAGATAAGAAGTGTAAACTCTCAAAATGGCAAGTTTTTCATTCATGGATTCATTAGTTGAAATGGGGGGGAATGGGGTCCTATATATAGGAAACCCACATTTCTACAAAAGTCCCTGACAATTGACTCAATGACAAATAACCGAGGGGGTAGGGGGAGCCCTTGGGCCAAGCCCAATGAATTGGGCCCAATAGCTAACTAGACAACCTAATGACACTCAAACTTAGGGAAATAAACACAAGACCGAGGAACATGACTCAATTAAAAGGGAAAATACATCAAATGACTCAAATAAAAATTACGTAGGACTCAAAATTAAATGACTAGACCATGCCGGATGCAATGGGAGGTGATGTGCCCATCATACTCCCGGGGTGCGGAGAACTCGACTCCGTCGAGTAAGTGTCCTTCCCTCCTTGGAAGGTGTAGAAGTGGTACTGCCCTCAAGTCTTCCGAACGAGACCGATCCATCCACCTGCCGAGATAGCGCTTGTATACTTTGCTCCTGGTGGTAGTGACCTGTTCATCCAATATTCGTTCAATGCGCTCACGCTGGGCTCTCTTGGCTAGTGGACTCTCCTCACGGGTGGGTGCTCTCTCAACGGAGGGAATAGGCTCAATATCCTCACTAGGTACCACCGTGGATCCCTTGTATGGCACTAGGTCGGCGACACTAAATGTGGGACTTACCCAATATTTCTCAGGGAGATCTAACTCATAGGCATTTGCACCAATGCGCCTCAGGACCTGGAAGGGACCAGCCCCACGTGGCCTCAATTTGGAGATGGCTCCCGGGGAGAGCCTCTCCGTCCTTACCATCACAAAGTCACCCTCATGGAATTCTTGGTGACGTCGATGAGAGTCGGCTCGCCTTTTATAAGTCACATTCTTCTTGGTAATGTGCTTGCGGATCTCTTTATACAATGTTGTGAATGCAGACATTCTAGGGGTGATGGGTGGACCTGGACAACCAAAAGTAGACCTATCGTGTAATGATGCAGTGTAGACTTTGGTTAGCCTAGGTGGGCCGGGGCACCCGTAGGTGGCCCTATCATGCAAATTGGTGATAAATATTGGGGGACCCGGACATCCGTAGATGCATTTGACATGCTTAAGACCCATGATGAATGAAGGTGGACCATGACATCTGAATATGGACCACTCATACTTTCTACTTGACATGTGGGTGATATGAATGAATGGACCCAACATAGTGTTCATGCCAAGGGGTATGGTAAGCCTAGACACATGCATGCTTTTCCCAAAGGTGACTTCCATGTGTATAGGTGTGGGACAACCTTTGAACTCCCATTGGAAAGGATCGAATGGATCTAAGAAGGTGGTCATCATGGGGTGGGGTAATTCATCAATCCCTAGGTGTATGTTACCTAAGGTCAAGGTTCTCATCGTATAGCCTGGGTTATGGTTGAGGTGGGCTTGGCTCAACATGGTGGGTATGGGTAGGAATGGGTGGGTGGTGGGTGATGTCGGTGGGTCACATGGGGATCTAGGCTCCCATAGGAAAGGGTCAAAGGGGTCATGGAAAGGGCTACTTAGAGGGAGGGACTCTATGTCTTCAAGGTTCTCAAATGGTGAGTCAACCTCTTCCAAGAAAATTGGGCCAAGGTCTCTAGTGAGTTGACCGTTTAAGGCATTTAGGATCTCAATGGGTGGGGGGTAGGTTGGAGTAGGTCGGTCGGTCTTTACTTCCAAGGGATCGGGTGTTTGGATCATAGGCTCCTCCTCCAAGGGGAGGAATGGGTCTTTTGGTGGTGGAGTGGAGATAGCCGGCTCATGGTACTCCCGGGGTGGTGAACATGGACGGGCTTGGGTTGGGCTTGATAGGGGAAGTACTTGGGTTGGAGTTGGGGTTGGGGGTGGAAGAGTGGTTGGTTGAGAAGGTCCGGATTGGGGTGCATAGATCTTTCTAAGATCATCCCTCATTTCAACCCAAGATTCAATGGGTGCTTCCCCTTTGGCTTCTCTCAAACCTACAATGCACTCCCATTCTTTCCTAGCTTGGCGCCAGAGCAAACTCTTGGCATAGTTGACTTGGATAGGCCCCGATAAGGTGAACCTTCCAAAGTGTCGGTCTATGGAATTTTCCCATTCTTGATATATGCTAGGGCGGGATCCATCAAACACAAAAGCTTCTAATGGGCCTAAGAGTGGTGAGTATGCCAAGTATGAGGTAGTCATGATGGTGGACAAGGGTGATGCACAAGTGAATAATGCAATGGCCCTAGGACTAGACTTAGTAGAGACAAGTCTAAAACTTACTCTGATACCAATTGATGTGACACAACCTAGGACTCAACAAGCAAACACAATTAAGCATTCAAAAACGGACCGATAATAGCAACCGCTCACCCGATGCTCACTAAGACCCGGGGTAACTTGGCAATGCCAAGGGGAGGTTGTGTGAGATAGGCCCTTGCTGGTAGAGGGCCAGCAAGGCCAAGGATTGATTCTCCAAGGGTACGGCTGCCCAAATCAAGGGTCCGACGAAGTGCCAAAGGGCACGGGTTCCACTCTCTTCCCACGGTGATCACTCAAGACAACGGGGCTTGAGGATCGAGCTCTCACTCGCATAACCAGCGGAACTAGAACGAATATTGAAAGACAAGCACTAAATGGAGTGAAGGATTGAGCACTTACTCGACCGGTTTGAAGAAACCGGTCCCGGTCGGAGACGAGGGCGAGCGAGGAGGCGAGTGGATCCCCACACGCCGCGCCGGGGTAGCTTGACCTGCCCAAACAAGTTACACCACTACACCTATCGCAGGAGGGGGATCTTGGGGTGGGGGTTAATGAGATTACAAACAATACTACCTCCACGCAGGGAGGGGCCTTCAGCCGGCCAAGCGGGGCGGGGAAATTAGAGTAAAGAGGGATGACTAAATGACGGCACCGAATCTGCCTGCTGTCTGCGAACAGGGACAGATAGTCGGTGTTGCTACTGTAGAACCCGTTCAGGAATTTTTCTGGTGGCGAGACTGGTGGGGAAATATTCGTAGCTGGGAAGGGAATGCCTCAGAATTTCTTTAATTTCTTCTGGAGTCGCTGCTGGCCGGGATGGAGGTTTGAACAGAGCCTCAGATTCTCGGACCGGCAGCTGCAGACTTCTAACAGAAAATTGCAGAGAATGCCACGGCAGCTCCTGACCTCGGAATCAAGCGCCGTCAGAGTCGTTGGAATCTTGGACGAGTCCTATTCGCAACAAAATTGACGGAGAAGCCAATCGATGTCGTAGAAGACTAGGGGATGTAGAACAATGGCGACTGGTCGGTGCAGACTATGAGTAGCAGATCTGCGTAGCTGAGGGAGAAAAATGATAACTCTAGATCACGAATGCCGAATGAAGTTCTGTTTTTTGATTCTGGAAGCAGACTGGGCGGTGAAGAACTTTGAAGAAGAACTCGTGGACTGGTTCCTTCTGGGTTCGTTGTGGCAGAGCTTCTAATCTGGCTCAGGTCCTCAGCCAAGGCAGAACTACGCAGTTGTGGGAGAATGGACCTCCTGGACGGCTCGGAGATCAGAAGAAAATGAAACCACTTCTGTTGCGAAGGAGACTGGTAGATGCTTCCGACGATGGCTCTTGGGTCTTCAAACTCATCCGGAGGAAGTCGTGGTGGCCACTGCAAGTTGCTGGTTCATCTGCAACCTCTGGACAGCAAATTGTAACTTCGAAGTAGCTTCCAATGACCAAGAAAGAAGAAGGGGAAGGGGGTAGATGAGTGTGGGAGTGACCCCTGGTTGTAAGGGGGTCTTGGAGGGGGTGTTCTAAGGTGTGGGAGGTGGAGAATAAGGTCTGGAAGAGGGTCCAATAGATGGTGGTAGTGGGGGCTGCGAATTTGGTTGGAATGGAGAGAGGGAAAGGATATTCAAAAATAGGTTTAAGGGTGGTGTTAATTTTTTGTCTTGGGAATGGGGGGGTTGTGTTGGGGAAGGGAAGGGGTGCTTGGGGTAGTGGGAAGGGTGCTTGGGAAAGTGGGAGGGGTAGTTGGGGGTTGGATGGTGAGGAGAGGATTGGTGGAGGGGGTCTTGGGAAGGAGTGGAGTATTGATGAGGGTTGTGGGGAATGGGAAGAGGCTTAAATGGGGTAGGTGGGGAGTGGAGGTGGTTGGGAAGGGAGGAGAGAGAAGAAAATTCGAATTTGGGTGTTGAGGAGAGAGAAAGTGGAGTGAAAAAGAGATATTAAGAGAGGGAAGGGTGGGGAATCTCTCCCCTAGGGTTTCTCACCCAAAAAATGGAATCTCTCCACTAGATAAGAAGTGTAAACTCTCAAAATGGCAAGTTTTTCATTCATGGATTCATTAGTTGAAATGGGGGGGGAATGGGGTCCTATATATAGGAAACTCACATTTCTACAAAAGTCCCTGACAATTGACTCAATGACAAATAACCGAGGGGGTAGGGGGAGCCCTTGGGCCAAGCCCAATGAATTGGGCCCAATAGCTAACTAGACAACCTAATGACACTCAAACTTAGGGAAATAAACACAAGACCTAGGAACATGACTCAATTAAAAGGGAAAATACATCAAATGACTCAAATAAAAATTACATAGGACTCAAAATTAAATGACTAGACCATGTCGGATGCAATGGGAGGTGATGTGCCCATCACAAACTGTCTATCAGGCCATGCAAGGATCCAATATCTCCCCTCCCATGATTATGCAGGGTCAATCCAATCCTTCCATCCAGCCCACTCCAATTAATCTTACTTCGATCCAACCCCGGACCATCACATTCACTGGCATGGAGACGGGCCAATCTTCTACTTCGGCCCAGCAATCTTTTGACAAGGGGAAGTCTCCTATCCCTTCTTTCATTCAGGTGGATCATCACATGTCTAACCCAATGGTTCCATAAGTCCTTATGGGCCCTTCAGATTTCGCGCGCCCTCAGTCAGGGGTTGCCCAAGCCCACTCCAATCTGGGTTAAGTTTAGGCCCAATATCCTTCTTATGGGCCCCCTACTTCGGCCGTTTATCCTTCTGCTCCTGCTTATGGTCTCCCACCTTCTGCTGCAATCCACCCTTCTGCTCCCTAACTTTAGCCATCATCTCTCACTACCCCTGCTCCATCCAGAGAGCAGGAACTACTTGATAAATGGGCCACCATGCAACATCAACTCGATTTCCTCCAGAAGCGGGTTGGCCCACAATCCTTGGCAGATGTTCCGGTTCCTAGCTTTCAGAACATCCGGTTCCCTCCGCAATCCGAGCTCCCCAATTATCGTAAATATGACGGGAACGGCAATCCCTTTATCCACGTGAGGGATTTCTTATGTGAATCAGCCCAATTCCAATATGATGATCGCCTTATGGCGTACTTGTTCCGCCGATCATTAGACGGTGTTGCACTGGAATGGTTCTATTCTCTGCCATTGGAAGAATCCGAGAGCTTTAAGACAGTGAAGGATAAGTTTATTCAGCGGTTTCAAGACAGGGCGGCCCGGAATATTCGTTCACAGATTTGGTGGCCGAAAAGATGAAACCGGATGAGGAGTTTGCTACTTACGCAGATAGGTGGAGGTAAATGGCCGCTAGAGTGCCCGGCCACATTCCGGAGGAAGAGAAGGTTAAGTTACTTATTTCCAATGCTACTCCGACCTTCCGAAATATTCTGGCCATGAACGACATAGCCAACATGCACCAACTCTACAGCCGAGCGCGCTTCATTCAAACTCAGTTCAAGGACTCCCCCATTCACTCACTATTTGAAAACTAAAAGCCCAAGTATCACAAGAAACCTCAAGGGCCGGTCACCGAGGGGGTCCAAACAAACGAGCAGGTTCAAGCCGTTGCCTTTCCATTCCAAGCCGCACCCTTTCGCTTCCCTCAAAATCCCCGCACTCCACAGAATCCCGCTCCCCAAAACTTCCAAGTCACTCCACAAAACCCTCCGCCCACCTTCGCCATTCCACAAAACACCTTCACCGCACCGCAACAACCACCACCACCTCCGCAATACCACAATGTCCCTCCACCCAACGGCTACAACAACAACCCTAACAACAAGCGCCCGGCTCCTAAAAGAGCTCAGTACCCACCCTTGCCAGAAACACTCACAGACATCTTCTCAGCCCTCATGTCGGTGAATGCCATACAGCTCCCTCCGGAACGGCCCAACTGGAATCCGGCCGTTGATCAGACGAAGTATTGCATGTTCCACAGGCAGCCGGGGCACACAATTGAAGGGTATTTTCAATTCCGGGACCTAGTATATGATCTTCATGAAGGACAGAGGATAGATTGGGCCGAAATGCACAGGGCCATCATGGAAATCAAAGAAAAGAGAAGGCAGCCGCCGAGGCAGCAAGTACAGCAGCAACAGGTACCGCAGCCACAGCAGCAGCCGCAGTAGCAACAGCAGCCGATTCAAGACCTGGGGATTCATCAAAACCCAACGCCAAACCATCCTCCTGCTCCGCAGCCTCCGCCGTCGGCACCAGCTCAGGTCAATGTCGTCCAACCCCCGGCTCCTAACCCCGGGTGGTCCTTCGACGACGATAACTCCACGCCGCAGGTCATGGCCCTTCACCACAACTACCATAATCCTCCCGCTTCCCCCATCCTCATACCTACACACCAAACCCCTCCTCCACTCGTCCTTCCTTTCACCCCTATCTCATCACCCGAACCATCACCCGCGCCTCCGTCGCACTCACCATTGCTCACATCCGCTACTATCACCCCCTCCCCGCTCACGCTTACATCCACTACCGCCATACCACCGTCTAACCCTCCACTCATCACACCTCCGCCCACTTTTATATCCCCACTGCCGCTCATGCCAACTGCCACTAACCTCTTGCCTATCATCCTTTCCACCACACCCTCTTCCGCACCGCTCATCCATCCCACTGGGCCTACTAAATCACTTATCCTAAGCCCATCTGAGGCCGCGGCAGATTATAACTTCGCCCTACGGAGCGGGCGCATGTTCCACCGAAACTATCCTTCCACTTCCAATCCCCAGTCTTCCCAACCGGCTACCGAGCAAGAAGAGGCCGAGCCACTACCCGGGACCCAATATGATCTATTACATCATTTGGATAGGGTGCCCGCCAAGATATCTGTGCTAGAACTGATTAAGAGATCTACCCTTCACCAAGATGCATTAAGAGACTTTCTTCAAAAGGTGATGGTTAGTGAAGACATGGCAGTTGATAGCTTGCCTACCGCACTGGCAACAATCTCCAAGGGGCCAGCCATTACTTTCTCTGAAACCGAGCTAGCACCACCAGAAGCTCGGCAAATGCCGCTGTGCATTACTATCATTCTAAACAAAGTCAGCGTTGACGCAGCATTGGTTGACACAGGGGCGTCTATCAATGTATGCCCGCTCAGCACTCTAAGGGCTTGCAATCTGTCAGAAGAACTTCTACGCCCAACTCCCACTACCATAGCTGCTTATGATAACTCTCGGCGGGCATGTCACGGGATTGTCACCATTCAAGCTGAGCTTGGGCCCCTTACTATGCCCGTGGAATTCTATGTGTTGGACATTGACCCTATGTTCAAGGCTATCTTGGGTCGTCCGTGGATCGATACCCTCAGCGCCGTACCCTCCACTGCACATCAATGCATTAAATTCCCTTTCCAATGGAGGGTCGTCAAAGTCAAAAGCTTATCCACGGTCCGATCAGTAAAGGCTATTTCAGAGAAAGTTCTTCCCACATTGTGGCCAAGCAGTCGGCCCGTTATGTCAGTGCTAGATCTTGACTTTCCTTGGGCTTACGCACCTCGCAAGCCTGTCACCGCAGCAGTTGACATCAAGGTGAAGCCCCAGATCCGAGATTCCAAGGGCTGGGACATTATACTGAAGCTAGGCTACCAACCGGAGAGAGGCCTCGGTGCTCAATTGCAGGGACGAACTAAGCCCATTCCTAAGGGCAGGAAAATGAACAGAAGAGGTCTCGACTACCGAGAGACTGCATTATCTATAATGGGTGATTCTGGGCCACTCACCTGGGACTACCGTCAACACTTTGTTTGAGGGCCTCTCCAGCCTGGCACATTAACTCCACGGCCAGCTCTGCCAAGGGAAGATATAGTCTGTCCGATTGCCAGTCCACCCCCAGTGCTAAGGGGGCCAGTTGATGATGCGATTGACTATGGTCCAGCCCTTCAGGGGCTATTTCATGAAGAAGACTGCCAGCAGCAGTAAGAGGTTCGGCTTGTTCAGTGGAGGCCGAAGAAGCAGCCGGCTCAGCATCTGCGGAAGGAGGAGAGCTCGCCGGTTATCTTTTCTTGGTCTCCCTCACGCTTTCAATCTCTCCTACAGCAGAGGGAATTCTTACCCCGTCTTCCTCCCATCATGGTAAATCCATCCTTCATTCATCCACCTGAAATTCTCTTTGTTCTCTGTGCTTGCGGGCATTGCCCGCCCATTGATCTATCCACTCTATTCACTCCTCCTCCTCCCAACGCCCAACTCCACGAGATGTGGTTCTCGTCTTCCGATCCTTTCTTCGATTGCATCTTCCCCGAGCTGTTTCCCATGCAGCTCCCGCCTCCTCCATCTTGTTGTGTAGTCTCCACTGATCTCCAAAAAAAACGTCAAATTTGAAATGGAGATTTCAGTGGAAGATTATGCTACCTTGCCTCCATCCTCCTCCCAGGGGCACGAGTCCCCTGCTCCTTCCATTCCACTAGGTCTTCTTCCTCCTAGGTTAGGATTAGGGTCTATCGAGTCTAGGGAAGTAGAGTCAGTTAGGTCTAGAGAAGTAGGGTCTTGTTCTAGGTCGTCCAACCCTTCCTCCTCTGAGTCGCGCCCGCTTGCGCGTCCTCCCAAATCCGCCCCTGATAGGTTCTTGCAAGATCTAGCTCAGCGTTGTCATGCCCTTTTGAAGTGTCCAGAATTTGTTGCTACGGTAATTATGATTGAAGAGGAAGAAGAAATAGAAGGGGTGTGGAGCGATGACGGACTCGGCGTCTATGAAATCTTGGATGGAAAAGATCCAATCAATGAGGACAGCAACGTAGATGACACTGCTGATTTGTATTCACAAGGACTTAAGAAATTCGACGAGCCGTCGTCGGCAGTGGATGAACCTACGAAGGAAATCAACTTGGGAACTGAAGAAGACCCAAGGCCCATCATTATTGCCGCTAATCTCCCTCCACAAGTAGAAGAAGATTTAATTAAGGTTCTGAGGGAGTATAGCGATTCTTTCGCCTGGTCTTATGAGGACATGCCAGGTCTTCACCCCTCTTTAGTGGAACATCGACTTGTGCTTAAACTAGGGGCAACACCTGTGAAACAATGGTCAAGGAGATTTCACCCCCACATGGCCTTAAGGATTAAGGAAGAGGTCGACAAATTGTATAAGGCCAGATTCATTAGAGTTGTTCTATATCCTCAGTGGGTGGCGAACATAGTCCCTGTTATCAAGAAGGATGGAAAGGTGCGTATCTGCATCGATTTTGTCACGCCCCGAACAGATAGCAGCGGAACGTGTCGTTTGCTCGGAACGTGACAGTTGAACAGTCGTGAACGATCAAGAGTAATGGCAGGAGACCAAATAATTTGGAACAACAATAAAAATTTTATTTCATATATAAGTCTCTTACAATTTCAAACTTGACAACTCAAACACAATGGAAAGGAAAGAAACGACATACTAACAGACTTAGACAAGATAACTGAATAAGAAACGCTAAGCTAGACTCAAGAAAGACAAAAGACTCGGGTTCACTAGTTTCCGGAGCTCGCTTGCACACTTGTCCCGCCCATGTGAGTCTCAGTCTCGCTAGCCACCTGATTACCTGAAAAATGGTGGAATAAACTGGGTGAGCGAACGCTCAGTAGGAATTATATCTCAAGAACTAGCAATGGGTTTAAGTAATTACAATTTTTCACATGTAAATGCAATATGCATGTAGAAATAACTAAGCAAGTGAAATAAACTAAAAATAGAATAACACGTCGTGCAAAACTTCCAAGCGAGTCTTAAACAAGAGATATTCATGAGAGGCTTTATAGATTATTGGCTATTTCAGGCAAGTACTTTGCCTGTGTTGGGCCACGCTAGTAAAGTCACGCAAGTCGAGTCACGCACGCAAGAAAGAGAGAGTGTGGAATGTCAAAGATCAAGAGAGAAAGTACTTCGGTGCAATGTTAGACACTGTGATCAATATAACTCCCATAGGCACAAGTACTTTTGGGTGCTCCTCCCAGGACCAGATCGGGCCCTTATATGCACAGCATTAAAGATAGATTTAGACATCCACGATAGTTTATAGCCAATAAGGAGTTTCAAGAACAAGCTTTAATAGGATGATAAGATAAGATTTTTATGGAATTCAAGGGCAAGGCCCTTGAGTACGGACATTCTTACGATAAAATCCACGCGAAGCATATAAACCATGACATGTCGATAAACTGGGTGGAATTGGTTCCCTAATCGGTACCATGACAATTAAGTGTCCATATAGATGGTCACCTATTTGATATAGAATTGAGGTCCACAAGAACATCATATTAATGGCATGATGTCTTCATCCCATTAAGAATATTGTCATGATATCCCCTTAGCATATCATGAGGGCCGGTATACCATGTCTCTATAGAGTGACATGGCAAAATAGTGTGATAAGTTTTTATGGTACAACCCGCTCAGTCGGCCTTGAGGGAATCCAAGACTCGAGGAGTCTTACGGAGGTCTCTATGACGAACTCGCCAGTCCAAAGGAACGGAATGTCTAATGGAGGGCTTGTATGTCACCGAGAATTGAGGGGTAATGCGATAAACAATCGTGAAACATGGGACTATATTCACGGAATGGAAATATAGTGCCTGATAACAGATTGATATATATTTATATATAAAACCCTCGGTTAACCGAAAATAGTTTAAAATAATCACACAGGAAATTAGCGACTTACCCTAAGTCACTACTTATCAAATTAACGCCCTTCACTGGGTCGTTTCTTTACAATTTGACGACTTCTAGAACAGTCGTCCTTCATAAATTTCTATTTGCTAAAATTTTCTTAATTCTATATTTTTGATAAAACGCGCCTTAGCCAGGGGCGTTTCTTCTCAATTAGCGCCCTTGTTTGGGGCGTTACTTTTACCAGATACGACTTTCTGAAAGTCGTTAATTATCATTGGTTTCAAGAATATGAACAGTAATGATTTTTCATGATAAATAATTCAGGAAAACACGTATATGGACTGGACAGGAAAAATAGCAGGATTCAAGGGGTATAATCATGCATTAGGTCAGATTCATGGTTTCATAGATATAAAATTTTAAACGTGGGTAATTATTAATTAGGTGAAATTGACGACTCATGGGCAGGGCGTCAGAACAAGAATTAGCGCCCTAGGCTGGGTCGCTTCTTTTAAAATCTTACAGAAAACTTTGAAAACATAGTAAGACTATATGCATGAGATCATGGATGATATTATTACATAATCTATGCTAGTTTGGGCTACGTTTCTTGAGAAAACCTACCTTGATATGAAGATTTGGGTTTGACGAAGTGAAATACGGTACTCTGTATCCTGGTATAGGAACAGAGGATGAAGAAGCACAGCAACCCCCGCAGTTTCACGGTGTAGGGAAGACGATGGCCTTCCCTCCAGCAATCAAGGAGGAAGAGGAAATATGATGAAGAACCCACATTCTTCAACTGGTTCGATGCAGGCAACCTTCAGAAGAAGAAAAAGGAAGAAGCATTAGCATTCTTCATGCTTCCCAACTGAAAGTAAAAGAGGAAGAACAACCTATTCTTCACGTACGACAGCAGCAAGGTTAGATCGCCAAAATAGCGAACAGGGGTCGATTAGAAGGGTATTTATAGGGTTTCAGGAATCCCTTATAGAGTTGGAGTTCGATTAAAAGTAATATTTCCCTGATAGAGTCCTTTCCATGATCTATCAACCCATACTAATCCTAAAACTTACCCTGGATAGTCTCCCAGGTCGAATGGAACTCAAATGTAATTAACGCCTTAGGCTAGGTCGTTAATTTTTTATTTGACGCCTTGCATCTCGTCGTTTTTAAAGAAATAACGCCCTTCCGTCGAGCGCTATTCGCGATTTCACGTTAACTTATGCTAGTTACTATATTTGAGGATTTTTATCTTTTTTTTTTATAAGGTCTAGTTACGAAATTTTATGGGTAATAGTTTTCCATTTTTCTTGATTTTTTCATATAATTAGTTTTTAAAAATTCCTTTAAATTAAAAAATAGCACTATTCACTCACACTATTCATTCATAAAAGAATTGACGACATGCCATATGTCGTTTCTTTCTAAAATAACGTCTAAATAGTTGGGCGCTATTCACTTTTGTCTCTTTCTTTCTGAATTTTTATCTTTTTTTCTGGATGTGATCTAGATGGGAAATTTTAAGGGTATTAATTTTCATTTTTCTCTATTTTTTCATATAATTATTTTTCCAAAATTCTTTAGTCAAAAAATCGGCACTATTCATTTTATAATAAAATAACGACTTAGCTTAAGTCGTTTCTTATGTAATTGACGCATGCATACGTTGGCGTCATTTCATTTTTTACATTTTCACTTGCCCTTCAAAAGATTAATAGTGTATATATATCCATGTTATTTCTATAACTATATAATGCACAAGTCCATACATCTCCAAGTCTATACATTCCATCACACAAGTCTATACACTCTCCAAGCATCTCACGTTCCAAGTCTATACATAGCCCATGTCTATATATTTTCTAAGTCTGTACATTGCGTTCCCTAAGTCCATACATTCATTCAAGTCCATACATTCCATTACACAAGTCTATACATTGTCAAAGTCTTTGCATTCCTGAAGTCTATACATTCCTGAAGTCTATACATTCTACCCACTCAAGTTCACACATTCCTTCATTCAAGTCCATACATTCATTCCCTCATCCAAAGTCCACACATTCCCTGAGTCTATACTCACAAGTCCACACATTCCATAGAGTCTATACACTCACAAGTACACACATTCCCTAAGTCTATGCACTCACAAGTCCACACATTCCCACTTACAAGTCCACACATTCCATAGAGTCTATACACTCACAAGTCCACACATTCCCTAAGTCTATACACTCACAAATCCAAGCTCTAAGTCCATACATTCTAAGTCCATACGTTCTAAGTCTGCACATTCCTTCATCCATAAAGTATGTACATCAGTCTAAAGTCTATACATCCATCTAATCCAAGTCTATACACTCCACAAGCCTAAGCATCTAAGTCTACACAATGCAAGTCTACACAATGCAAAGTCTATACATTCCCCCATGTCTATACATTCCTCCCAAGTCTATACGTTCCTCCCTTTATAATGTAATAAATGTGGAATATTAAATTTGCTAAATTAGTAAAAAATATAAATTGACCTTTTCTTCAAGATTTAATGATTCTCAATTCAAATAAAATGGTATTATGCATTAAATGCCTTACTTAAAAATAACATGTTATTCTTAAAATTATTATAATATAACGGTAGGGTCCATGAGTTCTTTTTGTGAGATTTCTTAGGATGTCAGGGGGTCGTGTGCCGAGTCTGGCCTTGATTATTTACGTTGTATTATATTTATTTATATTACATTATATATATATAACATATTTGTTATTTACTAACCCTCATATACCCATTAATAATTTGTATGTATATAGGGATTTTATTCCCCACAATTTCTTTAACCTTTATTAGTCCTTGTCCTGGGTATCAGAGGCAGGTTCGATCTGAGCAACCCTAAAGGAATATCACTTGACCATTTATTTATTTGAATAAATTTTATTTATTAAACATTATATACTTATAAGAGTATGTATTTATCATTATGTATATTTTTATTCCTATTCCAAAATTACCGGGCGTTACACCCTCCCCCACTTAAAAGAATTTGGTCCCCAAATTCATCATCTTCCATTCCTAACAGAGACTAGTTAAAACTTATTATGAGCTTATACAGAAGAAATCTTAAGTATGGAAAAGAGCTAGTTTATGATTTCGGGTGAGGGGTACCTTCCGCAACCTTCCCTTTGACAAGTTTGGTTAAATCTTGAACTCCTCTTGGAGGCGTCTTGGTTAGAATAGGGCATTCTGCTATCTTATGATCTAAACTCCCGCAACGCAGACACGCTCCCAAACTCCACCAACACTTCTTCGATTTGTGACCATATCTTCCACAAGATTTACACTTATCTTGCGAGCGATCTGCCGAAGCTTCCTTATTACACTTCTTACATTTCTGGCATTTCTTACACCTTTGTGAAATATCACCCTCGTTTATCCTTTTATTGGTAGTGATGAACTTTCCTGACTCATGGGCTTGATCTTTCCCTTCAACTCTTTCTTTTTCTTCAAACTGCTTTCTCTAGCTCCTAAACTCTCCTGACAAGGTCCGCGTAAGCTTGGACATCCACTAAGATCATCTCATGAACAAATCTTGGCTTAGACGCTTCCATTTTATCTAGGTTCCTGCAAAGATGAGTGGGGGGATAATTTATTGACGCAAGAATTAATGTTAATGAAATGTAAATACTTTATCTTTCTTTTATAACTTTAACCCCAAGTTCTACCCCATCTCTCACGGAATTCCTATAGGATGACCGGCAAGGATACTCAACCTATCACTTGGACTTAACAATCTAAGGATTTTGAAAACCAAAACTCTAATATGACTGACAAGGATACTTGACCTATCATGGAAACTTAATGATTGTGAAAGCCAAAGCTATGATATGACTAACAAGGATACTTGACCTATCATTCGAACCAAATAACTGGAGGATATGAAAGCTGACGCTCTGATACCACCTCTGTCACGCCCCGAACCGATAGTAGCAGAACGTGTCGTTTGCTCGGAACGTGGCAGTTAAACAGTCGTGAACGATCAAGAGCAATGGCAGCAGACCAAATAATTTGGAACAACAATAAAAATTTTATTTCATATATAAGTCTCTTACAATTTCAAACTTGACAACTCAATCACAATGGAAAGGGAGGAAATGACATACTAACAGACTTAGACAAGATAACTGAATAAGAAATGCTAAGCTAGACTCAAGAAAGACAAAAGACTCGGGTTCACTAGTTTCCGGAGCTCGCTTGCACACTTGTCCCGCCCATGTGAGTCTCGGTCTCGCTAGCCACATGATTACCTGAAAAATGTTGGAATAAACTGGGTGAGCGAACGCTCAGTAGGAATTATATCTCAAGAACTAGCAATGGGTTTAAGTAATTACAATTTTTCACATGTAAATGCAATATGCATGTAGAAATAACTAAGCAAGTGAAATAAACTAATAATAGAATAACACGTCGTGCAAAACTTCCAAGCGAGTCTTAAACAAGAGATATTAATGAGAGGCTTTATAGATTATTGGCTATTTCAGACAAGTACTTTGCCCGTGTTGGGCCACGCTAGTAAAGTCACGCAAGTCGAGTCACGCACGCAAGAAAGAGAGAGTGTGGAATGTCAAAGATCAAGAGAGAAAGTACTTCAGTGCAATGCTAGACACCGTGATCAATATAACTCCCATGGGCACAAGTACTTTTGGGTGCTCCTCCCAGGACCAGATCGGGCCCTTATATGCACAGCATTAAAGATAGATCTAGACATCCATGATAGTTTATAGCCAATAAGGAGTTTCAAGAACAAGCTTTAATAGGATGATAAGATAAGATTTTTATGGAATTCAAGGGCAAGGCCCTTGAGTACGGACATTCTTGCGATAAAATCCACGCGAAGCATATAAACCATGACATGTCGATAAACTGGGTGGAATTGGTTCCCTAATCGGTACCATGACAATTAAGTGTCCATATAGATGGTCACCTATTTGATATAGAATTGAGGTCCACAAGAACATCATATTAATGGCATGATGTCTTCATCCCATTAAGAATATTGTCATGATATCCCCTTAGCATATCATGAGGGCCGGTATACCATGTTTCTATAGAGTGACATAGCAAAATAGTGTGATAGGTTTTTATGGTACAACCCGCTCAGTCGGTCTTGAGGGAATCCAAGGCTCGAGGAGTCTTACGGAGGTCTCTATGACGAACTCGCCAGTCCAAAGGAACGGAATGTCCAATGGAGGGCTTGTATGTCACCGAGACTTGAGGGGTAATGCGATAAACAATCGTGAAACATGGGACTATATTCACGGAATGGAAATATAGTGCCTGATAACATATTGATATATACATATATATAAAACCCTTGGTTAAGCGAAAACAGTTTAAAATAATCACACAGGAAATTAGCGACTTACCCTAAGTCACTACTTATCAAATTAATGCCCTTCACTGGGTCGTTTCTTTACAATTTGACGACTTCTGGAACAGTCGTCCTTCATAAATTTCTATTTGCTAAAATTTTCTTAATTCTATATTTTTGATAAAACGCGCCTTAGCCAGGGGCGTTTCTTCTCAATTAGCGCCCTTGTTTGGGGCGTTACTTTTACCAGAGACGACTCTCTGAAAGTCGTTAATTATCATTGGTTTTAAGAATATGAACAGTAATGATTTTTCATGATAAATAATTCAGGAAAACACGTATATGGACTGGACAGGAAAAATAGCAGGATTCAAGGGGTATAATCATGCATTAGGTCAGATTCATGGTTTCATATATATATAATTTTAAACGTGGGTAATTATTAATTAGGTGAAATTGACGACTCATGGGCAGGGCGTCAGAACAAGAATTAGCGCCCTAGGCTGGGTCGCTTCTTTTAAAATCTTACAGAAACCTTTGAAAACATAGTAAGACTATATGCATGAGATCATTGATGATATTATTACATAATCTATGCTAGTTTGGGCTACGTTTCTTGAGAAAACCTACCTTGATCTGAAGATTTGGGTTTGACGAAGTGAAATACGGTACTCTGTATCCTGGTACAGGAACAGAGGATGAAGAAGCACAGCAACCCCCGCAGTTTCACGGTGTAGGAAAGATGATGTCCTTCCCTCCAGCAATCAAGGAGGAAGAGGAAATATGATGAAGAACCCACGTTCTTCAGCTGGTTCGATGCAGGCAACCTTCAGAAGAAGAAAAAGGAAGAAGCATTAGCATTCTTCATGCTTCCCAGCTGAAAGTAAAAGAGGAAGAACAACCTGTTCTTCACGCACGACAGCCGCAAGGTTAGATCGCCAAAATAGCGAACATGGGTCGATTAGAAGGGTATTTATAGGGTTTCAGGAATCCCTTATAGAGTTGGAGTTCGATTAAAAGTAATATTTCCCTGATAGAGTCCTTTCCATGATCTATCAACCCATACTAATCCTAAAACTTACCCTGGATAGTCTCCCAGGTCGAACGAAACTCAAATGTAATTAACGCCTTAGGCTAGGTCGTTAATTTTTTATTTGACGCCTTGCATCTCGTCGTTTTTAAAGAAATAACGCCCTTCCGTCGGGCGCTATTCACGATTTCACGTTAACTTATGCTAGTTACTATATTTGAGGATTTTTATCTTTTTTATTTGATAAGGTCTAGTTACGAAATTTTATGGGTAATAATTTTCCATTTTTCTTGATTTTTCTATATAATTAGTTTTTAAAAATTCCTTTAAATTAAAAAGTGGCACTATTCACTCACATTATTCATTCATAAAAGAATTGACGACATGCCATATGTCGTTTCTTTCTAAAATGACGTCTAAATAGTTGGGCGCTATTCACTTTTGTCTCTTTCTTTCTGGATTTTTATCTTTTTTTCTGGATGTGATCTAGATGGGAAATTTTAAGGGTATTAATTTTCCATTTTCTCTATTTTTTATATAATTATTTTTTTTAAATTCTTTAGTCGAAAAATCGGCACTATTCATTTTATAATAAAATAACGACTTAGCTTAAGTCGTTTCTTATGTAATTGACGCATGCATACGTTGGCGTCATTTCATTTTTTACATTTTCACTTGCCCTTCAAAAGATTAATAGTGTATATATATCCCTGTTATTTCTGTAACTATATAATGCACAAGTCCATACATCTCCAAGTCTATACATTCCATCACACAAGTCTATACACTCTCCAAGCATCTCACGTTCCAAGTCTATACATAGCCCATGTCTATATATTTTCTAAGTCTGTACATTGCGTTCCCTAAGTCCATACATCCATTCAAGTCCATACATTCCATTACACAAGTCTATACATTGTCAAAGTCTTTGCATTCCTGAAGTCTATACATTCCTGAAGTCTATACATTCTACCCACTCAAGTTCACACATTCCTTCATTCAAGTCTATACATCCATTCCCTCATCCAAAGTCTATACATTCCTGAAGTCTATACACTCACAAGTCCACACATTCCCTGAGTCTATACTCACAAGTCCACACATTCCATAGAGTCTATACACTCACAAGTCCACACATTCCCTAAGTCTATACACTCACAAGTCCACACATTCCATAGAGTCTATACACTCACAAGTCCACACATTCCCACTCACAAGTCCACACATTCCATAGAGTCTATACACTCACAAGTCCACACATTCCCACTCACAAGTCCACACATTCCATAGAGTCTATACACTCACAAGTCCACACATTCCCTAAGTATATACACTCACAAATCCAAGCTCTAAGTCCATACATTCTAAGTCTGCACATTCCTTCATCCATAAAGTCTGTACATCAGTCCAAAGTCTATACATCCATCTAATCCAAGTCTATACACTCCACAAGCCTAAGCATCTAAGTCTACACAATGCAAGTCTACACAATGCAAAGTCTATACATTCCCCCATGTCTATACATTCCTCCCAAGTCTATACGTTCCTCCCTTTATAATGTAATAAATGTGGAATATTAAATTTGCTAAATTAGTAAAAAATATAAATTGACCTTTTCTTCAAGATTTAATGATTCTCAATTCAAATAAAATGGTATTATGCATTAAATGCCTTACTTAAAAATAACATGTTATTCTTAAAATTATTATAATATAACGGTAGGGTCCATGAGTTCTTTTTGTGAGATTTCTTAGGATGTCAGGGGGTCGTGTACCGAGTCTGGCCTTGATTATTTACGTTGTATTATATTTATTTATGTTGCATTATATATATATATAACATATTTGTTATTTACTAACCCTCATATACCCATTAATAATTTGTATGTATATAGGGATTTTATTCCCCACAATTTCTTTAACCTTTATTAGTCCTTGTCCTGGGTATCAGAGGCAGGTTCGATCTGAGCAACCCTAAAGGAATATCACTTGACCATTTATTTATTTGAATAAATTTTATTTATTAAACATTATATACTTATAAGAGTATGTATTTATCATTATGTATATTTTTATTCCTATTCCAAAATTACCAGGCGTTATAGATTTCAGGGATCTCAACAAAGCATGTCCAAAAGATGATTTCCCGCTGCCTCATATTGATGTCTTGGTCGATAGCACCGCCGGGTACGAATCATTGTCATTTATGGACGGTTACTCAGGCTATAATCAGATCCGTCTCGCTCCGGAAGATCAAGAGAAAACCTCCTTCACCACGCCCTGGGGCACGTACTGTTATGTGGTTATGTCGTTCGGTCTGAAGAACGCAGGTGCCACCTATCAAAGGGGGATGATGGCCATCTTCCACGACATGATGCATATCTATATAGAAGCCTACGTGGAGGACATTTTGGGGAAGTCAAGAACCAAAGAAGAACACCCCTCTATTCTGGCTAAGGTGCTGCAAAGAGCCAGGGAGTACAAGCTTAAAATGAATCCAAAGAAGTGCGTATTTGGAGTCTCTTCAGGAAAGCTGTTAGGTTTCATAGTGAGCAAACGGGGGATCCAGATTGATCCTAACAAAGCACAGGCCGTCATGGACATGCCTCCGCCTAAGAACATTACGGAACTTCGAGGACTGATTGGTCGATTGTAATTCATTAGAAGATTCCTATCCCAACATTCTCAAAGGTGCCGTCCGTTTTATGAATTGCTTAAGGCGGGGGTCAAGTTTGAATGGAATCAAGATTGTCAGAATGCCTACGAGGACTTAAAGGAATATCTATCCAATCCTCCGGTTTTGCAACCTCCTGTCCCTGGGAAACCCCTGATACTATACATCTCGGTTATTGAGGACTCCCTAGGGGCGGTCTTAGCACAAGTAGATGATGAAGGGAAAGAGCGGGCTGCATATTACCTCTCTCAGTTATTCAACCTAGCTGAGTCCAGATACACCGCTATGAAGAAGACATGTGCCGCCTTAGTGTGGGTAGCTCAGAAGCTTAAACACTACTTCCTTGCCCACCCAGTTAGGTTGATCTCTAGAATGGACCCGATTCGCTATCTCTTAGAAAAGCCTGTCCTTTCTAGTATGTTAGCTCGCTGGCAGAGCTTCCTCTCCCAATTCGATATCACGTTTGTCGTTCAGAAAGCGGTCAAAGGATACGCCATCGCTGAGCATCTTACCCATCTTCCTATTCCTCACACTGACTCCATTCAGGATGATTTCCCTGATGAGCATCTCTCTGTACTCACCCATCATCCCTTTTGGTCTCTGCACTTCGATGGTGCGCTCAATTCTCAAGGCCGAGGGATCGGTGCTGTTCTGCTCACTCCAGAGGGAGTGACTATTCCCTTTGCTTATCAACTTCGATTTCCTGCTACCAACAACATCGCTGAGTATGAAGCTCTCCTAGCTGGACTGAAGCATGCCTATCTTCTAGGTGAGCGCTATTTAAATATCATCGGAGACTCTCAGCTCGTCTTGCGGCAAGTTCTGTCTACTTACCGCACTCGTGACCCCAAACTCAAGCCATATCAAGATTTGGTCACTCTCCTTGCGAGGTAATTCCGTAAGTTGATCTATATCCATACTCCTCGCTCTCAGAATATTCTAGCCGATGCTCTAGCATCTCTTGCTTCCTCTCTATCTTTCCCTCTCAGTCGGAACACTGAGACTATCGTCGTTCAGAGATTGGACGCACCCTCCCTCCAAAATCCTTGGTTCATCAACCTTAGGAAGGCTGTAGAGGCGAGGGCTGAGAAGGAAGATCTAAAGGAAGTATCTTTAATAGAGCTAGAAGAGATTCTGGATGAAGAAGAATTGCCTTGGTATCACGAAATCGAGTTGTTTTGCAAAGAAGGATCATTCCCAGAAGGGGCAAACGCCGAGCAGCGCAAGTCAATAAGAAGAGCCACCTCAAGGTATACTATTGTTGCAGGAGAACTATATAGGCGCGCTACTAATGGAATGCTCATGAGATGCTTAGATGATGATGAGGCTTAGAAAGTGGCTGAAGCAGCCTATTCTAGTGAGTGTGGAGGTCATGTCAATGGCCAGGCTCTAGCGAAGAAGATCCTTAGGCAGGGCTACTACTGGCCCACTCTAGAGGAAGATTGCTCCCTCTATGTCCGGAGGTGTCTTAAATGCCAACTCCATGCTGATAAAATCTATGCTCCAGCTTCATCTCTCCATCCTCTCTCTGCTCCTTGGCCATTCTCTATGTGGGCTTTCGACGTTGTCGGCCCGCTCGGTGATCCTAATTCTCAGATCAAGCAGAAATCCTTTATCCTTACCGCCACTGAGTACTTCACCAAATGGGCCGAAGCCGAGGCATACGTAGAGATCAAAGCTTCAACGGTGTGCCGCTTTATTATGAAGAATATCATCTCGCGGTTCGGAGTGTCAAGCAGTATCATCACTGACAACGGACCCCGGTTTGTCTCCCAAGAGCTCAAGGACCTATGTAAGAAGTTCAATATTGCATTGCATCATTCATCTCCATATTACCCTCAAGGTAACGGTCAAGCCGAGGCCACTAATAAAACCCTTCCTAAAATCATAAAGAAAACATGCGAATCTCATAAGTTTTCCGATAGGCCAGAAAGATTAGTGGAAGCTCTGTGGGCTTACCGCACCTCCGTCCGTACTCCCACGGGACAAACTCCCTATGCTCTTACCTACGGGATGGAGGCGGTGCTCCCATATGAGATCTTGATCCCTTCCCTTAGAGTGCAGCTTGATAAGGAACTTAATCTTGATGAACGTCGAGAGGCGTTACTGGTTCAGCTGGAACTCTTAGATGAGAAGAGGATGAATGCGACCGATCATGTATCCGTTTATCAAAAGAGAGTTTCACGTTACTTTCAGAAGAAGGTAATTGAACGTAAATTTCAAAAAGGTGATATGGTTCTGAAACGTAAATTCATTCGGTCTGCAGGACCTAGGTCTAAATTGTAACCTAACTGGGAAGGGCCGTTTGTCGTAAAAGAGGCTTATCCAGGGAATGCTTATCGCTTAGTAAACGTGGAAGGTGAGGAGCTCTCTCATCCGTGGAATGGGTTGTACCTTAAGCGTTTCTTTCCTTAGAGTCTAATCCGTGCCACCCCGGCAGCAAGATGTTCCTCCATTTCTCTAAAAGGGTCCCGAGTAAGGCAACCACACACTACACAACATCCCTGGTCAGGTTTCCCACTTTAAAAGATACAGTTTCTCCTTGGCCATGCTTTGGGGGAAAGTCGAAGTCCCTGTTCATTTCTTCCTTCGACTGAATCCAGGGGCAAGAGGTGAATAAGGAGGCGACAACCAATCCAGGCACCCTGATAAGAGGAGGTCTCAAATAGGGGCAGTCCGTTATGACCTGATGCCACAAGCAAAGAAACAAAAAAAAAGGGAAAGCAAGGGAGCAATCTCTGTGACAAAATCAAAAGCATCATCTCAAAGGTCTATCGATTATTCAAAAGCTTCAGAAAGGCAAGAAAAAGAATCTAGGCTTGACAAGAGTGGCAGTACAGTTCCCTGCGGGACGAATGAGCCCGGTCGCACGCATGCCTAGAGTGGACTAAGGTTCGATGACGGACACAAAGCCCCGGCGCAATAGACCAAATTTCTAATGGGTCGTCTGGAGAGGAACCCAAGTCCTAAAAACTTCCAAATCTGGCCTAAGCTTACCCCCGTATTCTATTTTCCTTTTTAGGATTCAAACTAGTACCCTGGATATGGTCCTGGTAGAAACACCATCATGAAAATCTGGGCCTTGGTCAGGGTTTGTCACCTCATTGCACGCCAACCTCGGGACTCTCAATACGATGCGGAGGGCTCACGTTGCTAAGGGGAAGCACTGGTTTTCAAAATCCAAAAACAACATATATTTCAAAATCCAAAAACATCATATATTTCAAAATCCAAAAATATCATATATTTCAAAAATCCAAAAACAACATATATTTCAAAACCCAAAAACATCAAATATTTACAAAACTCACAAAAATTCAAATATATTTTCCAAAATCCAAAAATACCATCATATGCACCGCATGCATCGCATTAGTTCTATTATGTTTTTTTCCCGCCTATTTAATAAGGCTCCACCCCTTGACCAAATATCAAGAAACGGTCATTATCTAACTTGCCTCGAGGCAAGGGGTTGAGTCTAAGAACAGATCTAACTTGTTCCATGTTTAAGTGTGTGCAGAACGCAGGATCAAGAACAAAGCTGAAATCTCATAACTATGCAGGTTCAGAGATGTAACGCGCCTTCATTAGACCGCCACGGTCATCTAACGGTTCCCCCTTGACCGTTACTTTTCCTTCGGACGTCGGCTCTATTCTTTCAGCATATCAATCTTTGACGGCCCCAGGCAGACCGTCATTTCCTCCTGACGGCCTATCTTTAGACCGTTATATCCTCCAGAGAACAGGATTCTCAGAATATACATTATGACGGCCTGTCTCCTCACCGTTATATCTTTTTAACGGCCCTGATAGGATCCGTTCCATTCTCCAGAAGCTCTGTTCTGCTGATCATTCTAGCCAAATCAAAACACAAAGTTCATGTCCATTCAACTAAGGCAATCCCATCTTATTCAAATGAACTTAATGAAACACAAGATTGATAAAATTCCAACTCTGATTGTCAATTACATCGTTCAAAAGGAAAATCAAGCTACATTCAGTTTCTTATCCGCAAGAGGGCGGATCTTCCTCAACTCTTTCGCGTAGCCGCGGCGTGCTTCGTCGTTCTCTTCCACTTCTTCTTACCACGGACGCACCTTGCTGATCTCCCACATGGTCAGCGCGTTCCGGACTGCTCTCTCATCTTCCTCGGTCCCCATCTTCCTAGGTAGAAGGGGAGGGTAGTGTGATAGTGCAGGAACTTCAATCCGAGGTAGTCCGATCTGAAGATGGCACCGGTGTGGGTTGTAGATCGCCATGGTAGTATTTCCCACTAGCTGGAAGTCCAGGCCTTGATGCAGCGGTATTCTAAGAAGAGTGCTCCGAAGGATTCTTGGTCGCATGATGAACTTGTCTATTGGAAAGGTGTTGAAGAAGAGGCGCCATTCATCCCGAGTTTTCTTGTCCGCCGTCTTGCATTCAACCTGTGAAGAAAATCCCGATGCCCCTCCAATGAAGAAGAGAGGGTGGCTCCCGAAGATCCGGCTAGCAGAAGTTATGTCTTCCTTTGGTTGGAACTTGATTCTCACTCCCATCCAACACTCAAGGAGTATCATGGAACCGAACAAAGGTCCTCCTAGGCAAGCCGAGGTTAGTCCTTCATAGAGATATCAGAGGATCGCTTGAGAGAGGGACATTCCCCGCCACAACCCACTAATTATGTTGAGATTTTGGGTATCTAAAAGGTGGTCGGTAGTAGTGAAAAGAAAGACTCCACATAAGCAAACCACCACCGCCTTGGCTATTGCTTCATGTCTCTCCCACTTGTTTTTACAATGAGACACTATCCACTGTGCCAAGGGTATCAAGTGTATGTGGTGTGGGCTGATCATGGTCCTCACGTCCTTTGGATTATGGATGAAATCACTCAAGATCAAGGACGGGTCAATAGGCTCAATCGTGTAGCAAACTAGGTCTTTATCCCCCGCCTTAGTCTTAGGAAGGGCTAGGCAGGTTTCTACCTCCTCTAATAGGACTGTTGCTTCAAAGGAAGGGAAGATGAAGGTATGTGTTTGTGGATGCCACAATTCTACGAGGGCTGAAATACTAGGCCAATCTAATGTCAAGTTCTGGAGATTCTTGCCTAAAACCAAGAGAGGTTGAAGGTGCCACGCTTTAAGAATTGATGTAACCTCTAAAGGGAGTGCCTTTACCATGGGAGCCACCCACTTTAGATTAGAATATCATCTTGGACCGGGAAGGGGCTAAGAAGAAAAAGAAAATCATGAGGAAGAAGATGAAGTGCAGAAATTTCTGAACTTGGTTAAGTTATGGAAGCTTACCACTCTTTGAGCATTAGAGCTTAGATGCTTAGGAATTGAGGTTAGCCGTTGCAACTCTCCATACTCTTTTCTTGTAGCTTTGGGTCCAGTGTACACTCTCTCCTCCATAGCCATCGCCTCGAAGCTTCTCTTCATCTTGTTTCCTGCCCTTAGGAGGGGTTTTTCAGCCTTCTAGCAGAGAATTCAGAAAGATACGATTTTGGCTAGGTTTTCAAGTTTTAAAGGTTTGGTTTTTGTTTTAAAGTGATAAGATTCAGATTGGAAGGCGTTATCTTAAGTTTGGGAGAAGTCTAGAATGGATCAAGGGCTTCTTATCTCGGGTTTTGCCCCTTACGGCTCAATCCGTCTCGGAGTACAATTCATGATATAACGGTCTATCGTCGGACCATTACTTGACCATGACACGCCAGCTCTGGGCCATCACATTTCCTGTGGGTTTAAATTTAGTCCAACCTTGTTCTGTCAATCTTAACGGTCTAGCATCAGACCGTTATATTCTTGTGACGCGTTCTCTCTGAGCCGTTACATTCTCTGCTGATTAGTTTTGGCTTCTTCTTGGTCAATCATTCTCAACGGTCTTGCTCATGACCGTTATCTATCCCCGACGCGCTGTGCGTGGACCGTCACATTTCATGCACATTTGGTTAAAGTCTATACATCCCATTCATCATCTTAGTCTATACAGCTTTTTTTTTAAAGTCTATACAGCATTTTTAAGTCTATACATCACTTTGAAGTCTGTACAGGATCTTGAAGTCTACACATTCATACTTCACGTTGAAGTCTACACATCATGGTGAAGCCTGTGCTTCACTTTGAAGCCTGTACAGCTTTTTTTTAAGTCTATACATCGTGTTGAAGTCTATACAGCATTTTTTGAAGTCTGCATCATGTGAAGTCTATACGTCCCATGCATTTTCCAAAGTCTACACAGCCTTAAGTCTATACATTGTGTATAGTCTTCATCTAAAGTCCATACATTCCCCAAGTCTGTACAGTCTTCATCCAAAGTCTACACAGCCTCAAGTCTATACATCATGTTCTACACATTTTGAAGTCCATACACCGTTGTTGAAGTCTATACATTCCATGTCTCCCCAAGTCTGTACATTCGTTGAAGTCTATACATTCCATATCACCCCAAGTCTGTACATTCGTTGAAGTCTATACATTCTCCCCAAGTCTGCACGTTTGTCAAGTCTATACATCCATTCCTCAAGTCTATACATTCCACAGTCTCAAGTCCATACATTCTCCAAGTCTGTACAGTCTTCATCCAAAGTCCACACGTCGTTCAAGTCTGTACATTCTTGATCCAAGTCTATACATTGCCCAACGTGTGCACAGCCCCAAGTCTGTACATTCCTTGTCCAAAGTCCATACATCCTTCAAGTCTAAGCACTCTTTGGCTAAAACGAAGTCTATACATCGTTTGGTCATCTGCACTCCAAGTCTATACATCACTTGGACGAGATCTGTACATTCATGGTTCAATCCTGCTCTGCCATCTCTAACGGTCTAGCATTTGGCCGTTACTTATATATGACGCACCATCTCTGAGCCGTTATATTCTCTGCTGTTCAGTTCTCAAAAAAATGGGTCTCTGACCTATCTGACGGCCTCCGTATCATGCGTTACTTGATCCTGACGGTCTGGATCTAGACAGTTACATTGTCTACTGCTAAAATTTGGGCTATTCCTATCTGCCTCTGTTTAGACCCGGCGGTCTTACAGGCTTTTCATTTCTGTTCATCCTGCCCGTCCACACATTATCTCATCCACATCATTCACATTTCATCCACGCCATCATCCATTCCCTCACATGCATTCATTCCTACACATCCACATGCGTTCCCTGCATTCCATCACACATTCTCACATTCATTCCTGCCTTCATTCATACTCATCTGTTTGCATTCATTTTCATATCCATTCATTCACACATTCACAAAAACAAACAAAAGATCAAAAAGAAAAATTTTCATTCATCCATTTACATATAAGTTATGTACAAGTAAATAAGAAAAACAAAAAGAAAAACATGCATCACTCGGCCGGCTTATCCGCCGGGCCGCCATCATCATCTCCACCCTCCGGCTTCCTCGCCGGTGGTGCTATGGAGGCACTCTCCTCCTGCTGGCCCCTCTCCGCCCTCTCATTCCTCCGTTGACCAGAGGAGCTAACGAGGTAGTCTGCCACTGATCCGGCACGAGCAGCACTCCTCGGCGCTCCGCTCTGAGAGACGCTCCTCTCCGGTCCTCAGCCCATCATCCGTATGGTCCTCTCCAAGGTCCGAACCTTGACCTTCATGTCGTGGGCCTCGAGTCGCGCAGCTCGTGCCTCGGACCGATATCTCTCGAAGTCTGATGTCTGCGTTGCCGTTCGCGCAAGCTCTCCTCTCAATCGGGCCACCTCTGCTCGTAAGACTTCTGCCTCAGTCCGAGCCAGTTTCGCCTCGGCCGCTGCTGTGGCTAGCTCTCTCGCCTGTAGTTTGCATTTCATATAGTTAGCTGCATAAGAATTTAATTTGCACAAGCATAAGCATTTAATTTGCATAAGCATTTAGCATCTTACCCGCTCCGCGAGGGTGGCCTCCGCCTCCTCGGCCCGGGCAACCGCTCGAGTGAACTCGGCGTCTCGCTCAGCTCTGTCCCCGGCAGGTTGTGAGGACGATGATGGGGCATCCGGTCTCACTCTTTGGGCTCCCTCAGCCTGCTGCATTTAGAGATCATTGGTCAGTCCATCGCATTCGCATCATAATCATAAACATAATCATTTAGGTCCAAGGTCTTAGAGTCTTACCAAGAGCTCCAAAGCGGTCCGGTACTCGTCCCACTGCTGGATGGTGGCGTGGAGTAGCCCCTCGAGCTCGGCTATCCTTCCCTCGGGGTCTAGCTGCATTTAGAAAACATAAGTCAGTGCATCTAGCATTTTGCATTGTGTCATATAGAAAGAGTTTAGAGTTTAGAAGTTGCATACCGATCATCGGGTACCTCGGTACACCCGGTCCCCGTACAGTCGAGCGAAGGCTTTCAAGTACGCCTCGTCGCTCTCGTCCCGCTCTTTCACTGCTCTACCCCGCTTGTTCCAGTCGTGGACGTACTTCGCCTTCCGGACGCACCAATCTATGTCACCGCTAATTCCCTTCGCTGACTTCCCCGGGCGGTCGTCGCTGTGGCGGGGAAAGGTCACCTCTGGCTGGTGTAGTCCCCGAGTCCTCAGAATCAGCCGATAATGAAGAGGCTCGATGATATGGATGCAGTGCAACCATATGTCTCGTCCCCGGTACGAAAGGGCTGCCTCCACCCATGGCTGTCCCTCGTAGCTCTCGCCTCTGTACGGGGTCCACCTCACCTAAAAGCATGAATCATCATACAGAAGCATATAGAAATATTCAAAATCATTTAGAAAGCATTTTTGAGTTTGGGCTTACCGCCGTGTGCGGTAAGGAATCCAAATCGTCCTGGATCGCCCGAGTCAATCTGATGATCGACCCCGGGTCCCTTGCGACCACCCATCGCCTCGCGATCGGGATGCGGCCGGTGTGGAGTAGTGTGCCCCGTCCTATGCCCGGGAGGTACATGTAGCTCCAGAACTGCATTTAGAAGTTAAGTCAGTAACTTTGCATGAACATTTGCATAAATCATAATAGAAGCATTTAAATTGCATTTACCTATAGAAAAGGTGAGAAGCCGCCCAGCATCGTCTGTCGGTCCGTCGTACTGAGGGACTCGAACAGGAAGGCCAAGACTGCCGCTCCCCAGGTGTACTTTCCAACTCTGCCCAAATCCTCGATCATCGGCAGCAGCCGGCAGCTGATCACATCTGCCCGAGTCGCGAACAGGAGCTTCCCGAACAGTAGCATCAGGAAGCGCCTCAGGGTACGATCTCCTTCTGGTCCAGCCTCTGCCGCCACTCGTGGGCGCACCTGGTCAATCACTCTACCCAGATGCTCCTCTGGTAGCTCGCCCACGGCTATCGCCGCTCCCCTCAGTCCTAAGCTCTCCTGTAGTACTGACCTCGAGAGCTGGGATGATGTCTGCCCCGGTCTGATCAAATCTAGCCCCAGCAGCTCCTGGGCCATCTCTCGGTAGTCTTTGTACGTCCACCCGGTCACTGCGGCTCCGTGCACCCACAGTCCGGCGATTTTCGCTATGTCTTCCAGCGTCGGGATCATATGACCCCACGGGAAGATGAACGCCCTGCTGATCGGATCCCACCTCTCGTGCAAAGCGTATAGCAGAGGCGTGTCCATTCTGGTCACCTTGATGCTCAGCACCTCGGCAAATCCCATCTCGGCAAGCCTCTCTCTCTGGTAATCGGGCAGTGCCTGGTACACCGCCCGGATCTGAAGCCAGGAGATCCTCGTCCGTCTTTTTCCCTGCATTCATTTAAGTCATAAGTCAGTCAATTGCATCATGGAATCATTTGCATAGCATTCATAAAATAAAAACAAGACAAAAATTGAATAATTGAAAACCTAAAAAATAGTTCTGGCCTCTGGTGCATGTAACGGCCCTGGGACGGGGCGTTACCTGTCTCTAATGCATCTAGAGTGACGCGTTAGGCTTGTGACGGTCACTGGAAGGACCGTCACATTCCCTGCTAAAGGGCATTTTTTCCTTTGCATTCCGTGGCTCTCCCACTTTGGCCAAAAGGCCTACAAATGATCCTAAAGGGCTCTAGGACCCATTTTATACCCCCCATTCCCACATGCATTCATACAAAAAACACAAAAAAAATTAAAATTTGAAAAATTAGGGCGGAGGCCTACCTCATGGTCTTGGCCCCACTTCCTTTTCTTCTTCTGTTCCTTGGGTTCTCCCTCGTCCAGGAAAGTTTCCCCTTGGTCCTTCTCGGCCATTGGAGCCTCTTCTTCCACCCTTGGAGCTCTCTTCCTCATTTTTTCTTCCTCCGGCCGTCGTTCCACTTCCCGCTCTATCCGGCGGTGGAGGCGGCGTATCGCCTTCTTCTTCCCTCTCTCCCTCTTCTTCGGTGGCTGAGAGCCCTCGTCGCCGGCCATCTCCTTCTGTGGTCGCCGGTGGTCTTGGGGTTTCTCGTTTGGGTTTTTTTTTTGGGGTGCTAAGGCCTGAGTGTTGAATGAATGAGGCCGTGACCGTTCGGTTTGTTTTTTTTGAACGCTCAGGAAATATGACGGTCTGTCGTCCGACCGTTACACTCAATGACGCGTACTCTTTTGATCGTTACATGGATTTGAACTGTTTCATTGAAGAATATGAACCGCCCAATCTCTAACGACCTAGGGCTGGTCCGTTACTTCATATGACGCCCTCTCTGCAGACCGTTACAGCTTGCAAGTTTCTTGATAAATAAAATGGTCCATTTGATGATTGAATGACCACATTTTCTGCCATGGCACATATTATTCATGCTTCAAACACGTATGAATGGTTATGCCTTATTTCATACTCGTATTATTATTGGCTAACTTCTTTCTCATGAACGAAGTTATGAACATCACGCTTTTCCGGTCAGGCAGGTAAGTCAGGTATTGTATCTCGTTCCCTTGTCCCTTTAATGCATTACTATATGTTATCTATGATATATTATCTCGAGAACTGGCTGGTCATTCACGTGTTCTGGGATCTGATGTTCCCCTTAAACAAAAATGATGATGATCTAAGTGCACATGTTTAATCGTTGGATAGGCCGTTAGGTTGGAAAAATTTGGGGACGATGGTTCTGTCTTGCACGCCGTGGTTGCAGATGGTGTCCTGACCCTGGTTTCTCTAGTCTAGCAATATTATTCTCGAGTATCTTTGTTATTTTATCTTTCTTTGCATTCGTTTTAATGATTTCTTTTTCTTTAGCCTAGCATGCATCATACGCATCTTTTGAGCATTCATGATCATCATTTGTTCAAAGTGTCTCAATGATAGTGAATAGCTGTGTTCTTGATCTCGAATAAGGAGAGTTATTCCATTCCGAATTAGAAGGCTTTCTTCGATCTCTCGCTTGATTTGGTTGGCTGAAGATTTCTATCTGGAGTTTAGTAAGTTCTTTTTCCTTTCCGTTGCCTCCGGCGGCTAGCCGTGTTTCCTTTCCTTAGTTGTTAATTCCTCCAGACTTGCATCCTTTGGTTAGTTATTTCCTTGTGATCAGTTCGAAGTTTTCCAGAAAATTCTTATCGCTTGTTGGTAAAGAACGGGTGTCGTTTACCTTAACGCCCACTTTTTGGTCCACTCCGCTTCACTTCCGCTTCATCTCCATGTTCCATTTTACTTTCGCTTCACCTCCGCTCGCTCCCCTGCAAAGAGGATGTTGAGGAGGGGCATCTGTTGACACCCATTTTATGACCGATAAGTTGGGTCATCTCCTTGTTCTATCCATGTGATGCTCCAAGTTGTTCACTCTTCATTGAGTTTCCTTTGTCAGTTTGAAGCTCATTTTTTGGGTCTTCTCTCCTTAGTTGAGTGTGGTTCCTTGTGGCTTTTCATTGGATGAAGCTTAGCAAGCTCTTATCAATTTTGATCTTCATTATTTCTAACGGTCCTCTGCATGGGCGTTACATTCTTCTAACTCATTGTCCCTGGACCGTTACATATTGAAGAGTCCTACGACTTAAGGCCTTTGTTTCAATCCTTATCTGTTGGCCTGCCCATTTGATTCTAACGGTCTGTCGTGTAGCCGTTACTTCCCTCCAACGCGTCCACTTATGGCCGTTACTTATCTTGCAGAGTCCAACTTGTTTGATCTTCTTCATGTTGATCTTATCTCTTTTGAGATAAGGTTAAATGTAACGAACGTTTAATGGCGTGTTATTTTCATGCGGCGGTCTGTCGAGTAGCTGTTACATCCAACAGAGAGTCCTAGCAGTTCAGGTCTTTTCTCTGCTACTCCGTGGTCGAGATAAAAGTTTGAATTAGTGATTTCTCTTCCAAATCTGATCCTCAGAACCTTCTGTTTGTTTCTATGGACTCTTGGTGATATTATCTTCAAGGATTTGCTAAGAGTTATCCTCTTTTCTTGCTGGATTATCCTCTATTCGACCGGAGAGTTTGAGGGCCAATAAATAGCACCTTAACTTCATGGCCTGAAAGAGGAAGATCTGGAATTCGCGTCGAAGTGCTGCCGCATTCTGGAGCCACATCTAACCAAGGAGACTTGTCTTTCACGTCCATCTGCTTCGCGGTGAAGGGAGTATTTGTTCTATTGAGTTTCAAAGTTCATCATTGCATATTGTGTTCTTCCTCCTCCCTCTCATCATAGGCATTGTCCCTCTCCTTGTTTCCACGTTCTGCATCTGTTTTTCATCATCTAAACATCCTCCTATCTTTTAAAAATGCCCAGAGGGGTTAAAAAACCAAAACTTCCCCGGTACTTCCCTTTCCTTTTGAATGATCTTAAGTTCTTTGAGAATTGATACTATGCTTGTTTAAAGGGCTAATCTGGGTCCGTTTTCTTGTGTTTTCACATTCTTTGGCAGGTTTACAGGTTCACTACGCGAGGCCCAAGTCTTCTGGCCGGTTGGAAGAGTTGGAGTTAAAAGAGTCCACAAGCTATTACTGCAGGTTTTCTGACGGTCTTGAGAAGACGCGTCAGGTTCATATAACGATTTATCTGGAGACCGTCACATTCTTGTGACGCACGGGGTCTGACCGTTACATTCGGTTGATCTGCAGATTTCACTGGTTTTCTCTCTCCCGTGGGCGGGTGCTTCATCCACCTATTTCCAAGGTATTTTCAAGTCTCTGGCTTGTGTTTACTTTGGTGGCGATCACGTTCTTTCTTAGTATTGGGCATTAGCTTTCTCTCCATCTCATATCTCTTATTTCCTTTATTTGCTCCACCCTTGCGGTGTGTTTTTATTTATTCTTGCTCCACGCCCTGGCGTGGGTTTTTCTTTATTCCCTTAGTTTAGCTTGATGATTGAGATAGCATGCCCATGCTAGAGCTTGTTCTGGTTGCCTAGGTTCATGGTTCACATGTCCTTGGGTTGATTGAGATCTTTGGTTTTTGCTTATCATCTTTATTACACATCAAAACAAAAATAAGAAGAGAAGCAAAACAAATCAACAAGTGCACGCCTGGCATTTCATCATACAGGGTACAGGCACACACATATTTTCCTTTGCGTATGTAGAGAGTCCGTGCACTCACTGTTCAACTCGATGCATATGTTTGTTGCTTCTTAATAAACCTCGGTGCATACTTGGTTTATATGTATTGCTAAGCTCGGTGCATATTGTGTGTAAATATTCAAAGTCAGTGCACACTCTGTGTCCGTCTTACTTTGCGTCTCATATGGCTTAGACTTGGTGCATATCCTGCGTCTCTTTTGCACAATGCTATTTGCATCTTATATTGCGTCTTATGCATATGAGGGATGTGGTGCTTGCGTCTCATATTACGTCTTATGCATATGAGGGCTGTGGTGCTTGCGTCTTATGTTGCATCTTATGCACATCTATGTCTTAGTGCAAGTGTGCGGCTCATATTACGTCTGTGTCTCTGCATCTTATTATGCGTCTCATAGTAGCACGGTCGGTGCAAGATTTGGTTTCAAAGGATCAACGCCAGTGCAATCTACTGTACGTTGCACATGAAGTATGTGCAATGGTTGTTCCGTGCATAATATCATCGGTGCATACCTTTACAAAGAGAGAGTGAAGTCGGTGCATCTTTACTCTGCATGCCATCAAAGTCTTTACATATTTCACTGAACGCACTTCACGATCAGTGCATATTTTTCTCAGGCACATGGAGGGCATGTGCATGTCTTGGCTTGTGCACAATCAAAGTCTGTGCATTGCTATAAAATCTGTGCATATCCTGCAATACACGTCACATGGTCTGAGCATTGTTTGGGATACGTTCTGTGCATATGTCTAAGTCTTTAGCTTTAAACTATGTGCTTGTCTTGCAAAAGTTACGCAAGGTCTGTGCATAACTGCACGATGGTAAATGTAGTCGGTGCTAACATTTTTCTTATTCCTTTGCCAGATCTGTCAGTTGGTCAAGCACGTGTTCAGCAAATCTACAACTTGGAAATAAGAGTGCCAGGTTTAAGGCTCGTGATCCGAGGCAAGGAACGGAATGGATGAACTTGCCACGTGGACAGCTACACTACCGAGTTTCTGACGCGTAGCTAATGGATTCCAGAACCCTCTTGGTGAGAGTATTCCCTCCACACGCTCAATTTGTGAGCTCATGGGTCCTAGGTCTGAAGATATATATAAAACCCCTCTTCTGCAATCATCGAAGAAGCAGAAAAATAGAGAAGAGCTTCAGAGAAGAATCAGAGAGCGAGATAAGAGAGCAACAGAAGAGGAGATTCTGAGGAAAAAGAGATAGAGCGAGAGCAGCAGAGCAGAGTAGAAGAAAAAGTGAAAAAGCTCGTGAGATCGAGAGAAGGAGAGAGAGATAGGGAGAGAGTGAAGAAAGAGCTCGAGGAGAAGAAGATAGAAGACTTTTCTGAAGGTTAGTTCCACTGGACCTTGGATCAAATCCAGGCTAGTCAGCTCCCTAAGAGCCACATTTGTGCTACCATCGTATACAGCTTTCTGTCATTGTGATTTCTCATTTCTCATTTTTCTTTTACACTCTTTATTTCAAACTGTTAGTCAGCAGAGCAAGCTGTAACACTCAACAGTTGTAGAGGAGGATTCCTCTGGCCGGCTAAGCTGTATTGCCCAGCGGGTCAAGCTGTTAGGCAGCGGATGGCTAAGATGTATTGCCCAGTGGGTCAAGCTGTTAGGCAGCAGATGGCTAAGCTGTATTGCCCAGCGGAAGCAAGCTGTAATGCTCAGCGGTTTGTAGGCAAGCTGTGAGGCCTAGCCGTTCAAGCTGTGAGTCAGCAGGAATCCACACTCGGGTTGAGTGTGGGGTGGACGTAGGTCTTGAGGACCGAATCACCTAAAAACCTTCTTGTCCATCATGGTTTGAGTGTTTATTCTGATCCGCTAGATGTATGCATAGGCTCGATCTGAATCGTCTATCTAGCGAGGAATTTTTTTTCATCTTGTTCATTTGATATTGGTTCTGAGAGAGTCATTTTGAATTCTTGATCATTGTTACTGGAGAGTGTCAAATTCACTCAAGTCATTTGAGTGTCTAAGTTGCATTCGTTTGCTTGATTGGGTTCAGTCAATAGCGTAGGTTTGCTTAGGAGTCTGCACTCTTGCAGCTCAACTGTTTGATCAAGGGAATCTTTGTCCTCCTTATCTTGTATACCTTAACTAGTTTTAATTCCACATTCATGCCTAGTTACAATTTTTAATTGGGCAATTTTTAAGAGGGATTCATTCACCCCCCCTCTGAATCCAGGCCTTGCACCCTAACACCATCGACCATGTCTGTTTAAATCCTAACGGATTAACCTCACTCCGGGTTCCAGGGGGTCTGTCGCCCCATCACATGTTCCCCTGGAAGCCCTTTGCACTGAGTGAGCCAGTAAATTGCCATTGATATGGCTAACAATCGAAGGCCCATTACACCCTTAATCACCAGGAGTCTCTTGTAGGCCAGCCCTCGAGACTCACAGAGTGGTGATCCTAGGAGCTAAGGTAGTCCCTCGGACTCCTCAGCAAACTTTTTGGGCTTGACATCGCCTCCCGTGTGTCTTGCTATTTGTCAACTGAACATCTCCCTATGCAGGGGAGGTGCTGCCAAATTTGTTTCATAAAAGATTATGGTTTCCCGATGATTTTCTTCGTCTCTGGGACATCATGATGTGGTCTTATGTGCTCAATTTCGATGCTCAGAAGGTTCCTCCGTATGCCAATGCATGCCTCGCGCTGGAGTATGAACCTCGCATAGACTGAATGTGTCAATGAAATTGAAAGAATAATAATAAACGAAAGGTTGAAATTAAGTCATCCCCCAATAAGGTCCAAAAAACACCTCAAATCTTAAACAAAATGGCTTAAGAGCAATTCACAAATCTCCTCTAAACATCCTCGGTCTGAAATAAGCTTTGCTGGAGCTTTGGATCGATGGCAATGCCACTGACTCACCCCGCAACTGCACCAAGTCGGTGGCGATGCCACCGACTCGCATACCCATGTGCATGACCGCATCTTGCATCAACCTCTTTGGCCCTTGCACCGACCCCTTTGGCCCTTGCACCGACCTCCCCATCATGCGCCGACGCATCCCCATCATTGCATCAACTCCCCCTCACCATTGCACCGACCTGCACTGACCTAGTTCCCCAAACTGCACCAACACACATACACTGCACCGACCTACACCCTACACGACCTCCCTTCATTCTGCACCGACCCCAATCACCGTTGCCACACCGACTCATGCACTCACGCCGCACATACATTTCACCCGCGTAATGCACGGTTTTCACGTAATACGTGCGCCCGTTAACGAATATGCATCAACGCTATTTCCGTAACATACAAACCCGCCACTGACTCATCGCACGTCGCCACCCCCCTGCACTTACTAAAAATAAAAAAACCAAACCAATACCGCCACCGATTCACCCTTTCCCTTCCCTTGATAAAAAAGACAAACACGTAGCTTTTTCCCACCGTCTCACGTGCTTGTTAGACACACGCACAATGCATTTCACCCACACACCCCTGTTAGCACGTTGCACACATTAAACAGCATAAAGCAATGCACACACTAGGCATGCACTTGTCACATAAATGCACATAAAACGACAATTAACATTAAGCAACCCCCCTTAACATTAATCACTTCACATATACGTCCATCCATTCTCTCCTATTGTTAATAATGATAAAATAACAAACAACACAATAAAGGCCACATAATATTCACCCACTCTCACTCACTTTCACCCATATATAGCATCTCATATAATAATAAATAATATGCATTAAAAATAATAATAATAATAATAATAATGATAATAAAATTGAGGGATGTATATAAGAAAATGCATAATGAACAAGTAATGGCTAGATAAATAACAATGAATAAAAAAAATAACAATACAAAAAAAAGATGAAAAAGATGACGAATGAACAAATGTCAAACCAATACCAATAAAGGAAATAAAAGATGTACGCATGTAATAAAAAAAATAAAAGATAAGTAATAGAAGGGGAATGACATAAACGTAATAAGAACAAAGAATTAAAAGAAGAGACGCATTCATACATCTAAAATAATAACAAGAATAAAATAGGATTAATGAACATGACTATGCCCGCTCCGGGGCTCTCACCTCTAGATCCGAGTATAGGGAATATTAATGATGACTGACAAGTCGTACCTGAACTTCGGGATTCATCCCATTATGGTCATGGCATAACTTCGCTCTGGGCCACTAATCCGCTGGCTTCAGTTCGTTTCGATCGGGTTTCAACCGCATTCCCTCGTTTCTTGAACACCAAATTTGCCGTATCCCGGCATACATTGCCCCGACATTACATGAGCCTGCCCAAACGCGGTCATGCTCGGCCCACCTCGTGGGCCCATATGTGTGTACCATAATGCTATGCACAGTCTCAAAATAAGAAGGCCCCGAGAACTCTCGAAGCCAGAGAGACGTTGACAAAATCTCTTTTAAAATTATGAACAAATGATCAAATAAATAATAAACAATAAAACCAAATACTATTACCTTGTGTGCTTCCATGAGCTGCTTCTTTGGTATATCAAATGGTGATTAGCAGAAAGTCAGGTTATGCCCGACCAGAGGCTTTCACTATGCGTGATGATGGTCTTCGGACCTAAGTTCTCCGCCTTATACCGGCAGCCGGTTTAATGAATAAATACTATAGTATTGTGTGCTTGCATGTAATCACGTCTTTCATATATTCTATGGGCCTCATGGTCTTTCTATTTTGGCAATTAATCAAGGGTTGTCCCTCTTTCAGAGGGACGTAGTTAACGCCGTAGCCTTTACGGTACGGCGGTTTCAAGTCCCGACACGAACCTCACAATCGACTGACCAAGTTAGATCGAGCGCACAATTAATTTGTCACCTACGTGACTGGCACGCCTACGTATTATTTTAATCAATTTTTAAATAAATAAATTGATGTCACCAAGAAAAAGAAAGAGAAAAAGAGAGTTCAGAGAAGAAGGCTGTGAGAAGAAGGGCGAGTGTGAAGCCAGTGGTGATATTGAAGATCTGTTCATATCTAGACTCGTGGATCAAATCCAGAGTCATTGTGCTCCTTGGAGCTACATTCTGTTTGTCCTTTCCTTTTGTCTTTTTGTTTGTTCTTTACCATTTCCATTAGTCTTTTTCGATTCCCTGTTTTGGGTATCGGGTTCCTCCTATGTATTCAGGAGAAGGGAGACTTGGTCTCCGGTTGTGGGCAACTGGGTGTTGCTCACAGTTCCTCCTGAGGATTCAGGAGAAGGGAGTTTCAACTCCGATTTCCCTCTGGGTTTCATAGGAAGGGAGACATGGGTCTCCGATTGTGAGTGGCTGGGGGTCACTCACGGTTTCCCCTCCGACTTGGAGGAAGGGAGGTTTGTCTCCGGTTCTAGTTCTGTGGGTAGCAGAGCTAGGGTGCTGGTCTTGTGGGAAGCAAGATCAAGTCGAGGGATTTGTTTCCCTCAGTCTCAAGCTGTTTGGCAGCGTTTGTTTGCACACTGAGTCTGCGTCTTGCTTGTGCAAGGGAAGCCTCACTCGGGTTAGACTGAGGGGTGGATGTAGATCTGGGGTCTCAGATCGAACCACCTAAAAATCTTGTGTGCTGTGGTTGAATTCGTGTGATTGTTCCCTATCTTCTGCCTCCTTCACAGGCACTATTGATTGCTCCTTTGAATACTGGCTAGGTGTTTCATTTTCTGTGAGCTGAGTCTTCCTTTGTCTTCACGGGTTTCATTTCCAGAGAGAGTATAATTTTCATTGGGTGTATTTGTTGAAATATCCATTCACCCCCCCTCTGGATCCATTTCTGAGCGCCACCGTTTCTATCATGATCCACGTAGCACTTTTTCTTTTTCTTTTCATCCCTTGGGCACCACGTGCACACCTCTCACTTGTGATTGTTAATTAGTTAGATTTTTGGAAATTCCCTTCTTCTTATCTAAAAAAAAATGAGCATGCCATACTTTGTTTCATAATTCTTGATTGCCATGATCCATATTCTGAGTTTGTGAGTGTTTTCTTCCTTTCCATTGGTTTATTTCCTCACTGTTTTAAGCTTTCTGGCCGTTGCTGCAGCTTCTGGGAGAGGGGTAATTAGCGCCCATACAGGGGGCGCCAATTCCCAAATTGGTGGCACATGTAAGGGCGCCAATTCCCTGCATTTTTTTTAAAAAAAAGTGTAATTGGCACCCAACAGTTGGGTGCCCATTAGTAAATTAATGGCAGAGTGTATGGTGCCAATTCCCTGCCCCTTCTGAAAAAAAATAAGAAAAGGAATTGGCGCCCACATAGAGGGCGCCCTTTCAGGAATTGGTCGCACCTGTCGTGGCGCCAATTTCCTGAGTTTTCACAGAATTCTTCTTGTGTGACTTGTTCTGCATCATTCTTACATATCCATGTTCATACAATCATATTTCTATTATTTTGCATTAGTTTTGCATTCATAGTGCATTTGGCTTGGGAGACCTCCTCTCCCCACCCATTTTAGGAGATCTTACCCCCTCTTGGTGAAGGAAGGACCCTTCAATGAACATTCCGTCTCTTTGGATCGAAAATTCTTAAACCAATCCTCCATAAGTCCCCGCACCCGTGGATTCCCTCATGGACGACGGGCAGGTTGTACCTTGAAGTTCCCCGAGATTAGTTGGCCTATACGTGGTGAGAGTGTACCTAGTTGGCATTGAAGAAAATCACATTGAAACTAGGTGCCTTACCTTGAGGGAATCACATAAACATTGTTAAAATCACTTAATTCACATCAAGGTTTAACTTAAGAAATCAAGCGTAAATATTCAACTTGTTTGACATCTTTACAAATTGCCTTGATTGAATATTTCTTGTTTGCATAATGTTTTACTTTGATAAACAAACAAACATGTTTAATCCCAATAATACTTATGAGGATGATCAACCTATCACATCTTATGATCCTCAAATTTATAATCCTCACCATAACTTTTCCAAGGGGCCACACCCTCACTCTCATGGTTTTGCCCGACCCACGGGCAATTTACAATCTCATAGTCCCTTACATCAATCGGGAGCCATTATTCCCCCGGCACCATCTCCTCCACATGATAAGAAGGTCTCCCAAGTTTTGCATGTATTAGATCATCTTACCCCTCAACAAATCCAAGCCCTTAAGGCTATTGTTGAAGGTGCACCTTCATCACATTCTCCTTCCAATCCCGTTCGGGTGGCCCATCACCCGCCTCCCTCTCCTATTCACAATCCCTCACGGGTGGCCCATCACCCGCCTCCCTCTCTTATTCACACTCCCGTTAGGGGAGTCAATCCATCTTCTTTTATACATACTCCACCTCGGGTGATCCATCACCCGCCTCCTTTTATTCCTCCTTCTTCACGGGTTCAAGGCCCTCATGTATCTTGCAACCCGGTCTGTCCAGGTCCTTCTATGGGCCGGCTCATTAACCCTCCTCCACGGCCTTTATGTCATGCCACCCCTCCACGGTCTTCCTCTCAAGGCCAACCCTCCGTGATTCAAGTTACACCCCTCCAACAAACTCTTCTTGATAAAATCACGTCAATGGAGGAACAACTCAAGAGGGTCATAAGCCCGCGGCCCGCTCCTCCTCCTCCTCCTCCTCAAGTCAACCTTCTTCATGCTTTTATGAATAACATCATCGAGATGGAAAAAGATTGGAAGGAGTGGAGAGATAATGGCATCAACAACCTATGTGAGCAAAATGAGCCGTCAGGTTTCAATGACCAAGTGGACGTCGTCCGCCCTCCACCGTCCACTCATTCATATGGCCCTTCGCCTCCGCATACACATAATCCTCCACCTTATATTCCTTTATCACCCATCATTATGCCTTCACCATGGCATCCACTTGAGTTTAATGATAATGAAGAATTGAAAGTTCATGATGAAGAATGGGAGACGGCATGTGTAGATCTTGAAGTTCCTAAAGAAGCACTCACTCCGAGTTTCCTTCGTTTCCCACTCCCTCCATTGCCACCCGATAAACCACCTGTTCAGGACGATGCCACCGTCCCCAATCCTATTTATGAAACCAATTGGTGTTACGATGATAGGTCGATACTCCAATCACCCACACCGGCGCACCATGACCCTTCCATTACCTTCAATCCTTCTCGCCCTACCAAAATCCGACGTTTCCTACGCACCAAACCCCCTTCTTTTACACCTCCAACTACCACACCTTTAACTTCCATCAAGCCCTCCGGGCCCTCCAATGATTCCCTTCCAACCATTTTGCCTCCGTCAACAACCACATCACCGACCTCCATTGAGCCCTCCACTAAGCCATCTGAGTTTGCCTCCGCACCATCGGCCTCCGCCGAACCTCCCGTTAAACCTTTTCATAAACCGATTAACCCTCCATTGCCGCCACCTCGGCCCTCCACTATCCTTATAACCCCAAAGCCAATTACACCAAACCTCACTTTGTCTACCCCACCATCAAAACCTTTACCCAAACCCGTGGCTAATCCTGAGCAGGATTCACATATTTTTGCACTCGAGCCAACCCCGTCCGCTTTCGAGCAAGGGGAGAAGCCCGACGTGTTTCAACCTCCGCTTCACCTTACCCTTCCGTTAACATTCTCCAATAAACCTCCACTACTCATTAAGCTTTCTATTGGGTTCCGTAGTGCAGGAACACGGTTCTAGAGGGGGGGTGAATATCCAATTTCAATCTTAAACCTACTCGCAGCAGAATTAGCAAATTTAACGAGATTGAGGAATTTAAACTAAATAGAATAAATGTGATTCTCTCAATCTCACCGAGCTCACACGATTGCATAAACGGATTAAACAATGAAGCAAACAATCACACAATTCAAACCATAAGACAATGGGATTTTTAAGGTGGTTTGGGACCACGACGGGCTCCCTACGTCCACCCCTCACCAAACCGGTGAGGCTTCACTGCTGTATAAAATAGCCTGGGGATAAATCCCCACACACACACGTAGGACGACGCCTACATAGCCACACGGGAGTAAACTCCCAACCACACACAGGGAACACACCCCAAGATATGTCCAAGCACACACGCGGATATGCTCCGCACAAAATGACGCACACGCGTCAACACAAACACTCGGAGAACCCTTTCTCCGAACCCCCATATAATATATCCTTCTAGAAATTTAAGAAGTGAAGACAAATAGATGCATTGAGCCCCAAACAAACTCTAGAGACTGAATCAAAGAAGATAAAGCATGTATGAAGCTCCCCCTTTAAGAAAGACTCCGGCTCTTCTTGGCTCGTTGTTGGATGGCCGCGATTTCGGCATCCCCGCATTCCTCTCTTCGAGATGCTTCTTTTCTTCTTCTACCACGAGCTCCAAATCCTCATGGATGAAGATGAAATCAGCCTTGCAAGAGCTCCTCTTGCTTTTCTCCCTTTTCTTCTCCTACAAGACAACACAAATAAGCATTAGGGTTCTTATCTCCCAAAATCGGAGTTCACATTCATATATATAGAGGAGTGGGGAAAAGACACATAAAATCCTCCCAAAGTGTGTTAGAAACACTTAAATATGATTAGGAACTAATGGGGGGTGTTATGGTAAAGTTTAGAAAGGTTTTCATTAGGTTTCAGACGCTCCCGAAAATCCCGTGCCGGAATGGGTCGACCCCATGGGTCGACCCCTGAGCAACCAGAGGGCGGACAGAACATAAAAAACAACTCCACCCCTGCAGGTAGACAACATAGAAAGGCTTATGTTTTGTCCAGAAGCACTAAGGGTCGACCCATGGGGTCGACCCCTGACAGTAAATGATGGAAAAACCCATTTTTAGCCCCTTTAAGCTATGCAAAACCAATGGAATAAATGCAACCAAGGTCCCTTGATTCCGGATGATTAATTTGGATGGTTTGAACCTACAAAATCATATAAAAATCAAATTAGTATGGATTTAAAAATCAAATAAACTTCTCCCTTGAAACTAGCATTTCTAGAATGAATATCCATAATATGGCATGCAAATCAACCCGGAACACCATCATCTCAAATGCTATGATCTCAATAGTGAAAAGGTGAGTTCAAAACAAGAATGTATCAAGTTAGCATTACAACCAAGCCATGCACATCATCTTGTGTTGTCAAAAACAAGGATATGAAATTATCATGCTTCCATGAGGAACCCAAACATGCTATTTTCACATAATCCATCTTCTAGAAATTCTTTAACTCATATCAAATGAAGCTCAATGAAATATACTAGAAACATGATGAGGCTCATATTCAACTCTCCACAACCATGCAATCAAGCATTAACACTTAGAACTTGTTCTCATCAAAATACATCATTGAACTCATTCAAAAATGTATTTGGCTTCTCAAATCAATCAACAAAGATACATTCCACCAAATGACAATGTTTTGATATGATGAACATGACTCTCTCAAACAACCAAATATAATGACATTGGAGCGCAACCATACAAACAGTTTCATGTATCTCACACATATGAAGAAGGGCATTCATACAAGCATTTTTTCACAAAAACTTTCTCATTTAATACAAAGTAATCTCACCAAGTGTATATGCAATGTATATTCAATGTGCAAGCATCATTCCATCACAAGGCAACTATTGACATCACACAGAGTCACAAATGCATCCACATGATGAATTCACAATAACAACATTTTGTAATCATCAAAATCACATACACAACACTTACCGCTTCCATCTCGCCATCCATTCCCCCTCGGAGTGGGTGTATTTTTGCAAGCACATGTGCCAAGGATATTCAATAGCCGGGCAAGAAAGATTTGGCCATGGCTATGTTATTCAAAGTACAAGATTTCATTTGCCGGATGTCGATCCGTGTCATTGTTCCGGGCATCTTTGAGAGTACCACCTCTTCATTAAAGCTCAACATGAAAAATTCTTGTGATTTGATGCCATGTCGGCATAATGCCATTGTCAGAATCACTTTGCTCATTGGCCGACATTCTTTTAAAGCTCTCATTACCCCTTGTTACATCATTATACTTTATCCTAAGAAGGGGTTCTCTTCTTGCATTACCATAACACATTCTACTGTTGACGAGAGCACTCGGGCATTGACATTATCCATTGGGCCGTCTGGCCGAGCACTTTGTTTGCCATGGAGGGGCGGACCTTCTTTTGCTAAGGGGCATTCCACCAATTTGCCCACTCTTTATTCTATTCAATCCACCACAAATTCCTTCTTATGGGCCACTCATGGGTTGAGGAGAAAGATATCGTTCTCCCATTCCACATGTTCTTTGCATCCTTTGCATTTCACGCATTCATCACCTTCATTGCATCGCATGCATTTGCATTCTTTGTTTCCCGGGTTCCCAAACTCGTACCTTCCCCATCTCCTGGCACCCCCGGATTATTCTCTCTCACAAGGCCATCACGTCCCTACTCATTCTCCCCGATTTTTGGAACCTCTGGAGTTATCTCTTTCCCTAGGGCATTGCGCCCTCTTCAAATTTTCTCCTCCAGAACCTCCGGACGTACCTCATCTCCCAGGGCATCGCGCCCCCTCCAATATCCTTTCCAGGCACCGCGCCCCTCCTTATGTCCCCCCTCCGAAACCTCCGGACCTTCCTCTCTTCCAAGGGCATCACGTCCCTACTCATTCTCCCTGATTTTCAGAACCTCTGGAGTTATCTCTTTCCCTAGGGCATCGCGTGTAACGCCCGAGGAATTTCTAGGAATTTTTTAGGATTAAAATATAATTATTAAGCATTTAAAGTGCTATTTAAATGAATTATGGGTAATTAAATCTAATTATTATGGCTCTACACTAGTCCAAGAGGTTTAGGCCCATCTAATAAATCCAAATTGGCCCAAAAAATTATTTTGGACCTTAGAAAGCCGGCCCCATCACTATAAACCATGAGGTATGATGTTACTAGCATTACATTGCGCTGGGAGTACTTTCTCTATAAATAAGTGAAATATCCACGAGATCCACGTAAATTCACAAAGTACTTGCTATTAAGCGAATAGTACTTTCTTGCTTGTTACATGACTTTCTAGTGCATAACCTTCAGGGTTATGAAAATTACATTCTTGTTACATTCTTGTTCATGGAAAGGCCAAATTTACATTCTTTCTAGATACTTGAGCAATCATATTCTTCATGTCTCAATCATATCTTGTTACTTTGGTTTTATTCGCAAGCTTTATCATATTTGCATGGTTTATCTTATTCTCTAGAGCAAAATGTTAATCACTTAAACTTGCCTTCATGTTGATATGAAGATACCTACTGGGCAAGTGTGCTCATTACCCTACTTTCCAATTCTTTTTCAGGAAATTCTAGTGGGTCGGATTCAGAATACTTAAGTGATGGATCCGAGAGAGATTAAAGGAAAAATGGACGAGAAAGAGCCTTAGTTTTCAAAAGTCTAGTCGAGTCATGATGTAATCTTTATTTTCTTGAGTCTAGTGAAAAGATCATATGTACTTTGGAGATTATTTGGAAATGAAATAAAGTTAAAGGTTTTTAGTGAATTACATTGTGTAATTACTCTTATGTGATTGTCTGGCGCTCTGATTATATTGCTTGCTCGAGGCGTACTAGCCAACTGTTCACGATCTCAATTGTTTCCGCTGCATAATCTTGGGGCGTGACAGCAAAAGTGGTATCAGAGCCTAGGTCTAAAAAAGTCCTAGGAAGAAAAGTCATGTCATAGGTGAAGTCCAAGATTTAAGGACCCATACCTATGAAAACTAGAAAAGAAGTTTCCAAACTCATGAGAGAATTGGGTAGAACCCAGGATGAGATAGTAATTAGAAATTATTTCTAAGAAACCTTACCCATTCCATTAGAATTAACAAATTCATTACTCTTCTCAGGTACCTTACTCTCACAATGGCTCATCGCGTTGATTGGGAAGATATGCAACAAACTGTTGCGGGTCTCACCCAGGCATTACAGAACTTGGTGCAAGTCGGCGCAGGGGCAAGAGCTGGAGATTTACACCATAATTTTCGGAGCTTAAATCCTCCGCGATTTTTGGGTTCCTCTAATCCAGAAGAAGCCGAGAATTGGATAGATGAGATGAACCGCATCTTTGAAGTTATGCAGTGTGCGGACCAAGAGAAGGTTCGTTTAGCCACGTTCCAATTAAATAAAGATGCTCGCACCTGGTGGAAGTCAGTTCCTGCACCGCCAGTAGATGCACCACATACTTGGGAGGGTTTCCTTACACTCTTCCGAGTCAAGTACTTCTCCGAACATGTTAAGGAGAGGAAGGCTATGGAGTTTTCTTCGTTACGCCAAGGCATGATGACCGTAGCGGAATATGAACTTCAATTTTCTAGGCTGGTGCCTTATGCTCCTCACTTGGTTAGCACCGACTTGTTAAAAGCTAACCGATTTATGGATGGATTGAGGCCCGACTATATTCAACAACTTGGGACTCAGAATATTCGTACATATGTGGAGATGGTCCAATGGGGGCATTTTTGCGAAAGGACCTTGGAAAAGGTCAAGAAATTAAAAGGCAAGAGAGAGGAGCCAAGCCGAAGGTCTGATCGGTAAGATAAGAAGGGGAAGTTTAGTATCACAGAACCTTACAAATCCCGTGATAGCAAGAAGAGATCCCGGAACGGGAGTGGTAGTGGCTACCACAAGAATAAGAAGGTCAATGAAGAAGAGAAGCAAGTCATGGCGACTTGCACCTTTTGTGAAAAGTTCGATCATTCGGCCGAAGAATGCTAGAAGCGTCTCGGCGCTTGTTTAAGATGTGGTAGCAGGGAGCACCGCATGCCGGATTGCCCCCTTATGAAGGAAAAATCTTCTGGTGGTGGACGTAAGCGACAAGCTCGTCTCAATGCTATTATGGAAGAGGAGGAAGCGCCCAAGAATGATGGGCTAATGGAAGGTACTATCCAAATCTATTCCCATTCTATATTCATACTATTTGATACTAGTGCTTCCCATTCCTTTATATCTACTACTTTTGCAAAAATCTTACCCATTGCACCAGCTCCTCTACCTTCGGACCTTGCTATTCCTACACCCTTAGGTCCTGGAACCAAACTTACAAACTACTATCCTGATAGTGAGGTAATGGTAGAAGGTCATAATCTTCCTGCAAACCTTGTATGTCTTGACATGGAGGGCTACGATGTAATTTTAGGTGTGGATTGGCTAGTAGACCATGACGCCTATATAAATTGTCGCAACCGGATTATCACTTTTCGGAAATCAGGCCTTCCAATGTTTTCCTACCATGGTATCAAATATAGGAAGCATCCTGCTATTATTTCATCCCTTCACGCTTGCAAACTTATTTCGCAAGGATGTGAAGCTTTTCTAGCTTCCGTAATCATCACCGAGTCCAAGGAGATCATCTTAGAAGACATTCCCATCGTGAATGAGATTTCCGATGTATTTCCATCAGATTTGCCCGGTTTACCACCCGAAAGGGAAGTAAACTTCTTCATAGAACTCATTCCTGGAGCAGCACCTGTTTCAATAGCTCCCTACAAGATGTCCCCCACAGAACTCAAAGAATTGAAGAAACAACTTCAAGAATTATTAGACAAGGGCTTTATTCGACCTAGCACATCCCGTTGGGGTGCGCTAGTTCTATTCGTCAAGAAGAAGGATGGATCTCTCAGGCTATGTATCGATTACCGACGACTGAATCAACTCACAATTAAGAATAAATATCCATTGCCACGAATCGACGAACTCTTTGATCAGATTTCTGGAGCAGAATATTTCTCTAAGATAGACCTTAGGTCAGGGTATCATCAGCTCAAGATCAAAGATAAAGACATACACAAAACTACTTTTGGGAGCAGGTATGGCCACTATGAATTCGTGGTAATGCCGTTCGGGTTAACCAATGCCCCGGCAGTATTTATGCAACTCATGAATAATGTCTTCAGGCCTTATCTTGACCAGTTTGTAGTCGTCTTCATTGATAATATTCTTATATACTCCAAAATAAAGGAGGAACATGAAGAGCACCTAAAAATAGCCTTGCAAACATTAAGAGAGCACAAACTTTATGCAAAGCTTAATAAGTGCGAGTTCTGGTTAAAGGAGGTCTCTTTCCTTGGCCATATTATTTCAAAGGAAGGTATCGCTATCGATCCTTTTAAAATAGAAGCTGTTAAGAACTGGAGCCGGCCGACGACCGTGTCTGAAGTCAAAAGTTTTCTCGGTCTGGCTGGGTACTATAGGCAATTTATTAAAGATTTCTCAAAGATCGCTGTTCCTCTGACTAGACTCACAAGAAAGGAAAATCCTTTTATATGGTCGAAGGATTGTGAAGAAAATTTTCTAACTCTTAAAGAACACCATACTACAGCACCTCTATTAACACTACCAACAGAGGGTGGTGGCTTTGAAGTCTATACGGATGCATCTGGCATTGGCCTAGGGTGCGTCCTTATGCAAAATGGAAAGGTGATTTGCTATTTATCAAGGTAGTTAAAGCGTCATGAAGAAAATTACCATGTACATGATCTGGAACTAGTTGCGGTTATATTCGCATTGAAGATTTGGTGAGATTACCTTTATGGGGAGAAATTCACCATATTTTCATATCATAAAAGTCTGAAATATCTCTTCACCCAGAAGGAGTTAAATATGCAACAACGCAGATGGTTTGAGTATCTCAAGGACTTCAACTTTACTATCCAATATCATCCAGGGAAAGCAAATGTTGTAGCTGACGCTCTTAGCAGAAAGCCAATGGCAACTCTAGCAAGCCTCAGGAAAGGTATAACTTGTCTTATTAAAGATTTTTCTCATTTAAATCTGGATATTGACAAGGAAGGGGAAGGAGGTATGATTGCCAATATAAGGTCTCAACCTACATTGATCGAGGACATAGTCCAATTGCAAGAAAATGACCCTACATTAATGGTGAATAAGGATAATATTGAACAGAGATCAGAATTTTCTATCTCAAATGATGGAAGACTATTATTTAAGGACCGAATTTGTGTGTCGAATCATGATGACACTAAGAAATTGATAATGGAAGATGCTCACAAATCAAGGTATACCATTCACCTTGGTGCTACCAAGATGTATCAAGATTTGAAAAGAAACTTTTGGTGGCCCAATATGAAAAGAGAAGTGGCGAATTTTGTGTCCCGATGTCTCACATGTCAATAAGTAAAAGTAGAATATTTAAGACCCGTTGAGAAATTACAACCCTTGAATATTCTTGAATGGAAATGGGAAAGTATAGGGATAAATTTTATCATGGGTTTACCTAAGACACGAGGAGGACATGATGGTATATGGGTGATCATAGACCGATTGACTAAATGTGCACATTTTCTACCAATCAAGAGTCGATGGTCTGTGGATGTACTAGTAGCATTATACATGAAGGAGATTATCAAATTACATGGTGTCCCTGTCACCATTATATCCGACCGAGATCCTAGGTTCACATCACAATTCTAGAAGGGTCTACAACATTCATTAGGGACCCGACTTAACTTTAGCACTGCGTTCCATCCATAAACTGATGGTCAAACTGAAAGAACAAATCAAGTGGTGGAAGATATGCTCAGGGCATGTGCTATTGACTTTGGAGGAAGTTGGCACGACCACTTACCTCTAGTGGAATTTTCATACAGTAATAGTTACCAAGCTAGTATACAAATGGCACCATTCGAGACTTTATATGGAAGAAGCTGTCATTCACCTATTTGCTGGAATGAAAAGGGGGAGAAAGGTAATTTCTCGGTCCTGACATCATTAGGGATACTACCGAGAAGATAAAGCTTATTCGAGAAAGACTCCAGATTGCACAAGATAGACAGAAATCTTATGTGGATAATCGAAGATGCGACCTGGAATTCCAAATAGAAGACCATGTATTTCTTAAGGTTTCTCCAGGCCGGGGTATTCGAAGATTCGGTATCAAGGGCAAGCTTACTCCAAGATTCATTGGCCCCTTTGAGATTCTCAACAGGGTTGGTGAAGTCGCTTATCGAATAGCTTTACCCCCTCAACTATCTGAATTTTATGATATATTTCACGTCTCAATGCTCAAGAAGTATGTACCTGATCCATTCCATGTCATTACTTATGACAACCTGGTGATTAAAAAGGATTTGACTTACGAGAAAAAGCCAGTTAAGATCATTGAAAGGGAAGTACGTCAACTGCGAAATAAAACTATTCCTATAGTCAAGATCTAGTGGACCAAGTCATGGCCACATAAAGCAACATGGGAAACTGAAGAAGCCATGCACAAAAGATTTCCATAAATATTTGAATGTAAGTACACTCTCCATAAATCCATGTATTGAATTTGGGGACTGTTGGCCCAGATAGAGATGGCGGACAAGAAGGGGGGTTGAATTGTCCCCTAGACCTATATGGCGGATTTAAAAAAACTTTCTGAATTGATCACAGTGGAATTAAAATCAACTACTTGATTACCCTAAACAAACATGAGATTTAACAAGTTCTCTCAATCTTTCCGATCTCACTCGTAATAACAATGCAACCGATAGATACAATTATGCCTAACACGGATAACAGAAGTAGCAGTGTGCAGCGGTGTAGTGAGTAAAAAATCTATTAGATTAACCTGTGAAGGGAGATAGAAGAAAGAGACAATCACACAGGCAATCACAAAGGACACGGAGATTTTTAGGTGGTTCGGGACCACGAGGGCTCCCTACGTCCACCCCTCACCCAACCGGGTGAGGCTTCACTACACGCTACCGAAGTAGCAACACGGGGATGAACCCCAACCACACACACACACGCTGCTTCCGCAGCAATATCCACACACACACGACGGGGAACACACCCCGGACAATAAGCACACACCGAGTCGTAGCTCGGTACACGATCCACAAGGGACGAACAATCACACACACACAAGCCGCAATGCCCGCGGCACAATAACTCCACAACCGTTCACCGACGGTTCACACACTCACAGACATGATGTTTAGAAACGAAGGATATGATCAATATAACTTTAGAAACCTAAAGAGATTGACTCCATTAAGCACAAAAAGGATGTAGAAGGAAATTCCTATCGAAGAACAAGGGCTATAGAATGTCTTCTCTATGCCACGGGTCGGAGGGTAGCCGAATGATGACGTTGAGAGTGTCCTCTTGAATCCCTTGATGATCCGCTCCTTTTCTTCTTCTTCCACGAGCTCCAAATGTCGAGGGATGTAGATCGAATCTAGCGTTGAAGCTTCCTTGAGCTCTCTTCTTTCTCTCCTACAACAAATAGAACAAGGTTAGCCAAAGGAGATAGTTAAAACCCCAAATTCGTATGTTATATATACAAGAGGGATAAGTTGTACAAAAGACCACAATACCCTTGCAAAACCCTAGCAAAACCACCCCAATATGTTCATTAGTAACTCAAGGGTAAGTGTGTAAATTTTCATCCCAATCGGAGGTCATTAGACCAAGTTTCGTTGACTTACGGAAATCCCGCACGGTGCTGCGAACAGGGGGGGGTCGACCCATCTCATGGGGGGGTCGACCCATCTGCCAGACAGATGCTGTCTGGGCAGATTTTACAGGGGGGTCGACCCACTTGCAGAGGGGGGTCGACCCACTTTCAGCCAGAAGCTTAAAAACAGCATGTTTGCCCAGGGGACGACCCATTGAGCATGGGGGGTCGACCCACTGACCTTGGGACCTTGAAAAATGATTCTTAAATGCATTCCCAATGATCTAAACATGCAATCCATTGAACCCAATCATGAATTAAAATATTTGGATCATGCATTCATATTTAGAACTAGTTTTGAGTCCAAGACCCAAAAGACATGTAATATGATTATGAAAGCATTGGTATGAGGCACATAGATATTTGATCACATTTTCAACTCAAGAACTTCCTCAAGAACATGCATAAATCACTTGGTAAAGTAACACCAAATCCAATCAAATATTGCATGAAAGAATAGAACTCAACATGAGCATGATGCAATATGAACTACAATTATCAAATTGACAATTTGGAAGCCAATTAACCCCAAAGCCATGAAGCATAAAGTAAGCCTAATCTCCCCACATGGAAATCCATCATAAGAAGATTCTTACCGTGATTTTAGAGATTTCTAGACTTTAATGAACCCACACCTTTAGACAATCAATTTCATGTTATGCTTTGATCCATGCCAATGAAGAATCGAACTTGAATGCGTTATCCACACAATACCACCTCTTCAATGCATTTCAACCTTGATGAACCTGCACATTGGTATGTTGAAAGTGCAACTATATGCACAACTGATTCAAACATTTCCAAACCATATTTTTTCACAGGTTCACCTTTCAAATACAATTTAATCAAGCCAACATGAATTAGATGAATTGAGAGCAAACTCAAATCTCCACTTTGTATATGCATGAAACTGAATGTATAGACTTGGAAACTTGAAGGCACAAGACAATGTATAGACTTGGTAGAAGGCCAACGTATAGACTTGGAAGATAGAAGCCCAATGTATAGACTTTGAACTATGAAGGCCAATGTATAGACTTGAAGTGTGAAGGTCAATGTATAGACTTGGATTGAAGAAGGCCAATGTATAGACTTGATGTGTGAAGGCCAATGTATAGACTTGGTGGCCAAAGGCCAATGTATAGACTTGATGTGTGAAGGCCAATGTATAGACTTGATATCCAAAGGCCAATGTACATACTTTGATTCCAAAAGGCAATGTGTAGACTTGGAGGATGAAGGCCAATGTATGGACTTGGCTGATGAAGGCCAATGTACAGACTTTGAAATATAAAGCCCAATGCAACAAAAAACCAATGCAATCCAATGCATGTCAATAATATGCATGAAGGCCTAGTCACCATTTTACCAATGAAAAACATCATGTATGAAATACATCAAGAGACCAAGGTCAATGCATATGGCCCAAGGTCTAAGAATTTGAACCAATCATCAAAAGTGAGGTTGACTTCACAAAGCACATTTTCCATCTAAAGAAGTTATCCACCAAGCATCCAAAGCTGCAAAATAAGATATTGCGACATAAGCTCCAAAGTGATCAGTGAGTATTTTTCACAATACTTACACACAATATATAGTTATCATCAAAACCATTGTCAAAGACAACGAGGGGACGCACAGAACCCAACAATCTCCCCCTTTTTGATGATGACAATATATTGTGACAATGTTAAAGTTCTCTCCCCCTTTGTCATTAGCAAAAAAAATGGGGGACTTAGGGAATAGATACAGAGATTCAAAAAGTAGAGCACGAACCCAGCAATTTACTTCCCATGAAGGGAAGAGTATGAACTATGAACCACACAAGGTTTGGAATTTGACATACAATCAACAGGTATGAGAATTCAATGCAAAATGGTCAATTTTTTTTGAATTTTTTCATTATATGTAGAACTAATTATTCACAAGTGTGTGATTTAACTAACCTATATGCAAAAATGAAACCTAGCTATGCACACAGTGTAAAATGCCAAAAAGCACATTATTCTCCCCCAATTGTCAAGAACAAAAGCCAACAGACAATGGGATTATGTAACCTAAAGATGCATCTATGCAAACTTAAATGTGAAATGAAGTATGCAAGCAAGCAAACAAGCAAGCATGCATTGAAGTTAAGCACACATACAGTACTATAGCTCCCCCTTAATGGGGTAAGGGGATAGCAAAAGAACAGTTCATTCAAAATCAAAATGTGAGATATGAACCATAATCAAAAAAGGTAGTGCATTCATATATGCAAGGTACTACATAAGCCATGATAAGAACAAATTCAAGATATACAATCATCACAAAAATACCCAATTGAAATTTATGTAAATGAGCAATGAACTTCAAGTTTATATGGATATTAGCAGAGTTTCTAGAAAACACTAGAGGGTTATTTCCTTCCTACACTTCCATTTTGATCCTCGACTATTGGTAGCTTCGCTCAACCCCTTTTTATTTTTCTTTTATTGGATTTCACTGTTCGGCGCGAGTCACCTCATGTGTCTCAATGGGGTTTCCCGGCTTACTAGGATTCATCACAAAATGTGGATTTTGTTTCACCTTTCGACGCGAGTTTCCTCATTTATTTCAGTGGGGATTCCCGGCTACTCAGTTAGACATACCACTTATTTAAGCATGCGGGGTAGGCAGCTTTTCCCTCACGATTCTCTCAATTTTCATGTAAAAATTTGTTTCCCATGAAGTGTTAAAAAGAATTTCTGAAATCCTTATCAATCAAAGTCATATGCATCATTTTAGGAATAATGTATGGGTAATTGCTTTGGATGTAGAAAATGAATTTGCCTATACACAGTTATGACTTCCCCTAAATGTATGCACAGTTGAAATGAATCATCCTCCTTTGTATATGTCACAATTCACACATGATCAAAATCACTGCATTTTATATAGCAAGGAGGTGAGGTCTTAGAAGATTTGTAAGGAATTGTGTTCTAAAATTATATACATGCATTCAAGCAAGGATATAGCAAACTATTTAAACAAAGTGATTTTCGGTACGCGGCGGGGAACATAGGTCCGAAGACCACCATCACGCATAGTGAAAGCTTCCGGCTAGACATAATCCAACATTCCACAAACACTATTTTATATACCGAAAAATCATAGCAATCATGCACACAATATGAGGAATATGCAAATGTATGCAAGCAAGTGCAAATGTATGCAGGTGAGGATGTATATGATATGTGCAGCATGTTTTATGCAACTTAAGCATGTGATCTATGTATGCACAAGTGAGTGATTATTTACAAAAAGTAAGTAAGAGTTTGAAAACTCTATGCACAATGAGAAGCATTCAAACCAAATTTTATTTGCAAGAGTTGATTATAAGTGTGAAAATAATTTATGAGAAGAGTAAAGCATTTGAAGACAGAATTTATTCACATGGAGTGAAAACAGAAGTGATCAAGTCATTCTAACATGGAACTCAAAAATTCTCAAGATTTTCAAAAGATACCATAACCAGTGAACTAAGTTTGAAGCATTTTTTTCTCGAAACATAAATTTTACCTTTTTCAGATTTTTTCAAAAAGAACCATGTGAGACAAAAATTTCAAACAAGTCATTTTCTTCCTCACCTTGAGATCCCAATGTTTATTAATTTCTTCGACCTCAAGGTACCCCTGCAAAATAGATTCTCAAGTTGGATGTTTGGGTACCCAAATCATCTTGGGTCCCGAGGGGTTAGTCCTAGCATGAACAATTGATTTTCTATATTGCCTCGCATGCCAATCATCATCCAATCTCATAGTAGAACATTCATCCATGGAATGACCATTCACACCACAATAAAAACAGTAGAAAGATTTTCTTTTCATGGATAATTTCTCATCATTTTTCATTAAGGAACAATTATCCATCATGTGTCCTTGTTCACCACAATAATAACATGAAAAATTCTTGTTGGCAAACCATTCATCATCATCTTTCTTCATGAAGTAATGTTCAAAGACATGTCCATGCAATCCACAGTAATAGCAATGAGCATTGAAGGTTTTCTTCATTGGTTTATCAAGATTGTTAGGCTTATCAACAATTTTCAATTGTGACTTCAGTGCTTCATTATCATCATATTCCATCAAGGAATAATCATACATGTCATGTCCATATTGTCCACAATAGTAGCATGAAACATTTCTCCTTCTACTTGGTGTATGATTATGTTTAACAACAGAGGATTTTGCATGCACAGGAGAGCAATCAACAACATCTTTTTATTTTTCAATTTCTTTATCATACAAGGACAAAGATCCATTCATCATCTTAATTTCATTTTCTAGTTTCATGATTTGCAAATGAGAGTTAGCAATCTCTTGTTCACATGAAACAATTTTCTCATTCAACAGGCAATTAACTGTTTTGTGACTTTCAATTTCTTGTTCAAGAATATACAGTTTGTCACAATCATCAACAATCACACTTTTTCCCTTTTCAATCTTTTCAAGATTTTTCAATCTACTTTCAAGTAAGGAAATTTGAATCAACAATGCATTATTTTCATTTTGGAGTTTGTCAAATGATTTTTTGTTCATGGAGGTGTGTTCAAGTTCTTTCATTTGAAAACTCACGTTATCATTAACAATTTTATTCATTGCTCTATTTGATTCAAATTTGTCATTCAAATTTTTGAAGTTTTCTATTTCCTTTCTCAGTTCTTTCAACTTTTTAGACTCATCATTAATCACCCATTTTCCCTTTTGATAGATAGAGAGCTCATCACTCAATGCCTTAATTTGTTCATTCAACTTTTCATTTTCCTCTCTCAAACAACAAATTTTATCTCTATGCATTTCAACATCAGCGAAGAGAGATTCATTCACATTTTTGAGTTCTAAGCATTTCTCACATAAAGCATTTTCATGAAAAGGATTTTCAAGTTTCTTCTTGAGCTTTTTATTTTCAGATTTTACTGTTTTATGTCTTTCAAGCAACTCATCATAGGCATCCATTAATTCTTCAAAACTTAATTCATCATCAGAATTTGAGTCAGAAGATACCTCCTTGGATTCTAGGCCTGAATGATCATCCTCACTATTTGCCATCATGCAAGCATCTTCTAGCCCTCCTTCATGAAGCTTGATCAGTTGATCCATGATTTCTTTGATCGAGCTACAATCAAGAAAAAATGAAAATTTGTTAGAGTCAATTACAGCTTTAAGAGAATTCAAAATAAAAAGATTATCAGAGTTCATTTTCCTATGTTCATCGGTCCACCTTGATTCATTTTTTGGTAAAACATGAGGACCATGACTTATTAATTTCATAAGCTTAGGATTAATCCCAGAAATCCAAACACACAATTTTCCAAGCCATGATGTAAAATCAAAACCATCAAAGACAGGAACTGAATTCAGACTAGCCATCATAAAAAGATCTTTTCTCCTAGACCGTGAGGTTCGCTGAATAAAAATCAGAGACTGGGCGCTGATACCAATTGTTGGCCCAGATAGAGATGGCGGACAAGAAGGGGGGTTGAATTGTCCCCTAGACTTATATGGCGGATTTAAAAAAACTTTCTGAATTGATCACAGTGGAATTAAAATCAACTACTTGATTACCCTAAACAAACATGAGATTTAACAAGTTCTCTCAATCTTTCCGATCTCACTCGTAATAACAATGCAACCGATAGATACAATTATGCCTAACACGGATAACAGAAGTAGCAGTGTGCAGCGGTGTAGTGAGTAAAAAATCTATTAGATTAACCTGTGAAGGGAGATAGAAGAAAGAGACAATCACACAGGCAATCACAAAGGACACGGAGATTTTTAGGTGGTTCGGGACCACGAGGGCTCCCTACGTCCACCCCTCACCCAACCGGGTGAGGCTTCACTACACGCTACCGAAGTAGCAACACGGGGATGAACCCCAACCACACACACACACGCTGCTTCCGCAGCAATATCCACACACACACGACGGGGAACACATCCCGGACAATAAGCACACACCGAGACGTAGCTCGGTACACGATCCACAAGGGACGAACAATCACACACACACAAGCCGCAATGCCCGCGGCACAATAACTCCACAACCGTTCACCGACGGTTCACACACTCACAGACATGATGTTTAGAAACGAAGGATATGATCAATATAACTTTAGAAACCTAAAGAGATTGACTCCATTAAGCACAAAAAGGATGTAGAAGGAAATTCCTATCGAAGAACAAGGGCTATAGAATGTCTTCTCTATGCCACGGGTCGGAGGGTAGCCGGATGATGACGTTGAGAGTGTCCTCTTGAACCCCTTGATGATCCGCTCCTTTTCTTCTTCTTCCACGAGCTCCAAATGTCGAGGGATGTAGATCGAATCTAGCGTTGAAGCTTCCTTGAGCTCTCTTCTTTCTCTCCTACAACAAATAGAACAAGGTTAGCCAAAGGAGATAGTTAAAACCCCAAATTCGTATGTTATATATACAAGAGGGATAAGTTGTGCAAAAGACCACAATACCCTTGCAAAACCCTAGCAAAACCACCCCAATATGTTCATTAGTAACTCAAGGGTAAGTGTGTAAATTTTCATCCCAATCGGAGGTCATTAGACCAAGTTTCGTTGACTTACGGAAATCCCGCACGGTGCTGCGAATAGGGGGGGTCGACCCATCTCATGGGGGGGTCGACCCATCTGCCAGACAAATGCTGTCTGGGCAGATTTTACAGGGGGGTCGACCCACTTGCAGAGGAGGGTCGACCCACTTTCAGCCAGAAGCTTAAAAACAGCCTGTTTGCCCAGGGGACGACCCATTGAGCATGGGGGGTCGACCCACTGACCTTGGGACCTTGAAAAATGATTCTTAAATGCATTCCCAATGATCTAAACATGCAATCCATTGAACCCAATCATGAATTAAAATATTTGGATCATGCATTCACATTTAGAACTAGTTTTGAGTCCAAGACCCAAAAGACATGTAACATGATTATGAAAGCATTGGTATGAGGCACATAGATATTTTATCACATTTTCAACTCAAGAACTTCCTCAAGAACATGCATAAATCACTTGGTAAAGTAACACCAAATCCAATCAAATATTGCATGAAAGAATAGAACTCAACATGAGCATGATGCAATATGAACTATAATTATCAAATTGACAATTTGGAAGCCAATTAACCCCAAAGCCATGAAGCATAAAGTAAGCCTAATCTCCCCACATGGAAATCCATCATAAGAAGATTCTTACCATGATTTCAGAGATTTCTAGACTTTAATGAACCCGCACCTTTAGACAATCAATTTCATGTTATGCTTTGATCCATGCCAATGAAGAATCGAACTTGAATGCGTTATCCACACAATACCACCTCTTCAATGCATTTCAACCTTGATGAACCTGCACATTGGTATGTTGAAAGTGCAACTATATGCACAACTGATTCAAACATTTCCAAACCATATTTTTTCACAGGTTCACCTTTCAAATACAATTTAATCAAGCCAACATGAATTAGATGAATTGAGAGCAAACTCAAATCTCCACTTTGTATATGCATGAAACTGAATGTATAGACTTGGAGACTTGAAGGCACAAGATAATGTATAGACTTGGTAGAAGGCCAATGTATAGACTTGGAAGATAGAAGCCCAATGTATAGACTTTGAACTATGAAGGCCAATGTATAGACTTGAAGTGTGAAGGTCAATGTATAGACTTGGATTGAAGAAGGCCAATGTATAGACTTGATGTGTGAAGGCCAATGTATAGACTTGGTGGCCAAAGGCCAATGTATAGACTTGATGTGTGAAGGCCAATGTATAGACTTGATGTCCAAAGGCCAATGTACATACTTTGATTCCAAAAGGCAATGTGTAGACTTGGAGGATGAAGGCCAATGTATGGACTTGGCTGATGAAGGCCAATGTACAGACTTTGAAATATAAAGCCCAATGCAACAAAAAACCAATGCAATCCAATGCATGTCAATAATATGCATGAAGGCCTAGTCACCATTTTACCAATGAAAAACATCATGTATGAAATACATCAAGAGACCAAGGTCAATGCATATGGCCCAAGGTCTAAGAATTTGAACCAATCATCAAAAGTGAGGTTGACTTCACAAAGCACATTTTCATCTAAAGAAGTTATCCACCAAGCATCCAAACCTGCAAAATAAGATATTGCGACATAAGCTCCAAAGTGATCAGTGAGTATTTTTCACAATACTTACACACAATATATAGTTATCATCAAAACCATTGTCAAAGACAACAAGGGGACGCACAGAACCCAACAGGGACAAATTCGTTTTAAGTGGGGGAGGGTGTAACGCCCGAGGATTTTCTAGGAATTTTTCAGGATTAAAATATAATTATTAAGCATTTAAAGGGCTATTTAAATGAATTATGGGTAATTAAATCTAATTATTATGGCCCTACACTAGTCCAAGAGGTTTAGGCCCATCTAATAAATCTAAATTGGCCTAAAAAGTTATTTTGGACCGTAGCCATATTCTAGAAGCTTAAACCTAGTGTAATATCAGAATTAAAGAGATAATTATTCTTTAGGAGATAAGTAAATGGATAATAATGGGGATAATATTAAAAGAGTTTGAACAAGCTTCAAATTTGGCACTCATGAAGGAAAATGGTCTATCGCGAGACCGCAAAGGGACAGAAAACGGTCTAGACCTAGACCGCTAAGCTCTGTCAGTTCCGTGAGTATGAGAAAACGTGAAAAGATTGGATTTTTAGCATCCAAATCACCTAGGTTCGATTCTATCTACTAATTAGATAAGTCTAGAAGACTATTAGATTGAATTGAAAGCCTAATTGGGACTCTAGAATCGTTATAATCTTCAAAACCCTAGCTAAACCTATAAATAGATCCCATATTTGACGTGTGTGACCCTTACTTTTGGCTCGCGTGGAACTAAGGTAAGGAGGATGAATTAGAGGTAAGTTTCTTCTAGGGATTAGTTCATTATAGTTAGAACTAACTTTCCTCAAATTTTCATTTTAGGAGATCAAGTCTACAAGGAGTTAGAGGCTTCCAAAGTTGCTAATCCTACACCAATAACTCAGGAAACTATGCGGCCGACCCAAGAAGATCAGGGAATTAGAAGCTCCAAACGAGGTAATTAGATAGGTGTTCTATAGAACAATTTGTTCCTGTTAGTATCCTCTTCTTACCCTCAAAATTTCACGTCTTTAGGTCAAGGGAATCAGGAGATACAAGGGTGTGAAGTTACTGATTTAGCTCAAAACGTACAGAACTAGGGTTAACTTCCGGCCTTAAATTTAAAATCTAAAGCCCAGAACAGAGGTAGGTTATCTCATGAATCGCTTAAACTCGAAGTCAGGAATAAAAGCCCTCTGATTTCATTCGATTTCATGCATTGTACCTTGAGAATTTCATGTTTTCATTAGGACTATGCATCTAGTGTACCCCTCATGCATGAACTAGCCTTAATGAAGTAAAAGGAGAAATTTTCTTGTTGATCATATGAACCTATGCATATTGGTGGCTTATATTCATTCTATCATGATTATGGAACTTTATATATGTTGATTTCTATGCATGATATGCCTTAGTTTAGCATTTTGTTTTATTATCATTTGAACTCGGATTATACCAGAGGAAACTGTCTTCCTGTAGACCGCCTGAAACTCTAGCGGTCGCCCGATAGACCGCTAGCCACAGTGAAATGGTCCTATACTAGACCGTTTTGTTTTCTGATTTTCTATAAATCCGACACATATTGCAGATTAGCCTTAATTAATTAATACAGGGTAAACCTAGTTAACTAAGTTTTATTCCTAGTTTGAGCACTGGTTTCATATACTTAGTTAATTCTATTATTCATCACAGTAGATTTCATGTTCTTTATGCACTTAGACTTATTTTTGAACTTATGTTAATTTGTGACCAAAATCATATATCTTGTAATAAATACATGTTTCAAATGATAGAGGATTCATAATTAAACGTGATCACTATTTTACATGATTCTCTCTCTCTTCTAAGAGTCATTTCTTAACTACATGGTGCATATCCCGATATGTTGTCATTAGTTACACTTTTTTGCACATTAAGTACACAATCTTGGACTTGATAACCTCTCCTTTGGATATTCCTTCCAACATACTAAGAAATCTTATTTCAAGGCCTCCGTAAGACTCCGCGAGCCTGGGATTCCCACTAGGACGTCGAGTTGGTTGTACCATTAAAGCCCATTATCTAGAAAGCACTTTTACCGGTGTATTATGTATTCTGGAACTTAGCGGTCATCTGGTTGATCGCCAGAGTCTGCTAGCGGCCATTCACTAGACCGTTAATAGATACCCAACGGTCCTCCACTAGACCGCAAGGCTCCAGAGGTTCTTTTTTAAAAATGTCGACTCTGTCTCATGAAACGGTCCAAGACTAGACCGCTTGAATTTCTAAACGGTCCAGTATATGACCGCTTTCTGTATCAAACGGTCCTGCACTAGACCGCTTGGATCCTGATTATGTCTAACCCAAGGTTTGACCTTTGGGGTTGATTTTCTTGAAGTTCATGGATAGTCTTATAATTATCTGGACTCTGAACCTATGTTAATAAATCAATATTAAAAATATGAAAGATAAAGAATGTACCGTTATGCTGTCAAATTATTTTCCATAGCATAACCTAGTTATTAATGCATTTCCTTGAATTCTCATAATCAATTATTGGTACGTTCTATACTTTGGTTACCTTATCATGGAACTATTGTTGGACTTGTATATTATTGGCCACATTATTGATATAAACGTGGAAGTAACTTGATTTATACTTGAAGATGCAGTTCGAGCACTGATTGTGTTCAAGGGCTCTATGCTAGTCCCCTCGACTGATTGTCGGAAACATACTGTAAACCATGGGGTATGATGCTACTAGCGTTGCATTGCGCTGGGAGTACTTTCTCTATAAATAAGTGAAATATCCACGGGATCCACGTAAATTCACAAAGTACTTGCTATTAAGCGAATAGTACTTTCTTGCTTGTTACATGACTTTCTAGTGCATAACCTTCAGGGTTATGAAAAGTACATTCTTGTTACATTCTTATTCATGGAAAGGCCAAATTTACATTCTTTCTAGATACTTGAGCAATCATATTCTTCATGTCTCGATCATATCTTGTTACTTTGGTTTTATTCGCAAGCTTTATCGTATTTGCATGGTTTATCTTATTTTCTAGAGCAAAAATGTTAATCACTTAAACTTGCCTTCATGTTGATATGAAGATACCTACTGGGCAAGTGTGCTCATTACCCTACTTTCCAATTCTTTTTCAGGAAATTCTAGTGGGTCGGATTCAAAATACTCAAGTGATGGATCCGAGAGCAATTAAAGGAAAAATGGACGAGAAAGAGCCTTAGTTTACAAAAGTCTTGTCGAGTCATGATGTAATTTTTATTTTCTTGAGTCTAGTGAAAAGATCATATATACTTTGGAGATTATTTGGAAATGAAATAAAGTTAAAGGTTTTTAGTGAATTACATTGTGTAATTACTCTTATGTGATTGTCTGGTGCTCTGATTATATTGCTTGCTCGAGGTATACTAGCTGACTGTTCACGATCCCGATTGTTTCCGCTGCAAAATCTCGGGGCGTGAAATCGCGCCCTTTTCAATTTTCCTCCTCCGAAACCTCCGGATTTCTCACTAATTCTCCTTGGGCCACTCAGCCCCTGGTATCTTCCTTTTCCAGAACCTCCGGATCTTCCCCATTCTATCTCTCTTAATTCACCTCCATCTTCGGACCCTCCTGATTCTCCTCTCTTCCTTGGGCATTGTGGCCCTTCCCCTCTTTTCTCTCGGAACCTCTGGATCTCTTTATCTCCTTCCTCCGATTTGTCTTCTTACTCCTCCAGGACATCGCATCATTGGTTCTCTTCTTCCTCTTAACTTATCTTTTCCCATACCCAGATCATCGCATCCCTCGCCATCTTCCCCCTCCGGATGATTCTTACCCACATCATGATTCTCCCCCATCGCCTCCGGCCCTCCGGATCCTCCGCCACTTTCTATTTATCAATTCCTTCTCTTAATTCTTCCCGATCCTGGGTCCGACCCGACTTCTTCCACCTCCACCGCTCTGGGCATCTACCCGTTTTCTCACTGCTTTCGAGATTTTAGTCCTCACTCCACCTCTTAATTTACCCTCTCCTTCTGTAGACCATTTATGTGATTAGGATCTTTGTACCTTAGTAAGGGAGTTCTAGCCCTCACCTCTTTTCCTTTTCTCCTTATTCGTCTGAGTCTTCTCTAAGCATTGCTCCTTCTTGTTAAGCCACTTTCAAAACTTTACTCCTTTCTTATCTGCCAAAAGAGGACTGCAAATCCCACGTTCATCAAGATCACCTCCGGCAGGTGCTTCCACGATCAAGGTTGCAAGGTAACGTATACACGTAAGTATGCATTCTTATGCATTTTCATCACCTTATTCACGCATGGTTTTCAAAATGAAGTGCTTCTTAACATGATTAAGAGTGGCTGTTTTAGACCTTTATCTTAAGCTTTTGTTTAATTAAGTCAATTTCAAAAGAGTCTTTATGCTTGCTTATGAAACACTTCGGTAATAAGAACCACGCGTTGGGAGTTCGACATTCTCTCCCCGCTCATTAAGGGCAACCCTTAGCAGGGCACCGCACACACTACACAACGTCCTTAGCCGTCTCTCTTGGTAAAATATCGTTGCTACTCGAGCCATGCTCGAGGGTACGAGGTCTTTTTCTCTTCTTCACTCAGTTGAATTATGAGGAGTAGAGGTAATCTGGGCAAAAATCACCAACCTAAGTACACCCCGACAAGAGGAAGTCTCAAATAGGAGCAGTCTATTATGATCTTGTTCTCAAAATCTTAAGCTCAATTGCAATATCTCTCAAAGTCCAAAGGACACCAAAATAGAAAAATGAAAATCAAATGAAAAAATATATGAGCAAAGAAAAATCAATTAATTTGACATAGCAAGAGGGTAGTAAAGTTTCCCCGCGAGACGTTATGAGCCCGGTCGTATGCGTGCCTAAGTGAGAATTTAAGGTTCGATGATATGACACAAAGTCCCGGCGCAACAGACCGAATCTCTAGGGATTGTGCTATGGACGAAAGTCAAAACCCCATATCTTCTTAACTTACATCAAGCTTATCTCCAATTATTCTTCTCTTCTCCCTCCAAGACCGAGTGTTTCTAGGGTATGGCCTTGGTAGGGGCACCGTTATCCAACGGCAGCCGATTATAGGTCGCCACTTCTTATGCACGCCCGGCTTCGGGCAGTTTTTTTTAGCGAAAGGGGAAGGAACAAAGACCCCCAGCCAGCGGTTTAAAACATCCTCTGATGCTGCCTTAGCAAAGTCTAAAGCAAAATCTAAAAAAAGGTCAAATATTTTCCAAAATCCAAAAAAAATTCAAATATCTCCAAGAAATCAAAAAAAATTGAATATTTTTTTTAAAACCATAAAAATTTACATATTTCAAAAATTCCAAAAAAATTGCATTGCATTGTATTTTCTTAATAGTGCCTTTTGCAGGGACAACAGCTTTCATAGGACCAAGAACTCGGGATGAGTCCTCTTCGTTCATTGCTATCAATCTTTCGATTCTTCCCTATATTAATCAACATGCTTTGCCACGTTGGGCATCAATTGATCGATCATCTCCAAACCTTGTAATAAACTCTTGTTGATTTCACTTGACCACTCCTGCCACTAGGCTTTACTTGATCTTGATCATTCAACTCCAAATCTTATGATGTGCCAAGATTGTCATCCTCATACCAACAAACAAACAATGATGCTTTACATGCTTCAGATGCTATTCATACTATACCTCACATGAGTTAAATGCTCGATGCTTCTATCCATGTTGAAAACAATGCTATTCATGCTTTGATGCTATACATTTTACTCTTACATGTTATGCTTGCTATGCTTTATTGCCAAATTCATTAATTATTATCATCGTATCTTGGAGCGCAGGAAAGAAGCTCATTGGTCCCACCGTCCAGATATCATCATTCTGGTCCCACAGTGATTGCATTTCTCAGTTCCCCCATGCTTATTGCTCCACCATCTCCATGTATGCATTTTTACTATATGTTATCTACATTATTAGATTATATCAAGGACCTTGTGGCTTTGATAAATCTGGAATTTGAGTTCCCCTTCAACAAAAACGATGATGATTTTAGAGGAATCTTAGTCATACGGATAGGCCGTTGAGCCATTCAAGACTGGGGGCGATGGTTCCCTTTTGTGAATTGGTGCGCGAATAAACGGGCTTCGTCTCACTATCAGCTCGCAAATCGGTTTCTTGACTCAATCTTGGCAGCTTAACAATATTGTCCTTGATTATCTTCTATTTTCATTTGTTTTAATTTTTCCCTTTAAACCCAGCATGCATTCATGTAGGACTTTGAATCAACTTTGAGAAAATCATTTTAATGACTCATTTTGAGGTCAATTGATCACAAGTTTCAAGATAAGAGATATTCCATGTCGAATTGTGTCCTCAGTTCACCTTGTTGTCGTTTTGGGCTATTTCCTTGAAAACTCCTTTATTTGGATTTCTATCCTCTTATTTCAATCATTTTTCCTTTGATCCACCTTGGTTGCAGCACGTCCACATTGGCTGGTAACCGTTCCCTAATAGTGAAACTTACAGGTTTGTGCCCTGGGGTACTTCCACCACGCTGGAAGTTGATCGCTATTATTATCTCCTTCGTGCCCGCGTGCACACTCCTTCCTTATCCAAACAATTGTTGCTTTCATTGAATCTCCTCAAGATTACTTCATCTCGAGCTTTTGATTCAATTCATATCAAGTGATGTTGATTGCGTGTCTCATCACACCTTGGCATCTACTTTTCAGTCAGCCTTCACTTCATTCCACTTCATTCCACTTCATTACACTCCATTCCATTCCATTCCATTCCACTCCGTCTCGCTCCCTTGCAAAGCAGACGCCAAGGCAGGGCAGCTGTAGACACGCCAAATTTGACATCATTTTGAGCATATCTCCTATCACGTTGTGATACCCCATTTGATCCTCAAATCAACTTATTTGAGTGGTTTTCCTCATTTTTCTGAAATTTTCAGCTTTCCCACATGTTTTCCTATTTTTCCAGATTTTTCTGAGATTTTTCTCCATTTTTTCGGGCCTTAAATCAATTGATGACCAGCTCCCGGTCGCCATTTAATGGGCGCCCATCACCTGGGCGCCTATTATTCGAATTGGCGCCGACGGTCTGGGTGCCCATTGTAATTGGCGCCCAGCTGATGGGTGCCCATTCCCCCTGTGTCATTTTTGGCCGTTTTTCTGACTTTTCTAAATAATGGTAGCCTCCAAGTCGTCATTTAATGGGGGCCCATGAACTGGGCACCCATTCTTGGAATTGGCGCCCATGGCCTGGGCGCCCATTCCAATGGGTGCCCAAGTCAGGGGTGCCCATTTCCAGCAGTTTGATTTTGGTCCGGTTTTCAAAATCTATGAATTGATGACACTCTGAAAAGTCACCAATTCTTTAAATAGCGACCGCTCGGAAGGTCGCCAATTCTTTTCTTCATATTTTGAGCCAAATTCAGATCATTTTTTATTCCATGACTTTCTGGAAGGTCGCCATTTCATGAATGGGCGCCCGTGCGAAAAGTCACCAATTTCCTTGCTATATTTTGAGTTTTTAACTTCGTCTGAAACTCGTATTAATTTCTAATTAGCAACCACCTCATGGTCGCCAATTCTTTTCAAATTTTGAAAAGTTTTAATCCGTCTCGAAATGCCTCAGAATTAGCGATGCTTCCGCCTGCCGTCCTTTTAAATAGCAACTATTGAGTGGTCGCCAATTCTTACAGAATTTTGAACTCCGGCAGAACCTTCTTCTTTCTCCGTTTTGAGCTTCCTTTTCACTTGGGAAAGGATCCTAATGGTTTCTAAGGTTGAAGGGACACATGGCCATGATATATCTTCTTCCAAATCCAACTTAAACATGTTTTCCTAATTTTCCTTGGATTTAACTCCAAAGTTCAGCCCTATAAATAGGACCCCTCTCTCCCTCATGTTGAAGGCTGCTCAACTAATCTAAGGGGAGGTGCTGATGGACCAAGGAGTCAAGGACGAGTCTCCCAAGCCTAAAGCTGGAGCTCTTCTTCCTCCTTGGAGCATCTTGAAGATTTGAAGCCCCAATTGGAGAAAACCACTAAGCCTATCTCTTCTCTCTATCCTCTGTTATTTTCATTTGCTCAATTCATATCCATGCATCATATTCTTTATTTATTGTTTTCATCTCAATACAATTGAGATCCTCCCTTTGTGAAATACTTGCACCCTCCATAGCATTCATCATATTTTCCCCACCCTTTGCATAGGGGTTTAAGAGCCAACATCCAACAAGGTGTGTTCACTTATATGCTTTGCATGCTTATTATTCATATTGAATTTGATGCTACACACTTGAGTTCTAATCAATATCTTTTTCTTGTTGGTGTTTTCCTTATTTTGCAAGGGTAATCAAGCTAAAGAAGAACTCTCTTCATCGGCCGGCTGATAGGAAGAGAAGGTGATACTCACAACCCCCAGCTTTCAAAGGTATTTATTCGTGATCCCTCCTTTGCTTTCATTGTTATATTCTTTTGAGGTAACCCCTCTGGCGATCACACTCCATTTAGCATCCTCGCATGCTCCCCTCTTTCTCTCTCTTTCCTCTTCTTTTCCCCTTCTTATTAATCCATATTTATTATTAATTAATTTTTCCTAAGTGGATTTTCCATAATCTACAGGCGACAATCACCTAGTCGCTATTTAAAGAATGAGGGCCCCTACACGATGGCGATGTATTGTAAAAATTCAGTAAATAGAATTTATGTTAAAATTCATGAATGAGCGACCTAAATCAGGACGTCATTTAAAGAATGAACGCCATCGTGTACAGGCGCTATTTAGAATTATAAATATTAAATTCTGGGAAATTCAGGAATGAACGACCGTTCACAGTGTCGTTAATTCTGATAAATTCTTGGAAGTTCTGTTATAATTAAGATTGAACAACCCATCAGAAAGCCTCTATTTCTTGAAATAGCGACTTCTGTTGAGGCGCAGATTTCTATCTCTCACTTTTACCATGCTTCCTGGCCCATATCGCGGGTCTGTTGACACTCTCATCTCATATCCGTAGATGGGATTTCTATTTTGATTCTATAGATTACACACTAACTCTCGGTGATGTTTGAACCCTCCATGGGATATTCCTTCCTTCGGACTGGTGATTTTATCATAGAGACCTCCGTAAGTCTACGCTAGCCTTGGATTCCCTCAAGATAGCCGAGCATGTTGCACCCTAAAAACCCATGATACGGTGTCTTGTCACGTCACTCTGAAGAAACATGATGCCTTAGCCCTCTTAGAGCGATGTTCTTGGCCTCTGTGAGAAGTCTATTCTCTGTCACTAATTGGCGACACTGTCTTGGGCGCCAGATGGAATTGGCGACCAGCCCAGTGGCGTTATTCCCATGATATAGCGACCTGGGCGTGGGCGCTATTTAATCGAGCATGTACTGTTCACAGGAATGGGCGACCTCGCATGAGGGCGCTATTTCTGTAATTGGTGGCAGCCAAGTGGGCGCCAATTACCCAGATTTCATGAATTGTCTCGGTTTCATGTGTCATCATGCTATACATGTCAAGGTTTGTTCTTGAATCTCTATTCTATGAATCTACCCTATTGTTCTTACATGCTTGATCCTTGGAACTCTTGGCCATTAGCTTTAAGTAGAATTGGTCTAGATACAGAAGGGGCTATGGGTCCCGACAAATTGACATTTCAATGCTAGTTTATAAAATACGGGGTCCTGATCTAATCCCATGGGCGAGGCAAAGTCCAAACGTGTACCGGTATCATGAATGATCGGGTGTGGACATTGCACCAAAGATAGCAAAATTGGTCTACGACATTTCCACAAGTGTTTTACATACTCATTAAACAAGTGTTTGAATTCCTTTATACAATGGCCAATCTTATAAAGTGATAGTTATAAAAGCTCTAGTGAAAATGGATGCTATAGTGGAGTGAATGTTATTGTCTTCCAGGAACGCTCTTGGGTATTTTCTTTGAAAGTACTTGCTATCTCGTCATGAAAGTCCTTGATATATTCTCTCAATTATCTATCTGTCTTTATATCTCTTGAAAGTATCTATCATCGAGTCTACTCTTGTTTTCTTTATAGTTCTTGAAACTTCTCGATTATGATACTTTGCATGACCTGCATGAGCATGTTAAATTGTAATTGACCTAAAGTTAGCTTGGAGCTCAAGATATTAAGTCCTTCTGAGCGTTCGTTCACCCAGTATTTTGCAATATTTTTTAGGTAATGACCATAGTGACGACGAGACCGAACATGATGGGCAAGGGCAAGAGTGAAGAGAACTCCGACATCTAGATGAACCGTCTAGTCTGGTTATCTTGGGTCTTGTGATTAAGTCTAGTTAAGTGTCTCATTGTAATTTTACTTTATTAAGTCTTTCTTTTATTGGGTCCAAATTGTAATAAACTTATATTTGAAATGAAATTATATTTTTGTCTAATTATGTCTTGTCTTATGACTATGTTCTGATCGACACGACTGTTTAACTACCACGTTTCGAGCAAACGAACACGTTCCGCTACTATCGGTTCGGGGCGTGACAAATATTCTATCTCTGGAATCATCTATGAACGTGCCAGCCTTCCTAGGATCACGTGCCAATCATTGGGGGTCGAAAGCACGTGACTCTCTGAAGTAGCTCACAAGCCTAGCCATGTTTCAACCATACTGTAACGCCCAGGATTTTTCAGATATTTAGGATCCGTGGGTTTCGATCGCTTTCGTGGGTCCCAGATTGAGTTTTACAATTCACGTGTGTTTTTGCCTATCGGACCTTCGGAACCCCGTGTAGGGCGAACCGTTGCGTTCTCTGACTCTGGGACATTACCACTGCATTGTGCATTTTTCGAGGATCATGGAGAGTATTTTTCCCTATTTTTCATATTTTTTGGAATTTTTGGATTTTCTATATATTAAAACCTCCTTTTCTCTCTCTCCCCATATCTCATTCCTCTCACTCTCTCACTCTCTCTTCTCTCTCACGTTCTCTCATCTCCCCCTCTCTTCTCTCCAGGCGGCCGACGGAGATGGATGAGGGTGAGGTGGCGGTGCTCGTGGGGCGAGGAGCGGCGTGGACGTTGCGAGGATCGAGGCGTGGTGGCGCGAGGAAGCTCGGGTGCAAGTTTATGAATCGGCGGGGGTTTCTTGGACGCTTTTGCATGGATCAGGGTCTTCGATGCGTGGGATCTTAGGTGGAGGTAGGGGGATGGATCCTTAGCCCTTGTGCTTCTTTTCCCCGCATTTTGTAGGCCGAGGCCAGGCCAAGAGTGGGTTTATTTCACGCCTGGGTTAAAATTGCATGTTTTGGGTGAGCAACAGTTTTTGGCCGATTCGAGGCCCGATTGTGGTTTTGATTTGGTTTTCCAATGGTCGGAATGTCCGGGGATGAATTCCCCTTCTTTTCCCCTTCTTTAGGAGGCGAATGGGGTGTGGAACCGTGCTCACGGTAGAGCTCAGTCCGTCTGTCAGAAGGCGCAGGATGCGGCCACCTTTGTGGCCGTCTGAGCCCTGGTCTGGGCGGCCAAGACCCTGGCCACCCAGGTCACTGGTGGCCACTGTTCTGGCCACCCAGAAAACTTAGGTTTTACGTACTATTTTACCCCAATTAGTGTGCCCACATGTTATGTGATACGGTTTCGAGGAAGAAGTGTCTGCATTATTGTGTGCCTTGCATATATTTTTGATGATAACTAAACTTTATGTATGCTTGCATATGCCTTTGTTGATCACTCATGTTATTTGCTATGCTTGCATGTGTTTCATAATATGAATATCTGTGCTCTTGATGTTCAAATATGGTCGAGATTGTAAATGGTTTAAATGTTGCATGTACATGTTGCATGGATAGATTGTAAAGTGTTTGCGATCTAGCTCAAGCTTTGATTGAACCTTGAGAGGAATGATCAAATTGTTAAATGTGATTTACATGCATTTCTTTCATGTATTTTGAGGCTCACACATGTTATCTAAATGCATGACTATAGCAAGTTGTTTTTGAATGCATGGAAATAAGAAGATGTTTTTGGTTGAGAAAACTTAGGTTGTCAAAGAGGCTTCAAAACCTTTTACGAATGAACAAAGTCTTTTGTGCAACTCATGATGTATTAACTTTGACTATTTGGAATTGTAGGATCAAACCTCATGGTGGTCGCTTGGAAGGTAAAACAAAAGTGTGGATAAGCACCTTGCTATCTACAATCTCAAACAGGTGGATACGCCATGTCTAATTTGTTAAGAATCATTGGTAAGATTCCTGTCTTCTCAAAGCATCGACCTCACCATGTGCATTTCACGTTGTTTTTCTTAATGCACTTCGTTCATGTATTTTGAGGCTCATAATGTTAAAATCCTTTACATCAACCTTGGTGTAAGTTTGTCTTGAATGATGCTCATACATGTCTAAATGCTTGGCCATATGAAATTGGAATGAACAAATAGCTTGTGCTATCCATGTTACATAAATGCATGGCAATATTCTCTTGACTCTTGGTTGTGAAAAGCTAAGCTTTGGATGTGTTTCATTTGTTTCAGAATTCACATGTTCTGTCATATTCCTGCATGTGTTACATTGAGCCAATATTCATATTAATCTTGGTGGCATGTGCGTGTGATGCTTGAGTCTCATGGTTTGCTGTGAGTGGAAGATTTGATGGATGCTGGTTTTTCACAAATGAAAGCTTCTTCTGAGTTTACTTCAGTATGAACATAACTTCATTTGATGATTTGTCAATGGTCATTTAAAAACTTGTAAGAGTGTGTTCATTGGAACACTTATGAGTGAAAGAAATTCATTGTGTTATCCTTGATGCACAAATGTTGATTATCATGCAAATCAATTTATTCAACTTGTTTTTAAGCATGGAAATCTATGGTTGAATGGTTGATGTCAATGGGTTGCATGTATAGATCATTTGGTTTCACAAAATGAATGTTTCATGAGAATCTTGGTTGAGAGTGATTGAATCGTGCTTTACAATGCTTAAACTCCAAGAAATGCTTGTTTATGTGTTGTGTCAATTTAACCCCATGCTATATATTTGTTGTTCCTTGTTATTGGACTGAACTCTACACATATTACCATGACAGTAGAGTTCGGTCGACCGAATTGGGCATTTCGGTCAACCGAACTTCCCAAAGCTGACTGGTTTCAGCTCTGTAAATTTTAGGTCGACCGACCCAATGTTTAGGTCGACCGAAACCGGCAAACCCCAAAAACTTGAATCCGAAAACCTACTAAACCCAATCCATTTGTGCTCTAAACTTACCCATTTGCCCCTAGGGTTATTATACATATGTTAGAGGGGTTTTCTAAGGGCTTTATGAAGGGTATATGGGTCTTTTCATGTCTCTTGTTCCTATATATACTAGACCTACGAATTTGAGAGTTTTATCTCCAAGGGCTAATATCTTTCTATCTTGTAGGTGAAGAAAAGGAGAAAGGAATGAGTAGCTTTTGTGGAGTGGATCTCATCTACTTCCATGTGTTTTTGGAGATCGTGCATGAAGAGAAAGTGAAGCGGATTGAAGAGAGGAACGCGTTGACGTTCAAATCGACGGCATCCGGCTTCCCTCCAACCCGGGCATCAAAGAACATTGTCATCCGGCTATGGAAAACAAAGGGGGATGATTTATATATCTTTTATATGTTCTTTGTGATGTCTTTCATGATTTGTATTTTGGGTTGAGCATGATTTAGATATTTGTGTTTATTTTCCAAACTTGAAAATACACTCTGTGTGTGTGACCGTCTACATACGGTTGTGGATTCATTGTGTTGCGGTTGTTGCAGCGTGTGTGTGTGTTGTAATCCGGTCATCGGATCGTATGGGAGACTCCGTCTTCATGTGTGTGTGTGTTGGGGCGTGTCTCCGTATGTGTTGGAGCGTCGTCTCCGTTTTGGGGATTTATCCCCGAGTGAAGCCCTACCGGTTTGGTAAGGGGTGGACATAGGGAGCCCGTCGTGGTCCCGAACCACCTTAAAAATTGATGTGCACTGTGGTTTGGCTTGTGCGATTGTGTGGTTTGCATGCTATATCTGCTTGTGTGATCGTGTGAGATCGGAGAGATTGTAAGAATTTAGTAATCTTGTTTAGCTAATATCTTCAATCTGGTTGATATTATTAATTCCGCTACGTAGTGTTTTAATTTGCCATCTAGTGTGGGAGACAATTCAACCCCCCTTCTTGTCTGCTCGCCTACCCCGGGGACCAACAAGCGTGATTCTTCGTGACTCCGGAGGTACTATTTTACCCCAATTAGTGTGCCCATAGGTTTTGGGGGTCTGGGTGACCCTAGGTGTTCTGGGCTTTCATGTTCTCATTAGGACAAGTCACCGTGTGTCGGTATGGGTGCAGAGGATTTTCCCGCACTACGTGGGTTTCTCCGAATGGTGATTTCCGAGTGGCCGGCATGTGTGACCCTGGACTGTGAGTCCAGTCTCCCAGCCTGGGGCTGAAGGTCGTCCGAGTTCCCTTATGAGGGAATGGTCTCAACAGTTGTGAACTACCTTGTGAGTCATCATGCCGAGGTTTCTACCCTAGGGTTAAGGCAGATAGGCGACGTGGAGCTATCCCAGTACAACGGTCTTGACCCGAGTCGTGTGACTCAAGGGACGTTGGGTTTATTAGGTCTAGTGGACCATCCAGAGTCTAGTGGCCCTGAGCCACCTAGTATTCCGTGTTACTCGCGATGGGTGCGTGTGTGGCTTTTCGTATTCACGTTTAGTGACCTCCCGCAAGTCATAGCTTGCCTGGGCACGCGTGTGCTGACCCAACTGGGAGTAGGTGGAGAGCTACACTCGAGAGAGATGGTTTTTAGGCTGGTTACTGTAGGGCCTCTTGCCTTTGCATCCTGAGTCTGGCTGGGGGAGAAACTAGCTAGAGGACCCGACCTAGAGCATATGGTCTATGTGTGCACATGTAGTTGGGGGCAATCGGACCCACGCTGACAATCGCGACCCCAGCTAGTCCTTGTTTTGAGTTCCTGGTTACTGTACGGTGTCTCAGTCTCCGCCTGGGGCGTCGCAGGAAGACACCTGAGGCTGTGGACTAAGTCGTCAGTGGACACATCCGACCTTGCTTCTGGTGGGCAGTGCTCTCGTCACGTGACGTGAGTTTCTAGTGACTCGAGTTCCGTTTCACGTCTGCGAGATGTGATTTTACTCATAGTTTTCGGGTGGTTTCTTGAGGTAGAGGTCTAGGGTTCCGATGAGTGTCACCGAGGGTCTTTTCCCTAGGCAGTGTGCGGTCGACGACAGGGTTGTCGTGATGTTTCCCCTGGCAACCTTACCAGGGTTATTTGTAGTCTAGTGGTCCCTCGATAGTGAGATCAGGACGTGTTTCCCGGTACAGTAGGAGTAGCTATAATGCCGAGTTTTTACTGGCCACCGAGTTTGTTGTTCCTGCTGTTGTTGCTGCTTTCTGCTACCGCCGTTGTTTACGGTTGGGGTTCCGCGGGATCCCTACGGAGCCAGTGATAGGAGGCTCACCCTTGATTTTTAGGTGTGGCGGTTCTTCCTCGAGGTTCGAGGGTGCTGTGCGGAGGTTCTTACTTGCCAGCTCGCCGGGCCGAGTGTTCACTCGGTGTTGGGTACGTTTCTCTGCCTTAGACCGTACTTTTGTTGGACTGGACTCTGTTTTAGTTGTTTATTTATTTCTGTTAATCGTTGAATTGTCCTACCTAATTTCCTATTTCTTTGTACCTCTACACTCTTTTTAGCCCTTCTGAGCCCTCCAGTTCGTGGGCGGTGGGCCAGGATTCGAATGGTATCGGGCTCTTCCCGATATTCGGATCTTGGGTCGTTACATAAAGAAGAGGAGTCTTAGCTTCTATGTTTACAGAAGCAAGGAGTTGATCAGGATTCTATCAAGAGTCCTACTCTGATGGTACCTTTGTGGGTCTCTATACCCTGCGGGATAGAGAGTACTTAAATACAGAGAGAAAGCAGTAGAAAAGGGGGAAGACGGAGAAATCTGTGCAACCAGAACAATCAGGACGACTTCAAACTATCTACAAGTTGCAGGTAAAGCCACACAGAAGTAGCATCAAAAAGGATTTCTTGCCGAACTTGACGATTCAAGCAAGAAGATCATAATTGCAGTGCGGCGACGTCAACTAACACAGATCTTGTCTGCTACTTCGGGAGAAAATTTTCTAAACTTGATCTATGATTTAGATTGTCTTTTCTACTTTTGTTCTTTTTGTTTCTTTGGTTCTTTAAGAACTATCGTGGAAGATAGGAAGTGCAAGCTATGAGTCAGCGGTCTTGAGAGAAGGTGTTCTCTTGTTAAGCTGTGGATCAACGTTTCTTGTTTGGGTAGTTTTCCAACGTTGAGTGCTTGGCACTAGTGGAAGTCTCACTTGGTTGAGTGAGGGGTGGATGTAGGCCTCTGGGTTGAGGACCGAACCACCTTAAAAATTCTGTCTCACTGTGTGGTGTGTGATTTCATATCTTTCTACTTGTCTTTGAAGTGCTAGTTGCTGTTTAGGATCGTGTGCATATAACTTCAACTAGTCTGCGCATTAGTTCTATATCTGTAACGTTTGAGAAGTTTAAAAAGGGGACAGATCTATTCAACCCCCCCTTCTGGACCAGCCTCTCCGCACCTAAGACTGGCTAGGTCACTGGACTCTCGGTCATTGGCCATACGCATGGCCCGCACGGAAACCACTTTCCGAGGAAACTAAAGTAGAGTAAAAATAGCCCTCTACCCGCACTAGAGCGTACGGTGACTCGAACTAGCATAACGAGGAATCCCGAAACACATGGGGTCTGATATGAGCTGATGCTCGCCGGTAAAAACACTCCACACTCAATTTCAAAATTTCTACACTCACACAATAAAATTAAGCTTTGAACGTAGTGACAAGTACGGGTCGATCCCACGAAGAGGTTAGAATTTTAAGGTTGAAAACATTTTATTTTTTTAGGAAAAATTGTGGAATGTTGATTTTGATATTGAAATTAAAATTGCAAAAAATAAATCTACTTAAAGAAATATGGAGAGTTTATAGAGAGAAATATAGAGAGAGAAAGAAAGAAGAAATAGAGAGAGAAGAGAGAGAAAGTGTTAGAGAGAGAAAATAACACCAATCTAATTTTATTGCTCCAAAATAAAATATTTACAATATGCTTAGAAAAATAAAAATTACAATCCTAAATAAAATCTAACTAAACTAAAAATAAAGAAATAGGGAGAGAAAATAGCTATTAAGCGGATGAAGACGTCGTCGCCCACGCGCTTGAGCCTTGGAGAGTCGCCCAACCCGATGTAGATGCCGCTGTGAGAGAGAGCCTTAGAGAGAGATTTAAAGAGAAAAGAATAATAGAAAATAGGAAGAGAGATATAGATAGGTGGCAGTGAGAGTTAAAAAAATAAAACTAAAACTGAAAAAGTGTGTGCGTGTGTTGTGTGGGAAGAGGGAGACACAGAGAAGAGATGAGAGTGAGAGACAACGGGAGAGAGAAGGAGAAACCGAGAGGGGGGAAGACGAGAGAGGGTAGAAGAGACGAAAGAGAGACGCGAGAGGGGGGGAGACTGCCGCGATGGGAAGACACGCTGGTGGAGGCAGAAAGAACGAGAGAGAGACTGACGTGAGATGGAGGGAGAGAGGAGGGAGGAGAAGAGAGGCGGTGATTGCAGGGCTAACTAGGGAGTTGGCCAATGCAGAGAGGGATGCAGCGAACAGTGAGATAGGGAGAGAGAGTGAAGGGCAGGAGGGGTGCGGTCACCGCGGTAGCGAACAGACAGAGAGAAGGAGACACCGACAGAGGGGAGAGTAGAGAGGGAGAGACACCAGTGCAGTGGAGAACATAAAAAGGGAAGAGAGGTGAGAGAGAGAAGGCGACGGGAATAGGGGCTCCAGTGGTCGAAGAGTGCAGAGAGGGACAGAGCGGTGGAGCAGAGAGACCGGAACAATGGAAGGAGAAGAAGGAGGCAGAATGTGTTCAGGGCAGAGGAGAGAAAGGGAAGGGAGAGAGAGCGAAGAGGAGATAGAGAGAGAGCCAGATTTGAGAGGGGAGGAAGAGAAGAGAAGATGCTCACCGCGGCGGTAAAATAGGGGCTCTATAAGAGAAGAAAACAGAGGAGGGGAAGAAGAGAGGAAAAGGGAGAGAGGATGGGGAGAAGAGAGAAAAGAGAGGAGAGGGGGAGGAGGAGGAGGATAAAAGGATAAGAGGAGAAACAGAGGGAGAGGAGAGGCTTCGATGGAGGAGGAGAAAAGGAACATGGAGAGAAGAGAGGGTGGAGAAGAGGGGGAAGAGAGGAGGAGAAGAAGGGAGAGGAAGGAGAGGGGAGAGGTGCGGTGGAGAATAGAGGGACTGTAGAAGAAGAAAATGGAGGAGGGGAGGAAGAGAGGAGAAGGGAGAGAGGATGGGGAGAAGAAAAGAAGAGAGGGAGAGAGAGACCTCTGCGATGGGGGGTTGAACAGGGATAGGAGAGGAGAGAGGAGAAGAAGATGGGCTCCATCGGGGGAGAAAGAGGAAGAGAAGAGAAGAAGAAGGAGAAGAGAAAAGGAAGGGGCTACCTACGAAGGGGAGAAAGAGAAAAGAAGAGGAAAGGAGGAGAAAAAGATTGCTCTTGTGGGTGGCCTCCATGGGCTTTTTATAGGGGAGAGTTCCTCCCTTCAACACCTCCTTTCCAACTCCAACTCGAAAAATAACCAAGGCAACTCTTCCATATTTGATGCAAACAATAGAGTCCTCTTACCACGTTTCCTTTATTTCTGTCGTTAAATTAGCATCAATGCCGAAGTCGCCAAATTAAATTGGCGTCAATGATCCAGATGCTATTTCACAAATTCACGCCCATCCGATTTGACGCTATTTTATTCTGAGCCAAAAATGACTTTCTTTTAAAAGGTCATCAATTTAAAAATTAACGTCCCACCCCCAAGACATCAATTTCTCCTGTAATAAAAAGTAAATAGCATAAAATTATTTTTGTAAGGATATTAATAATAAAAATTTAATTGTGTAATTTATCTTTGTTATGCATTTATGATCTCACATATTTATTTTATACCCCATAAATTAATTAATTTCATAAAATTCAAATTAAATATGAGATTAAAATAAAATATAAAAATTACATAATTAGTTCTATTAAAGCTCAAAAATGCTGACTGTGACATAAATAAATACATAAAATGAAACACTTATCATGGCCACCTAGACCCTCAAAATCATACGGACACACTAATTGAGATATCATGATTCCTCCGGACATCCAAAAATATGATCTCGATTCCCACGGGGTGTCCAGGACATCCATGGGGCCAAAGGTCGACCAAAGGGTCTCAACCGAGTCGACCAGTGGCCAAAATGGATGAAAAGGGGTCAATATGGTCAACCTTCCCACTGAGTAGGTCAACCTAACAGAGGTCGATCGACCGGACCAAGACCAGCACCCCCCTGTCCTGGGTCGATCGACTGGACCACCTGGGTCGGTCGACCAAACCAAGGCGGACTACCTACTGTGGTGAATTCCGATCTGGTCGACGGAACTGCCCATCCGGTCGACCGAATCCGGCAACGTGACTGCAAAACTCCATCCGAGGGGCCCCATTCCATGCCCCAATCACCCCGGGTGATGGGAAAAACACGGGGGAACCATTCCCCACTCTCTAAACTACCGTGAGGGTCGAATCAAATCACAAAAACACGGTCGAATTGATGAATTCGTTGTTCACCCCAAATCATGCTTTTTAACCCCGACGTGAAGGAAAACCACCTTCGACCTCACCTCGGCCTACAAAACGTGAGAAAATAGAATGCACGAACTAGGGATCCATCCCCCTACCTCTCATGACGATTTCCCACACCGAGGATGCCGATTCCATGCGAAAATGGGCCTCGAACCAACGTCAGCTTCACGAACTCGCGAACGGGCTTCACTGCACTTTCCTCGCTCCATCCTTGCCGCTCGCCGTCCCACGTGCCCCGCCGCCTCACCCACACCGCCCTCCGTCGGCCACCCGGAGAAAGGAGGGAGAGAAGGAGAGAAATGAGAGGAGAGAGGGAGAGAATGAGAGAATAAGGAGAGAGGGGGGTTTAGGGGTGTTTATATAGGAATTATTTCAGGATTTAAAATTTTTAAAAATATAAAAATGATGACAAATCATCCCCACTGTTAAGTATATCCAGGTGATTTTGATGATAACAAAACCCATGTTAGTTGTTTTCTCACGTGCTATGTATCAACAATCAAGTTCGAATTTAATACGTATTTAAAGCCTACTTCACCATGTACTATGCTTAATTGTTTGAACCCTTCCAAATGCATAAATCCATCTTGATCCATAAACCACCCAGGGTAAGCTAAACCCACTCACCTTGATTGGAACAAGGTAGCCATAAACTGATTTGTTCATGTATTATATTGCATTGGCTAACATCCTTATTTTTTGCAGGAATCCCAGCCAGCAGTCGACCGTCGGCCAGGAGCGGTCGACCGATTTTCCCAGCAACGAACGGGCATTTCTTGTAAAATTTTGGTCGACCGCCAGCTCCTACCGGTCGATCGCCAGCTTCGAAAAGCCCATATTTTTGACTTTTTGTTCTCAACATGGGAAGTCTATCTTCGAGGAGTTGTTTAATCCCAAAGTCACCAATCTTCCCATGATTTGTGGATCTGGTTCCTGGCTTGTCTCTTGACCATTCAAGAGTTATAAAAACATCTCCTTGAGTCTTGTAACCCTAAAAAATCCAAGGAGGCTAAGGGAGGATATCAAGGGGAGATTCAAGTGCTGGTACTGTAGCCATGAACAGTGCTCCGAGAAGGAAGATCTTCATCCATCTTCATCCATCTTCAGGCCACATCTGGAGCAGATCAACCCCAAGCCAAGTGGAGATCAAGCTGCATCCAAAACCTTTTTCATCAACTAAGGGGGAGCTTGAATCTGAAGTTTTCTTTTTGTGTCTTCCATTCGATTTTTATTTCAGATTCAAGCGTGTATTCTTGTAACATCTGAATACTTGTGTGTGTGTGGATCTACGCAGATCCGTGTGTCTGTGTGTGTGTGAGTGTTTACTTCTTCACATCTCTTTGTGATTCGGTGTTTATTCACCTTCGTGAGAGTTCTGAACTCCTCACATGTGTGTGTATGTGTTTTGATCTTGTAACCTTCTACAAGATAGTGTGTGAATCCTCACAGTCGGTGAGGGGTGGATGTAGGTTGCAGTTGTTGCATCTGAACCACCTAAAAATCGTGGTCTTATGTGTGGTTTGCTCCTTATCTTCTACCTCCAATTCTGCTCTAGCTCTCTTGCTTATTGCATCATTATCTAGTTTCTTTGTTTAGATCTAGCTGTTTTAACCTTTCTACGGAAGATCCTTGGTATATCAAAAGGTAGCTTCTGATCGACACCGTCAGTCTTGTCGGGAGGAAAATACCTTGTGTGAGAGAATCTTCGGATTCTCGAACTCCGCCTGGTACCAAAGAACTGCTGTAAGGGTTGATTTGGCCAGATTCATTTTGTAATCCATCAGATCTATTCTTGTTTGTTGCTTGCTCTTAATACATGTTTTAAATCAGGTAAAAGTTTTTAAAATTTATAATCATCTAATTCACCCCCCCTCTTGGGTGTCATTGATCACGGGACTTCAATTGATATCAAAGCTAAGGCTCTATTTCTTTCAGATTTAACGATCTAGAGTAAGATCCAAATCAATGGCAAACAAGGGTATGATGCCTGAGGGTCACTCCATTCATCGTCTTCCATACTTCGATGGCTCAAATTACTCCTATTGGAAAAATAGAATGCATGTTTTCTTGAGAGCCTAGGAGTATGAGATCTGGAGAGTTGTGGATAAGGGTCCCTACAAACTCTCTGACGATGAAGAGAAATGGACACCCGAGGAGATTAAAAAATGCACTGTCAATTTTAATGCTATGAATATTATGCAATGTACTATACATCCTAATGAATTTTCTCATGTATCCATGTGCAGCTCAGCGAAGGAAATGTGGGACAAGTTACGGCTCATATATGAAGGAACCTCCGAGGTCAATGAAACCAAGGCGAACCTTCTAGTCAGAGATTACAAGCTGTTCAAAATGAAACCCGAAGAAACAATTTCAGAAATGTTTGCAAGGCTAACTGATATCACAAATGGTCTCAAAAGTCTTGGGAAGGAGTACACAAACTTCGACCTAGTGAGGAAAGTTCTGAGGTCACTTCCATCCGCGTGGCACACAAAAGCCACAGTGATTGAAGATTCCAAAAATTTGTCCACACTTTCCTTGGATGAACTCATAGGGTCGCTCATGACCTATGAGATAAATGTGAAGAGAACAACCGAGGAAGATACAAAGAAGAAGAAAGCAATTGGATTGAGAACTCACCAACCTGATGACGACTCTCAATAAGAAGAATCAAGTGAAGGAAGCAACGAAGAAGAAGACTTGGCCATGATAACTTGCCAAGTGAAAAAGTTTTTGAGGAAGAAGAGAAACTTCCAAGGCAATTTCAGAAAGGGGCAAAGGAAGCCCACTCAAACCAAGGGCGAGCCAAGCAAACCAAGTAGCATCATCTGCTACGAATGCAAGAAGCCCGGGCACATGAGGGGAGAGTGCCCAAATCTGAAGAACAAATTCAAGAAAGATAAATTCAAAAAGTCCAAAGCCATGGTCGCCACATAGAGCGATGAAGAGGACGAACCGTCCGATGTGGAGATACAAGAGCTCGTCGAAAGCCAGTGCCTCATGGCACATGAGGATGACTCAACCGAGTAAAATTCTGACCCTTATTTTATCTTAAATGAACAATGGAAGTCAGAATATGAGAAGTTGTATTTGAAATATAAGAAAATCAGATCTGAAAACAAAAATCTCAAGAAAAAGATTGATGAGTTAACACATGATGATATTTTTGTTAAGTTTGAAAAATTGGAACAGTAATGGTTTGAGTTGACGGAAGAAAAAGAAAGCATGTTGCAAATAATTTTAGCCAGTGAGAAAAATCAGGAGGAATTGATGTGTAAATTTTCAGAAATTGAAAAAGCTGTTGAGAAGTTGAAAAATGAAGAAGAAGTTCTGAAATCCACAAATTTAGAACTTGAAAAGAAAAATGTGAGTCTGGGTGAAAAAGTGGTTGAACTTCAATCCTCCTTATCTAGGTTTGTCAAGGGCAAACAAAACTTTGACAACTTGTTAGGAGTGAACGTCAACTTCTATAAGGAAGGATTGGAGTACATTCTCCAAAACAAAAAATCTTTTGAGCGTAAGATCACTACATCCTATGTTCATGAAAAAGAAAACAATCATGCTTCATGTTTCAACTCTAAGCCAAAACATGTCCAACCCAAACCACGACAATTTCAAAGAAAGTTTGCACCTGTTAATTGTTATCATTGTGGTAGATTTGGTCATGTTGTTGCAAATTGCTGATTCAAACAAAACTCACCAAGAAATCATGCTTTTTGGACTAAGAAAAGATATGCACAAAATTGGACTAATTCCTACGGACCCAAACTAGTTTGGGTACCAAAAACAATTGCAGGAGAATTTTATTTCTCGCAGATATGTCTTGAAGCTAGGGGGAGCAAGTGGTACTTGGACAGCGACCGCTCAAGACATATGATAGGGGACAGGAAGGCGTTCTCTATGCTACAAGATAAGGATGGAGGCTCAGTTGCTTTTGGTAGAAAAGACAAAGGTAAAATAATTAGAATTGGCAACATAGGTAAGAATTCTAAAACCTTAATTGAAAATATTCTTTTGTTGAAAGGTTTGAATCATAACTTGTTGAGCATAAGCAAATTGTGTGACAAAGGCTTTAAGATTGTTTTTGATGAAACTCATTGCCTTGTCGTGAATAAGATCTCAAATGAAATCAGATTCATCGGTAAAAGGAGCAACAATGTCTATACTATTGATCTAGATGATGTTTCCAGTGATGATGTGTGCTTGGTAGCAAACAATCTTGATAATGCATGGCTATGGCACCGAAGACTAGGTCATGCTAGTTTTGGAGTAATCTCCAAGTTGTCTAAACAGACTTAGTACAAGATTTGCCGAAATTAAAATTTGAAAGTGATAAAATCTATGAGGCTTGCACAAAAGGCAAGCAAACACGCATATCTTTTAAAAATAAGAACATTGTTTCTACCTCCCGTCCTTTGGAATTGCTGCATCTCGATCTGTTTGGCCCAACTAGGACATCCAGCCTAGGAGGGATATCCTATTGTCACGCCCCGAGCCTTTATTACAGCGGAAGACTAACTCAAGGAACGTGAACAGTTGGCATGGTAAGCCTCTTGCGAGCAAGAACGATTAGAGCGCAAGACAATCACACATAAAAATGTAATTGCACAATAATTTACTCAAACTCCAACTTATTTCATTAATAAACGAAATATTCCAATATAATAACTTTTCAACATTCTTCAATCCATCACACTCAAGGAAAAAGGAAAAATTACAAGACTCGATCTAAACAATATTGACTTTATTAAGTCTTCACTCTCATTTTGATATGACTTTCATTCGCTCTCGGACCCACTACTTGTATAACTCGAATCCGAATTCGAATCACTTCCATCTCCTGAAAAAGATTGGAAATAGGTAATGAGCACACTTGCCCAGTAGGTATCTTCGCATCAACATGAAGGCACTATTAAAGTGATTAGCAATTTAGCACTAAAGAATAAGGTAAAATCATGCGAATGCGATAAATCATATGTAAATAACTAAGATAACAAGACGATCGTATAAAATAAAATGAACAAGTATGAATTAACAAGAATGTATCAAGAACATGACATGGCCTTTCATGAACAAGAAGAATCAAAATAAACAACTACTCTAGTCATGACAGAACGAAGAATAAGCCATCTAGATGCATAGGTCGTAGTGAATGAACAAGAGAATATCTTTTATCTTTAAATTAGGCTAAGGACATGCATGAATGCATAGACCTACTAAAACATGAAATTCATGGTCTATAGTGCATGGAATCAAATAAAACGAGAGGGCTTTTATCCCTAACATGATATTCTTGCCGTTCATGAGATAACCTATCTCTTTACTGGGCTTTCAACTTCCAATTTGGGACTGCAAGACACGCCCTAGTTCTTTCCTTCCAGTGAGTTTTCAGCAACTTCATGTCGCTCTAACTCCTCAATCTCTTGACCTAAGGACGTAAAATTTGGAGGGTAAGAAGGTGAAACTAAGGGGAACAGAAAGTTCTAAAGACACTTAGGCTAATTACCTCGATTTGGTGTTCTAATCCTCTGATCTTCAGTGGACTTTTGCTCAGATTCCTGGGTCGCTATGAACGAACCAGTAACTTTGGAAGCTTCAAACTCCTTGTGTAGTTGATATCCTAGTATGAAATTTTGAGGAAGATTAGTCCTATGTATAAGGAATAAAAAGTTCTCAAGAACTTACCCGAAATACTATCTCCTTACCTTAGTTCCACACAAGCCAATGTAGGGGTCGCGTAGGTCAAAACTAGGGTCTATTTATAGGTTCTAGCTAGAGTTTGTGGATTAGATCGATTCTAGAGTCCTTGTTAAAGCTTAGATCAACTTCTGAGAGTCCTTAACATGTTTACTAGTCCTCCCATCTCAATCCCTAAGAGATAGACTAGAAAAAATCTAATCTTTTTGCTCTTTCTTCCATTCACGGAACTGACAGAGCGTGACGGTCGTCTCTTGGTGCGTTACATGCCTGTGACGGTCGCACGATAGACCGCTATAGCTACTGTGCGTAGAATTCAACTTAATTCAAACTCTTTTATTTGTTTTATCCACATGACTATCTATAAAAAGATATTTATCCTTAAAATTCGTGAATAGGCTAAATAACCTTCTAGAATATGGGCCAAACTTAATGGGCTTGGTCCTTAAAACTTTTAGGCTTCAATTAAATAGGCTAGATTAATTATTTATCATAATTGAGCCTAAATAATAAATTTAAGCTTTATAATTCCTAATAAATTCCAAAAAATTTAGAAATTATTTATATAAATTTTGGGACACTACACCCTCTCCCACTTAGAAGAATTTGGTCCCCAAATTCATGGATTATATGGAGAGTGTACTTACAGTTGAATAATTTCAGGAATCTTTTCTGCATGGCTTCTTCTATTTCCCAAGTTGCTTCGGACGGCCATGATTTCTTCCATTGAATTTTGACCATAGGAATAGCTTTATTCCTTAGTTGACGCACTTCCCGTTCCAGAATCTTTATTGGTGTTTGCTCGTACGTCATATCATTCTGAATCTCCAAATTATCGTAAGTGATAACATGGAAAGGATCAGGTACATACTTCTTGAGCATCGAGACGTGAAATACATTATGAACTTCGGATAATTGTGGAGGTAAAGCAATCTGATAAGCTACTTCGCCAACTCTTTCCAGAATTTCAAAATGACCAATAAATCTAGGAGTAAGTTTTCCCTTAATACCAAATCTTCGAATACCTCAGCTTGGAGAAACCTTTAGATACACATGATCTCCTACCTGAAACTCCAAGTCGCGCTTTCGATTATCAGCATAGGATTTTTACCTATCTTGTGCCACCTGCAATCTTTCTCGAATGAGCTTAATTTTATCTGAAGAATCCCAGATAATGTCGGGGCCTAGAATTTGCCTTTCCCCTATTTCATTCTAACATATCGGTGATCTACAGCTTTTTCCATATAAGGCTTCAAAAGGTGCCATCTGTATGCTGGCCTGATAACTGTTGTTATATGCAAATTCTACCAGAGGCAAGTGATCGTGTCAACTTCCTCCAAAATCAATAGCACAAGCCCTGAGCATATCTTCTACTACCTGATTTATTCTTTCAGTCTGACCAGCATTTTTTGGATGGAATGCCGTGCTAAAGTTCAGTCTGGTCCCTAGTGAATGTTGTAGACGCTTCCAGAATTGCGATGTGAATCTAGGATCTCTATCAGATATGATAGTGACAGGGACACCATGTAGCTTGACACTTTCCTTCATGTATAAGGCTGCTAGAATGTCCACAGACCATCGACTTTTGATTGGTATGAAATGTGCGGATTTTGTCAATCGGTCTATGATTACCCAGATACCGTCGTATCCACCTCGTCTTTGGTAAACCCATAATGAAATCCATTCCTATACTCTCCCATTTTCATGCTGGAATATCTAAGGGATGTAATTTACCTGTGAGTCTAAAATGTTCTGCCTTTACTTGTTGACAAGTGAGACCGCGAGACACGAAATCAGCTATTTCCCTCTTCATATTGGGCCACCAGAAATTTCTTTTGAGATCTTGATACATTTTGGTACCACCTGGATGAATGGTGTACTTGGAATTATGTGCTTCTTCTAGGATCAGTTTCTTCGCATCCTCATGATCTGGTACACACACTCGGCCCTTAAATAGCAATCTTCCATCATTGGAGACAGAAAAATCCGGCCTCTGTCCTTTGTTGGCTTTAATCTCCAGTAATACGGGATCATTGTCTTGTAGCCTGACTAGATCTTCCATTAATGTAGGCTGAGCTCGGATATTGACTATAAAATAATCTTCTTCCTTCATGTCAATATCTAAGTTCAACTGAGCAAATTGAGGAATAAGATTTGGCATACTAATCATAAGACTTGATAGCTTTCCCATTAGTTTTCTGCTGAGTGCATCCGCTACAGCATTAGCCTTGCCAGGATGATATTGAATAGCAAAATCAAAGTCCTTGAGATATTCTAACCATCTCCTCTGCCTCATATTTAGTTCCTTTTGAGAGAATAAGTATTTCAAACTTTTGTGGTCCGAGTAGACCGTGAACTTTTCTCCATAGAGATAATGACGCCAAATTTTTAAGGTAAAAATAATAGCAGCCAATTCCAAATCATGCACGGGATAATTTTCCTCGTGACGTTTCAATTGTCTTGGAGAATAAGAGATACCTTTCCATTTTGCATGAGGATGCACCCTAAGCCAATGCCAGACGCATCCGTATATACTTTAAATCCACCACCTTCCACCGGTAGTGATGGAATAGGAGCGGTAGTAAGATGGTTCTTAAGAGTTTGAAAACTCTCTTCACATTCCTCTGACCAGACAAAAGGATTTTCTTTTCTTGTGAGTCTAGTTAAAGGAACAGCAATTTTTGAGAAGTCCTTAATGAACCTCCTATAATAACCAGCTAGACCCAGAAAGCTCCTTACTTCTGATACAGTCGTTGGTCGGCTCCAGTTTCTGACAGCTTCTACTTTAGAAGGATCCACAGCGATACCTTCTTTTGAAATAATGTGGCCTAGGAATGAAACTTCCTTGAGCCAGAACTCACACTTGTTAAGCTTGGCATAAAGTTTATGTTCTTTAAGTGTTTGTAAAGCTATTCTCAGATGCCCTTCATGTTCCTCTTTTGTCTTGGAATATACCAAGATGTCATCGATGAAGACAACGATGAACTGGTCCAGATATGGCTGGAAAACATTGTTCATAAGTTACATAAATGCTGCTGTGGCATTTGTTAACCCGAACGGAATCACCACGAATTCATAGTGGCCATAACGACTTCGAAAAGCCGATTTATACATGTCTTCTTCTTTAATTCTAAGCTGATGATAACCTGATCTGAGGTCAATCTTGGAGAAATACTCTGCTCCTGAAAGCTGATCGAAGAGCTCATCAATACGCGGCAACGGATACTTATTTTTTATTGTAAGTTGATTCAGTCGCCGATAGTCTATGCATAACCTGAGAGAGCCATCCTTTTTCTTGACGAATAGAACCGGCGCACCCCAAGGGGATGTTCTAGGTCTGATGAAACCCTTATCTAATAATTCCTGCAACTGCCTCTTTAGTTTGTTAAGTTCCGTGGGGGACATCCTGTAAGGGGCTATAGAAACAGGTGCTGCTCCTAGGATGAGTTCAATAGTGAAGTTTACTTCCCTCTCGATTGGTAAGTTGGGTAATTCGGGTGGAAACACATCTGGGAACTCATTTACAATAGGAATGTCTTCTAGGATGATTTTCTTGGACTCGGTAACAATGACAGAAGCAAGAAAAGCTTCACATCCTTGCGAGATAAGTTTGCATGCGTGAAGAGAGGATATGATAGTGGGATGTTTCCTATACTTGATGCCAAGGAAAGAAAATCTTGAAAGACCAGGTTTTCGAAAGAATATAATCCTATTTCAGCAGTTAATATCAGCATCATTATCTATAAGCCAATCTACCCCTAAGATGGCATCATAACCTTTCATGTCAAGGCATACTAAGTTTGCGGGGAGATTGTGACCTTCTACTATTACCTCACTATCAGGATAATACTCAGTAAGCTTTATTCCAGAACCTAAGGGTGTGGTAATAGCAAGATCTGAAGGTAGGGGAACTGATGCAATTGGTAATATTTTTGCAAAAGTAGTGGAGATAAAAGAATGAGAGGCACCAGTATCAAATAGCACAAATGCAGGACGGGAACAAATTTGAAGGGTACCTTCCATAAGCCCACCATCCTGAGCGCTTCTTCTTCTTCTAGAGCAGTATTGAGGCGAGCCTGCCTCCTACGTCCACCACCAGACGATTGATCCTTCATAAGGGGGCAATCTGGCATACGATGCTCCCTGCTTCCACAACGTAGACAAGCACCAAGGCGCTTCCAACATTCTTCAATCGAATGGCCGAACTTCTCGCAAAATGTGCAGGCCGCCATGACTTGCTCCTTCTCCTCCTTGACTTTCTTATTCTTCTGGGAACTTCCACCGTTCTCGCTCCTGGATCTTTTCTTACTATCACGGCTTTTATGAGGTTCCGTGATGCTGAATTTTTCTTTCTTATAATGTCAATCAGATCGTCGACTGGACTCTTCTCCTTTTCCTTTCAATTTCTCGATCTTTTCTAAGGTCCTCTCACATAAATATGCCCACTGGACCATCTCTGCATAGGTATGGATGTTTTGGGTCCCGAGCTGCTGAATAAAACCGAGTCGTAACCCGTCCATAAACTGATTAGCCTTCAATAAATTGGTACTGATTAAATGCGGTGCATAGGGTGCTAGCCTAGAGAATTGAAGTTCATACTCCGCGACTGTCATCATTCCCTGATGAAGAGAGGCGAACTCCATAGCCTTTCTTTCTTTAACATGTTCAGAAAAGTACTTAGCATGGAATAGAATAAGAAAACCGTCCCATGTATGAGGTGCATCTGTCGGAGGTGTAGGTACTGATTTCCACCAGGTGCGTGCATCTTTATTGAGTTGAAATGTTGCAAGACGCACTTTTTCTTGGTACGTGCATTGGATAACATCGAAGATACGATTCATTTCATCTATCTAGTTTTCTGCCTCATCTGGATTAGAAGATCCGTAGAAACGTAGAGGGTTTAAGCTCCGAAAATTATGATGCAAGTCACCAGCCCTCGCCCCTGCGCCTGCCTGGGCCATAGTTTGTAATGCCTGAGTAAGGTCGGCAACCATTTGTTGCATGCCATCCCAATTTACGCGATGAGCCATTGTAATAATGACGTACCTGAGAGAAATAAAAATTGTTAATTCTCATGGAATTAGAAAGATATTAATCTTAAAAGTAATTAACTATCTTATCCTGGGCTCTACCCAATTCTTGCATGGGTGAGGAAATTTCTTCCTTAGTTCATAGGTAGGAGTCCTTAAGCCTTGGACTTATCCTATGACGTGACTATTTTCCCTAAGTCCTGAGACTTAGGCTCTGATACCAACTTAACTGTCACGCCCCGAGCCTTTATTACAGCGGAAGACTAACTCAAAGAACGTGAACAGCTGGCATGGTAAGCCTCTTACGAGCAAGAACGATCAGAGCGCAAGACAATCACACATAAAAATGCAATTGCACAATAATTTACTCAAACTCCAACTTATTTCATTAATAAACGAAATATTCCAATATAATAACTTTTCAACCTTCTTCAATCCATCAGACTCAAGGAAAAAGGAAAAATTACAAGACTCGATCTAAACAATATTGACTTTCCTAAGTCTTCACTCTCATTTTGATATGACTTTCATTCGCTCTCGGACCCGCTACTTGTATAACTCGAATCTGAATTCGAATCACTTCCATCTCCTGAAAAAGATTGGAAATAGGTAATGAGCACACTTGCCCAGTAGGTATCTTTGCATCAACATGAAGGCACTATTAAAGTGATTAGCAATTTAGTTCTAAAGAATAAGGTAAAATCATGCGAATGCGATAAATCATATGTAAATAACCAAGGTAACAAGACGATCGTATAAGATAGAATGAACAAATATGAATTAACAAGAATGTATCAAGAACATGACATGGCCTTTCATGAACAAGAAGAATCAAAATAAACAACTACTCTAGTCATGACAGAACGAAGAATAGGCCATCTAGATGCATAGGCCGTAGTGAATGAACAAGAGAATATCTTTTATCTTTAAATTAGGCTAAGGACATGCATGAATGCATAGACCTACTAAAACATGAAATTTATGGTCTATAGTGCATGGAATCAAGTAAAACCAGAGTTCTTTTATCCCTAATATGATTTCTTGCCGTTCATGAGATAACCTACCTCTTTACTGGGCTTTCAACTTCTAATTTGGGACTGCAAGACACGCCCTTGTTCTTTCCTTCCAGTGAGTTTTCAGTAACTTCACGTCGCTCTAACTCCTCAATCTCTTGACCTAAGGACGTAAAATTTGGAGGGTAAGAAGGTGAAACTAAGGGGAACATAAAGTTCTAAAGACACTTAGGCTAATTACCTCGATTTGGTGTTCTAATCTCCTGATCTTCAGTGGACTTTCGCTCAGATTCCTGGGTCACTATGGTCGAACCAGCAACTTTGGAAGCTTCAAAATCCTTGTGTAGTTGATCTCCTAGCATGAAATTTTGAGGAAGATTAGTTTTTATGTATAAGGAATAAAAAGTTCTAAAGAACTTACCCGAAATACAATCTCCTTACCTTAGTTCCACGCGAGCCAATGTAGGGGTCGCGCAGGTCAAAACTAGGGTCTATTTATAGGTTCTAGCTAGGGTTTTTGTGGACTAGATCGATTCTAGAGTCTTTGTTAAAACTTAGATCGACTTCTGAGAGTCCTTAACACGTTACTAGTCCTCCCATCTTGATCCCTAAGAGATAGACTGGCAAAAATCTAATCTTTTTGCACCTTCTTCTATTCACGGAACTGACAGAGCGTGACGGTCGTCTCTTGGTGCGTTGCATGCCTGTGGCGGTCGCACGATAGACCACTACAGCTACTATGCGCAGAATTCAACTTAATTCAAACTCTTTTATTTGTTTTATCCACATGATTACCTATAAAAGGATATTTATCCTTAAAATTCGTGAATAGGCTAAATAACCTTCTAGAATATGGGCCAAACTTAATGGGCTTGGTCCTAAAACCTTTTAGGCTTCAATTAAATAGGCTAGATTAATCGTTTACCATAATTGGGCCTAACTAATCAATTTAAGCATTATAATTCTTAATAAATTTTAGAAAATCCAGAAATTATTTATATAAATTTTGGGGCACTACACCTATGGTTTTGTGATTGTTGATGGTTATTCCAGATTCACTTGGGTGTTATTTTTATCCAATAAAAATGCTGCATTGATGGAATTTCAAATGTTTTGCAGGAAAATCTAAAATGATAGAGGCTACCTTATCACTACTATCCAAATTGATCATGGTGACAAATTTAAAAATCATGAGTTCAGCAATTTCTATGAAGAGCACGAGTATACACACAACTTCTCATCACCAAGGATGCCCCAACAAAATGGAGTGGTGGAGAGGAAAAACAGAATATTGATAGACATGGCACGGACCATGTTAAGTGAAAACTCTCTACCAAAATATTTTTAGGCTGAGACGGTAAGCACAGCGTGTTACATCATCAACAGGGTAATGGTAAGGCTCATTTTGAAGAAAACTCCCTATGAGCTCTACAAGGGTAAGAAACCAAATATTTCTCATCTTAAACCCTTTGGATGTTCATGTTTCATCCTGAACAATGGTAAGTCCAACCTAGGTAAGTTTGATGAGAAAAGTGACAAGAGAACTTTCCTAGGCTATGCACTTAATTCTAGAGCTTATCGAGTGTTTAATAAACAGACTTTGGTTGTTGAAGAAAGTCCTCATGTAATTTTTGAGGAATCTAAACTAAAACTGACTACTCAAATTGTGGATGCAGGAGAAGCCCCCAAAAACTCAACTAATGCTGGAACATTGAAAGCCAAGAATGAACCAAAGGAAGGAATACCTAGCAAGAGCGAAGAAGATGAAGATCATTCAATTGAAACACTGCAAGAGCAGCAAGTGCAGCACCCAGACTTGCCAAGCACCTCCACATTCTTAAAGGATCATCCTGCTGAAAACATAATTGGTAATCCTCAAGATGAGGTAAGAACCATAGCATCTTTAAGGCAAGTAGAAGAAGAGGATTTGATAGCCTTAATCTCACAGGAAGAGCCTAAGGATATCTCTGAAGCTCTTCAAAATGAATCTTGGATCCATGCTATGCATGAAGAGTTGCACCAGTTCGAAAGAAATCAGGTGTGGACTCTAGTGCCACGGCCTAAGAATCAATCCATTATCGAAACCCGATGAGTTTTCAGAAATAAGTTAAATGATACGGGATTGCTTGTTAGGAACAAGGCCCGGCTTGTGGCCAAAGGGTATAGCTAGGAGATGGGTATTGATTTTGATGAGTCATTTGCACCGATTGCTCGTCTAGAAGCAGTCCCGATCTTATTATCTTATGCTTGCTCATCTAACTTTAAATTGTTTCAAATGGATGTTAAATCTACGTTTCTAAAAGGGTATATCAAAGAGGATATTTTTTTAGAACAACCTCCAGGTTTTGAAGACCCCAAACATCCACAACATGTGTACAAGCTCCAGAAGGCTTTGTACGGACTAAAGCAAGCATCAAGGGCATGGTATGAATGGCTCACGTCATTTCTAATTGAAAATGATTTCAAGAGACGTAAGGTTGATCAAACACTTTTCATAAAGAAATCAGGTAAAGATACATTAGTAGTTCAAGTGTATGTGGATGACATAATTTTTAGAGCTACTAATAATGTGCTATGTGATGAATTTGCAGAAATCATGCAAGGTGAATTTGAGATGAGCCTAATGGGTGAACTAACATTCTTTCTTGGACTGCAGGTGAAGCAAACACCTGAGGGCATTTACATAAGCCAAGCCAAGTATACAATGGAGCTTCTGAAGAAATATAGGATGGCTGAAGCAAAACCTTTGTCAACTCCAATGGCCACAACCTCGAAGTTAGACAAAGATAAAAATGGTAAAACAGTAGATCCTACACTGTTTCGAGATATGATCGGATGACTACTGTATCTTACAGCATGTCACCCTGACATTCATTTCAGTGTATGTCTTTGTGCCCGTTTTCAGTCATGCCCTAAAGAATCTCACTTATCGGCTGTTAAACGCATTTTTAGATATTTACTTGGCATAATAGATTTTAGCTTGTGGTTTCCCATCGGTAGTTCTTTTGATTTGATTGCCTACACCGATGCGGATTATGCCGGATGCATTGTATATCGTAAAAGTACTAGTGGGTACTGTCAGTTTCTTGGTGGGTGCCTAGTCTCATGGGCCTCCAAGAAACAACATTCAGTAGCTCTCTCAACGGCCGAGGCTGAATATGTAGCCGTCGGAAGTTGTGGAGCCCAAGTACTTTGGATCAAAAATTAATTACTTGATTTAGATATTGAGATGAAATGTGTGCCAATCTTGTGTGATAATACGAGTGCAATCAGTTTGTCTAAAAATCCTGCTCAACACTCTAGAACCAAGTATATTGATATTCGTCATCACTTTCTGAGAGATCATGTAGGAAAGGGGGTCTTTGAATTGAACTTCATTGACACACACAATCAGCTAGCTGACATTTTCACCAAACCCCTCAACCAGGATCAATTTAACAAGATAAGAAGAGAACTTGGGATGTGCAAGGGTGAGAGCATACATGCATAGGTTTGCACTTAGGTTAAGATTTACATTTGTAGAATCTCATATGCATCAAGGGTAAGAAAACATGCATATTGTCTTTACTTTTACTTCCTTGTGTGTTTACATACTCTCTTGCATGCTTGAATGTATTTATATATATATATAGCCCTCCTTGAAAAATTATTCTAAGGCCAGATATTCCTTGGATAAATCATTGTGGACTCAGTGATGTCGGACCTAGGAAACTTCTGAGGGGGAGTTAGAAACTTTCCTCAAATCTGCATCTATTTTCTTCCCTCAACTTCATGACGTTGGCTCCTGATCTGACAGTCGGTTGATGGTCCCCCCATATATATATAAAACAAAAAACGAAACAAAAAAATTACAAAATGGGGAGTTTTTGACCCTAGCCGTCGACCGCTAGCTCTGCACCGGTCGACCGGTGGCGACGAACTGGCCCGACCGGGTCCCACCCGAGCCAACCTATAAGGGGTCCTAAAACCCCTCATTCTCATTCCATCACTCCCATTCACCTTCCACTACTTTGCCCTAACCCTAGAACCTCCAAACTCCACCTCCCAAGCTCCCAAACCTCATCTTTCCTCCACCTGCACAAGATCCGACGTGTTCGTCACAATTTCGGGACGAACTCCATTCGGCCGTTCGTGTGTTCGTGGAGTTCCCACCTTGGTTCTAGTTTGTGGAGAAGGTCTTTTGCAAGCCCCTGGAGTGTCCGCTGATCTATCTTCATTCCCCGAGACGAGGGTCCTCTCTTCAAGGGTTTTTCACCAGGTTTCTAGTTTGGGATGCCGCCTAGACGAAGCTCTTGGCGTTCTACCCAAGGGGAAGGGAGTGGCCGGAGACGTGAGGCACCAGCCCCTCCACCACAACGGGCGCCTGCACTGCGTCGAGCCTCTAGATTGCTTATTCGTCCCATCATCGACCCTCGACTGGTCGATTTCAACGAGGTGAATGAGCTCTTGCCCGATATATGTGCAGTCTTTGATATTCTGTCGGGTTGGACTGATTTCATCTCTAGATATAACCGTCATTACCCCAGTCTAGTATAGCAGTTCTATGGGAACTTGGTTGCAAGAAATGAGCAGTTATTTACTATTGTTCAAGGGGTTGAGATTCACATTACTCCCGATCTGTTTGAGAGATGCTTAGGAGTTGCGGCTAGAGGAGCCGACTTGGTTTTTGGTCATGGGGCGGTTGAGGTCACATTTCTTGCTATGACTAGCTGTTATTATGTGCGTGGTGTCAGCAACTTGATTGAATTGAATGCGAATCATTTTCTACCACTGCTGCGTGTTTTGCATCATATGTTCACCTCCCTCATTTATCCAAAAAGTGGCAACAGAAATGAAGTCACAGAAGTTCATAAATTCCTGTTTTACAATGAAATGAATGGCATACAAATCAACATGGGTCGCCTCATGATGACCCTCATTGGAGCTTGTCGAACAAATCTGCGGTGATCTTTGCCGTATGCTTCATAGTTGACCGGGGTATTCATTCATGCTGGAATCAATTTAGCAGAAGAACAATTTATCTATGTTCGTCAGGATGATATCTGAAGGGGCATGATCTCGTACTGGTCCTGTGCTGGGAGGATGATCACCGGATAGTGAACTGTAAAGAAGGAAAAATGGATCAGGGGTCCCAAGGATGGTTCCCTGGGGAAAACCCTCCTATGCTTAAGTCAGTAGAGCAATGGTGGAAGTTATGAAGGGAGGAAGAAAGAGGTGCATGAGATCTCCCTACACCGAGGTGGTGAAGTGGTTCCTGCTCAGGGAGTTTAGGCATATGTTGGCCTTACCTTTCGTCGGAGGGAGTCCCGGGTTTATATAGTGTGCTTGCCTCATGAGTCCCGTAAGCTGAGGAGTTTCAGGCGGGAGTTACGTCCTCATCGCGGGGTCTTTACGTCCTCATCGTGGGATCTTTACGTCCTCATCGTGGGATCTTTATAGCCTTGAGGGGTCATGGGTCCCTTATCCTCATAAACTCCTGCTCATAAAGGGCTCTCAACGGTAGCGTGGATAAGCAATCGTCGGTCGAGCCGAGCATAAAAGGTGCCAACCCCGTCCGGGCGATAGGCATAGCTCGGATGAAGATAGGTCGGCGTGGGCGCTGAGCGCCTGCCTTTATCCCGGCGAGGGGATCGATCGGGCGTGGGTCTTTTTCTGACCTGACCGACGCTCGGACCTTCCGAGCCTAAGGGCCGCCGAGGAAGGGTGTGATCCTGAGTGATCTTATTGGGCTTTTTAGCCTAAGTGGGCCCTGTGGGGCTGTCACTTGGATGAGCTGGGCCTCGTTTGGTCCTGATGGACCTAGTTTGGCTGCTCTTTAGATGGGCTATAAAAATCCCCCTCACCACTTGCCACCCTCCTACTCCCGAGCCTTGGTAGGCTCGGAAGAGTAGCCGTTAGGGTTTTGGACCAGCGTGGCTCGGGTGGGTGGAGATCTGGCGGTGTTAAGAAGCCACGTGTCGTGGTCACCTGGGCCCATAATAATGATAATCCTGACGGATTTGAAATGAAGGGGCCCCTTTTTCTCGGAGGTCGGAACGGCGTGCCGCCTTCCGTGTGGGGATATAGGCGTTGGGCGCTTGTTGTCATTCCAGACTCCCTCCGTCTTTAGGGTTTGGCTCACCTTCGTGCTTGCTTTTGGGCTCTTTGATGCGTCGTGAGGACACGACGGAAGAGCAGAGGCTTGTAGCGGCGTTCGCAGAGTTGGCGGAGATAACAGTTGAGGCAATCCGGCGGCTTCCTCTCCCTCCGGAGTCTTCGTTGTCCCGGGAGTGTCTTTCTTCAAGTTCTTCTATGGATTCCATGGCGGATCAGCGTCAGGATGTTGAAGAGTGGGAGGATGAGCCGGTGGTGAAGGCGGCGGTTCCAAACTGTAGCGAACTGGGGGAGGCGGAGGTGAAAAGGCTGGAGCACCAATTTCGCCTGCCCCACAAGTTTTACTTTGCCGCAGCCGCTCCGCACGAGACAAGCTTGGACTCTCGTACATGCCATATCTGTACCTTCCTTCTATCGTGGAAAAGCGGGTTCCGCCTTCCCTTCGAACCTTTCATTCTTAAGCTTCTCGATTTTTTTCGGTTGGCGCCCATTCAGTTGGTAGCCAATTCCTATCTCCTTCTTTCCGCCTTTCGCATCCTCTATCGCCAATGCGGAGTTCCTCCTTCCTTGGACCTCTTCCACTACTTTTTTGAGTTGAAGGCGTATCCCTCGGCCGGGAAGGGTTTTTATTACATCCAGGCGAGGTGGAATAGGAGCTGCATCTCCTTGGCGGCGAAGGATTCTTCGCATAAGGGGTGGAAAACTCAATTTTTCTCGGTGGGGATCTACTCGGTGGAGGAGACCTGGAAGTGCCCCGTGATCCCCAATTTCCATCCGAATATCCCTCCCAGGCAGGACGAGTTCCCTCCGTTCGTGGAGGAGTATGCAACTATCTTGTTGAAGCACCGTCAGTCCACAGAAGAGCTGGTTACTCCAGAGAACATCGAGCAGTGTCTTCTTACGCGGCTGCATCCATTGGGCTCAGTTGCCACAATCTAGGCTCTCCTTTGGATGTTGAGACCATTTTTCTTTTTCTGACTATGTCTTCCTTTTGTGCAGACACCAGGCGGCCGGCTTTGGAGGAGGCTGCAGAGGTGATCGACCTCGGCGATGACTCGGCTACCGATGACTCGGCTGCTCCCACGGGTCGCTCCCGAGCCAGAGATAAGGGCAAGGGGGTGGCCCAGGGTGAATCCTCCAGGCCGCGGGGATCCAAGCGCAAGGATCCCGTGGAGGGCATGATCCGGGCCGCCGTGAAGGCCATGTAGCGGGCCAAGAAAGCCGGGGTCGTACTCGCAGTCGAAGGCGACCTTGCCGCGGCTCGCCCCTCCGCCGAGCATGATGGGGCCGACCCTACCGGGCAAGCTCTCCCACCCGCCGAGCAAGAGGGGGCCGAGGAGGTTGGGGCTACTTCTGCGGTCGACGATGAAGCTGGCTCGGCTCCTCCTTCGGCCAGAGCTGAGGGGGCCGGGGCTGCTCCTGCGACTGGCAATGGTGCTGGCCCGACTCTCCCCTCGGTAGGAGCCGAGGGGGCCGTAGACGAGGTGGGTGACGCTGGGACCACGGCCAAGATTGGGGCGTTGACTGAGGCGGGTGACGCTCCAGGTGGCGGTGCAGTTGTCGAACCGGTCCAGGCTGGGGGGTCGCAAGAAAAGGCGATGCAGCCCCGACCGACCAAGGCACGAGGGGCTAACGAAGCCGCGGCTCGATCCGGGCCATCCGGCGGGACGCCGACCGAAGAGGGGGTCTCCATTCCGGTGGCCCTGGAGAGGCTCGGCATCCAAGGCCCTCTGTATCAAATATGTCATGGTATAGCCGCGAAGGTGAAGGGGGGAGATAGGCAACACTCCCCTTCCGTGGCCCTCGAGACGGTTATGGAGGGCGGCTTGGTCCTGGCCCAGATGGGGGCCACTCTGGCAGAAGCGTACGCTCGGTTGGAGTCGGAGCGAGCGACCCTGGCCTCGACCCTTGGTGGGTCTGACAGGAGGTTGGCTCGGCTTGCCGAGGAGCGTGATGGGCTTTGACGGGAGCTTTCCTCAGTTAGGGAGCTGGTGTGGTCGAGCCAGGTGGAGACCCCAACGCTAACCGAGCAGCTAGCTAAGGCCCGCGAATCGCTCGAGAGGAAGAGCAGGCTCCTTGAAGAGGAGCACCTTGTTCGCGTCGAGCTGGATGGCCGATGGGAGGCTGAGCGCTCCGAGCTGGTGGACCGGGCAGAGGAAGCTGAGCACCTTCGGGGGGAGGTCGAGGCCGATCGAGCCGAGGCGGCGGAGGGCGAGGAGCGGATGGCTGAGGCCGAGTGGAATCTATCTGAGGCGGAGCGAGAGAAGGCCGAGCTCGCTGGTAGGGTGGGATTGGCTGGGGCGGAGGCGTTCGAGCGATACAAATGCTCGGATGCCTACCGGGTCGACCTTAAAGAGGCTGCCCTCCCCTACTACGAGGCAGCGCTTCGCCGGGGCATCCGCAAGGGGTTCAAGCAGGGCTACGACCAGGCCGTATCTTATGCCGAGGAGCAGGCGTCCGGGATAGTCGATTTCTCATCCAGGCAATGCTACGACTCGGATCTGTCATCCTCCGGCTCCTCTGCTTTGGTGTTGGAGGAAGAAGATCAGGAGGGCTCTTCGCCCGACGGGTCGCCAGCTCCGGACGTCTCGGGAGGGCACGCAACTAAGGCAGTTCCCACGCCGGTGGGGTCAATGCTAGGGTCGGCCATCACCGAGGATGCTGGGGGCAGACCGCCTGAGCCTTCCACTTTCGAGTTTTAGGGTGGGCCAGAGGCCTAATGTATCCGCTTTGCTTCCTCTCTTTGTATACCTTTTTTCTTTTGAAAAAAAAACTTTCTCCCTTGTGTAGAAAAATAGATAAGGTAATAGCGTTATGACGAAGACTTAACTGCTTCGTATCGCCATTGCCGTGTTTTGTTCAGCGTATCTGTAGTGGTTGGAAAGTACCGATACTTTCTGCGTGGATCTCGCCTGATGGTTGGGTGAGCGTCTGACAGGGTGTCTTTCCGTTTATTCATGCTTTGAATGCTTGGCCGCTTCGTGTGTCCCGCTGGGGCGGAAACGAGAAGTTTGAGGTGACCGTTCGTAGGGAGAGATCCCTTTGGCGTATTTTCGAGGAGAGAATCAGTTAAGGCAAATAGCCTCCCTTCGCCTATAAAAGGTCTGAAGGGTGTCCCTTCCTCTCCACCGCTTAGGGTTTTCCCTGATAGTCTTTCCTCATTCTTTCTTTACGTAGCGTCGTGCCGTTATATTTGGAGCATGGAAGACGCTCCGGAAGATGAAGCTGCCGATGACGGAGGGCAGAGAGTCCTTGCTGCTTCGGGTTTGAAGGAGGTTTGACGGCCAGCGGACGGGTTTGAAGAAGGTCCGACGTGCGGAGGCACGTCATCTTCTTTTTATCAGTTCTGGCGGCGCTTGCGGGGGGGCGAGATGGCGGACGGATGGGGGCATCAGGCATCCCTGCCGCCCATCCCTTCCTGCTCGCTCCATGGAGGGGAGGAGGAAGCCAATTAAGCTCCCTCCTTCTCGGGCTTTCCCCTTGTCACGCCCCGAGCCTTTATGACAGCGGAAGACTCGCTCGAGAAATGCGAACAGCCGGCATGGTAAGCCTCTTACAAGCAAGAATGATCAGAGCGTAAGACAATAACATACATAAATGCAATTGCATAATATTTACTCAAACTCCAACTTTATTTCATAATAATCAAATTCAATACTCAATTACAATCATTAATTCCACTTATTCCAATATACCAGACTCAAGAAAATAGGAAAATTACGCAGACTCAATCTAAACAATTTAGACTTCCTAAGTCTTCACTCTCATCTTGACAATACTTTCATTCGCTCTCGGACCCGCTACTTGTACAACCCGAATCCGAATTCGAATCACTTCCATCTCCTGAAAAGATTGGAAATAGGTAATGAGCACACTTGTCCAGTAGGTATCTTCGCATCAACATGAAGGCACTATTAAAGTAATTAACAATTTAGCTCTAAAGAATAAGGTAGAATCATGCGAATGCGAGCAATCACGCGTTTAAACCAAGTAACAAGACGATCATGTAAGATTGAATGAGAGCAAGTATGAACTAGCAAGAATGAAACAAGAACATGATATGGCCTTTCATGAACAAGAATGTAACGAGAATGTACTAGCAAGCCACATAATTATCACTCCAGTATCTTTTACTTATGAGCAAGTACCTCGTGAATTTCTGTGGAATATCAAGAAAGTCAAGTATCAATCATGATGTATTGTGTTGTAGATTTTCACTTATTTATAAAGAAAATACTCCCAGCACAATGCGATGCCAGTAGCATCATACCCCATGGTTTATAATAGTATGTTTCCGACAATCAGCCGAGGGGACTAGCATAGAGCCCTTGAACACAATCAGTGCTCTATCGCATCTTCAAGTATAAATCAAGTTTTATCCACGCATGTAACAATAAAGTATGGCCAAGAATGTACAATTCCAACAAACTCTTGATAACGATAATTCAATAAATGATTGCTTCAATAAGAATCATGAGAAATCAAGAATGACTTAAGCAAGGTTATGCTTATGAAAATAAATCGGCAGCATAACGATACATTCTTTATCTTTCATTCATTATATTAGGTTCCTTAATCAATATGATAAGTTCTAGATCATCAAGAGTCTATTTAGAACCTTGGAATATCAACCCTTGGTCAATCCTTGGGTTAAATTACTCAAGTAGTGTGACGGTCGTGTACTGGGCCGTTACATGATGTGACGCTCCAGTATTGGGCAGTTACATTAGTCTGAATCTAGAACTAAGAAATCGGATTCAGTTGAATGTGACGGTCGTACATTGGGCCGTTAGATGCTCTTGACGGTCCAGTGTAGAGCCGTTACATTATCGATAACCAAAAACATCGATAGTGTAATCTAATCAATGGGCTTTAACGGTACAACCAACTCGGCGTCCTAGTGGGAATCTCAGGCTCGCGGAGAATTACGGAGGCCTTGAAACAAGATTTCCTAGTCCATTGGAAGGAATATCCAATAGAGAGGTCCTCATGTCTAAGAATAGTGTTCCTATAGTGCAAAGTGAACTAAATGGACAACATACCGGAATATGCGCCATGTACTTAAAGAAATGACTCTATAGATAGAAAAGAATGTGTAATAATGTGAAACCATGAGAAAACTCCGTCAATACAACATTGGAAATTCATTATTTAGAATACAAAACTATAGAGTTTTAGCCAATGAAATTAGCATAACTTAAAATAACCTAAGATACATTAATCAATAACCTAAGATACATTAATCATGCAATTTGATTATGAATCAGTAACTAAACTTGAAGTCATGATAACAGGTCCATCTTAGCTATCTAAGCTTATTTATAAGTAAACTTAACTGGTTATCATTCTGCCACGGGCTGACAGAACACAGTGCCTGACGGTCTAGGATAGGCGCATTACAGTATTGTGACGGTTTATCGAGGGGCCGTTACAGTGGTGTAACGCTCCTACTAGGGTGCGTCAGAGACAATAGAATAAATAAAAACACAACAGAATGTGATGGTCTATCGTAAGGCCGTTACATGTATGTGACGGTCTCACGTTAGTGCGTTAGAGAACCTGCTGGCAGTAAACTAAAGTGAAGGTTTATGAAAACATAACATGCCTGGAAATCAACATATTACCACTGTCCTAGTCGTGATAATGATGCATAGGCCAACTATATGCAAGGGTTTAGTGAATAGATAAGATAATACCTTTTAATTTCCATTTAGGGCTAAGAGATGCATGAATGTATAAAACTATGAAATCATGAAATTCTTAGTCTATGATGCATGAAATCAAGCACAATCAGAGGGCTTTTATCCCTAACAAGTTGTTTTTACCAATCATGAGATAACCTACCTCTTTTAAGACCTTCAAACTTCGAATTTAATGCTAGGTGCTACCCTTAGACCCTTGTACTTCTTGTGATAAATCAGCAACTTCAATCTGCTCTATTTCCTCATCCTCTTGACCTAAGGATGTGAAATTTTGAGGGTAAGAAGATGAAACTATTGGGAACAAAAAGTTATAAAGGATTGAACTCGAATTACCTTGTTTAGATGTCCTAATGTCCTGATCTTCAGAGGACTTTCGTTCAAATTCCTGGGTTCCTAAGGTTGAATCAGCAACTTTGGAAGCTTCTATCTCCTTGGTTGCTTGATCTCCTAGCGCGAAATTTGGAGAACCATTAGTCTAAAGTATACCAAACAAAAGCTTCTAAAGAACTTACCCGAAATTATGACTCCTTACCTTGATTCTTCACGAGTCGAAAGTAAGGGTCGCTCAGTTCAGAATTAGGTCCTATTTATAGGGTTTTGGCTAGGTTTAAAGATTAGATCGATTCTAGAGTCCTTAATTTACCATAACCTAATCCCTAAGAGTCCTTAGTAATGTTATAAGCTCTCCCAAGTCGATCTCTTGTAGATAGGATTTCAAAATTCCAATCTTTTTGTAATTTCCTCACCTTACGGAATCTGCAGGATGTAACGGTCGTGTCTAGGTGCGTTACATGGCTGTGGCGGTCGCCCGATAGACCGTTACATTCAACGTATATAGAGTTTCAATTTAATAAAACTCTTTTATTCATTTATCCACATAATTATCTTATATAAATGATATTTATCCTTAAAATACGTGAATAAGCTAATTACCCTTCTAGAATATGGGCCAAACTTGATGGGCTTGGTCCATTAACCTTTTGGACAATTATTAGATAGGCTAGGTTAACTAATTAGCCTTTTTGAGCCTTATATTGACTTATTAATCCAATAACCCCTTCATTAATTTATTTAAGCCTTTATAATTTCCAGAAAATTATTTTAAAATTCAAAAATTATAGATATAAATTCTGGGGCACTACACCCTCCCCCACTTTGAAGAATTTGGTCTCCAAATTCAATATATGGATTTCGGAGAGTGTACTTACAGTTAAATAATTCTGGGAATCTTTTTCGCATGGCTGCTTCGGTTTCCCAAGTTGCTTCATATGGCCATGTTTCCTTCCATTGAATCTTGACCATAGGAATAACTTTATTTCGTAGTTGACGCACTTCCTGTTCCAGAATCTTTATTGGCTTTTACTCGTACGTCATATCCTTATGAATTTCCAGATTGTCATAAGTAATAATATGGTCAGGATCATATACATACTTCTTCAGCATAGAGACGTGAAATACGTCATGAACTCCGGCTAATTATGGAGGTAAAGCCAGTTTGTAAGCTACTTCACCAATCCTTTCGAGAATTTCAAATGGGCCAATGAATCTTGGAGTTAACTTCCCTTTAATGCCAAATCTTCGAATACCACGACCTGGAGAAACCTTTAAATATACATGATCTCTTACCTTAAACTCCAAATCACATCTTCGATTGTCAGCATAAGACTTTTGCCTATCTTGTGCCATTTTCATTCTTTCTTGAATAATCTTGATCTTTTCTGTAGAGTTCCTGATGAGATCGGGGCCTAGGAATTGTCTTTCCCCTATTTCATTCCAACATATTGGTGATCGACAGCTTTTTCCATATAAAGCTTCAAAAGGTGCCATTTGTATGCTGGCCTGGTAACTATTGTTATATGCAAACTCTACTAGAGGCAAATGATCATGCCAACTACCTCCAACGTCGATAGCACAAGCCCTGAGCATATCTTCTACTACCTGATTTGTTCTTTCCGTTTGACCATCTGTTTGTGGATGAAAGGCTGTGCTGAAATTCAATCTAGTCCCTAGTGAATGTTGTAGACGCTTCCAGAACTGTGATGTGAATCGAGGATCTCTATCAGATATAATAGTGACTGGGACACCATGTAGTTTGACAATTTCCTTTATGTATAATGTTGCCAGGATATCCATAGACCATCGACTCTTTATTGGTATGAAGTGTGCGGATTTAGTCAATCGGTCGATGATTACCCATATTCCATCGTGTCCACCTCTGGTCTTGGGTAAACCCATAATAAAGTCCATCCCTATACTCTCCCATTTCCATTCGGGAATACTCAAGGGGTGTAATTTACCTGCGAGTCTAAAATGCTCTGCCTTTACTTATTGGCAGGTAAGACAGCGAGACACGAAATCAGCTATTTCTCTCTTCATATTGGGCCACCATAAATTTCTTTTGAGATCTTGATACATCTTTGTTCCTCTGGATGAATTGTGTATTTGGAATTATGCGCTTCATCTAGGATTAGTTTCTTCGTAGCCTCATGATCTGGTACACATATTCGGCCCTTAAATAATAATCTTCCGTCATTGGAAATAGAAAAATCCGGCATTTGTTCCATATTGGCTTTAACTTCCAGTAATATAGGATCATCATTTTGCAGTTTGACCAGATCTTCTATCAATGTAGGTTGAGCTCGGATATTAGCTATAAAATAATCTTCTTCCTTTATGTCTATATCTAAGTTCAACTGAGCAAATTGGGGGACAAGGTTAGTTACACTAATCATAAGACTTGATAGCATACCCATTGGTTTTCTGCTGAGTGCATCTACTACAGCATTAGCCTTTCCAGGATGATATTGAATAGCAAAATCAAAGTCTTTGAGATATTCTAACCACCTCCTCTGCCTCATGTTAAGCTCCTTTTGAGAGAATAAATATTTCAAGCTTTTGTGGTCCGAGTAGACCGTGAACTTTTCTCCATAAAGATAATGACGCCAAATTTTCAAGGCGAAAATAACCGCTACTAATTCTAAATCATGTACAGAATAGTTTTCCTCGTGACGTTTCAATTGTCTTGAAGAATAACAGATTACTTTTCCATTCTGCATGAGGACGCATCCTAAGTCAATGCCAGACGCATCCGTATACACTTCGAATCCACCACCTTCCATCGGTAGTGATAGAATAGGAGCTGTCGTAAGATGATTCTTAAGAGTTTGGAAACTCTTTTCACAGTCCCTTGACCAGACAAAAGGGTTTTCTTTTCTTGTGAGTCTAATTAAAGGAACCATAATTTTTGAGAAGTCCTTAATGAATCTTCTATAATAACCAGCTAAACCCAGAAAGCTTCTTACTTCTGATACAGTCGTTGGCCGACTCCAATTCTTGATAACTTCTACCTTAGAAGGATCCACAGCAATACCTTCTTTTGAAATAATGTGTCCTAGGAATGAAACTTCCTCGAGCCAGAATTCACACTAATTGAGTTTGGCATAAAGCTTGTGTTCTCTAAGTGTTTGTAAAGCTATTTTCAAATGTTGTTCATGTTCCTCTTTTATCTTGGAATATGTCAAGATATCATCAATGAAGAAGACGATGAACTGGTCCAGATATGGCTGGAAGATATTGTTCATAAGTTGCATGAATGCTGCTGGGGCATTAGTTAACCCAAACGGCATCACTACGAATTCATAGTGGCCATAACGACTTCGAAAAGCCGATTTATAAATGTCCTCTTCTTTAATTCTAAGCTGATGATAACCTGATCTGAGGTCAATTTTAGAGAAATATTCTGCTCCCGAAAGCTGATCAAAGAGTTCATCAATATGCGGCAACGGATTACTTATTTTTAATTGTGAGTTGATTCAGTCGCTGGTAATCGATGCATTGCTTGAGAGAACCATCCTTCTTCTTGACAAATAGAACCGACGCACCCCAAGGGAATGTGCTAGGTCTGATGAAGCCCTTGTCTAGTAGTTCCTGCAATTACCTTTTCAATTCCTTAAGCTCCGTGGGGGACATCCTGTAAGAGGCTATAGAAACAGGTGATGCTCCTGGAATGAGTTCAATGGTGAAGTTCACTTCCCTCTCGGGCGGTAAACTGGGTAATTCGGACGGAAACACGTCTGGGAACTCATTTACAATAGGGATGTCTACTATGATAGTTTCTTTGGACTCCGTAATAATGACAGAAGCAAGAAAAGCTTCACATCCTTGCGAGATAAGTTTGCAAGCGTAAAGAGAAGATATGATAGTGTGCGAGATGAGATTTTTTATTAAGAATATATTTTTTATTATGGGTTTATTTGGTTTATTTATTAGAGGTTTATTTGCGTGGGGCATGCCAGTCACTAAGTGACAAGTTTATTATGCGCACCGTCTGACTAACCAGACGATTATGGGTGATCGTGTCAGGACCCAAAACCCGCCGTACCATAAACGCTACGGCGTTAATTACATCTCTCCAGAAGAGAGAAAACCCTTGATTAATCGCCAAAATAGAGAGGCCATGGGGCCCGTAGAATATGTAAAATATGTGATTGCATGCAAGCATACAATGTGGTAGTATTTATTTATTAGGTCATCTCCCGGTACAGGGGGGAGAACTTAGGTTCGAGGGCCACCATCACGCTAAGTGAAGGCCTCCGGTCAGGCATAACCCGCCCTTCTGCCAATCACCATTTGATACACCGAAGAGTCAGCTCATGCCAGCATGCACCAAGGTGATATATATATACATGAACATATATAATGCATACAATAAGGGTATGATAGAAAATAGGTTTAAATTAATCAATCTCTTTTTACCCGACCCATGGTCAATTAGGTTGACCAATCCCTGCCATAGAAGATAAGGGTTGCCCCGGGAATGAATGTGGGGTTAAGACGGCGCATAAGGAAACAATTGGCTCAAATCCGGCGCGGTCAAGCGTAGGTATAGGCTAAAATGGCGCGGGGTAGCGTAGGTAAAAATGCTAAACCGGCGCGGTATGGAGGATGGGTTAAACCGGCGTGGATGGCTTGGGGCGCGCCGGAATAGGGCGCGCTGGAATAGGACCATTTAAAAATCTGAAATTTTGAGTCTAAAGCTAATACGGCGCGTGAGGGTAGCGCGCCGTATTAGGGCGCGCCGTATTAGGGGCGCGCCGGATTAGGCCATTTTCTTGTTATTTTCAACCCGTTTGAGTTCCAGATTTGTTTATTAGCCTCTTTGATGTTAATTGAGTTAATTAATTATTGAACTGGAGTCTTGGATACCCCAGAAGCAGAGTCAAAAGCTCGTGCGAGGTTCATACTCAAGCACGGAGGTTCATTGTTTGAAAGCACATGTTTTATTAAGTCCAAATCACCAGGGTAACTTAGTGTTCAAAGCCTGGCGAAAATTGGGCAGCATCTCTCCCATCCCTGAAGGATTGCGGGGGAGAAGCGGGGTCATACTCACGTGCGGAGTAAGCCCCTAACAAGCCGGACAGGACAACGGCGGCCAGCAGATCCCAATCGGATAGGAAACCCCGAGGACTAGCCTACGAGGGGCACCATTCTTCCGTGGGTTAAAGCTCGATCGGATGGGATGACCAATGAGGGACGAAACCCCGAGGGCGAAGCCTACGAGCACACAACCCATGGTCACCACTACTTCCCTTAGGGATAGTGGATTTAATGTTGGGCTGAAGCCCTGTTTCTATTCACCGGACGGCTCATGAGGATACATACCATTACAGGACATGACCCTATGATCCAATGGTGGCTAGAAACAATGATGGGGAAATGTCCCCCCTCCCTAGTCTGTAAGTTACTCGAGGGAAAACAGTCAAGGATGATGCATACGCAGAGTGCATTCGGTCGATAAACCGGCGATGAATAACTAGATATACATATGTATATGAGTTAGTTGATTAGTAGAGGGGTTCAGCAAGTTAGCGCGAGGCTGAGATATTGGAAGAAGCAAATGGTCGAACAGCGAAGGGGCCTCTCTGGCATGGACGACTATAGAAAGGAGAAAGCCCTCCGCACTCGTAGACTTTAGAAGTATCCTATTTCCCCTAACCCGTAGCCATAAGCAGAGAAACGTCAAGGAGCCGTCCCTGGGGCTGAAGGGACGCATGCTTGCATACACGCCTCCAACACGGAGAAACACATATGGACGCATCGGGTACGAGATGCAGTATAGATCAGAAAACAAACCCCGGGGAGGGGGATTTGCTGTAGCCCTTTTTGGATATCCCGGGGCACATTCAACACCGGCGAAGAGAAGAACTGCACGATGGCTATATACGATGGAAGATTGAATGCATTCAAAGAAAGAAATGCAAAGGGGCGCATACACATATCGGAATTTCATTCATGCTCAAAGTTAATCACACAACTCAAATAAAACTCAACAGGGGCACAAGATTACACTTTACGATACGGCTTGGCATTGTCGCACAGAGCCGATCAAATCCTCAAATCAAATATAGAAGAGGGATAAGGGGAGCAGAAATCAGGAAGAGACGAGCTCACATCATCGCCCACTCGTTACAGAGCTATAGAGTAGCGGATTTACAAAACGAGAGATAGAAGAGAAGGGCGGAAGGGACCCTTCGTCACCCACCTCTAGCTCACTACTAGAAAACAGAGTATCGGAGTAGGGGGGGCTTCTCTCCCCGGCTTCGGGCTTCTCCAGACAGACAGGTGGAACGAGGTGGCTCTCCCTGGGCTTTCCCTCAGAATCCCCTTTTTTCTTCCCCAAGCTCTCTCGCTCTCGGACGATTGACCGCTCGGCCTCTATTCTTCTTCCCCCTTTGAATTGGTCGAAACTTAGTGCTTTATAGAAGAAGTCTCTCCCGGCGTGGAGAATGCGCGCCGAAGAAGGCTCCCTTTTTATCATTTTGGCGCGTCGGTTGATAGGGTGCCGGGAAGAGGGCTTCAGCAAGGTGTTTTTGCGCGCCGGTTCAAGGGGTGCCGGAGAAGAGGGCGCGCCGGATTAATCTTCTTTTGTCGCGTTTGTTTGACACGGGTCAGACTATGGGCCCTGGACTGGCTCCAGGAGTTGACTTGGCCCTTCATCTTATCATGGCTTCACAGAATTGCAATGGGAAGTTTTGGTAAAGCCTTCGGGCCATTGAATGGCCAATTCCGGGACCTTTTGTGCCTTTGGTTCGGACACTCGGGTTTTCCGCTCGCATGGCCTTCGGCACCGTAATTTGTGCTACCGGGCCGGCTTCACTTGTATTTGTAGCTTTTTAGTTGCTTCTTCGGGGATGGTCCTGAATACTCTTCCGAGCTCTCGGGTCTTGCTTTAGCGGCTATCCGTTGGAGCCAAGCATCTTTTCTTTTCTTCTTTCCTTTGGTCTCATCTTTTGTTCAGCTTCCGCCATTCTTTCTCTTCCTTTCTTTCTTTTCTTCTCTGTCGGCACAGGAGCACCCGATCAGAACTCACGACCTGCAGAAGCAGAAGTCAGGAAGTATTAGGAATAATTTCAGTGTCAACTAATGCCCCCCACCCGCGAGTGTCGCGACAGAGGGATGAAAGAGCGGGACGTGCGGGTGTAGCCCATGGCCCGTTTGAAAACATTGCATGTATCTTTTTATCATTCATTCTTTTATTTACTCCATTTCCATTTATCATCATTCATTCATCATTTTTTTTATTTCATCATTCACTTTTATTGTCTTCTTCTCTCTCTTTTTTATAGCTATAGCCTCATCCACGCACGCAGGCATTCAACAACCACAAGCATAGAATAGCTATATGTAGCATAGTTCCCCTATATCATGGATAGGATAAGGACAGCGCCCACGATTCACGGACAGAGTGCGGCTCACGAAGCACAACTAAGAGAGATGTGCATACGTAAAGGGGACACTGCATAGAACGTACGCGTAGTATAAATCACAATCTACACCCAGGACTATTCCTCCATAGTGTGAAAGTGCAATTATATGGGTAGTGAACCCTAGACATAGGGATGCGCAGACGTTCTGAGTAACACTCGAGGATTACTTTATTGCCTACACATGCATTTGGGACTCTCGGCTTTTGGTAACTTCGCACAACCCCCTTATTTATTTCTTAATTTTGGGCTTCACCATTCAGCGCGAGTTTCCTCATGTGTCTCAATGGGGATTCCAGGCTACTAGGATTCGTCCTTTATTATGATACTATTGTGGATTTCACCGTTTGACGCGAGTCTCCTCATATGTCTCAATGGGGATTCCCGGCTACTAGGATTCATCCTATATTATGGTTTTATGATGGATTTCACCGTTTGACGTGAGTTTCCTCATGTGTCTCAATGGGGATTCCTGGCTACTTGGATTCATCCTTACTTTAGTTGTAGGGTTTGCTGCACCGTTTTCGCGCAAGTCTCCCCATTTGTTTCAGTGGGGATTCCTAGCTACTTGGATTCACATTCCACTTATCACTATCATCATTATTTTCTTTTTTTCTTTTTTTTTAAAAAGGGGGTAGGCAGCTTTTTCCTCACGATCACCCTGTGCGCGAGTGTAGAGATTTAAGCGTCCATGAAGTGTTAAGAAGAATTTATACCGTCCCTATGATTAAGGGCCATTGCTCATATTATGTGTGAAGTGTAGGACTTTTGTCTAGAGTGTATTCTGTGATTTGTGCTAGCGACATAGCTACGACTCTTCCCCTTGTCGTATGCACTTACCGAGAATGGGCTTTTCGTTCCTTAGTATATGCCGTGACACACACATATCCTGAATCAGGGCAACGTTATTTAGCAAAGGAGTACGCGGCCTTAGAAATTTGAATGAAGTGTGTTAATACTATATTTCAGGCAGACATGCACGTGAGGCAAACAAGCACACAAATCACGTCATGATTATCATTTTTTCTCTTCTATTTTTTTTTGCTCTCTTTTTTCTTTCTTCTTCCTTTTTTTCTTTTACTCTCTTTTTTTCTTTTTTTTGTTTCTTTCTCATCTTTTTATTTTGTTTTTGTTTTCTCCCTTCTAAAGGGCTTAATGGGCATGCCCGCAATGATTCTGGCGTCGGGAGCCCGATGCCATGGCATTGGAGAGAAGGTGTCACATGTGATGGTAAATCCCTCGAGGGATCATGGGTTGGTGTGAAACCAAAGGAGATCTTTTCATTCGTTAGTTCGGACAATAGTTCCGAGCCAAGGGTAAGAGGTTTGTCGGCTTAGACCAAAGGTCATGACGCCGGATGACTTGGCTTAGACGTAAGGTCATGACGCCAAGGCAGAATATTTACCGGTCTTAGGCGGAAAGTCATGACGCCGGACAAGGATATTTAACGGCTTAGACGTAAAGTCATGACGCCGTACAACTTGGCTTAGGCGGAAGGCCATGATGCCAAGGCAGAATATTTATCGGCTTAGGCGAAAAGCCATGACGCCGGACAAGGATATTTAACGGCTTAGACATAAAGTCATGACGCCGTACAACTTGGCTTAGGCGGAAGGCCATGATGCCAAGGCAGAATATTTACCGGCTTAGGCGAAAAGCCATGACGCCGGACAAGGATATTTAACGGCTTAGACGTAAAGCCATGACGCCGTACAACTTGGCTTAGGCGGAAGGCCATGATGCCAAAGCAGAATATTTACCGGCTTAGGCGAAAAGCCATGACGTCGGACAAGGATATTTAACGGCTTAGACGTAAAGTCATGACGCCGTACAACTTGGCTTAGGCGGAAGGCCATGACGCCAAGGCAGAATATTTAACGGCTTAGATATAAAGTCATGACGCCGTACAACTTGGCTTAGGCAGAAGGCCATGACGCCAAGGCAGAATATTTACCGGCTTAGGCGAAAAGCCATGACGTCGGACAAGGAAATTTAACGGCATAGACATAAAGTCATGACGCCGTACAACTTGGCTTAGATGGAAGGCCATGATGCCAAGGCAGAATATTTACCGACTTAGGCGAAAAGCCATGACGCCGGACAAGGATATTTAACGGCTTAGACATGAAGTCATGACGCCATGCAACTTGGCTTAGGCGGAAGGCCACGATGCCAAGGCAGAATATTTACCGACTTAGGCGAAAAGCCATGATGCCGGACAAGGATATTTAACGGCTTAGACATGAAGTCATGACGCACACAGCTTGGGTTAGGCGGAAGGCCATGACGCCAAGATAGAAGGAGTCTTTTTGTTCTTCAACTGGATGGAAGGGTAGAGTCACAAGCAGAAAATATCTTTTTGTTTCCTGGCTAGGCGGAAGGCCCGAGCCAAAGGTGAAAGGGTCTTTTTGTTGACTGACTGGATGAAAGGTCCATGCCAGAGGTAGAGGGGTCTTTTTTTGTATGGTCAGACGGCAGGTCCGAGCCAAAGATGAAAGGGTCTTTTTATTGACTGACTGGATGAAAGGTCCAAGCCAGAGGTAGAAAGGTCTTTTTGTTGTCTGGCTGGACAAAAGGATCCAAGCCAAAGGTGAAAGGGTCTTTTTATTGACTGACCAGACGAAAGGTCTGAGCCAGGGGCAGAATATGAACGTTAACCTGACGGGATGTCAGACTTAACAAACCTTGCCTAGGCAGTATGTCTAGGAAAGGGCAGAAATAAAGCATTGTTGTCGTCTCGACGTCATGTCGAACACGACCAACCTGGAAGAGACGAAGGGTCCGAGCCAGGGCAGAATATGGCCGTTGACTTGACAGACTTGTCAAAGTCAACTAACGTGGAAAAGGCGTAAGGCCTGAACCAAAGGCAGAACACAATATAGGTGTTGACTTAACGTTCTGTCAAACTCAACAAAGTTGGCGAAGGCTGGTGGCCTAAACCAAGAGCATCATGTAGGATAGGTGTTGACTCGATGGAATGTCGAAGTCAACAAACTCGGCGAAGGCGTGAGGCCTAAGCCAAGGGTAGGATATAGGGTATAAATGTTGACTCAACGTCCTGTCGAGGCCAACGAACTTGGCAGAGGCGTAAGGCCTAAGCCAAGGGAAGAATATATGATATGTGTTGACTCGACGTCCTGTCGGAGCCAACAAACTTGACAGAGACGTGAGGTCTAAGCCAAGGGCATAATGTAGGATAGGTGTTGACTTGACGTCATGTCGAAGCCAACGAACTTGGCAGAGGCGTGAGGCCTAAGCCAAGGGTATAATATGGGATAAGTGTTGACTCGACGTCATGTCAAAGTCAACGAACTTGGCTAAGGCGTGAGGCCTAAGCCAAGGGTATAATGTAGGATAGGTGTTGACTTGACGTCATGTCGAAGTCAATGGGCCCTGCCCCGATAGAAGGTTTGGGGTGAGGGTAGACTAGATTGTAGTCGTATGAGAGGCCCAGACCCAGGGCTAAATATCAATGTCAACCCTGACGAAGTGTCGGAGTCAACCAACCTCGCTCAGACAGAAGATCTGAAGCAAGGGTAGAATGTGTAGATGAAGATGTCAACCCGACGTCATGTCGAAGCTGACCAACTTGGCGAAGACGTGAGGTCTAACCCAGAACAGAATATGAACGTTGACCCGTGGAGATGTCGGGATCAACGAACCTTGCTCAGCTAGAAGATCTGAGACAAAGTGAAGGAATCTTTTATTGGTTTATTAGTTTGGATTGGTTAAGTTTATTGAATTTTGTTAGGTTTATTGAGTTTATTGGATTTATTGGCTTTATTGAGCTTATTGAGTTTATTGAGTCTATTGGTTGAGTTCATTGGGTTTATTGGGTTTGTTGAGCTTATTGATTTATTGAGTTGATTGATTTTGCTTAGCTTATTAGATTTATTGAATTGTGTTGGGTTTATTTAAATTTATTTTAAATCGTCATTTTTCCTTTTTTTTTATTCATCTTCATCATCCATCATTTTTCTTACTCATTTCTATCTTCTTTTCATTTCCTTTTTTTTGTTAACATTATTTTTGTTATTATTTGTTGTTTTTTTTTTGTTGGGCTCCCCAACGCAGTCTCGTCTGTGATGCGGAATATTTTGTCCGGTGGGACTATTGATGAATTTGACTATTTATTCTATTGGTGGGGCTAGGGATTGATGTCCAAGAGCCCAGCGGGCCTGGCGAGGGCGGAGTGCCACTAGGCCAAGGAAAGGGTAGCTCGGTCAGGGCGGAGTGCCACCAGACCGAGGAAAGGGTAGCTTGGTCAGGACGGAATGCCACTAGACCAAAGAAAGGGTAGCTCGGTCAGTGCGGAGTGCCACTGGACCAAGGAAAGGGTAGCTCGGTCAGGGCGGAGTGCCACCAGACAGAGGAAAGGGTAGCTCGGTCAGGGCGGAATGCCACTAGACCAAGGAAAGGGTAGCTCGGTCAGGGCGGAGTGCCACTGGACTAAGGAAAGGATAGCTCGATCAGGGCGGAATGCCACTAGACCAAGGAAAGGGTAGCTCGGTCAGGGCGGAGTGCCACTAGACCGAGGAAAGGGTAGCTCGGTCAGGGTGGAGTGCCACTGGACCAAGGTGAGGGCAGCTCGGTTAGGGCGGAGCACCACCGAACCAAGGTGAGGGTAGCTCGGTTAGGGCGGAATGCCACGAGACCAAGGAAAGGGTGGCTCGGTCAGGGCGGAGTGCCACTAGACCAAGGAAAGGGTTTTATGAATCCTGCCCAGTAGGACAAAGGATAATTTTGGGGCTCGGCGAGGGCAGAGTGCCTCAGGCCAAGGAAGAGGGCTTTATGAATCCTACCCAGTGGGATGAAGCTTATTTTCGAGCTTGGCGAGGGCGGAGCACCTCAGGCCAAGGAAAAGACTTTGTGGACCCAGCCCGATGGGATAGAAGGTAATTTTCAAGTTCGGCTAGGGCAGAGCGCCTCCGACCAAGGGAAAGCTTTTGTGGGCTCGGCCCGACGGGGCCGATGGGAAAATTTTGAGCTCGACAAGGGCAGAGTGCCTTATGCCAAGGAAAGGGAGATTTTATTGGGCCGACATTGGGCAAGGAATCCAAACCGACAGTGATAGGAGAGTCCCATGGGATGAATATGGCATTGTTGTGGCTGAATGCCGAAAGGCCATGAGAGTGCATTGGCTGGGAGCATAGGTCCCAGATCAAGGGTGGAGGATTAGTCTTGATGGGACGAGTGGGGAGTATCCCCATGTGATAGGAGGGCGGCAAGGCACCATGAATTATGGTGGGACCAGGGGTGCTGAGATAGGCCACTAGAAGCCGAAAGGCGCTTATTTGTTGGCTTGATGAGGATAAAGGAGTCGAGAGTGCAGACAACTCGGGAGGACTTGTTCTTTTCATTCCCAACAGGGTTTGGACCCGTATTTGAAACGGGAGGCCTAGTGGCCAATGAAGGTCCTTTAGCATCGGTGGGACTGTTGATTAACATGATCCCCTGGGAGTATTCAGTGACAGCTATACATCAGATCAATAGCTTTTTTCTTTCGTCATTGATTTCTTTAGGAGATGCTCCAAATAGCTTCGGTTCGGGCCTCCAGCGCTTACGCCAAGTGTCCTCCTCTTGACGCTTATCCTTAGAAGCTGCAGTTGCAGGGTCCTCCCACCTCCACAGAAGATGTAATCATTTCATTATTCCTTGGACATTCACCATGCAATGCTACTAAGGAGTCTTCTGCCTATGGGGAGGATGGGGAGGCCTTGCTGACCATATAAGTTCCTTTCCCCCCTTTTTACATTCATGCTTCTTTTTTTTTTTAACAGATAGCTCAGATGATGCTGATAGTGCAGTACATTGTAAGGTCACTACCCTTCATCCATTTATATATATATATATATATATATATATATATATATATATATATATTATATATTTATATATATTTATATATTAACAGACCAAGGTGGGTGCATAGGAGAGCGCTCACCCCCTCAGAGAGGGGATAAGTGGTTCGCTCCACCACGCCAACCCCACAATGGTAGTTTCTTATTTGGCACGGACCAAGACAGGGGGGAGAGTTATATCTCCCTTGACAGATGCAGCCATCAAGGCCTCCTTCAAAAGAATTTTTTTTACTTCTTTTTTTTTTATGCCTGCCCCCAGAACAAGACCTTTCCTTTCTTTTTTTTTTCTCTTTTTTTTTTGCTTCATTTGCCATTCTTCTTTTGTTTGGCAAGCATCCGCATTCAAGCTATGCGGGCCTGCTAGACATCGGCTTCAGCCAGATTTGCGAGGACCAGTTGAGGCGACAGCGCCGCGCGGGGCTGCTCTTTTAAGGACAGGTATTTGATGAGGGCACGGTGGGTCCACCTTATACTCGCCCATCTGTAGATCGCCTTTCTTGATCAGGCCTTCAATAATATCCTTGAACACATAGCAATCCTCAATGGGATGCCCCAACATTTGGTGATAAGGACAGAATCGTGGATCGTCTTTTCTTTCGGCATCGCCTGGCTTCTTCGCCTCTGGAAGCACTATTTTGCCATATTCACGGGCCCACTCAAAAAGTGCCATAGTCTTGTCCTTTGGAAAGGAATACAGTTTCATCGTTTTGCCCCTTAATGAGGGTCCTTGTTTCGTCGGATCGACGAAAGATGCCTCTTTCATTTTCTTCTTCTGTTGCTCGAAGGCTTCAAAATTTGAGGCGCAAACTTCTTCTTGTGCCGGAGGTTTGTTGATTGGTTTATTCTTTTGGCTCGAGGCCGTAGAGGACGAGCAAAGCCTTGCCAGAACTGCTTCAGCATTGGCTGCAATGTCGCCCAGTTGTTCAAAGGTCGTGACTTCAATGTCAATGACCCATCGTAGAATTTCTATTCTTAAATTTTCTTTGCAGATTTGAACAGAGTCCCCGTAGCTCGGTGTATGTCTGCATCTTTCACGGAGATTCCTCCACCTTCTTATGTAGTCCATGACAGACTCATTATCTTTTTGTTTGGCTACTTGTAATTCGGCCTCAGTGACTTCCCCTTCGGTCGCCTTCATGTTCATTGTTTGTTTTGCCTTCAGCTCGTCTGACTGCATGCGCGATCTCATTGGCACCATCTTCGGAGATGCTTTAGTTGCCCCCTGACGTGCCCGGGAGACTGTGTGCTTGAGTGGTTGAGGGAGGATACCCCCTGTATGATCATGTGTTATTCGGGGTATGACTGGTCGCGCTGAAGCTTTAGGTGAGCTAGCACTACCTCGTGTCGCCTCATGTAGATGTCCTGCCAGTTGCGGCATAGGTGGACTTAGATTCATTTCATTCAGCTGCCTTTGCAGCATTTCAATTTCATGCTGCTTCTGATGCAGCAGTGCCATCACAGCGGGGCCTTGCCAAGAGGGGCCGGAAGTGCTATCTTGTACCTCTAGTTTGACTAGGGTGAGTGGCATCCTGTCATTGTTGCTGGACGCTCCCAGTTTCTTCGAGATAAACTCCTTGGGTTTCATGCCTTCGAGCCTGGGAGGAACATGGTATTGTGTTCCCTTGTTGGCTGGTGGGTGTCTTGGTATTCTCCCGGGTCCAGCAGCATGGTGAGAGGTAGAAGCTCTAGCCTGATTTGCTCCTTTCGGCATAAAGCAAATTTCTTCATCTTCTTCATCAGCAGCTTGAGCCACACTGGATGATGCTGATAGCATGTTGCAAGAGAGAGCAGCATGTTTTATTTTAGCCATTGTATTCTTCTTTTTCTTCCCCGTTACGGCTGTCATCTGCCCCCGCAGTGGGTGTTTCGGTGCATTGAACACCCTTGCCTTTTCTTTAATTCTTTTTGTTAGCCCGTGAGACCTATTGTGTCCTTGAGGGGCATGCTTCTTGACCCGCATAGGCTGACTCTTGAGCTGCTCATGCTTATCAAGCCCACTTATAATAGCTTGTGGCCGCTCCATGGCTGAGCTAGCTTCTTCATGTTCCCGCGACGGGGTTTGTTTCTTCTCTTTATTGTCAGTTGACCCTTTGATAGCCATTGGAGATGCTATTTGAAGGCAGGCAGAGACTGCAAGAGGCAGAGTGGGCCAGTCCGTGGCTCCACTAACATGGACTCTCGGAGCCGGAAGGGATAATGATCTTGTTCGTTCCTTTCTTGACGATGTTTGCCAATTTCTTTGCTTTTCTTCAGGCACAGTCTTCATTGTTGTGCTGGCTACAAGCCTCTGGCGCTTCTTTGGGCGACCGTTGGCATACATATATCATGTTAGTTGATGCCTCCTGTGTAGGCACTTCATGCGGGCATGGAGGATCAACTCTGTCATCCCCCATTTGTAGCTCTCCTCTTTTTATTAAGCCTTGGGCAATGTCTTTAAATATTTGGCAATCCTCAATAGGATGCCACAAGATTTGATGGTATGGGCAGAAATGAGGATCATCTCTTCTTTTGACGTCATCAGGCCTCTTTGGCTTCGGAAGGATGACTTTGCTATATTTGACAGCCCACTCGAACAATGCTTGGGTCTTGTCACGGGGGAAGGCATAGAGCTTCTTTGCTTTGTTCTGCGGAGGAGGCCTCTCTCGACGTCTTGCAGGTTCATTGAGAGGAGGATTGTGCATCCATTTATGCCTTTTCGCCGTGAGGCTGACAGCATGAACCGCTTTCAGTATCGGCCGTTTATTAACCTGCTTGGCTTCATGACTTGAGTCAACAGAAATGGAGGGATATCTTGTGAAGAAATCTTCAACCTCTGTGGCAATATCACTTAATCGGTCAAAAGACCGGATTTCTATTCCAATCATCTTTTCCAGAATCTCTTTCTTTATTTTTTGTTTACATATTTGTATTGCGTCTTCTGGATGCGGAGGACGCCGACACCTCATGCGGAGATCCTCCCATCTCTTGATATATTCTGTATTTGTTTCATCATCTTTTTGCTTGGCTGCCAACAGCTCAGCCACGGTCACCTCCACCTCGATGACGTGGAATCTTTCACTGAATTTCTGTTGCATGTCTGGCCAGTCGTGGATGGACCTGACCGGCAGGTCAGAGTACCATTCAAAGGCGGGTCCTGTCAATGAAGATCCAAAGAACTTCAGCAGGTACGACTCGTCTGCCGCCAAGTCGCCCATGACGGCTATATATTGTGCAACATGCTCTTTCGGGGAGCCTTGCCCGTTGTATTTGTCAAATTTTGGGAGTTTATTGACGCCGGGTGGCAGTCTTTTTGATGGGGACATCCCTTGCCCCTCCACATTTTCTGAAGCTCGGATTGATCGTCGGTGTACGCCATTATGTTCCTCACTCGAGTCATGTAATTTTTTTATTTTTATTTGAGTCTTAAACATGTAATTTTCCCTTTATTGAGTCATGTACCTAGGTTAGAAAGTCATTTTCCTAAGTCTTGAAGTCATTATGTTGGTTTGATAGGTTAATGGGCCCAATTCATTGGGCTAGGCCCAGGGGCGCCCCTCCCTTGGACTGTTTGGTCATTAGTTAGTTTGTCAGGGTCAGTTTGGTCTTAGGAAAAGTGTGGGGTCTATAAATAGCCCCACCCCTCTCTCATTTGTAACAATTATGCTTGAATATTGAATCCAGAAAATTTTCACACCTTCTAGTTTCCTCTCAATATCTCCCTCTCTCTCTCTCTTACTATCACTCTCTCTAAGTGGGTTGTGCCCCCTCTCTCTCTCCTCCCCACCCCAATTTCGAAATTCATTCTCTCTCCTCCCCATTCACCCCTCATTAAGGCCCCTTCCCCATGCACTCATTCAATTCCCCCTCCAACCCCTAGGTGGAAACCCCTTCTCCTAGGCACCTTTCCACTCTCCCAAGCAACCCTCCCTCTCCCCAAGACTGAAAGAGCCCTTCCCTAGGCCAAATTTCGAATTTCCCTCTCCCTTGGGCTGTGCCCTTTCATCTCCCCACCTCCCTAACCACCCAAGGTCGCACCCCCCCTTCCCCATCCACCAAATAACCCCTTGTTCATGCCCTTCCCCACACCCTCTCCTCCACATATTCTGTCCATGTTGCAGGTTTCAGAAAAGTAGTGATTTGCAGTAGTAGCCACGACTTCCCCTGAAGGCTCCCGGTGGCATATCTTATATTGCTGGAATCGTCTCCAAGTCTTCTTTCCAACGGTGGTACTCCTGGCTGCATCCGAGTTCAGAGCTGTCCGGAGGAACGTCATCTTCAACGACTGCGCAATCTGTCCCAGACTGAAGGCCAGAGCGATCTTGGACGCCGTTCAGCGGCCAACCTTGGAGGAATTCGATCACGCTTCCTTCTACAAAATTCTTCTTCATCTAGTCCTCCATCAGTAGTAGAAGGAACGACGCCAATCGCCTGCCCGAGCTATTTTTTCTGAATTTCTTCGTCGGAGTGTGCAGTCTGCCCCCTGCAGGTCCAGGTTCGACCTGTCTTCACTTCTCCGGCCACCATTCTCCTCTCCGACCTCGGATTGTGTCCCCGTCAATTTCTACTCGAATCTACTCCGACCACAATCACGTCACCCCCAGTTTCGTTAGATTTGGAGTTCGGGAGTGACCGCAGTGCCTTCTGCAATCCACTGTATCAGTTTTGAATCAGTTAGAGGCAGAGTGTTTCTGTCCTGCTCCAGTCGCCGGTCCGATCAGCCCCGAGTTCCAGAGCTTCCCAAAAAATTCAAGCATATCCTCGGCCAGCTGGGGAACTTTTGGCACCGGTTTCATCAAATTTGGAGCTCGGTTGAGTCCGTGGCAGCATCTTCATCGACAACCTGTTCAGCAAAACTGAAGAGTGGCAGAACCGGCGAAGCTTGGAGAGTCGGCATTCTCTTCATAATTTCCCCACCCCGCTTGGCCGGCTGAAGGCCCCTCTCTGCATGGAGGTAATCTTGGTTGTAATAAGTCTAACCCCCACCCCAAGAGGCCCCCTCCTGCGAGAGGTGTAGTTCATGTAATAATATTTTCACAGATTTGAAGCGACACCGACGCGGCTTGCGGGCGCAAACCCTTGCCTCCCCGCTCGCCCCCGTCTTCGGCCGGAGTTGGCGTCTTCATGCCGGCTAGGTGAGCCTCGGTCCCCCTTTCCTTGCTGGTCAATATCACTTGCTTAGCTTAGTATTCTTGCTTTGCTGCGTCGGACGGAGAGCGAGGGCCCGGCCCAAATTGCCGAACACGTGAGTGTCCATCGCGGGCAAGTTGTGAGCGAGCCATTTCAACCCACACCCATGGTGTGACGGCCGCCCGTGAGTGGGCATCCCTGGCCCAATTGGGGTTCTCCCCAAGCTTGCCAAGCACCGGAGCATCATTGTCCCACCCCGGACCCTCTCCATTATCGTTTAGTTGCCCACGGGCACAAGTGTGCACCAAGCGAGTGAGCCGCTCGAGTGGTATCATCGCCAATTTGCTTGCTTGCAACCTTAGGTCCAAGGGTCATATTGTCTTGTGGTCATCACCCCAAGGTGGTGTCACATCACTTTTGGCAGCATGATGGGCTGGATATGGCACTTCATATATGTCGAAGGGGGCGTAATCATCACCACCCCTCTTTGCCAGCCTTGCTTCAATCATCTGCTCTACCATCAACTTATTCACCACAGCTGGCTCTTCTAGCTGAGGGCAGAAGTGGGTGGGCTGCATCAATAATGCGGTCGAAGTCATGGCATTGGATGGCAAAGGCTCCAACAGGGGAGCCTGCCGTTGCATTTGAAGGGGCATTGGCCGTGCTGGCTGGAGCCGCTGGGAATAATGCTGAGGAGTAGCCCAATTCTGAGTTGCAGTTTGTAGAATGGCATGTGAAGGAGCACCCCCGGGGTTGAAACCTTCATGTGATGGCTCGGCTCGTGCCCCCGGTTCCTCGGGCACCATAGCGTGCCCAATCTTTTCATTCAATTTTCTCTTCAGCAGTTCTACCTCCTGCTGGTACCTTTGTAGCGTCATCAGCACGATAGGGTCCATAGCTGTTTTGCTACTGATGCCCTCGAGTGCTTCACCAAAGGTGCATCCAGACAGGGGTACCCCTTCTTCTTCAGATGCCATTGTCTTGGTATTGAGAGTAGTGTTATTTTCATTAGCAACCCACTTGTCCTTAGAGACTTGCAGTAACTCAGCCTCAATTTTGCCCCGCCCTGTCACCGGGTCTTCTCTTTCGGCAACCTCGGCCAGCCGTTCTGGTTCATTTAGCAGGGCGCCATGCCCGCTCATCACCCCTGTCATATTACAGGTGAGGATTTGCATTCTTCTACTGTATTTTCTGACTCCCCTTTGGGCCTGACTAGGGAGAGTTGGCCCTTCATTTGTTGAAATTCTTTTCATCTTTTCATTTTGTGAAGGCCTTTTAAAGCTTCCAGCCCCACCTTGCTTCTCTTTTTCATTCGCCACCATGGGTGGCATTTTATCTTTTTCTTCTTCTTCGGCCCTGACGACATGAAGCAATCTTTGCTGGCCCAGGGAGGAATTCTTGAAGTTACAGAAATATTCCCGGACCCTCTTTGTCATGTCTTCCTGACGACACTCTGGAGAAATGGCAGGAGACAACCCTTGGACTCGGACAGACGGCATATGTGAAAGCTGTATCAGCTTGGCAGCTTGATTGAAGCTTCTTGAATATTTGGAAATATCAGCCTGCCTTGCACAGGCCCTGGCGGCGGGTGGAGGAGTTGCAATCATGACTTCCTCCGCATGCATATTCTCTTTTCCCCCTCTATTAGGAACATCCGCAGAATCTTTGAAGCCTTGTGAGGCTGGTGCAGGGCCTCGGATCCTCTTGGGAATCCAAATTTGCTTAAACTTTGGTAAGTTCGGGATTGGCCTCCCTTGCTTGTTGTCTTTAAAATTCATCCTTCGGCTTGCCAGCACTTGGAAGGGGTTGTGAGTGGGCACAGTCGGGATGATCCGATCCGGCAGAACTTCGGCACCGCGACCTTTGAAGTAGACTCGGATGCCCCCGATTAACGAGGACTTCCCAGATGCTAAAAGTTGACTCTGAGGAGTAGCAACAATTCTTCCTCTGGAGCACTTCTTGTTGCCCCCAGCAGGCTTCTTCTCATGTGCCACAGTTAGGCAAACAGTATGGTGGACGTGGCAGCTCACGATCACCGGAGTTTTCAGTAGAGTTTCATTAATTTGGCCCTCACTTCGGCGGGCCGCAGCTTTGTTGTTCTTTAGCTCCGCAGGTCCAGAACTCTCCACGTCTAGGACATCCTCGAATGCAACTTCCAAGAAGTTGGGGAAGCCAACGACCGGGGGAAAGTTTCCGAAGGTAGTAGGTACGGCAAGGTAGCCGTATGCTGCATGGTCGGCCATGATTTGGGGACCGAAAACAACTCCAGACAGTCCGCTCGCCATCACTTCAACCTGAAAAGAGGAGAAACAAGACGAATGAATAATTAGCATTTGAGGTAGTTGGGTGGGCGTCCCATGGTTCCTCTATTTTGGCGAAGAGATGGTGGGAGGTTGAGTCCCACCGGGCGTGCCAGCTTGTGGGAGATGAGATTTTTTATTAAGAATATATTTTTTATTATGGGTTTATTTGGTTTATTTATTAGAGATTTATTTACGTGGGACGTGTCAGTCACTGAGTGACAAGTTTATTATGCGCACCGTCTGACTAACCAGACGATTATGGGTGATCGTGTCAGGACCCAAAACCTGCCGTACCATAAACGCTACGGCGTTAATTACATCTCTCCAGAAGAGAGAAAACCCTTGATTAATCGCCAAAATAGAGAGGCCATGGGGCCCGTAGAATATGTAAAATATGTGATTGCATGCAAGCACACAATGTGGTAGTATTTATTTATTAGGTCGTCTCCCGGTACAGGGCGGAGAACTCAGGTTTGAGGGCCACCATCACGCATAGTGAAGGCCTCCGGTCAGGCATAACCCGCCCTTCTGCCAATCACCGTTTGATACACCGAAGAGTCAGCTCATGCCAGCATGCACCAAGGTGATATATATATACATGAACATATATAATGCATACAATAAGGGTATGATAGAAAATAGGTTTAAATTAATCAATCTCTTTTTACCCGACCCATGGTCAATTAGGTTGACCAATCCCTGCCATAGAAGATAAGGGTTGCCCCGGGAATGAATGTGGGGTTAAGACGGCGCAAAAGGAAACAATTGGCTCAAATCCGGCGCGGTCAAGCGTAGGTATAGGCTAAAATGGCGCGGGGTAGCGTAGGTAAAAATGCTAAACCGGCGCGGTATGGAGGATGGGTTAAACCGGCGTGGATGGCTTGGGGCGCGCCGGAATAGGGCGCGCTGGAATAGGACCATTTAAAAATCTGAAATTTTGAGTCTAAAGCTAATACGGCGCGTGAGGGTAGCGCGCCGTATTAGGGCGCGCCGTATTAGGGGCGCGCCGGATTAGGCCATTTTCTTGTTATTTTCAACCCGTTTGAGTTCCAGATTTGTTTATTAGCCTCTTTGATGTTAATTGAGTTAATTAATTATTGAACTGGAGTCTTGGATACCCCAGAAGCAGAGTCAAAAGCTCGTGCGAGGTTCATACTCAAGCACGGAGGTTCATTGTTTGAAAGCACATGTTTTATTAAGTCCAAATCACCAGGGTAACTTAGTGTTCAAAGCCTGGCGAAAATTGGACAGCATCTCCCCCATCCCTGAAGGATTGCAGGGGAGAAGCGGGGTCATACTCACGTGCGGAGTAAGCCCCTAACAAGCCGGACAGCACAACGGCGGCCAGTGGATCCCAATCGGATAGGAAACCCCGAGGACTAGCCTGCGAGGGGCACCATTCTTCCGTGGGTTAAAGCTCGATCGGATGGGACGACCAATGAGGGACGAAACCCCGAGGGCGAAGCCTACGAGGGGCACACAGCCCATGGTCAAAGCACGATCAAAAGGGACGACCAATAGGGAAGGAAACCCCGAGGGCTAGCCTACGAGGGGCACACAACCCATGGTCACCACTAGTTCCCTTAGGGATAGTGGATTTAATGTTGGGCTGAAGCCCTGTTTATATTCACCGGACGGCTCATGAGGATACATACCATTACAGGACATGACCCTATGATCCAATGGTGGCTAGAAACAATGATGGGGAAATGTCCCCCCTCCCCAGTCAGTAAGTTACTCGAGGGAAAACAGTCAAGGATGATGCATACGCAGAGTGCATTCGGTCGATAAACCGGCGATGAATAACTAGATATACATATGTATATGAGTTAGTTGATTAGTAGAGGGGTTCAGCAAGTTAGCACGAGGCTGAGATATTGGATGAAGCAAATGGTCGAACAGCGAAGGGGCCTCTGTGGCATGGACGACTACAGGAAGGAGAAAGCCCTCCGCACTCGTAGACTTTAGAAGTATCCTCTTTCCCCTAACCCGCAGCCATAAGTAGGGAAACGTCAAGGAGCCGTCCCTGGGGCTGAAGGGACGCATGCTTGCATACACGCCTCCAACACGGAGAAACACATATGGACGCACCGGGTACGAGATGCAGTATAGATCAGAAAATGAACCCCGGGGAGGGGGATTTATTGTAGCCCTTTTGGGATATCCCGGGGCACATTCAACACCGGCGAAGAGAAGAACTGCACGATGGCTATATACGATGGAAGATTGAATGCATTCAAAGAAAGAAATGCAAAGGGGCGCATACACATATCGGAATTTCATTCATGCTCAAAGTTAATCACACAACTCAAATAAAACTCAACAGGGGCACGAGATTACACGTTACGATATGGCTTGGCGTTGTCGCACAGACCCGATCAAATCCTCAAATCAAATATAGAAGAGGGATAAGGGGAGCAGAAATCAGGAAGAGACGAGCTCACATCATTGCCCACTCGTTACAGAGCTATAGAGTAGCGGATTTACAAAACGAGAGATAGAAGAGAAGGGCGGAAGGGACCCTTCGTCACCCAACTCTAGCTCACTACTAGAAAATAGATTATCATAGTAGGGGGGGCTTCTCTCCCCGGCTTCGGGCTTCTCCAGACAGACAGGTGGAACGAGGTGGCTCTCCCTGGGCTTTCCCTCAGAATCCCCTTTTTTCTTCCCCAAGCTCTCTCGCTCTCGGACGATTGACCGCTCGGCCTCTATTCTTCTTCCCCCTTTGAATTGGTCGAAACTTAGTGCTTTATAGAAGAAGTCTCTCCCGGCGTGGAGAATGCGCGCCGGAGAAGGCTCCCTTTTTATCATTTTGGCGCGCCGGTTGATAGGGTGCCGGGAAGAGGGCTTCAGCAAGGTGTTTTTGCGCGCCGGTTCAAGGGGTGCCGGAGAAGAGGGCGCGTCGGATAAGGGGGCGCGCCGGATTAATCTTCTTTTATCGCGTTTGTTTGACACGGGTCAGACTGTGGGCCCTGGACTGGCTCCAGGAGTTGACTTGGTCCTTCATCTTATCATGGCTTCACAGAATTGCAACGGGAAGTTTTGGTAAAGCCTTCGGGCCATTGAATGGCCAATTCCGGGACCTTTTGTGCCTTTGGTTCGGACACTCGGGTTTTCCGCTCGCATGGCCTTCGGCACCGTAATTTGTGCTACCGGGCCGGCTTCACTTGTATTTGTAGCTTTTTGGTTGCTTCTTCGGGGATGGTCCCGAATACTCTTCCGAGCTCTCGAGTCTTGCTTTAGCGGCTATCCGTTGGAGCCAAGCATCTTTTCTTTTCTTCTTTCCTTTGGTCTCATCTTTTGTTCGGCTTCCGCCATTCTTTCTCTTCCTTTCTTTCTTTTCTTCTCTGTCGACACAGGAGCACCCGATCAGAACTCACGACCTGCAGAAGCAGAAGTCAGGAAGTATTAGGAATAATTTCAGTGTCAACAGATAGTAGGATGCTTCTTGTACTTGATGCCAAGAAAAGAGAATCTTGGAAGATCCGGCTTTCGAAAGGATATAATCCTATTTCGGCAATTGATATAAGCATCATGATCTAGAAGCCAATCTACCCCTAAAATAACATCATAACCTTTCATGTCAAGGCATACTAAATTTGCGGGGAGATTATGACCCTCTATTATCACTTCACTATCAGGATAATAGTCGGTAAGCTTTGTTCCAGAACCTAAGGGTGTGGAAATAGCAAGATCTGAAGGTAAGGGAACTGATGCGATTGGTAATGTTTTAGCAAAAGTAGTGGAGATAAAAGAATGAGAGGCACCAGTATCAAATAGCACGAATGCAGGACGAGAACAAATTTGAAGAGTACCTTCCATAAGCCCATCATCCTTGGGCGCTTCCTCTTCTTCCAGAACAGCATTGAGGCGAGCCTGCCTCCTGCGTCCATTACCAGATGACTGGTCTTTCATAAGGGGGCATTCTGGCATGTGATGCTCCCTGCTTCTAGAACGTAAACAAGCGCCAAGGCGCTTCCAACACTCCTCAGTCGAATGGCCGAATTTTTCACAAAATGTGCAAGCCATGGCGACCTGCTCCTTCTCCTCCTTAACTATCTTTTGCTTATGGGAACTTCCACCATTCCCATTCCTGGATCTCTTCTTACTATCACGGCTCTTGTAAGGCTCCGTGATGCTGAATTTCTCTTTCTTATAACGCCGATCAGAACATCGGCTTGATTCTTCTCCCTTTCCTTTCAATTTTTCGACCTTCTCTAAGGTCCTTTCACGTAGGTATGCCCGCTAACCATCTCCGCATAAGTACGGATATTTTGGATCCCGAGCTGCTGGATGAAACCGGGACGTAACCCGTCCATAAACCGATTCACCTTTAATAAATCGGTACTGATTAGATGTGATGCATACGGTGCTAGTCTTGAGAATTGTAGTTCATATTCGGCAACCGTCATCATTCCTTGCCGAAGGGTGGCAAACTCCATAGCCTTTCATTCCTTTACGTGCTCCAAAAAGTATTTGGCACGAAATAGGGTGAGGAACCCATCCCATGTATGAGGTGCATTGGCTGGAGGTGCCAGAACTGACTTCCACCAGGTGCGACCAGTCTTGAGACGCACCTTCTCCTGATCGGTGCATTGGATGACGTCAAATATTCGATTCATTTCGTCAATCCAGTTCTCTGCCTCATCGGGATTAGAAGAGCCATAGAATCACGGGGGATTTAAACCCCGAAAATTGCGATGTAGGTCACCAGCCCTTGCCCCTACGCCGCCTTGCGCTATGGTTTGCAATGCCTGAGTAAGGCCAGCAAATGTTTGTTGCATGCCATCCCAATCTACACGATGAGCCATAAGGTACCTGAGAGAAATATAACAACTTGTTATTTCTCATGAAATGAAAAATCAATCTTAAAGCTAATTAATTATCTTATCCCGGCTCTACCCAATTCTCACATGGGTATAGAATTTCTTCCTTAGTTCATAGGTAGGGGTCCTTAAACCATAGACTTATCCAATGACATGATTCTTCTTCTTAAGTCCTGAGACTTAGGCTCTGATACCAACTTAACTGTCACGCCCTGAGCCTTTATGACAGCGAAAGACTCACTCGAGAAACGCGAACAGCCGGCATGGTAAGCCTCTTGCAAGCAAGAATGATCAGAGCGCAAGACAATCACATACATAAATACAATTGCACAATATTTACTCAAACTCCAACTTTATTTCATAATAATCAAATTCAATACTCAATTACAATCATTAATTCCACTTATTCCAATATACCAGACTCAAGAAAATAGGAAAATTACACAGACTCAATCTAAACAATTTAGACTTCCTAAGTCTTCACTCTCATCTTGACAATACTTTCATTCGCTCTCGAACCCGCTACTTGTATAACCCGAATCCAAATTCGAATCACTTCCATCTCCTGAAAAGATTGGAAATAGGTAATGAGCACACTTGCCCAGTAGGTATCTTCGCGTCAACATGAAGGCACTATTAAAGTAATTAACAATTTAGCTCTAAAGAATAAGGTAGAATCATGCGAATGCGATCAATCACGCGTTTAAACCAAGTAACAAGACGATCATGTAAGATAGAATGAGAGCAAGCATGAACTAGCAAGAATGAAACAAGAACATGATATGGCCTTTCATGAACGAGAATGTACTAGCAAGCCACATAATCATCACTCTAGTATCTTTTGCTTATGAGCAAGTACCTCGTGAATTTCTGTGGAATATCAAGAAAGTCAAGTATCAATCATGTTGTATTGTGTTGTGGATTTTCACTTATTTATAAAGAAAGTACTCCCAGCGCAATGCGACGCCAGTAGCATCATACCCCATGGTTTATAATAGTATGTTTCCGACAATCAACCGAGGGAACTAGCATAGAGCCCTTGAACACAATCAGTGCTCGATCGCATCTTCAAGTATAAATCAAGTTTTATCCACGCATGTAACAATAAAGTATGGCTAAGAATGTACAATTCCAACAAGCTCTTGATAACGATAATTCAATAAATGATTCCTTCAATAAGAATCATGAGAAATCAAGAATGACTTAAGCAAGGTTATGCTTATGGAAATAAATCGACAGCATAACGATACATTCCTTATCTTTCATTCATTATATTAGGTTTCTTGATCAATATGATAAGTTCTAGATCATCAAGAGTCTATTTAGAACCTTGAAATATCAACCCTTGGTCAATCCTTCGGTTAAAATACTCAAGTAGTGTGACGGTCGTATACTGGGCCGTTACATGATGTGACGCTCCAGTATTGGGCCGTTACATTAGTCTGAATCCAGAACTAAGAAATCGGACTCAGTTGAATGTGACGGTCGTACATTGGGCCGTTACATGCTCCTGACGGTCCAGTGTAGAGCCGTTACATTACCGATAACCAAAAACATCGATAGTGTAATCTAATCAATGGGCTTTAATGGTACAACCAACTCGGCGTCCTAGTGGGAATCTCAGGCTCGCGGAGAATTACGGAGGCCTTAAAATAAGATTTCCTAGTCCATTGGAAGGAATATCCAATAGAGAGGTCCTCATGTCCAAGAATAGTGTTCCTATAGTGCAAAGTGAACTAAATGGACAACATACCGGAATATGTGCCATGTACTTAAAGAAATGACTCTATAGATGGAAAAGAATGTGTAATAATGTGAAACCATGAGAAAACTCCGTCAATACAACATTGGAAAATCATGATTTAAAATACAAAACTATAGAGTTTTAACCAATGAAATTAGCATAACTTAAAATAACCTAAGATACATTAATCATGCAATTTGATTATGAATCAGTAACTAAACTTGAAGTCATGATAACAGGTCCATCTTAGCTATCTAAGCTTATTTATAAGTAATCTTAACTGGTTATCATTCTACCTCGGGCTGACAGAACATTGTGCCTAACGGTCTAGGATAGGCGCGTTACAGTATTATGACGGTTTATCGAGGGGCCGTTACAGTGGTGTAACGCTCCTGCTAGGGTCCGTCAGAGATAATAGAATAAATAAAAACACAACAGAATGTGACGGTCTATCGTAAGGCCGTTACATGCATGTGACGGTCTCACGTTAGTGCGTCAGAGAACCTGCTGGCAGTAAACTAAAGTGAAGGTTTATGAAAACATAACATGCCTGGAAATCAACATATTACCACTATCCTAGTCATGATAACGATGCATAGGCCAACTATATGCATGGGTTTAGTGCATAGACAAGATAATACCTTTTAATTTCCATTTAGGGCTAAGAGATGCATGAATGTATAAAACTATGAAATCATGAAATTCTTAGTCTATGATGCATGAAATCAAGCACAATCAGAGGGCTTTTATCCCTAATAAGTTGTTTTTGACAATCATGAGATAACCTACCTCTTTTAAGACCTTCAAACTTCGAATTTAATGCTAGGTGCTACCCTTAGACCCTTGTACTTCTTGTGATAAATCAGCAACTTCAATCTGCTCTATTTCCTCAGCCTCTTGACCTAAGGATGTGAAATTTTGAGAGTAAGAAGTTGAAACTATTGGGAATAAAAAGTTCTAAAGGATTGAACTCTAATTATCTCGTTTAGATGTCCTAATGTCCCGATCTTCAGAGGACTTTCGTTCAGATTCCTGGGTTGCTAAGGTTGAATCAGCAAATTTGGAAGCTTCTATCTCCTTGGTTGCTTGATCTCCTAGCATGAAATTTGGAGAACCATTAGTCTAAAGTATACCAAACAAAAGCTTTTAAAGAACTTACCCGAAATTATGACTCATTACCTTGATTCTTCACGAGCCGAAAGTAAGGGTCGCTCAGTTCAGAATTAGGTCCTATTTATAGGGTTTTGGCTAGGGTTTAAAGATTAGATCGATTCTAGAGTCCTTAATTTACCAGAACCTAATCCCTAAGAGTCCTTAGTAATGTTATAAGCTCTCCCAAGTCGATCTCTTGTAGATAGGATTTCAAAATTCCAATCTTTTTGCAATTTCCTCACCTTGCGGAATCTGTAGTATGTAACGGTCGTGTCTAAGTGCGTTACATGGCTGTGGCGGTCGCCCGATAGACCGTTATATTCAACGTATATAGAGTTTCAATTTAATAAAACTCTTTTATTCGTTTATCCACATAATTATCTTATATAAATGGTATTTATCCTTAAAATACGTGAATAAGCTAATTACCCTTCTAGAATATGGGCCAAACTTGATGGGCTTGGTCCATTAACCTTTTGGACAATTATTAAATAGGCTAGGTTAACTAATTAGCCTTTTTGAGCCTTATATTGACTTATTAATTCAATAACCCCTTCATTAATTTATTTAAGCCTTTATAATTTCCAGAAAATTATTTTAAAATTCAAAAATTATAGATATTAATTCTGGGGCACTACACCCCTGCCTCTTCGTCCAGCTCTGCTAGTTTCTTTTTCCCTCTCGTAGCCTCTTTTTCCCTCTTCTACTCTTCTCATCATTTCTTTCACTCTTCAAAGGGTGCCTGCACTCTCTTCCTTCCAAAGAGTTGACAGGTTGGCGGGGAGGATGCCTTCATATGCGTTCCCTCTTCCCCTTTCTCTTCCAAGTTCAACTTGGAAGGTAGCCTTCTCCTTCCTAATCCCTCTGTCACCTTTGTCCCGAGCTGCCCGAGCCAACGGGGTCGACTACCCTTTATCTGAGCCAGTTTCTGCACGAGGCAGAGTCAGTGGCTGGACTCAGGAAGGTCAACCGAGTCAATCGAGCGATGGGCTCATACGGCGGCGCCAGATGGATTTTTTGCTTTTTTGACATGTATTTTCTTGGCTTCGGCCTTCCTGATGTACAAGCGAATTGTTTGAATAAAAGAAAGGAGGCTTTTGTTTTATCTCATGTCGTTTACACAATGCTCAGTATTCAGAAATAGAACTTGCGTAGTGTAGTCGCGTTCCAGGTCCGAGGGATGAGCTCTCCTTCCATCGTGGATAGTCGGTATGCTCCTTTTCCGAGCGTCTCGACCACTCGGTAGGGGCCTTCCCAATTAGGGGATAACTTGCCCGCCGCCTCAAGTGGTCGAGAGGCTTCGGCTTCCCTGAGGACGAAGTCTCCTGGTTGAAAGTGTCTATCTCGGACTTTGGCATTGTAGTATCGAGTGAGGCGGCGTTGATATTCCGTCGCTCGGATGCTGGCAATCTCTCGGAGCTCATCTGTTAGGTCGAGGTTTTTGAGTAATTTTTGATCGTTTGCCTCGGGCGAGAAACAGATGACTCGGAGCGAAGGATTGGCAATTTCCAAAGGGATGACGGCCTCGGCTCCGTACACCAACTGGAAAGGACTTTCACCGGTTGCCGTTCTGGGAGTCGTTCTGTGTGACCAAAGTACGTTCGATAATTCCTCAAGCCAGCTGCCCTTGGCTTTGCCGAGCCTAGTCTTGATGCCTTTTAAGATAGTCTTATTGGCATTTTCGACCAGCCCGTTAGCCTAAGGATGGGCGACCGAGGTGAAGTGATTGCGAACGCCCAGGTCGGCACATCTGTCTCGGAAATAACGAGAATCAAATTGCCGGCCATTATCGCTTACTATCACCCGGGGGATGCCGTAACGACAGATGATCGACTTCCAGATGAAATTCCAGACGACAGTCTCGGTGATCCTTGCTGTGGCTTCGGCCTCGATTCACTTAGTTAAGTAATCAATGGCGACGATAATGAACTTCTTCTGGGCCTGGGTCGTGAGGAATGGCCCGAGGATGTCGATTCCCCAGCGAGCGAAAGGATAAGGCTCGGCTAGGGTGATGAGCTCGATTGCCCGCTGATGGACCAAGTGGTCAAATCGCTGACATCGGTCACAGTGTTGTGTGTAGGTCGAGCAGTCACGCTGCAGAGTGGGCCACCAATAACCTTGCTGTAGCAAGATCCTGGCAAGCGACCTACCTCCTAAATGCGCTCCGTACAGACCTTCGTGAACTTCTTCGATCGCTCGATTGGCTTCATCAGTGATGAGGCACTTCAGGAGAGGACCGGAGAAGGATCTCCGGTAGAGAGCGCCATCCAGAGTGACGAATCACCGAGCTTGGTACTTCAAGCTTCGGGCTTCCCGAGGGTCGAAGGGCTCTTGAGAATCTTGGAGCCACGATAGGTACGGGGTACGCCAGTCGCTTGGGGGGGCCGAGTCAATAGCCAGGAGCTCCGAGTCGATGCTCGGTCGCTCTAGCTCTTCGAGAAGGACCGATTGAGTACCCTTGGGGTCAAGAGAGGAGGCCAGCCGAGAGAGGGCATCCGCTCAGGAGTTTTCCTCTCAAGCTATTCGGACTACCTCAAATCTCTTTGTAATATCTCGGACCGTTCGAATCCTTCTCCGTGGGTCTTGGATCTGGTTTATCGGAGCGTCCAACTCTGTTATGTCTGAAATTTCGTTTCGGGCATCTTTCGTGTTCGCATCGGCGTGATCCGGAGTTGTTTCGGAGGCCCGAAAGTATTCCGCAGCTTTTTCGCGCGTGTTTTTCGATTACCGGTGTGTGTTTCGGTAATTCCTTCGGAACATCGCTGCGGGTGAACCGGGTCGTTCACCTGGGCACGGGTGGTACCGTTGTGATCGGTGCGTTCCGAGGATCCCAGAAATGTAATTTTCTATTTTTTGGTATTTTTTAGAATTTCGAATTTTCTATAAATACTCTCATCTCTCTCTCTCTCCCCACCCTCTTCTTCTTCTTCTTCTTCTTCTTCTTCTTCTTCTTCTTCTTCTTCTTCTTCCTTCTCTTCTCCCCACCGTGACCACCGCCCCTCCCTCTCTCTTTCTCTCTCGTTCGACCATGGTGACGTCCCCTTCCGGCTGCAGATGGTGCGGGGCGACGGCGTGACGGCGTGGGCGACGGCGAGGTGATCGTGGCGGCGTAAAGCTTGTGGGAAACCGTGAAGGGACGAGGGTTTTCAAAGCGTTCTTCGTGATCTCGGTAACGATTCGGCGGAGCATTCGCTCCATTGAGGTAGGGTGACGTTCCCTAGCTCCCCGCCGTTCATTTCCATGATTTATAGGCCGAGGGGAGGCCGAGAGGGGCTTGATTAAGCGGGTTTGGGGTTTTCCATGATTTGGGGAGAGCTCGCCCGATCTATGGATTTAGCCCACGATTTCACGTTTTGGTGGCCTAGTATCATGCTAGGGGTCCCCAGGGGTCTTCCCCTTTGATTTCCCCCTCTCCGGTGGAGGCATGGGGGCGTGGTTGGGTTTTTGGGCTTTCCCCGCCGTTTCACCGTCGGGCGGGTGTGGCGGTCCTTCCAGTGACCGTCACACCGTGTGACGCGCCTGGGCGGGTGCGTCACAGCCCTTGTTTAGCCAACTGGGGTCTGGGAGTGTGACGGTCCCATGATAGACCATCACAGGCGTGTGACGCGCCTGGGGAGGGCCGTCAGAGCGTCCCGACCGTTGGCATCCGACCGTTGGTTTGACCGTTGGGGGTCAAGGCGTGTGACGGACCAGGGCTGGCGCGTCACAGCCTTGTGACGGCCCAGCGTGGGTGCGTCAGGGTTATTCGACCCCCAGGCAATGTGACGCTCCAGGGCTGGACCGTTACATGCGTGTGACGCTCCAGGTGTGGACCGTCACATGCTGTGACACACCGAGTGGCATGCGTCACAGCTTGCCTTTGATTTTCCCTGTGACGCACCTGCATAGGCGCGTCACAGTCTGTAACGCACCAGCGCAGGTGCGTTACACTCTGTTTTACACTAGGAGTGTGACAGCCTGCGTTGGATCGTCAGGGTCCTATGACGGTCCAGCCTAAGACCGTCAGGCGTCTGTGACGGTCCCGCCTAGACCGTCAGAGTCCTGTGACGCGTCTAGGGTAGACCATCAGGCACTGGGTTGCCCCGGGTGGTTTGCAATCCCGTGTCTGTTCTGACCGTGGTCGCCGTGCGACGGTGCCGGTACGTGGGGTGGTCCCCGTACGTCGTCGGATGCGGACGTGGTTTTCCGTTGACTTGAGAGTCTACTCCTTCAGTGACCCTCCACTAGTCATAGCCCACCCGTACGCGGTGCTGGTCTCACCAGGGAGTGGTGTACGGGCAGACCCTTAGAGACGGTTTTTAGACTGGTTTCCGTCGGGCCCCACGTCTATAGCCAGAGTCCGGCTAAGGGGAAAATCAGTCAGAGGGCCAGACCAGGGACGCGCGGTCTGTGTGTGCACACGTGGTTGGGGGCAGTTGGACACACGCTGACGAGCGTGACCCCATCTAGTCACTTGTTTGTGGTACTTGTTCGGTGTCCGTGCCTCTGGTAGACGCTCCCACGTCAGGCAGTTCACCTGCGGTGCGGTGTAAGTCGTCAGGGGACGCTACCGGCTGTGCTTCTAGTGGGAGGTACTCCTATCAAGTCGGGAGTGTCAGACTGTCAGTCGTTACGACTTCGACCTTCGGGTTTCTGCCGTGTTGGCTGTTGTGTTCCGGTTGTTTCGTCGTGGCACGTGTGTCAATTTTCGTGCCGTGAGACCGGTGCTTTGGAGATGGCGGGGTTTCCCTTTTTGAGGTACTCGCTTACTGCTAGCGTAGCGGTTTCTCCGTTTGCGAGGTAGGGTTCGAGTGATCCCTACTGAGTCTTGTTCCGAGACTCATTCCCTGCGTGTTTTCACCGTGTTTCAAGCGAGGCGAGGCTTCAGGGGAGTTCGTCTGAGGCTCAGCGCGGTTCAGGTGCCCAGCGTTAGTGCCAGAGGTCAGAGCCGGGGTATGTCCCGTGTAGCTGTACTTTCTTTTCTTGTCTCTATACTAGTTGTGGACTACTGTTGTTATTTTATTGTTATATTGTGGACCATGTAAAACATTAATTCATTTTCTGCTTATTTATATAACTGTTTAATTCTGTAATTATTTGTGATACTTGTGTAGTTTCCACACCATCCTTCTAACCCTTCCGAGTCTTCGGACTCGTGGGTGGCCGTGCGAGTCTCGGGTTATCGGGCCTTCCCGGTAATCGAATTCTCGGGTCGTTACAGCTGGTATCAGAGCGCGGTTGTGGAATTATACGGGAAACATAGGTGATTGTAGTGGTCCACTAGTCCACAGCGATGAAGTACAGTTGACGCTGGCATTGGGCATCGTATGTTCCTCTTAACCTTGCTGTTTCGTGCTTTCTATCTTTGCTCCAGGTGCGGGTATGGCGCCGAGGCGGGCGACTCGCTCTCAGCAGGGGCAGTCGGCTGGAGGTCAGGAGATCTGGCAGGAGGTTCAGCAGGAGTAGGAGGAGCAGAGTAGAGTGCCACCTGCGGCCACCGAGGCAGTGGATACTGCGAGATTTTCGGGGGCCGAGGATTTCTTTCATGGCATGTACCAGCTTATGTCTCAGCAGTTCGGCGGAGAGGCTGGTGAGGGCTCGTCGACCAGGGGTGGGCCAGGTCGAGCAGTGAGGGATTTCATGCAGTTTCATTCACCTTACTACGGCGGTCAGCCAGACCCTGATTTGGCTCGGAGTTGGCTCGACGAGATGGAGCGGGTGTTCAGTTCCGTGCGGAGTACTGTGGAGGATAGAGTGATGTTGGCCTCCAACCAGTTGCAGGGTACGGCTCGGGAGTGGTGGTCTTTCGAGTGGAAGACGTCTTTCCAGCTTCGTCCACTTGAGCAGATTGTGTGGGGTGACTTTGTCAGTGCTTTCGAGCGTACCTACTGTCCAGAGTTTATTGCTACGCAGCGGATGCATCAGTTTTTGGAGCTGGTTTAGGGTGACATGTCCGTGTTGCAGTACAGGGCCCGGTTTGTCGAGCTGGGTCGGTATGCACCTCATATCATGGAGAATGAGAGGGTGAAGACCGCACAGTTTATTCAAGGCTTGAGGCAGAAGCTGAGGCACCATTTGATCGTGAATGCTGCCACCGATTTGGAGACAGCGTCTCGCGTTGCGACTTCTTTGGAGATGGATATGCAGAGGACTCGATGACCGATTAGCCAGGGGCAGTCTTTGTCAGGTCGCAGCTAGCAGTCGGCTACCCAGCAGCAGGGTTCCTTCTAGCATGCGTCGGGTGGTCTAGGAGCGCCGGCACCAGCAGCGTCAGTGACAGGACCCGTGTCTTTCGGCTCGAAGGTCAAGAAGGGTTTCTCTAAGATGAATTCCAAGGGTCAGGGGCAGGCTTCATCGGGCTGTGTACAGCAGCCGGTTCCGTTTCAGCGTCAGGGATCAGTGGGTGGATCGCGAGGACCGTGTCCACAGTGTGGCGAGCATCACCCAGGCAGGCAGTGCACGGCGTCGATTATCTATTTTTGGTGTGACCAGCCAAGGCATATGGCGCGTGACTGTCCTCAGAGGCAGCAGCAGCAGTTTCCCCAGTAGCAGCAGCAGGGACAGTATCCGCCGCTACCCAGGTCAGCTAGTGTAGTAGGCAGGCAGAGAGCTCGGGGCCAGATTACACACATGACCAGGGCAGAGGCAGTGGCGTCGCAGCTCGTGGAAGGTACCGTTCAGATTTTGGGTCGCGCGGCTCGGGTTTTATTTGATTCTGGCGCGTCTCATTCGTTTATTTCGGAGGATTTCGCGCTGAGCATCGAGGAGCCGGTGACCCAGTTGTCCTGCGATTTGGCAGTGGAGTTGCCTTCGGGTGATTTTATGATCACTCTGAATTGCTTCGATGAGGTTCCCGTGTGGGTGGAAGGGCGGAGTTTGCCAGCTAGGCTCTATGCGTTGCTGCTTCAGGACTTTGATGTGATTTTGGGCATGGATTGGCTCGAGACACATCATGCGTTGGTTGATTGTGGCCCGAAGAGAGTTTATTTTCGGCGACTTCGTGGACCCAACTTCTATTTCCAAGGTATCATGTCTTCCTCTTCCCGATTCCTTATTTCGGCGATTCGAGCTCGTCGTTTGCTTGATGCGAGTTGTCAGGGTTTTCTCGCTTCTGTGGTCTTGGTAGACCAACCGCGTCCGGATGTCGAGGACATTCCGGTGGTGTGTGAGTTTCCTGATGTTTTCCCGGAGGACTTACCTGGATTGCCTCCCCAGCGGGAGATCAATTTTATGATCGAGGTGGTGCTGGGTACGGGACCTTTGGCGAAGGCCCCCTACCGTATGGCCCCCGCTGAGTTGAGGGAGTTGCGGGCGCAGTTGCAAGAGTTGCTGGCCAAGGGGTTTATTCATCCCAGCTTTTCCCCTTGGGGTGCGCCAGTGTTGTTCGTGAAGAAGAAGGACGGTAGTTTACGGCTGTGCATTGACTACCGGCAGCTGAATGAGGTGACCATTAAGAACAAGTATCCGTTGCCACGGATTGATGATTTGTTTGACCAGCTTCAGTCTGCTCGAGTGTTCTCGCAGAGATTTGCGGTCTGGTTACTATCAGCTGAGCATTCACGAGTCCGATGTGGAGAAGACTGCGTTCAGTTCGAGGTACGGGCATTATGAGTTCCTGGTGATGCCGTTTGGGCTCACCAATGCCCCCGCTGTTGTGCCCCTTGTGCTTTGTTGATGATGTGGTATTTTAATGATAGCAACATGAATGAGTCACCACATTGTTTTGAATATATCTGATCTATTCTGTGGAAGAATGCATGAGTGTGTTCTATCTAATCTGTTATGTGCATGAGTGTGTGCATGAGTGTGCCAGCTCTGTAGGTCGACCACCCTCTTAGATGGGTCGACCCCCTCAGATTCGCATGTCTATACATTTATTACATATGAGCATCTGTATAGTGTTTGGCTAGCAAGTCTATACATCGTCAGGGCTCTTCATGCATGTGCATAGTCTACACATTGTGCATCTCGTTGACAAGTCTACATATTCATGAAGTCTGTACAGCCATCCACTTGAAGCATTTCTTCAAGTCTACACAGCCTTTTGCATTGGACTGAAAGTCCGTACATTGGCAAGTCTGCACATCGGCCCTGTAGCATGCACGAAGTAAAGTCTATACAGTGGACCGTCTCATTCAGCGTCTCACGCCTTGAAGTCCACACATCGTTTATCAAGCCTAGACATTGCACTGTAGCATGTAGAGCACTAAGCCCATACATTGGACTGTAGCACGCATCTCTGATGTCTATACATTCTCACTCACATCCTCCAAGTCTGTACAGAGTTGTCTTTGCATTGCACGTGTTCTAAGTCTATACACTCTCCTGTGCAATGTCTACACATTCAATTGTTGTGTCTTGCTCAAGTCTGTATAGCCCTTTGGTTGTCAAGTCTATACATTGCTTTCGAATGAAGTCTGTACATTGGTCTTCACTTGAAGTATGTACAGTGCCATGTTCATATTCTTCAAAGTCCATACATTGCACTGTAGATGCTCGAGGTGAAGTCTATACATCCATCAGTGAACTTCCAAGTTTGTACATCCGTTTGCCTGATTTCATATTCAAAGTCTGTACATCCTTCTGTTGAAATTCCAAGTCTATACATCGGACTGTTTGAGCAAGTCTATACAGAGTTTGCCCAGTCTGCTTTTTCAAGTCTATACATTCTTACCTTTCCCTACGTTCTGGCCAAGTCTACACATCGTTTGCCTGGCTTCTGCCTCAAAGTCTATACATTCGTTTCTAAGGTAAAGTCTATACATTCCCAGTCTTTACCTACGTTCAGAACTCCAAGTCTATACACTGGTAAAGTCTGCACATTGTGCCTTGAAGCTGTTCAAGTCTATACATTGTCTCGAGCATTCAAAGTCTATACAACGCTGTTGAGTGGAAGTCTGTATAGCCGTTGGGTTGCCAAAGTCCATACATTGTGAATCTCAAAGTCTGTACATACTTTGCCTTGTTCAAGTCTGTACATCACCCCTTTGGCAAGACTATACATTGAAAGTCTATACACTCGATTGCCTTGCCTTGATCAAGTCTGTACAGAGCTTCCTTGTTCAAGTCTGTACATCGCTCAGTTGGCAAGTCTATACATTGGAAGTATATACATTCCTTTACCTTGCATCGCTCATCAAGTCTGTACAGCCTTTCTCTTTGCATGTCTGTACATCATCCATGAAGTCTGAACAACAAGCAAGTATGTACATCGCTCATTTGTCTTGGCAAGTCTGCACATCGTTAAGTCTATACTTTGTCCAGTGCATTGCATTCATCAGTCGTGAAGTCTATACATTGAGTTGAAGCCTGCCTAAGTCCATACACTGGCTGCTGTTCTTCAGAGTCTGTACATTGCATACTTTGAAGTCTATACATTGGCTTTGAGCTGAAGTCTATACATTGCTTCAGCCTGAGCAAGTCTATACATTACATGCTCGTTCATTCAAGTCCATACTTTGTCCGGAAGCATGTACAAGTCTGTACATTGTCTGCCTGTCGATTGAAATGTCTATACATTACTGTTTGCATTGTAAAGTCCATACATTGAACAATGTCTGCACATTGCATTACACTTCAGCAACACTATACACTGCTTCAGCTCTGATTCATGAAGTCTATACATCGCTACAGCTTTGTCTTTACATAGTCTGTACAATGCAATTGTCTTGCTTCATGAAGTCTATACATTGCTTCGTCTTCACAAGTCTATACAGCGAAGTCTATACACTACAATGCATATACTTAAACTGATAATGTGATTCTCTGTCTGACAGGCACCCTTCGTGAAGCCTAATGAAGGCACGTGATCCAAGGAAGGATGAGGTGCCCAAATGAGGACACGTGGATGCAGCCCAGCCAGGATGCTGCCAGGTGGTCGAAATGCCTCGGTTCTGGTGAAACTCCTTAGGGCGGAAAATGTGGAGGTCACACGCCCAACCTGCTGCTGTATATATACTAAGCTTCATCTTCAGATGAAAGTGATCGAGTGTGGGAAAGTATATACAGAGAGTGAGAGATCCACAGAGAAGAAGAAGAAAAGGAAAGCAGCAGAGAGCCACGATCCACAGAGAGAAGAAAAGGAGAAAAGAGCAGAGAAGAGAAAGAGAAAGAAGAGAAAGAGAGAGATAGAGAGTTCTAGCAGAGTGTGAAGAGAAGAAGAAGAAAGAGAGAGAGAAGAGAAGATCATAGAAGACCGATCCTGCTGGAAGTTGGATCAGATCCACTCCAGTCAGCTCTTAGGAGCCACATTTGTGCTTTCATTATTTACAGCTTTCAGTTGCTGTTGCTACTTGTTTTCGTTTTCATTTTATACTTTCCTTCAAGCTGTTAGTCAGCGATTGCAGTGGTGGACTCCACTGGACGGCTAAGCTGTATTGCCCAGCGGTTTGCAGAGGTGTTGCCTCTAGTCGGATAAGCTGTAATCCCCAACGTTGCAGTGGTGGATTCCACTGGACAGCAAGCTGTGTTGCTCAGCGGTTGTATGGCAAGCTGTGATGCCCAGCTGTTCAAGCTGTGAGTCAGCGGAATCCACACTCTGGTTTGAGTGTGGGGTGGATGTAGGTCTGCTGGATCGAACCACCTAAAAACCCATTGAGCAGTGGTTTGAATTCTTTGTGTGTTTGGCACTAGATGAATGCATAGGGTCGAGATAGGTTGATCTTCTATATGTGTTCATTTCATTGATGCGCACACTATATGCTTGACAGTGGTATTGTGTGTTTGTTTGACCTGTCTAATTGCTGCCCACATTAGATGTTTGCTTAGGAGCACTCTTCATATTTGTCTACAGGTTCAATAGATGACTGGAGTAGTTTTTCTTAGTTAGTCTTAGTGCTTTTATTCTGCAGTTCTGAGCACTAGAATTTTAATTGGGCGAAAGTTTTTTAAAGGGTATTCATTCACCCCCCCCCCCTCTGAATACATAGCACCGAACCCAACACTTGGTATCAGAGCGGGTTGCTGTGCATAGGATCTAACAATCCGCAGCAGATCCTGCTGTTAGGTTCGGTGCAAGGATTCAGAGGGGGGGTGAATGAATCTCACCCTTAAAAACTTTTCGCTAAATAAAAGACTCGAACACAATCCAGGTAGAACAAGCAATCTGATAACAAGTTGAATATTCTTTTAAACAAAAGAGCAAATATGTAACTGGCGCCCAAATAACCAGCTAGCGGAAGCAGCACAAATGAGAATAAGAAAGCTCAAAACAATCTGTGAAGGGTGGTAGGAGATATGGAGGAACACGCTACAAGCAAACCACAGAACAGCAGGTTTTTAGGTGGTTCGGTCCTGCAGACCTACATCCACCCCACACTCAACCCGAGTATGGCTTCACTAACAGCTGGGCAACACAGCTTGCCAACAAACGCTGATACACAGCTTACCCAGGGGAGCAACCTCCCCTCTTCCTCCTACCCGGAGGGAACCTCTAGCAACCCACGGTTACTAGAAACCAGAGACTCACGTCTCTCTTCCTCTATACCAAGAGGGAACCCCACTATTAGCAGCCCCGCTACCAGTGAACCAGCCAGTAGCACTCTGCTACCAGCAATCCACCAGAGGCCTAGCCTCTCTTCCTCCTAGCCCGGAGGGAACCCACAAGCAGCCCCCCTGCTGCTTGCAACCGGAGATCAAATCTCCCTTCTCCTGACCCACCAGGAGGAACCCGACCTCAGTCCAGAGGATCGGAAGAACACAGTAAATCAGATCGAATAAAAGGAACAAATAAGAAATGAAAATAACACAGCAAACATAAGCTGTAAATGATGAAGCACAAAGATAGCTCTCAATGGAGCTGGCTGGCCTGGATTTGATCCACGGTCCAGCAAGAACAGATATTCAATAGACTCTCTCCTCTTCTTCTTTTCTTCCTCTTCTTCTTCGCTCTACTGCTTCTCTTCTCTTCTTTTGCTCACACTCTCAGATTTCTTCGCTGGATAGCTTCCTCTTCTTCCATGGAGAGTTAACCCTTTTCGAGAGGATGATGGGGTGCTTTTATATCAGAAACAGAGCCTCCGAAGGTTGAGTAGAAAATGCCCTAGTGACCACTGATTGGTCCACTTGGCGGGGTAGCACCCCTATCTAACACGTGTCAGCATCCTGCCCCTTTTTCCCATCGGATCACGTGCCCCCTCGAATGGTTGGAGGCATCCTCAGACTTGAACGAAAGTTCCTTCCTCGTGGCAGGGTAGCAGTCAGTGGCTTACACGTGTCTAGCTCGTAGGATTCTGTTTCTGGAGATTGACCGCGTTGACGCACTGCCATCACTGCGTCTACTCTTTGCTTGTACACATTTGAATTTGCCCCACTGCGTCGACCCTGCTGTGGATAGCGTTGACGCGTTGAAGACAGCCAGAGATCAGTCGCCCCTTTCTTGAACTGATGCGTCGACGCTGCCAGTTGGCGGCATTGACGCACGGATGAAGATCAGAAGTGTGTATTGGCCTCTCTTCCGCCGCTGTGTCGACGCTGCTTGTTGATGGCGTTGACGCACGAACATGTACATTAAGGCACTTGATGGTGTGAAAGAACGAGTGTATAGACTTAGTTGATGCCAATGAATAAGTATGTACACTGAGGGAGTGTATAGACTTGAAACCCAAAGGCAGTGTACAGACTTTGTAAGTCTGAGCCAATGTATAGACTTGCCTTAACAATGACTGTGTAGACTTTGAAACAGAAGTCAGGCAACCGGATGTACAGAGTTGGTAAAAGCAGCAATGTATAGAGTTGACACGCTTGAAGGCCAATGTACAGACTTGTAAGATGTGAGGCGATGTGTAGACTTTGCGTTCAACTGGATGTATAGACTTGGAACGGCTGTTTAACAAAGCGTGTACAGGCTTCGTGTGAAGTAGAGTGTATAGACTTAGTGTTAAATGCACACGATGCAAAGGACTTTGTACATACTTGGCCAATGTATAGACTTTGCAAGCACTAGGCCAAAGTATAGACTTCGAAGAAATGGTTGTACAGACTTTGAAGACCAATGCCAATGTATAGACATTGCCCAATGAAACGAATGTGTAGACTTTGGCTTGGAACGAAGGTAAAGATGAGGCTGTATAGACTTGGCCAGAACGTAGGGAAAAGCTATGAATGTATAGACTTGGCCAAACGTAGGAAAAGCCCCCAATGTGCAGACTTGATCATCCAAACTCAGAACAACTGATGTAGACTTGAACGCTGTACAGACTTCTCGAAGTGATGCTTGATCAAAGAGACAGTGTATATACTTAGCCACCAATGTATGGACTTCAGCACAAATGAGAAGATCGGATGAACAGACTTTGAAGCTTAATATAGACGGTGGATGTATAGACTCCATGAACAAGATGCAATGCTGACTGATGTATACACTTGGCAAATAGAGTGATGCATGAACTACCCTGTACAGACTTTAAGACATAATGAGCAACAAAAAGATAGACAAAGCAGCATGGCGTCAACCCAGCTGATCCACTGCGTCAACGCAGCTAGTGAACCAGCAACTACTGCGTCAACGCAGTGTCCTTGTAGCGTCAACGCAGCTAGTGAACAGACAGCCAATGCGTCAACCCAATCTCTAACTGCGTCAACGCACTACATGAACAATTAGCCACTACGTTAACCCAATCTAGCCATATTCATGAATTAGCTATTCAAGCAAACAATCAGATATTCCAGTAGTCAAACAGTCATCTAAATTAACTAGCACACCTCAGTGTGACTCATGGTGTGTCAGCCATCATCAAAACCACACAGGGGCACAACAATCTCCCCCTTTTTGATGATGGTAACACTATGAGTTACACTGACTCAAATTAGATTCTTCTCTCCCTTTGCCTTCATCAAAAAAAATGAAATAGGGAAACAATTCAGTAAAGCACAGGAATGTTATACTTTCCTTTGGATTGTTGATGGTTCGAAGGAGGCCTTTTCTTTGGAGACATCTATCTTCCAAATGTATCCTTTCAAGAGCTTCTCCCCCTTTGACTTCAGCAAAAAGACATGAGTTGAAGAGGAAAGAATAAGACTGTATAAAAAGAGTGAATTAAAAGCTCCCCTTTTGACCAATCTACCCCTTTTGTCAAACAACTTATGCAGTGATGCATATGCAACCAATACTCCCCCTTTGACATGGCAGAAGATATAGAGCTAATGCAGACAAACAACATGATCAGACAATCTAGCACAAATAGTCTCTCAAACAGACCAGAGAATCTTGCCCTTATGATCTATGATGCAAGAGAAATCCACAAGGATGAACTCTGGTTATCCAATAACTGCAAGTACACATGATAAACTGAGAGAAGTGCTTCTCAAAAATGACAACCAGTCTAATACCACTGAATCAAAACACAGTGATAAAGAGCCATAGGATGAGCAGATTCATCAGTTAGTGAAAATTGAGATATTGAACTTTTCAGCAGATACTAACTTCATAGAACAGAATTTTTAAGTTCTAGAGACCTCCATTATAAAAGCTTATGAAACCTTGATTTTCAGATATGGTTTAAGAATGATGTAAACAAGTTTTTCAAAAGAATTGTACTCATATCTGAACCTGCTCTTAATAAAAAGGAACTACAAGCTCATATAAAATTCTAGTTCAACCAACTTCCATCTTACTTAGTTTACTTTCCATGACAGTTTTAGGAGATACATAAGAGAATGCAACAGAATTTTACATTGTTCTTTCAGAATTTGATTTACACTTGTTCATAATTTTCTTTTTAAATGAACAATTTTGGTTTATCAACACCTTTTGACATGGGGAAACACCTAGATCAGAGGCCCGAATCCCCAGTTACTCAGTGTGACAACCGTATTGCTTCTCCCATTTTGAAGAACAGAGGTAGCATTGGAAGTATCTTTGGCATGAGGATACACCTTGATTAGAGGTCAGAATCTCCAGTTACTCAATACAACAATGCCATTGCTCTGCCAAATTTCACAGTATTTTCAATCATCTCTTTAAGCAGAGTTAACCATAGTACTTCATGACACAATCCTTTGGACAGGTTTCTCAGTAACCACAGTTATTGCTCTGTCCATGATTCAGAACAAGTACATTATATATCTCAGTCAACATAGACAAGGATATCAACTTTTCAGATGTCAGAAGCTCTTACATGAATTTACATGAAGTAGACAGTTAAAGTTTATTAAGAGATTGAATCAGATATTTCCAAATTCTTTGTGTCCAAACAGGAGTACATAAGACTTAAACCAGTTCCAGTTAACAAATGTTCTTAAGCATGTATAATGGAAGGTTTCTCATTAAAGATGTTTTAACTTCCATGAAGTAGTATTCGGACTGAAGGTTTACTTCATATCTCAGCTTAGTAAATCAAGTGAGCTGACTGATATTTCAACAAACAGCATAGATTCTGAAAAATTTTAGCAAGGAATCTGCCCTTGAGCAAAGAAGTTCAGAATTGACTGGATTGAAGTGAAACTCTCCTTCAGCAGAGTTAGGAGAGGCAGACAGATATCAATAAGGTATAAATTCAGATTATGAATACTTCAAAACAGTCAAGAGAGACCATTTGATGTTGAAATCACTGGTAACACAGATAAGACAGGATGAATCAGATAGGTGGACAGGTAGAGTTCAGATAAAGACAGCTGAAGAGATTAAGCAAGCTCCCCCTGTCTATATGCAATGTATCACCCCTTTTTTTTTATTTTTCAAAATGAGTGATATGCTATGCATTTACTCCCCCTATCTAAAAACACATAATCAACTTATATGACATGAAGACAATGCATGAGTCTGGACAAACTCCCCCTTACAAAGTGCATGATAGTGCATCAGATTTTTCAATGGAAGCATATGCAAATTCAGTCTATCATTAAATATGCAACTCATGTAGGAAGAGAGTTTAGAAAATTAAATCTAACAATGCAGATGGTGAGTTGATATGCAAAGACGGATTTAACATGCTATGCAGTTATTCTAAGAACAAGAAGTGCAGAGAATTTATCTTAATGGGGCTTTATCAACTTGGGTGCCTTGGTTTATTTCCCCCTTTTTATTCTTCAGCATCCAAGGCACACCTGCAAAATATTGATCATTTTGAACTTGCAGGGACCCAAACAGCTTTGGGTCCTGCCTTACCCCTAACAGGTGTTCTAAGCAAATTCATAGCAGCATGGTCATCATGATCCATCAGATAGCAAGTTTCCATAGAGTGACCATACTTTCCACAATATCTACATGACGTGACTGGTTTCTGGTTTTTATGATGCATAGTAACAGTAGCATAAGGTTTATAAACATGTTCATAAGATTTCCTGTTATATGCATGAACAGTTTGGTTCTTATTGCTAACCAGCCAACATTCAGAAGATTTGTGACCTTGCTTCCCACAGTTATAGCATGCAAATCTTGCAAATGGTTTTGCAGGGAATTTGACACCATAGGGGTTAATAGTGTTCTTCTGAACATGCCAACAGTTCTTGACTGTATGGCCATTCTTCCCACAATGAGAGTAAGCAAAAGAATTTCTTTTATGAAAACCATTTTTACCCTGAGTAGATCTAAACCAGCACTCAGCAGTCTTGTGCCCAGGCTTATTGCAGTTGAAGCACACAATGTGCTGATTAGAATTGTGTTTAGATCCATATGGATCATGAAAGTGCATGGAAGACCTGTCGTGTAATTTATCGTCTTCTTTCATGATAAAACATTCATTCATGAGATGACCATGCTTCCCACAATAATAACATGAAGCATCAGGCTTCCTAGCAGCATGGTTTCTATCAGAAAGATTTCTTGAATGTAAGGTTCCACTAGTATGCTCATCCTTTAACATCAATCTGCAATCTTCCATTATGTGACCTCCTTTCCCACAATAATAACATGACCCCTTTTTAATATGAGTGTGTGAGAGATCATGTGAATTGTGTGTAGCCTTTTTTATAGTAACAGGAGTGTATTTATCCTTCTTCTGTGAAGTTTCACCCTTTTTCAGTTTTTGATTTTGTTCCACAGTTTTGGGTTTCACAGTGGATTTTTATGCAGTGAATTTGAAGACAGAAGGAGCAGAGGTTGTGTTCTGATTGGTGGCTTTGACAAAAACAGTAGATGTTTCATTCCCATTACTCCTTTTCTTTGTCGGACTATAGCCCAGTCCCTTTCTCTCAAAGTTATCACTCTTTCCAAGAAGCTTATTCAGATTGTCCTTACCTTTGACAAATTTTGATAGAGAATTTTTCAAATCTTTAATCTCAAAATTCAAATCAGCAATTTTAGCTTCATATTTGGACAAATCTATTTCACAGGAAATTACTTGTTGATGTAAGACATCATTCTGACTTTTGAGTTTTTCTACTTCCTGTTTTAATTCTATTTCCTTGTCAGCTTCAGATAAGGACTTGTAAAGATCATCAACTTCTTGTTGAAGGGATGTGATAGTAAGCTCATATCCAGCTATTTTCTGTTCACTGTAACTGACATTTCCATTTAACATTAAGTTGATGGTTTTTAGACTCTCAATTTCTTGTTCTGCATCCACCAACCTATCAGAATTATTCATGCTCACACCCTTGCCTTTTTTAATTGTCAATAGCCTATCTGTCAGCTGGGTGTTTAGATGTTTCAACTCATTGATTTCCTCTTTCAGTTTACTATTCTGCTCTAGGAGATCAGCATCAAGCACCCATTCATCTAAGAGAGACTGACATTCATGAAACATTTCCTGTTGTTTTTCAGATTGAAGTTTGTCAAGATTTTTCTGAATCTCTGAATTTGTTACTCTATCAGCCTCTAGTTTTTCAGAAATTAATCTATTTTCTTTTTCAAGAGTTATTGATTTGAGTTCAAATTCCTTGAGCTGGTTTTTGAGTCTTTCATTTTCAGATTTCATATCTTCAGCTTCAGTTTTCTTCTCTAGCAATGATTTATTTTCTTCTTTCAGAGATTTGATTAAATCCTTTTGAAGTTTATCATCAGAATCAAATTCATTCATCAAATCTCTTAAAGCTGCACAAGCATTGCAAGCATTTTCAGATTTCATTTTTTCCAATTCAGAGTTGACACATTCTAATTCTCTCACCAATTTTTCATTTTGAACAATATCATTTTTGTGAGCCTGATCAACTAAGCTAAACCTTTCCTTTAGTTCAGCAATTTCACAAACAAGCTCTTGACTCTCCTTTTTGTGTAGACCAACTTGTTTCATAAGAGATTGTTTTTCAGATTTGAAATGATCTAAGTCTGAACTAATAGAATCAAACTCTATTATCTGTCTTCTAAATATTTCATTTCAGTTTTCAGAGTTTCAAGATTTTCACCTCCTAGTTTTTCCAGCTTCTTTTTCAGTATTCTATACCTCTTACTCATTTTTTCATGGGAGTGAAACAGATCAGCATAGGCATCTATCCAGTCATCTGAAGTGAAGCTAGAGAAGGGGATGATTACCTCTTCAGCATCTTGGAATTCCTCTTGATCACTGCTATGGTTGCTCTCATCAGCCATCATGCAGTTATCCTCATTCATCCTCTAAGCTAGCTTCAGCTGATCCAGAATGTCCTTAGCGGACCTGCATTCATAAAAACAAGAATGTAGAGCCTTGTCAGTAGCTGCTCTCATCAGGTTAAAGGCTTTCTGATTTTCTCCATATTTTGATTTGTGACTTTTAGTCCATTTGGACTTTTCCTTTGGCAATCTGTGGGGACCTTGTGAAATTAACTTCCACAGATCCGGATTAATCATTTTCACATAATTGTGAAGACTGCTAATCCATGAGTTAAAGTTAGAGCCATTGAAAACCGGTGGAGAGCCCATTGAATAAATCGGCAACTAGATTAATGCAGCAAAGGGTAGAAATAGAAATGCACCAAGGGACAACAGGATCCTCTGCAGATCGTTGGATCTGATCAATCAGAGAACTGATCTGATACCAATTGTTAGGTTCGGTGCAAGGATTCAGAGGGGGGGTGAATGAATCTCACCCTTAAAAACTTTTCGCTAAATAAAAGACTCGAACACAATCCAGGTAGAACAAGCAATCTGATAACAAGTTGAATATTCTTTTAAACAAAAGAGCAAATATGTAACTGGCGCCCAAATAACCAGCTAGCGGAAGCAGCACAAATGAGAATAAGAAAGCTCAAAACAATCTGTGAAGGGTGTTAGGAGATATGGAGGAACACGCTACAAGCAAACCACAGAGCAGCAGGTTTTTAGGTGGTTCGGTCCTGCAGACCTACATCCACCCCACACTCAACCCGAGTATGGCTTCACTAACAGCTGGGCAACATAGCTTGCCAACAAACGCTGATACACAGCTTACCCAGGGGAACAACCTCCCCTCTTCCTCCTACCCGGAAGGAACCTCTAGCAACCCACGGTTACTAGAAACCAGAGACTCACGTCTCTCTTCCTCTATACCAAGAGGGAACCCCACTATTAGCAGCCCCGCTACCAGTGAACCAGCCAGTAGCACTCTGCTACCAGCAATCCACCAGAGGCCTAGCCTCTCTTCCTCCTAGCCCGGAGGGAACCCACAAGCAGCCCCCCTGCTGCTTGCAACCGGAGATCAAATCTCCCTTCTCCTGACCCACCAGGAGGAACCCGACCTCAGTCCAGAGGATCGGAAGAACACAGTAAATCAGATCGAATAAAAGGAACAAATAAGAAACAAAAATAACACAGCAAACATAAGCTGTAAATGACGAAGCACAAAGATAGCTCTCAATGGAGCTGGCTGGCCTGGATTTGATCCACGGTCCAGCAGGAACAGATATTCAATAGACTCTCTCTTCTTCTTCTTTTCTTCCTCTTCTTCTTCGCTCTGCTGCTTCTCTTCTCTTCTTTTGCTCACACTCTCAGATTTCTTTCCTGGATAGCTTCCTCTTCTTCCGTGGAGAGTTAACCCTTTTCAAGAGGATGATGGGGTGCTTTTATATCAGAAACAGAGCCTCCGAAGGTTGAGTAGAAAATGCCCTAGTGACCACTGATTGGTCCACTTGGCGGGGTAGCACCCCTATCTAACATGTGTCAGCATCCTGCCCCTTTTTCCCATCGGATCACGTGCCCCCTCGAATGGTTGGAGGCATCCTCAGACTTGAACGAAAGTTCCTTCCTCGTGGCAGGGTAGCAGTCAGTGGCTTACACGTGTCTGGCTCGTAGGATTCTGTTTCTGGAGACTGACCGCGTTGACGCACTGCCATCACTGCGTCTACTCTTTGCTTGTACACATTTGAATTTGCCCCACTGCGTCGACCCTGCTGTGGATAGTGTTGACGCGTTGAAGACAGCCAGAGATCAGTCGCCCCTTTCTTGAACTGATGCGTCGACGCTGCCAGTTGGCGGCGTTGACGCACGGATGAAGATCAGAAGTGTGTATTGGCCTCTCTTTCGCCGCTGCGTCGATGCTGCTTGTTGATGGCGTTGACGCACGAACATGTACATTAAGGCACTTGATGGTGTGAAAGAACGAGTGTATAGACTTAGTTGATGCCAATGAATAAGTATGTACACTGAGGGAGTGTATAGACTTGAAACCCAAAGGCAGTGTACAGACTTTGTAAGTCTGAGCCAATGTATAGACTTGCCTTAACAATGACTGTGTAGACTTTGAAACAGAAGTCAGGCAACCGGATGTACAGAGTTGGTAAAAGCAGCAATGTATAGAGTTGACACGCTTGAAGGCCAATGTACAGACTTGTAAGATGTGAGACGATGTGTAGACTTTGCGTTCAACTGGATGTATAGACTTGGAACGGCTGTTTAACAAAGCGTGTACAGGCTTCGTGTGAAGTAGAGTGTATAGACTTAGTGTTAAATGCACACGATGCAAAGGACTTTGTACATACTTGGCCAATGTATAGACTTTGCAAGCGCTAGGCCAAAGTATAGACTTCGAAGAAATGGTTGTACAGACTTTGAAGACCAATGCCAATGTATAGACATTGCCCAATGAAACGAATGTGTAGACTTTGGCTTGGAACGAAGGTAAAGATGAGGCTGTATAGACTTGGCCAGAACGTAGGGAAAAGCTATGAATGTATAGACTTGGCCAAACGTAGGAAAAGCCCCCAATGTGCAGACTTGATCATCCAAACTCAGAACAACCGATGTAGACTTGAACGCTGTACAGACTTCTCGAAGTGATGCTTGATCAAAGAGACAGTGTATATACTTAGCCACCAATGTATGGACTTCAGCACAAATGAGAAGATCGGATGAACAGACTTTGAAGCTTAATATAGACGGTGGATGTATAGACTCCATGAACAAGATGCAATGCTAACTGATGTATACACTTGGCAAATAGAGTGATGCATGAACTACCCTGTACAGACTTTAAGACATAATGAGCAACAAAAAGATAGACAAAGCAGCATGGCGTCAACCCAGCTGATCCACTGCGTCAACGCAGCTAGTGAACCAGCAACTACTGCGTCAACGCAGTGTCCTTGTAGCGTCAACGCAGCTAGTGAACAGACAGCCAATGCGTCAACCCAATCTCCAACTGCGTCAACGCACTGCATGAACAATTAGCCACTACGTTAACCCAATCTAGCCATATTCATGAATTAGCTATTCAAGCAAACAATCAGATATTCAAGTAGTCAAACAGTCATCTAAATTAACTAGCACACCTCAGTGTGACTCATGGTGTGTCAGCCATCATCAAAACCACACAGGGGCACAACACCTGCTAGCTGTTGGTGCAATTCAGAGTGGGTCTTTTAAGATCATGTTTTGTTTCACTGAATTAGTGCTTTACTTTGCTCATCTATTTTAGTGCATTTCTTGTCAATTGCTTTGTGCTTTGAATCTGTCTGTTATCTGTTTTGATGGCTCATCCACCGATATTCAGAGGTGATGACCTTGGCCCATGGCTGGAAAAGTTACATCGGTATGTAAGGACAACCGATCCTGATTTGTGGAAGGTAATGACTCACGATTCATACAAACTGTCGAAAGATAAATCTAAATGGACCAAGAAGGACAAAATGAAGGACTCCATCAACTCTAGAGCATTGAATATGGTAAAATCATCAATTGACAGAGCACTAATCTCATGCATCTCATCCTGTAGGTCTGCCAAGGAAATCCTGGATAAGTTGAAGACTGCTTGCGATAGAGATAAGGATCTATGCATGATGGCTCAAGGGAGTGAACCAAGTAGCAATCAAGATGAAGAACAGGACGATGATCAGGTAAACATCTTCGAAAATTACACCCTGGATGATTGGATTGTTGCATATAATGAACTGCTGGAGTCTTATGATCATTTAAGAAAACAGCATAAGAAAATGAAAAGAAAAATTGATAAAAGTGATTCTAATTCATCATGTGAAAAGTGCTTGAAGATAAATGAATTGTATGATAAATGTCTGTCTGAGAATCACTTGAACATGAAACAAATGTGCCTATTGAAAAAGGAAAACCAAGAAGGTTTCAATAAAATTTCCGAATTAGAAAGTCAGCTGAAACTGAAAACTAATGAACAATTGATGAATCTAGAAGAGTTGGAAAGGATTAAGGTTTCACACTCTTCTTCTGCTGAATCAAACTGTAAAATGTGCTCAGCTTTAAGAGAACGTAATGAAGATCTTTATAGTGAGAATGAATGGCTAAATAAACAAATTGCCTCACTTAAAGATGATCACAAAAATCTGCTTGCTGAGAAAATTAAAGCAGAAGAAAGAGAAGAGAAATTAATTGAAAAATTGGAGCTTATGTCTGGAAATGGAAAATGTAATGAAGGAGTCATGAAGCTATCTGAAGAGAACAAAGAACTGAGGGAACAAAACAAAAAGCTGATGGTTTTAAATACTATTTTCTCACAGAGGTTTCTGACTATCGAAAAAGAGAAATATGTTTTTAAGGAAGCTCAACCTCAAAAATTTGAGAAGGAAAACACTGAACTGAAAGCTGAAATTGAAAAATTAAAGTGTTTAAACACTGGCTTGTCTGAAAGACTTCTCACCACAGAAAAGGGAAAATATGCCTGTGATGAAGAATTAAAAATCTTGAACAACTTGGAACAAGAAATTGAGAAGTATAAAACTGCAAACAAAGTTCTAAGTGAATGTGTTAATTGTTGTGAACAGGAAATAGCCAGTTATGAACTTCATATAGCATCTTTGGAAGATAAAATTCATGATCTGGAAAACTCAGCATCCAATTCTGCTAAAAATGAAAGAAAAATAAAAGATGTCATGAAAGACAAAAGTGAGGATAAGAACTCAAAAAGGGGGATAAGCTATAGTTCTGAAGTTAAGAAAATCACTAGAAACCAGCTATACACTACCTTTGTGCAAAGTTCTAATGTAGCTGGTACCTCAAAGCAATCCCCAAAACAAAAGGAAAATCAGAAATCACTTTCAAAATCTATTTTTCAGTTCAAAGCCCAGAAAATTGAAAAGCAAACAAAACCTGTTGAGAATAATCAGAAATTGAAAAGAAAGAGTCAAACAAAGAAGGCAAAGAATATTTCTGAGTACATCTTGAAATCAGTTAGCTCTGCTGAATGTAATGGGTCAATGCAAAATGCTCATGCTTCATGTACTCATTCTCATGCATCTAGTCAGTCTGTTAGTAATCATGTGGCTAGGAAATCACAAGTGTCATGTCACTATTGTGGCAAGATAGGACATGTAATGGATGATTGCAAACTGTTGCTTGAAGATGAGCATGCTAATGAAGAAATGCATTCTAGGAATTCATCTGATAGAAACCATGCCATTAAGAAATCTGATGCTTCTTGCTACTACTGTGATAGGCGTGGTCATCTAATGAATGCATGCTTTAAAATGAAAGAAGACAACAATGTGAACTCTAAATTTTTCACACATGCTCATGGCCCACATAGATATAAATCTACTTCAGGTCAGCATATCATCTGTTTCACTTGCAACAAGCCTGGGCACAAGGTAAATGAGTGCTGGACTGGAAATTACTAGGGTAAAAATGAATCAAGAAGTAAGCATTTTAAATGTTTTGAATGTGGTAAGTATGGGCATGCAGTCAAAGACTGCTGGCATGCTCAGGGAAATAGATTGAACTCTAAATCTGTAAAATTCCCTACTTTCTATGATTCTGCTAGAAATAACTTGTGTGATAAAAGGAAAAACTCTGCATGTTTTGAATGTGGTAAGCTAGGCCACAAAGCTGCCAACTGTCGGCTGGCTGAGTATGAAAAGAAAAATTTTCATGTTAATAAAAGAAATACTCATGCTCATACACATAATTTTCATACTCATGTGCATGCACATGGGCATCATGTTTCTGCTAACATGAATAATAAAAACAAAAATTCTGTGGCTTCATGTTACTACTGTGAAAAATTTGGACATTCCATGTTTGACTGTTATCTGATGGAATTTGATGATCATACTGCTAAAAGATTGTTTAGAACACCTGATAGGGGTAATTTAGGACCCAAGACTTCTTGGGTTCCTGCAAGATCAAAGTGATTGATTTGCTGCAGGTGTGCCTTGGAATGAATAAAGGGGGATTAATAAGTCAAGGCACTCAAGAATGAAACCCCCAAGATCCTACAAATCAGGTCAGTTCTGAACTGTGCTTAAATTCCATTAAATGAAATTGTGAATTTGAAATGATTGCATATCATGTTAACTTGTTGATGCTGAAATTGAAGTTTTCTGAATTAAGAATTGCACAACCATGTTTATGGTAACTCTCTTCTGTCTAATCTGCATGAATCATATCTGAATGCAAAACTTATATCATGTGATGTGTTTCAATACATTTCATGCATATAGTCAGGGGGAGTCCAACTGTTTTTGATTAATGCATATAGGACTGCTTTGCACTGCATTTCTTGCATTACCCTGGTATATCAAATAGTAAGCTACTAAAAGGAAGGGAAATCTGCTTGGAGGTTCTTACTATGTGTGAGATGGTCCTTGAGACCAAGTTCTCTGCCAAGTACCAAGGGGCATGGCCCATATAGAACAGTGTACTGCATATCATCAATTTGAAGAAAATTAAATTTGAAAAGAAATGATTCATTGCATATCATGCATTTTGTCAGGGGGAGCTTGTTTGCTGTTGCTTGGTCATCATGCTCTCCTTATCAGAATTGTTGCATACTTCTCATATGAAGGGCAGTGCATATCATAAAATTTTTTTGAAAAACCTAAAAAGAAATTTCATTGCATCTAGATAGGGGGAGCATTTAGAATTGGTGTTTTGATTGTCACATCCTGAACACCTCTTGTCTAATAATTGATCAACTCTCATCTGATGTCATATTTCTCTCTCTTGAAAAAGGATTCTGCCTTCTATTTGTTGAGCTGTTAAAGAAGAGTTTCATTCAACTCCCTTCATGATACTATCTGTCAGCTGATCTGTCTGAATTCCAGACTCAGCTACTGTGTGTTGATGTTCACTCTTCTGAAATATTTCTCTACTGGTGATTTACTCTTGCACCAGCTTATACTCATCTTTCACATTCTTCTCAGCTGGTGTAACTGAATTGTTTCTACTATTGATTGTTGGTTGCTGAATTTATTGTTCTGATCTGAGGAACTTATGATGCATGTCATGCAATTCAGTCTGAGAAATTGGTAGAAACTCCTATCATATAGGTTTAAGAATTATCACTGAATCAGACTGATATAAGATTAATGTATTCTCAGATTTGTAGTTAAATGAATTGAAAAAAAAATATCTGAATGATAAGGTTTAATAAACTTTAACCACATGTGTCATGTAAACCTTAGACTCTCTCATCAAATATCTGAAAATGTGAATTCAGGGCTACTTTGGTTAAGATGCATATAGTGTGTATTGTTGTTAAACATTAACTTGAAAAATGTTGACTAAATGAAAAATTGTGAATTCAGAGCAATGACTCGGTCACTGAGAAATTGAGCTCTTTATCAATGAAATAAAGTAACTCATGTCATGAGGTGCCATAGTTATCTCTGGTGAAAATTTAGTAAAATAAAACCTGACAGAGTAATGGCTTATTTGTGTTGAGTAACTGGGGAGTCTGGCCTCTGATCAAGGTGTCTTCTCATGTAAAAAGACACTCATATTGCTAACTCTGTTCTCAAAGTGAGAGGCAATGACAGTTATCACACTGAGTAACTGGGTCACTTCACCTGAGACGTGTTGTGCCTCATGTAAAAAGGTGTTGATCAACCTAAATTGCTCAGTAAAAATATAATGTGCTTCAAATGAAATTATCCTGAAAAATCTGTCAACTCATGTTCTTGAAAAAGTGTTTAACTTCAGTACTAATCTGTATATTTTTCAAAGGTGCTATTGAAATCATATGCGTAAGATAAAATATGATTGATTTTGAGTGTTATCTGAATATTTGGTTCACCTTTATTAAAACTTGGATTCAGATATGAGTATTGAGTTTAATTTGACAAATTTGGTATACATCAAAATTAAATCAGATTGGTTAAGTTGCCACTTCATAACCCTTTATGATAGAAGAGTCTACACCTTTTAAGACTTATTGAAGTGATGTATGCATTAAAATCCCTCATGATCAGATTTTCAAGATAGCCTGATCAGATTCAGTCTGATTATTCATTGAGATGTCTTGTGATAATTGTTGTCTATTGTTGCCCTTCTATCATCAATCACTTTACTCTCCACACGGTTGGAATCTTCCATCTTGTTCTGCAATAAGTTCTGATTCTGCGGTCTTTTTACCTGTTTCATTCTGTTCATGCATATGTGACTTATTGCATATGTGGTCTTTTCACCAGAATTCAGATTCTTTGTAATGGCTGATTTCAGATTGATTTATTGGATAACCAGAGTCCATTCCTGTGCTTCAGGGGGAGTTATGGTTTATTTGCATCTAAGAGGAGAGTAGTCAATCATGCATGTTGATAGGGGGAGAGCTGTTTCATTATCATAAGGAAGATCTTCATTTTAATGAACCATGATTCATTCTCTGAATTTATGTGCTGTCTTTGTGTGCTGCATTTGACTCTCAAACCATTTCCCTTCTTTTTGCTTATGTCAAAGGGGGAGAATAGTTTGATGAGTAAGTGTGACTCATTATGTTGCCATCATCAAAAAGGGGGAGATTGTTGTGCCCCTTGTGCTTTGTTGATGATGTGGTGTTTTAATGATAGCAACATGAATGAGTCACCACATTATTTTCAATATATCTGATCTATTCTGTGGAAGAATGCATGAGTGTGTTCTATCTGATCTGTTATGTGCATGAGTGTGTGCATGAGTGTGCCAGCTCTGTGGGTCGACCCCCCTCTTAGATGGGTCGACCCCCTCAGATTCGCATGTCTATACATTTATTACATATGAGCATCTGTATAGTGTTTGGCTAGCAAGTCTATACATCGTCAGGGCTCTTCATGCATGTGCATAGTCTATACATTGTGCATCTCGTTGACAAGTCTGCATATTCATGAAGTCTGTACAGCCATCCACTTGAAGCATTTCTTCAAGTCTACACAGCCTTTTGCATTGGACTGAAAGTTTGTACATTGGCAAGTCTGTACATCGGCCCTGTAGCATGCACGAAGTAAAGTCTATACAGTGGACCGTCTCATTCAACGTCTCACGCCTTGAAGTCCACACATCGTTTATCAAGCCTAGACATTGCACTGTAGCATGTAGAGCACTAAGTCCATACATTGGACTGTAGCACGCATCTTTGATGTCTATACATTCTCACTCACATCCTCCAAGTCTGTACAGAGTTGTCTTTGCATTGCACGTGTTCTAAGTCTATACACTCTCCTATGCAATGTCTACACATTCAATTGCTGTGTCTTGCTCAAGTCTGTACAGCCCTTTGGTTGTCAAGTCTATACATTGCTTTCGAATGAAGTCTGTACACTGGTCTTCACTTGAAGTCTGTACTGCGCCATGCTCATATTCTTCAAAGTCCATACATTGCACTGTAGATGCTCGAGGTGAAGTCTATACATCCATCAGTCAACTTCCAAGTCTGTACATCCGTTTGCCTGATTTCATATTCAAAGTCTGTACATCCTTCTGTTGAAATTCCAAGTCTATACAACGGACTATTTGAGCAAGTATGTACAGAGTTTGCCCAGTCTGCTTTTTCAAGTCTATACATTCTTACCTTTCCCTACGTTCTGGCCAAGTCTACACATCGTTTGCCTGGCTTCTGCCTCAAAGTCTATACATTCGTTTCTAAGGCAAAGTCTATACATTCCCAGTCTTTATCTACGTTCAGAACTCCAAGTCTATACACTGGTAAAGTCTGTACATTGTGCCTTGAAGCTGTTCAAGTCTATACATTGTCTCGAGCATTCAAAGTCTATACAACGCTGTTGAGTGGAAGTCTGTACAGCCGTTGGGTTGCCAAAGTCCATACATTGTGAATCTCAAAGTCTGTACAGACTTTGCCTTGTTCAAGTCTGTACATCACCCCTTTGGCAAGACTATACATTGAAAGTCTATACACTCGATTGCCTTGCCTTGATCAAGTCTGTACAGAGCTTCCTTGTTCAAGTCTGTACATCGCTCAGTTGGCAAGTCTATACATTGGAAGTATATACATTCCTTTGCCTTGCATCGCTCATCAAGTCTGTACAGCCTTTCTCTTTGCATGTCTGTACATCGTCCATGAAGTCTGAACAATGAGCAAGTATGTACATCGCTCATTTGTCTTGGCAAGTCTGCACATCGTTAAGTCTATACTTTGTCCAGTGCATTGCATTCATCAGTCATGAAGTCTATACATTGAGTTGAAGCCTGCCTAAGTCCATACACTGGCTGCTGTTCTTCAGAGTCTGTACATTGCATACTTTGAAGTCTATACATTGGCTTTGAGCTGAAGTCTATACATTTCTTCAGGCTGAGCAAGTCTATACATTGCATGCTCGTTCATTCAAGTCCATACTTTGTCCGGAAGCATGTACAAGTCTATACATTGTCTGCCTGTCGATTGAAATGTCTATACATTGCTGTTTGCATTGTAAAGTCCAAACATTGAACAATGTCTGCACATTGCATTACACTTCAGCAACTCTATACACTGCTTCAGCTCTGATTCATGAAGTCTATACATCGCTACAGCTTTGTCTTCACATAGTCTGTACAACGCAATTGTCCTGCTTTATGAAGTCTATACATTGCTTCGTCTTCACAAGTCTATACAGCAAAGTCTATACACTGCAATGCATATACTTAAACTGATAATGTGATTCTCTGTCTGACAGGCACCCTTCGTGAAGCCTAATGAAGGCATATGATCCAAGGAAGGACGAGGTGCCCAGATGAGGACACGTGGATGCAGCCCAGCCAGGATGCTGCCAGGTGGTCGAAATGCCTCGGTTCTGGCGAAACTCCTTAGGGTGGGAAATGTGGAGGTCACACGCCCAACCTGCTGCTGTATATATACTAAGCTTCGTCTTCTGATGAAAGTGATCGAGTGTGGGAAAGTATATACAGAGAGTGAGAGATCCACAGAGAAGAAGAATAAAAGGAAAGCAGCAGAGAGCCACGATCCACAGAGAGAAGAAAAGGAGAAAAGAGCAGAGAAGAAAAAGAGAAAGAAGAGAAAGAGAGAGATAGAGAGTTCTAGCAGAGTGTGAAGAGAAGAAGAAGAAAGAGAGAGAGAAGAGAAGATCATAGAAGACCGATCCTGCTGGAAGTTGGATCAGATCCACTCCAGTCAGCTCTTAGGAGCCACATTTGTGCTTTCATTATTTACAGCTTTCAGTTGCTGTTGCTACTTGTTTTCATTTTCATTTTATACTTTCCTTCAAGCTGCTAGTCAGCGATTGCAGTGGTGGACTCCACTGGACGGCTAAGCTGTATTGCCCAGCGGTTTGCAGAGGTGTTGCCTCTGGTCGGGTAAGCTGTAATCCCCAGCGTTGCAGTGGTGGATTCCACTAGACAGCAAGCTGTGTTGCTCAGCGGTTGTATGGCAAGCTGTGATGCCCAGCTGTTCAAGCTGTGAGTCAGCGGAATCCACACTCTGGTTTGAGTGTGGGGTGGATGTAGGTCTGCTGGACCGAACCACCTAAAAACCCATTGAGCAGTGGTTTGAATTCTTTGTGTGTTTGGCACTAGATGAATGCATAGGGTCGAGATAGATTGATCTTCTATATGTGTTCACTTCATTGATGCGCACACTATATGCTTGACAGTGGTATTGTGTGTTTGTTTGACCTGTCTAATTGCTGCCCACATTAGATGTTTGCTTAGGAGCACTCTTCATATTTGTCTACAGGTTCAATAGATGACTGGAGTAGTTTTTCTTACTTAGTCTTAGTGCTTTTATTCCGCAGTTCTGAGCACTAGAATTTTAATTGGGCGAAAGTTTTTTAAAGGGTATTCATTCACCCTCCCCCTCTGAATACATAGCACCGAACCCAACACCCGCAGCCTTCATAGACTTGATGCAGAGGGTGTTTCGTTCGTATCTGGACCAATTCGTGGTCGTATTTGTGGACGACATCCTTGTCTATTCGCGGTCTGCCGAGGAGCACGCGTACCATTTGGGTGTGGTGCTGCAGATGCTGCGAGATCACCAGTTGTATGCGAAGCTCAGTAAGTGCGAGTTCTGGCTTCGTGAGGTGCACTTTTTGGGACACGTGATTTCTGGTGATGGCATTTCCGTGGACCCCGCCAAGGTCGAGACAGTAATGCGATGGCTGAGGCCGAGGTGACGGAGATCCGGAGCTTCTTGGGGCTTGCGGGTTATTATCGTCGGTTTATCCAGGATTTTTCTTGCATTGCGACCCCGATGACTAGACTCACATGGAAGGATGTGCCTTTCGTCTGGTCTGAGGAGTGTGAGCAGAGTTTCAGGGAGCTTAAAAGATTGCTTACCTCGGCTCCGGTGTTGGTTTTACCTTCTGGGCCGGGAGGTTTTGTGGTGTGTACAGATGCTTCCGGGGTCGGACTGGGTGATGTGTTGATGCAGCATGGTAGGGTGGTGGCTTATGCATCTCTGCAGCTGAAGCCCCACGAGAAGAACTACCCTACCCATGACCTTGAGTTGGCGGCTGTGATCTTCACGTTGAAGATCTGGAGGCATTATCTGTACGGTGAGAAGTTCGAGATGTTCACTGACCATCAGAGTTTGAGGTATGTGTTCACGCAGAGGGACCTTAACCTCAGGCAGAGGCGTTGGATGGAGTTTATGAAGGATTATGACTTCACCCTGTCTTATCAGCTGGGCAGGATGAATGTCATCGCCGATACTTTGAGTCGGAAGGTCACGGTCAGTACCTTGATGTTGAGGAAGTGGAGGCTCTGGGAACAAGTGCCTGAAGTATCTTTCAGGCTCAAGATTCCCCAAGAGCCAGGATTAGCAGTGCTTGCGAGTCTGACTGTCACGCCAGCTATCTGTCGTCAGGTGACAGAGGCTCAGCATGAGGACCCTGAATTGTCCCAGATTTTGGCCTAAGCTGATGTGGAACTCGGCGAGGACAGTGCTGCGAGGTTTCGTGGCAGGCTGTACGTCCCAGCCGAGGAGTGGGTTCGGCGTGCGGTGTTGCGCAAGGCTCATGGGAGCAGGTACGCCGTACACCCGGGTGCGACGAAGATGTATCGGAACTTGTGGAGGTAGTTCTGGTGGCCTGGCATGAAGAGAGATGTTGCCGAATTTATGGCCAGGTGCCTGACCTATCAGCAGGTGAAAGCGGAGCATCAGCGACCAGGAGGTACTCTCCAGCCCTTGGATGTTCCCGCGTGGAAGTGGGACCACGTGACCATGGATTTTATGGTGGGTTTGCCGAGGACTCCGAGTGGGCAGGATAGTATTTGGTTGCTGGTGGATCGGCTGACGAAGGTGACTCGATTGTTACCGATCAAGGTCAGCTGGAGTGTGCCCAAGTTGGCTCGTCTTTATGTGGAGCAGATCGTTCCGTTGCATGGGATTCCCATCTCCATCGTGCCGGATCAGGATCTGCGCTTCACTTCTGGATTCTGGAGGAGTTTCCAGCGAGCTCTTGGCACGGAGTTGGCATTTAGTTCAGCGTACCATCCTCAGTCAGATGGTCAGTCTGAGAGGACCATCCAGACTTTGGAGGATATGCTGAGATCCTGCTGCCTGGAGTGACAGGGGAGTTGGATTCACCACCTGCCGTTGGTGGAGTTTGCCTAGAATAACAGCTATCATTCAAGCATCGGCATGGCTCCTTATGAGGCATTGTATGGGCGTCCGTGTCAGACTCCACTTGATTGGTTTGAGGTTGGTGAGCGTGTTTTGACGGGACCGGAGTTGGTGTAGCAGTTTGTGGATGTTGTGCACGTGGTTCGTCAGAACATGTTGGCGGCCCAGAGTCGGCAGAAGAGCTATGCTGACCGGAGGAGGCAGCCCCTCGCGTTCGCCATGGGTGATCGGGTATTCTTGAGAGTTTCTCCGATGAAGGGGGTGATGCGTTTTGGACGGCGTGGGAAGCTGAGTCCCCGCTATGTTGGTCTGTTTCCCGTTGTGGAGCGCGTCGGTGAGGTGGCTTATCGGTTGCAGTTACCCCCTGAGTTGGTGTCGGTGCATGACGTGTTACACGTCTCGATGTTGCGGAAGTATATGCCCGATGACTCTCATGTTCTTGAGGATTCTGTTTGGCCCGAGGTGACTTCAGACCTTTCTCTCCCAAAGTTTCCTGTCCGTGTTGAGGATAGGCGAGAGCAGCGCCTGCGGAGCAAGGTCATCCCCTTAGTAAAGGTGGTGTGGCAGCGGCACTCTGGTGGTGAGGCTTCTTGGGAGCGTGAGGACGAGATGCGTCGGCAGTTCCCTTACTTATTTGAGTGAGTCTTCCTCTTCTTTCCCCTTAGGCTTGTCCTTAATTTCGAGGATGAAATTCCTTTAAGGGGGGAGGGCTGTAATATCCCGGACCTTTCGGATCCTTCTCCGTGGGTCTCGGATCTAGTTTCTCAGAGCGTCCGGCTCCGTTGTGTCCGAAATTTCATTTCGGGCTTCTTTCGTGTTCGGATCGGCGCGATCCGGAGTTGTTTCGGAGGCCTGGAAGCGTTCCACGTCTTTTTCGCCCGTGTTTTCCGATTACCGGTGTGTGTTTCGGTAATTCCTTCGGAACGTCGCTGCGGGTGAACCGGGTCGTTCACCTGGGCATGGGTGGTACCGTTGCGATCGGTGCGTTCCGAGGATCCCAGAAATGTAATTTTCTATTTTTTGATATTTTCCAGAATTTCCAGATTTTCTATAAATACTCTCATCTCTCTCTCTCTCCCCACCCTCTTCTTCTTCTTCTTCCTTCTCTTCTCCCCACCGTGACCACCGCCCCTCCCTCTCTCTTTCTCTCTCGTTCGGCCGCGGCGACGTCCCCTTCCGACTGCAGACGGTGCGGGGCGACGGCGTGACGACGTGGGCGACGGTGAGGTGATCGTGGCGGCGTAAAGCTTGTGGGGAACCGTGAAGGGACGAGGGTTTTCAAAGCGTTCTTCGTGATCTCGGTAACGATTCGGCGGAGCATTCGCTCCATTGAGGTAGGGTGACGCTCCCTAGCTCCCCGCCGTTCATTTCCATGATTTATAGGCTGAGGGGAGGTCGAGAGGGGCTTGATTAAGCGGGTTTGGGGTTTTCCATGATTTGGGGAGAGCTCACCCGATCTATGGATTTAGCCCGCGATTTCACGTTTTGGTGGCCTAGTATCATGCTAGGGGTCCCCAGGGGTCTTCCCCTTTGATTTCCCCCTCTCCGGTGGAGGCATGGGGGCGTGGTTGGGTTTTTGGGCTTTCTCCGCCGTTTCACCGTCGGGCGGGTGTGGCGGTCCTTCCAGTGACCGTCACACCGTGTGACGCGCCTGGGCGGGTGCGTCACAGCCCTTGTTTAGCCAACTGGGGTCTGGGAGTGTGACGGTCCCACGATAGACCGCCACAGGCGTGTGACGCGCCTGGGGTGGGCCGTCAGAGCGTCCCGACCGTTGGCATCCGATCATTGGTTTGACCGTTGGGGGTCAAGGCGTGTGACGCACCAGGGCTGGCGCGTCACAGCCTTGTGACGGCCCAGCGTGGGTGCGTCAGGGTTATTCGACCCCCAGGCAATGTGACGCTCCAGGGCTGGACCATTACATGCGTGTGACGCTCCAGGTGTGGACTGTCACATGCTATGACGCACCGAGTGGCATGCGTCACAGCTTGCCTTTGATTTTCCCTGTGACGCACCTGCATAGCCGCGTCACAATCTGTAACGCACCAGGGTAGGTGCGTTACACTCTGTTTTACACTGGGAGTGTGACGGCCTGCGTTGGACCGTCAAGGTCCTGTGACGGTCCAGCCTAAGACCGTCAGGCGTCTGTGACGGTCCCGCCTAGACCGTCAGAGTCCTGTGACACGTCTAGGGTAGACCGTCAGGCACTGGGTTGCCCCGGGTGGTTTGCAATCCCGTGTCTGTTCCGACCGTGGTCACCGTGCGACGGTGCCGGTACGTGGGGTGGTCCCCGTACGTCATCGGATGCGGACGTGGTTTTCCGTTGACTTGAGAGTCTACTCCTTCAGTGACCCTCCACTAGTCGTAGCCCACCAGTACGCGGTGCTGGTCTCACCAGGGAGTGGTGTACGGGCCGACCCTTAGAGACGGTTGTTAGACTGGTTTTCGTGGGGCCCCACGTCTGTAGCCAGAGTCCGGCTAAGGGGAAAACCAGTCAGAGGGCCAGACCAGGGACGCGCGGTCTGTGTGTGCACATGTGGTTGGGGGCAGTTGGACACACGCTGGCAAGCGTGACCCCAGCTAGTCACTTGTTTGTGATACTTGTTCGGTGTCCGTGCCTCTGGTAGACGCTACCACGTCAGGCAGTTCACCTGCGTTGTGGTGTAAGTCATCAGGGGACGCTACCGGCTGTGCTTCTAGTGGGAGGTACTCCTGTCGAGTCGGGAGTGTCAGACTGTCAGTCGTTACGACTTCGACCTTCGGGTTTCTGCCGTGTTAGCCGTTGTGTTCCAGTTGTTTTGCCGTGGCACGTGTGTCGGTTTTCGTGCCGTGAGACCGGTGCTTTGTAGATGGCAGGGTTTCCCTTTTTGAGGTACTCGCTTACTGCTAGCGTAGCGATTTCTCCATTTGCGAGGTAGGGTTCGAGTGATCCCTACTGAGTCTTATTCCGAGACTCATTCCCTGCGTGTTTTCACCGTGTTTCAGGCGAGGCGAGGCTTCAGGGGAGTTCGTCTGAGGCTCAGCGCGGTTCAGGTGCCCAGCGTTAGTGCCAGAGGTCAGAGCCGGGGTATGTCCCGTGTAGCTGTACTTTCTTTTCTTGTCTATGTACTAGTTGTAGACTACTGTTGTTATTTTATTATTATATTATGGACCATGTAAAACGTTAATTCATTTCCTACTTATTTATATAACTATTTAATTCTACAATTATTTGTGATGCTTGTGTAGTTTCCACACCATCCTTCTAACCCTTCCGAGTCTTCGGACTCGTGGGTGGCGGTGCGAGTCTCGGGTTATCGGGCCTTCCCGATAATCAGATTCTCGGGTCGTTACACTCTCGAACTATTGTGCCACGGGTTTGACCAGCTGGAGGTATTTGACCATCGGTGCTTCTCGGGCTTCGTAATCACCGTTGACCTGGCTAGCGACCAGCTGGGAGTCAGTGTGAATTTTGACTCGCTCAGCCCCCAGCCGTCGTGCCATGCGGGCTCCCGAGATAAGGGCCTCGTACTTGGAAGCATTGTTGGACGCCTGGAAGTTAAACTTCAAGGCGTATTGCAGCTCTGCTCCTTCAGGGGGCTTCAGGAGGACTCCAGCACCACTCCCGGTTGAGTTGGAGGATCCGTTGATGAACAGTTCCCAGGTTGGCCCGGGCACGGACGGAGATCTTTCTTCAGTCGGGATGGTGCTCTCGGCGATGAAGTCAGCGAGCGCCTGGCCTTTGATAGCCGAGCGAGGCCAGTACGATATATCGTAGGCCCCAAGCATGATGGCCCACTTGACGAGGCGTCCCGAGGCTTCAGGGTGAGCGAGGATCCTCTTCAATGGTTCGCCGGTCAGCACGGTGATGGAGTGCCCTTGGAAATAGGGTCGGAGGCGCTTGGCCTAGGTAACCAACGCTAGCACGAGTCTATCGGTTGCGGGATACCTTCTTTCAGCCTCATTGAGCACCTTGCTGGTGTAGTAGACCGGTCTCTCGACTCTTGAGTCATTTTTGACTAGGACCGAGCTAACTGTAGATGGAGTTGCCGAGAGATAGAGATGCAAGGTTTCACCTGGGACGGGCTTGGAAAGCACCGGGGGCGAAGCCAGAAACTCCTTAAGCTCGGCGAACTCTTTTTAGCATTCCTCGTCCCACATGAATGTAGCAGATGCCATTTTGGCCCCCCTCAACAGTTTGAAGAAGGGTAGACATCGTTCAGCCACACGGGACAGGAATCTGCTGAGCATGGCAATGCACCCGGTAAGGTGTTGAACATCTTTGATACAGGTGGGTGGGCGCATGTCCATGATGGCCTGGACCTTGTCGGGGTTGGCCTCGATCCCACGCTGGGTGACTAAGAAGCCCAAGAATTTCCCGGACCTTCCTCCGAAGGCGCACTTGGCAGGATTGAGCTTCATGTTATACTTTAGGAGGGTGTCGAAGGTTTCAGCTAGGTCAGTGAAGTGGTCCTCAGCCTTGGGGGTCTTCACGAGCATGTCGTCAATATAGGCCTCGACGTTCCGACTGAGCTGTCCCTCGAACATATGATTGACCAGCCTCTGGTATGTGGCTCCAACGTTCTTCAACCCGAAAGGCATCCGGGTGTAGCAGTATACGCCGAAGTCGGTGATAAAGGCGGTCTTCTCGATGTCTTCTGGATTCATTCTGATCTGATGGTAACCTGAATAGGCGTCTAGGAAGCTGAGTATCTCGTTGCCCGAGGTTGAGTCAACCAGTTGGTCGATGCTCGGTAATGGATAGCAATCCTTTGGAGTAGCCTTGTTCAAGTCGGTGAAGTCCACGCACATTCACCACTTTCCCGAAGCTTTTGGCACCAGGACGACGTTAACCAGTCACGTCGGGTACAGGACCGGTCTAAAAAGACCAGTCTTTTGACCCTTGGTGACTTGCTTCTTGATGATCGCCTGCTTCTCTGGCGCGTGCTTCCTTCTGCGTTGTTGTACGGGCTTCACGGTTGGGTCGAGGTTGAGCTTATGCATCACTGTCTCCTCCGGTATCTCGGGGAGTTGATCATCAGACCATGCAAAGACTCGGATGTATGCTGAAAGAAACTCTTTGTATTGCTGTTGAACCTCAGACGGTAGGTCAGCTCCAATCTTTACTCCTAGGGTCGGGTCGTCATTTAGGAAAACTATTAGCAATTCACCTCCAGGCTCGGAGGTTGCAGGTTTTTCCTCGACTTCCCGGGGACCCTTATTCTTCCGTCCGGCCTTGTGGCTTCAACTGAGATATTATAGCACCTTCTGGCCGTTGCCTGGTTTCCTCGGACTTCCCCCAACCCGTTTTTGGTGGGGAACTTCATTTTTTGGTGATAGGTAGAGGGCACCGCTTTCATTCGGCTAAGGATTCCTCGGTCGAAGATTGCGTTGTATGCTATCATACCCTTGATCACTATGAAGTCCACCATGACTGTAATGGTTTTGGGTGGGGTGCCAAGAGTAACCGGCAGGCTTAGGGCTCCCTCGGGGTAAGTGGCCTGGCCATTGAACCCGCACAGAGGGGTTCGGATCGGGCGGAGTTTAGACTGATCCTCTCCCATCTTAAGGAAACATTCAAAGGATAATACATCAGGGGCACTTCCATTGTCGACTAGAATCCTGTCTACGTTACAATGGTTTATCGTGGCCGATATGACTGAGGCGTCATCATGCGGGGTGGTTAGCCCTTCTAGGTCTCGGTCGGAGAAGACTATGACCTGGGGCTCACTCGGCGGGGCCTTGGGAGGCTCGACGGCTCGGCTCGCCCGCTCAGCATGATACTTCCTTCCTCGGCCACTGTCTCCTTCTGATGCAGCTCCTCCAGCGATGACGTTGATATGGACCCCGCGAGGGGCGTTGTCGATTTCCTCTGGGGCGCCTCGTTCTTCCTTATTCCCGGCCACGAACCAGGATAGGTGTCCTTGACGGACGAGGCGCTCGATTTCATCCTGGAGCTGGTAGCAATCGCTGGTGTGATGCCCGTGGTCACTGTGGAACAGGTAGTGCTTGCTGCGATTGTGGCTCTTCGACTTCATCGGCTCGGGTTGGTGGAGGAGACCCGAGCCTTTGATGTCTTCATATGTCTCATACACCGGAGCGATTAGAGGAGTGTACCACTCATACTTCCGTGACGGTTCCTTGTGCTCTCCGTCCCGGTTCCGCCTTTTTCCTGGACCCGAACTTGGCTCGGGTGCTCATTGTCCCCCTCCCGACCCGAGCCGGTTGCACCTCGGCATGCGCTGAGTACTTCTTCGCACTCGGCGTGGCGCAAAGCCAAGGTCACTAGCTCGGCAAGGGTCGAGGGAGGGTGGAGGACAAGTTCGCGACGGAGGTTCTCGTCCCAGGTGCCCCCGGTCAGCGCGGTTATGGCTGAGGCTACATCCAGGCGGGGGATTCTCAGGGTTTCCGACTTGAATCGGTGGATGTAAGCCCGGAGTTTCTCCCCTTGCGCCTATTTGAGAGCCAATAGCCCCGCTACCGACCTCGGGGGGGTGCTACCGGTGAAACTCTCCTTAAACACTTGCCCGAATTGTTTGAAGTCCCAGACGGATCCAGGGGCGAGGGCCCGAAACCACGCCTGGGTGCCTTGGACCAGGGTGGTCACAAAGGCTCGGCATTTGATGGCGCCGGACGCTCCATGCAGAGTCATCAGGGCGTCGAAGCTGTCGAAGTGATCGGCTGGGTCGCCCTGGCCATCATAAGGCTTGAAGGTCGGAATGGAGGTTCTGGGAGATACCTCTGCCTTCAAGATATAGTCGGAGAACGGGGATTTCTCGTCATCCTCCGTGGAGGAGACTTTCTGCAGGGTGCGTAGGGCGCGCTCTTGTTCTGCGAAACGCCTCTCGAATTCTCGCAGTCGGAGGGATAGCTCCGGCTGTAGCTGCGCCGTGGGGCTGGGGGGGCTGTCTTGGCGTTCCCCAGGGACTTCGGTCTCTGGATTCAGACGGCGTGCCCCAGGTCTCTCCCTTTTTGGAGTGGAGGAGGCCTCTTGCTCCGGAGGAGGGGCTTGTAAAGGTCCTCCTGACCTGTTACGGATGATCTGTCGGCCTCGGAGGGTGAAGCGGCCTCCGACGGTGTGTTGGGACACGTTCTCGCGGGGGGGGCTTTCCGGAGGGGCGCGTGAGCTTCCATCCCTGGCCGCCTGAGTCCTCATGAGTTCCACGAGGACATCCAGTTTTACGTTGAGGGCTTGGAAAGCATCAGCGCCGCCGCTAAGTGGTAGCCCCACCGCCGTGGGGGGAGGGGGCGGGTGCCCAACCGCCGCGGGAGGAGGGGGCGGTCCGTTGGCGGGGGTGCTGGCATTGGAGGGGGGATTTTGTGAGGCTTGAGAAGGGCCTTCTCCCGCCTCCACCGTGGCCTTTCCCCTGTCGCCGGCGGATCTCCTCCCTGAACTTCTTCGCACCATACTGGCTCTTTGGTCGTTTCCCACAGACGGCGCCAGATGAAGGGGCATGATCTCGTGCTGGTCCTGAGCTGGGATGATGATCACCGGATAGTGAACTGTAAAGAAGGGAAAACTGATCAGGGGTCCCAGGGATGGTTCCCTGGGGAAAACCCTCCGATGCTTAAGATGGTGGAAGTTATGAAGGGAGGAAGAAAGAGGTGCACGAGATCCCCCTACACCGAGGTGGTGAAGTGGTTCCTGCTCAAGGAGTTTAGGCGTATGTTGGCCTTACCTTTCGTCGGAGGGAGTCCCGTGTTTATATAGTGTGCTTACCTCATGAGTCCCGTAAGCTGAGGAGTTTCAGGCGGGAGTTACGTCCTCATCGCGGGGTCTTTACGTCCTCATCGTGGGATCTTTACATCCTCATCGTGGGATCTTTATAGCCTTGAGGGGTCATGGGTCCCTTATCCTCATAAACTCCTGCTCATAAAGGGCTCTCAACGGCCGCGTGGATAAGCAATCGTCGGTCGAGCCGAGCATAAAAGGTGCCAACCCCGTCCGGGCGATAGGCATAGCTCGGATGAAGATAGGTCGGCATGGGCGCTGAGCGCCTGCCTTTATCCCGGCGAGGGGATCGATCGGGCGTGGGTCTTTTTCTGACCTGACCGACGCTCGGACCTTCCGAGCCTAAGGGCCGCTGAGGAAGGGTGTGATCCCGAGTGATCTTATTGGGGTTTTTAGCCTAAGTGGACCCTGTGGGGCTGTCACTTGGATGAGCTGGGCCTCGTTTGGTCCTGATGGACCTAGTTTGGCTGCTCTTTAGATGGGCTACAGAAATCCCCCTCTCCAATATCTATAACAAGCATAAGATCTTTACTGATATGGGTTATTACTTTGGTTGTAACAACCCGGGAATCCGATTACCGGGAAGGCCCAATAACCCGAGACTCGAACCGCCGCCCACGAGCCGGGAGGGCTCGGAAGGGCTAAAAGGAGTGTGGAGGCACAAAGAAATAGGAAATAAAGTAGGACAATTCAATAATTAACAAAAATAAATATACAACTACAGCAACAGCAGAGTCCAGTCCAATAGAAAGTACAGTCTAAAGTAGTAAAATATACCACATGCTGAGTGAACACTCGGCCCGGCGAGCTGGCAACTGAGAACCTCCGTACCGCACCCTCGAACCTCGAGGAAGAACCGCCACACCTGAAAAGCAGGGAATGAGTCTCCAAAATAGAGACTCAGCAGGGATCCCGCGGAACCCCAACCGAAAACAATGGCGGTAGTGGAAAGGAAAGCTACAACGACAGCAGGAACAGCGAACCGGTGGCCGGTCAAAACTCGGCACTACAACTACTCCTACTGTACCAGAAACACACCCCGATCTCACGGTCGGGGGCTACCGAACCACACTAGTACCACCTACCGAAGTAAAAACCCACGGCAACCACGCCGTAGAGGCCTGTTGATGAGGGCATCCCTTGCCCCTCCACATTTTCTCCGGACTCGGATTGTTCGTCGGCAAGCGCCATTATGTTAGTCATGTATTTTTGAGTCTAGTCATGTAATCTTCACATTTTCTTTGAGTCAATATCATGTAATTTTCCCTTTATTTGAGTCATGTACCTAAGTTGTTGAGTCATTTTCCTAAGTATTGAGTCATTATGTTGGTTTGATAGGTTATTGGGCCCATCTCATTGGGCTAGGCCCATGGATGCCCCCCCTTCCCTTCGGTTATTAGTCATTGTGTCTTTTGTTAGGGTCCTTTGTGAAAAAGTCATGTGCCTATAAATAGGCCACCCCACTCCTCATATGTAACAACTTTTGAAGAATCATTTGAATAGAAAAAATTCTCTAGTCTTACTCCTCTCTACCAAATCTCTCTTCCCTCTCTCACCCATTATCTCTCTCTCTCTTTATCTCTCTCTCTCTCTCCCTCCACCCAATTTTCGGAATTTTCTCTCTCCTCCCCATTCACCCCTCATTAAGACCTCTCCCCTTTCCCATACACCCATTTAACTCCCCCCCCCCAACCCAAGGTGGCATTCTCCAATCCACATCCCACCTCCCAACCCCCAACTACCCAACACCACTTCCTAAGCACCCCTTCCTCTCCCCAAAGTTGAAGGGGCTCTTCCCTAAGCCCAAATTCGAATTTCCCTCTCCCTAGGGCAGTGCCCTTCCATCTCCCCACCTCCCAAACCACCCAAAGTCGCAGCCCCCCTTCCCCATACCAGCCAAGTTCACCCTCCACCTCTTACTCTCTTGGCCATCCCCTTCCCCACCCCCTCATCTTCTTCTCATTCAGCCTCTATTTCAGACAGCAGAGTTGCAGCAACTTGCGCAGCAACTTGCAGAGGCGGCCACGACCGTCGCTCAAAGATTCAGGTGGCAATGCCTACATTTCTGGAATCTTCATCGAGATAGCTTTCCAACGGTGGTGGTCTCGCCGGCTTCCGAGGTCGGAGCTATCCGCAGGAGCTGATATCCCACGACTGCGCAGAAGACCCCAGGCAGAGAACCAGAGCGAGATTGGAAGCCCGACCACGATGAACCTTTTGGGATTCAGATCAAGTGTTCTTCAGTAAAGTTCTTCCCTCTCAAGTCCTCTTTCATCCTAAAGAAGCAGAGCTGCATTTGGACATCGGCATCTCTAGTTAAAAATTTTCTACTCCAAGTGTGTCAGGTCAGTTTACAGGAGCCAGAACCGACACCCCTCTACTCATCTGATCGTCCCGGTCTTCTCCGACATCTTCCGAAGTCTCTGTCAGTGCCGACAGAAAGAAGACTCGGCTATGGTTCCAACGGTTCAGGTCTCGCCTCAATCAGAGCTCGTTAGAGATCGTGGCACCCTCTGCAACCAGCCACATTGATCTGCTCCAGACAGAGGCAGAATCAATCAGTCGGGTCCCAGACTCTGCCACGGCCAGCTCGTGAAGGCTCTGAGTGCCATTTTTGGAGGGAAGAAACTACTTCAAGCTAGCTGCCACCTCCAAGAAGAAGGGACTCAATCGGCCACCGGAACCCTCTGCTCCAATTTTCTTCGTCGGAGACAGCAGACTGCCCCCTGTGGTCCCAGGTTAGACCAGTCCTTACTCCTCCGGTTACCCCTCTCTCCACCGACATAGGATCGCATCCCCGTCAACTCCGGCTCGAAGCTACCCTGACCACGATCGCATCACCACCAGTTTCATTCCAATCGGAGTCCGGGAGAGCCCACAGTGACTTCTGCAACCTGCTGCATCAGTTCGGTACCCGCCAGAGACCAGACGCTGCTGTCCTGTTCCAGTCACCGGCGCGGTCAGCCCCGAGTATCAAAGCTTCCCCAAAAATTCAAGCTTCATCCTCTGTCAGTTGGGAAACTTTTGGCACTGGTCTCGTCAAGATCTGAGTTCCGTGGAACCCGTGGCAGCACCGACTCCGACTGTCTGTCCAGTGAACCTGAAGCAGGGCAGAACCGGTGGAGCTCGGGAGGTCAAGTTTCATTGCGTAATCCCCAACCCGCTTGGCCGGCTGAAGGCCCCTCCCTACGTGAAGGTAGTTTTGGATATAATTAACTTAATCCCCACCCCAAGATCATCCCTCCTGCGAGAGGCGTAGTGTTGTACTCTTTACACTTTCAGGTTGAAGCGACACCGACGCGGCGTGCGGGTACATACCCTCGCCTCCCCGCTCGCCCCCGTCTCCGGCCGGAGTCGGCGTCTTCACGCCGGCTAGGTGAGATCCTGAACATCCCTCATTGCTGTATTGGACTTGCTTAGCTTAGTATTGCTATAGTTACTCCGTCGGTGGTAAGAGAGTGTCTGATTTTACATTGCCACCAAATTAAGTGACCACCGCGGGCGAGTTGAGAGTGAATCCACTTAACCCACACCCTTGGTGTGTTGGCCGCCCATGATTTGGGCATCCTAGGCCCATTTTGGGTTCTCCCCAAGCTTGCCAACCCTTGGAGCCTCATGGTCCCACCTCGGACCCTCTCCAACATCGCCTAGTTGCCTTCGGGCCCTAGTGTGTGCCATACGGGTGAGCTCACTAGTGTGAGTCCGCTGCTCAAACTTGAATGCTTGCAAAATAGGTCCAAGGTCGGTTTTACATCACCTGTCTCCCAGGACACGGCCAACCTGGACATGCTGTCCAAGGTGCAACCCCGACCACCCGATCGCGGACATCGCACCAACAAGATGCAACCTCGGTAAAGCTACTAGCACCAATCTCACGGTGCGAAAATCGACACACGCGCCACGGCGAAACAACCTGGACTCAACGGTCAACACGACCAAAACCCGAAGGTCGAAACCACTGAAACTGACAGTCTGTCACTCTCTGTCCAGAACAGGAGTACCTCCCACTAGAAGCATAGTCGGTAGCATCCCCTGACGTCTTACACCGCACCGCAGATGTCCGCCTGGCACAGTAGCCCCCGGCGGAGGCAAGGACACCGTACAAGTAACCACAAACAAGTGACTAGCTGGGGTCACGCCCATCAGCGTGGGTCTAACCGCCCCCAACCACATGTGCACACACAGACCGTCCGTCCCTGGTCTGGCCCTCTGACTGGTTTTCTCCTCAGCCGGACTCTGGCTACTAGACGCGGGGCTCGACGGAAACTAGTCTAAAACCGTCCTCAGGGTAAGCCTCTCAACCTACTCCCAGGTGGGACCACTAAACGTGTAAGCAGGCTACGACTAGTGGAGAGTCGCTGAGAGAGTAGACTCTCAAGTCAACAGAAACAACATCCAAACCTGACGAAGTACGGGGACCGTCCCACATACCAGCACCGTCGCACGGTGACCACAGTCGGAGAAGAAACGAGACTCACAGTCCACGGGCCGCGCACTCGGCCACGTAGAAATGTAGAAACATGGTTCCCAAGGTAACTCATAGGCCGCCAAACCAAATCCCACTCTCAGGGAAAAGTAGGAACCCTCCAGCCCCATGCTGGGCAATTGGACTCGCAATCCAAGGCCACACACATGGCCCACGCGGAAAGTACAGAAGCACGATTCCCAAGGCAGTGCACAAGCCGCCACGCCGATAATTGGACTCGCAGTCCAAGGCCAAACACATGGCCCACTCGGGAATCATCTTCCAGGCAAACTCACAGCATGCGGGGGAGACCCCACCGCACACACACCGATACACGGTGACTCGGTCAAGCGTAACACAAAAGCCCAGCACACGAGGAGTCACCCGGACTCTCAAACCCACAGGCATGCTAAATGAGGTAGCACGGTCCTCCCGACACCCTCCAAACACGGACACAGAACCCCACGGGTGTCTGGGGCATTCACGAGACCGCAAGTCAACCGCCGGGTCACAACCGGGTCGACTAGGGACTTACACAACGCGAAATGATCACGGCGAACACAAAAACTCACCTCGGCGCAACACAGTGCCTAGCGGTCTAACCTTGGGCCGTCACGGTCTGTAACGGTCCAAGCCTCGACCGTCACAACGACTCTGACGCTCCAACACAGGCTCGTCAGAAGGGCGAGTAAAACTGAACGTAACGCGCTCCCCCAGGGGCGTTACGTCACCTAACGGACCAACGCCGGTGCATTAGGCCAAGGAGCTACACAAGCCGTGACGCACGCCGCTCGACGCGTCATGCTCTCTAACGCACCTACCCAAGTGCGTTAGGGAGAGGGTGGATGTGTTAGCTCTAACGCTCCTGCCCAAGGGCGTCACGCTTCCCTGACGCGCCACTTAGGGTGCGTCGGGCGTCTATGACCCCCAACGGTCATAAACCACGGTCGGAATCACTGTAACGGTCAAGCAAGAGGGCGTCACAGCCCTGTGGCGGTCTATCATGGGGCCGTCAGGCCCACGAACGCCAATACCCAAAACAAAGGGAGCGTAACGCACCTGCCCAGGCGCGTTACGCACTGTGGCGGTCACTGGAATGACCGCCACAGCGTCCCGGCGGCGAAATGGAGAACTAACACCAAAAATTCCATTCCACGCCTCGATCATCCACGGATGATGGGGAAAACAACGGGGAAGCTCCCCTATGGGCCCTATCATGCATCTAGACCCTCGAATTGGTCCGAAACGCGGTAGAACGGTAGATCGGGCGCACACCCCAAAAACATGGATTTTCCCCAAACCGCTTAAATAAACCTGCTCGACTCACCGTAGCCTACAAAACTTGGGGGAAAGAAAAGCGCACGAGCTGGGGGTCCATCTCCCTACCTCCACCGAAGAAACGACGCACCGTGGACGTCGATCCGCGAAAAAAACTCCACGAAACCCTCGCCGGCTCCCGAGGGCGTCCCCAAGCATCGCTACGCCTCCACCGCCTCGGTCCTCGCCCGTCCTCACCCGCATCCTCGCCCGTGCCGCCTCCACCTCGCCCCCGCCTTGCTCCGTCGGTCGCCGGAGAAGAGAGGGGAGAAAGAGAGCGTGAGAGAAGAGAGAGGGAGGGAAGAGAGGAATGAGAGATGGGGAGATAAAAAAGGGAGGGGGTTTATATAGAAAATCCAGAAATTCCAGAAAATATCAAAAAATAGAAAAATACACCCCCATGATCCTCGGAACACGCTGATCACCGTGGTAATGTCCCGACGTTGGAGAACGTGACGGTTCACCCTATACGGGGTTCCGAAGGTCCGACAGACGGAAAACACGCGTAAAACCCAAAACGCAACCCGGGACCCACAAAGGTGCTCCGAAAATTACAGAAAATTACCGGTGTGCTTCTCACAACACCACGGACCCAAGGAAACTCACGAGCACACCATCAGTGGGTCCGACAATCCGGTAAAAATAGTCCGAAGCTCGATCGGACACAATCCGAAATCTGCGGAAAGATGATCCGAACCCACGGATCCAGATCCGAAAAACCCGGGGCATTACAGCCCTCCCCCCTTAAAGGAATTTCATCCTCGAAATTCAGGACTAACACCAAGTCATAGGGGAAGAACACTTTAACTAACTGACAACGCCGTTAGAGCCCCAGCACAGAAACCTTGATTCTCACGAAAGCACCGATCCTGAGGGACACAGCCAGACTACGATCACTAACGACACCTCGCTCCACATGCCGCACACACCGGCCACTAGAGCAGGCGCACCAAAGGACACCGTCCGGCATCACCTCAGACAATGCGTGAATCAACTATGGCACCGCTGCCACAACCTCGCTCATCGAGGAGACACAACCCTCGTCACGAGAAACAGCTACTGATCCACCCAATGGTTGGCAGACAAATCGCACATTAGTTTCACATCCAGCTGACAGGTCGCACACCCTTCTCAAGGGAATAACCCATACAGAGCCTCCATCATCTCACGCAGTCATCTCATAGACTGCAATCAGCTCATTGGCCCCGCACCAAGAACCACCTCACACTTGGCAAGCTGAAAGCCAGAGATATCACTGTGCCAACTCTGTCAGAAGATAAACTTAGACAAAGTCCAGATCCCGTCCGGAAAGGCACACCTCAAAATCTGTGACGACCCGAGAATCCGATTACCGGGAAGGCCCGATAACCCGAGACTCGCACCGCCGCCCACGAGCCGGGAGGGCTCGGAAGGGCTAAAAGGAGTGTGGAGGCACAAAGAAATAGGAAATAAAGCAAGACAATTCAATAATTAACAGAAATAAATAAACAACTACAACAGAGTCCAGTCCAACAGAAAGTACAGTCTAAAGCAGTAAAACGTACCACGTGCCAAGTGAACTCTCGGCCCGGCAAGCTGGCAACTAAGAACCTCCGCATCGCGCCCTCGAACCTCGAGGAAGAAGAACCGCCTCACCTGAAAAGCAGGGAATGAGTCTCCAAAACAGAGACTCAGCAGGGATCCCGCGGAACCCCAACCGGAAACAACGGCGGTAGCGGAAAGGAAGCTACAACTACAGCAGGAATAGCAAACCGGTGGCCGGTCAAAAACTCGGCACTACAGCTACTCCTACTGCCAGAAGGCACACCTCGATCACGCAGTCGAAGCTACCGAACCACGCTAGCACCACCTACCGAAGTAAGAACACACGGCAACCACGCCGTAGAGGCCTATCCCCCCCGGACAAAGCCGACCTGGACACGCTGTCCAAGGTGCAACCCCGACCATCCGATCGCGGGTACCGCACAACAAGACCCAACCTCGGTAAAGCCACTAGCACTAATCTCACGACGCAAGAACCGACACACGCGCCAAGGTGAAACAACCGAACTCACCGGTCAACACGACCAAAAACCCGAAGGTCAAAGACACAGAGACTGACAGTCTGTCACTCCATACTCGACAGGAGTACCACCCACTAGAAGAACGACCGGATGCGTCCCCTGACGTCTTATACCGCGTCACAAGTGTCTAGCTACAACGCCCCGGGCGTGAGACTCAGACACGCAACAAGTACCACAACAAGGACTAGCTGGGGTCGCGCTCGTTAGCACGTGTCCTAAGCCCCCAACTACGTGTGCACACACAGACCATCTGCTCTAGGTCGGGTCCTCTAGCTGGTTTTCCCCCCCACCGAACTCTGGTGGCAAAGGCAAGGGGCCGACGGAAACCAGCCTAAAAACCGCGTCTCACCGGGTCGCGCTCTCCACCACTCCCAGGTGGGTCCGCACACGCGTGCGCAGGAAGCTACGACTAGTGGAGGATCACAGAAACGTGGACACAGAAACCACGCACGCACTCATTATGAGTAACACGGAGTAACAGGTGGCACGACGCCACCAGACTCTGGACAGCCCACTAGACCTACAACTCAACGGCCTTTGAGTCACAAGACTCGAGGTCAAGACCGTTGCACATGACAACACTGAGCCGTCAATCTGGCCTAATCCCTAGGTCCAAAACCACAATGCGACAACTCACGAGGCAGTTCATCACTGCCGAGACCCATCCCTCGAGGAGGGAACTTAAGAAACCCCCAGCCTCAGGCTGGGAAGCTGGACTCACCGTCCAAGGCCACACGCTTGGCCCACTAGGAAGCCACCTTCCAGAGAAGCCACGACTTGCGGGGAAACCTCACCGCACTCACACCGACACACGGTGACACGATCTGGTACGAACACGGAAGCTCGGAATACCTGGGGTCGCCTGGACCCACCAAGCCCACGGGCATGCTTATCGAGGTAGCACGGTACCTCCAGACACCCTAAAACACGGCAACAAAACCCACGGGGTGCCCGGGACATTCACAAGGCCAAAGGTCGACCACTGGGTCACAACCGGGTCGACCGGAGACCAACACAACACAATCGGAACACTAGAAGGTCACTCGGACCTTAAACTCACGGGAACACTAATCGAGGTAAACCAAACCTCTGGACACCCAAAGACACGATCACGGAACTCCATGGGGTGTCCAGGACACACACGGCCCAAGGGGAGCACGATCAGCCGCAGACCGTCCGCCTCGGGTAGCCCGGCAGGCCACCCCAAGAACGCGCTACACATGCATAGCGCGTTAAGCAAGAACGCGCTATGCAAACCTAGCGCGTTCAGCAAGAACGCGCTATAGGCCCATAGCGCGACCAGACCAGGTCGCGCTATGATCCTATAGCGCGACAACCAAAAACGTGCTGGGACCCTAGAGCGCGACAAGAACCGCCTTACTGTTCATCTTCTCCGATGAACGCGCCCCGTCGGGGCAGCGCGACACTCAAGAACGCGCTACTGGAAGCTAGCACGTTCTCAGTCCGCGCCCGAAAACGGTAGAAACGGCAGGAAAACCCATTCCACGCCCCGATCACCCCCGGGTGATGGGGAAACAAAGAGGGAAACATTCCCCAACCCCTCTGGCACCGAGAGGACCCATTTAAACCCCAAAAACACGATCAAAACACAAGATTCGGCTCACACCCCAAAAACATGCATTTTTCCCAAATCACCCCGTTTAGCCCGCTCGGCTCACCACGGCCTACGAAACTCGCGGGAATTGAAGTACACGGGTTGAGGGTCTATCTCCCTACCTCCACCGAAGATTCGACGCACCGTGGACGCCGATCCACGAAGAAAACGCCGTTTAAACCCTCGCCGGTTCACGATCCCACGAACCGCCTCCACCACCGCGATCCTCATCCCGTACCCGTCGCTCCACGCCCCACGAGCCACGCCGCCCCGCCCTCGCCGCCTCCGTCGGCCGCCCGGAGTGAGAGGGGGAGAGGAGAGAACGTGAGAGAAGAGAGAGGGAGGGAAGAGAGAAATGAGATGGGGAGAGAAAAAGGAGGTTATTATATAGAAAATCCGGAAATTCCCGAAAATACCGAAAAATAGAAAATCACATTTCTGCGATCCTCGGAACACACCGATCGCAACGGTACCACTCGCGCCCTGGTGAACAGCCCCGTTCACCCGTAACGAGGTTCCGAAGGAATTACCGAAACACACACCGGGAATCGGAAAACACACGCGGAAAAGCCGCGGAACGCTTCCGGGCCTCCGAAACAACTCCGGATCGCGCCGATCCGAACACGAAAGATGTCCGAAACGAAATTTCGGACACAACGGAGTCGGACACTCCAAGAAACCAGATCCGGGACCCATGAACAAGGATCCGGAAAATCCGGAGCATTACAGCCCTCCCCCCTTAAAGGAATTTCGTCCTCGAAATTCACGACTAGCACCAAGTCACAGGGGAAGAACGCCTCCACTAACTGACAACGCTGCCAGGGCCCCAACACAGAAAAACCTCAATTCTCGCAGAAGCACCGATCATGAGGGATACAGCCAGACCATAATCACGAACAATGCCACACTCCGCACACCGCGCACACACCGACCACCAGAGCAGGCATAACACAAAAGCAAAAGTCTGGAATCACCTCAGACACAACGGAAACCACTCACGGCATCGCTGCCACCCTCTCGCTCACCGGGGGAACGCAACCCTCGCCATAAAACCAATCCACCGGTCAACGCCCATGCTCGGCGGACCAACCAAACGCCAGCTTCACAACCCGCTGACCGGTCTCACACCCTGCACCAGGGGCAACCAATCACTTAGCTTCCACCAGCTCACACCTCAGAAACGGCCACCAGAAGGCCTCGCTTGCACGCCGCTCTCTCCATTCTCGAGCCCTTACAACCAGCATCTTATGTCTCTGAAAAGACCATCCACTGGCCGCCAGACATTCGCCAACGGAAAACCTCCACCGGCCCAGCAGGCACGATCCAACTCATGACAGGCCATCCGTTGACTCTTCGCACAGACCACCACTACCTCCAGATGGACCCCTGCGCCAACTCTACCCTTCGGGGGAGCACGGCGGATCCAACGACTCCTTCACCACACGGTCCTCACGTCACTCGACTCAGACTTACGGGGAATCCTCCCTTGCTGGCCACAGACTGAGGATCAATATCCCACGCCAACGTCTCATCAGTGACCTCCACACACAGGCATCAACCACCGTCCTGTCTCATCGAATCCTATCTCATCAAAATCTCCATCTCAATTAATCCAAGAGGATGCCTGCCAATCCCGACTCCCGCTCTTATCACAGAGCCACGGGATACACAACCTCTTACAACCCGCGGCACACTTCTCCAGAACACGATCTTATCCACGAACGTAACCTCCAACGCAAGGACAGGGTACTCATGCGGCAACCTCGCCAGCACATTTCCCCAACTCTCCACCTGCCTGTGCCATAAACCACAATATCTCAAGCAACGGCACAGCAACCAACACGTCTCACACCGCCGGAGACAATGCACATCGATGAACCAATCCTCCGTTGCTCTACACTTCCTCAGAAATCCACCCGAAACAACCAACGCTACGATCCACGCACTCTGATCCACATACACAGCCACCACAACGCCAACTCGGGATCCACCATCCCGACAACCATCTGCAACCCCGCAGACTCCGATCCTCCGCACATCAGAAACCACAACACCAACCGCAATTCTCGCGAACACCGCCCAGCCAGCACTCGTCCTTCCAAAACAGCGCCAACACCCTTACACATCAGGGAACGAGCAACGATTCTCACAGGCAACCACCTTGCCAAAACGCGGAACGTGTCTCGCACGGATTTCACGGCGCACAAAGGCCAACCAACCCGGACGCACAGTGCAAGATGACGAACCTTGGCCAAATGCAATCTCTCCAACCAGAGGAGAGACCAATCGCACCTCCGACCAACGGAAGGAAAACTCCGCACTCGACCTGACCTCGAGCCTCGCGCATGCCGGGAATAGCACCTTTCAGCACTAAGAAAACCATCACTTCCGTCAGGTCAGCTCCTCTGACAACACTTACCAAGTGTCTCGTCGGACCATGGTCACAACATCTCTCGATGCACCACCGCTACAATCCCCCGAACTGCAACACGACCGCCGACAACCTCTGCCCAACGCAACACAACCAGGGCCACCACTCAAGGGAGAAAGCTCTCGACCTTGATCTTTAGACCCCACGTCGGCACAAAAGCCGTGAACAACAACCACCTTCACAGCGCCGCACAGCGCACTCAAACTCTCAATCGAGAAACAAAGCGAAAAACATGCACGAAACCCTATGCCAACTGCTGACTCTACTGGACCTTACGGACTCTGATCACTGCAATATCTCGAATTCCTATGTACGTCCACAACCACTGCTCTGATACCAACTGTGACGACCCGAGAATCCGATTACCGGGAAGGCCCGATAACCCGAGACTCGCACCGCCGCCCACGAGCCGGGAGGGCTCGGAAGGGCTAAAAGGAGTGTGGAGGCACAAAGAAATAGGAAATAAAGCAGGACAATTCAACAATTAACAGAAATAAATAAATAACTACAACAGAGTCCAGTCCAACAGAAAGTACAGTCTAAAGCAGTAAAACGTACCACGTGCCAAGTGAACTCTCGGCCCGGCAAGCTGGCAACTAAGAACCTCCGCATCGCGCCCTCGAACCTCGAGGAAGAAGAACCGCCTCACCTGAAAAGTAGGGAATGAGTCTCCAAAACAGAGACTCAGCAGGGATCCCGCGGAACCCCAACCGGAAACAACGGCGGTAGCGGAAAGGAAGCTACAACTACAGCAGGAACAGCAAACCGGTGGCCGGTCAAAAACTCGGCACTACAGCTACTCCTACTGCCAGAAGGCACACCTCGATCACGCAGTCGAAGCTACCGAACCACGCTAGCACCACCTACCGAAGTAAGAACACACGGCAACCACGCCGTAGAGGCCTGTCCCCCCCGGACAAAGCCGACCTGGACACGCTGTCCAAGGTGCAACCCCGACCATCCGATCGCGGGTACCGCACAACAAGACCCAACCTCGGTAAAGCCACTAGCACTAATCTCACGACACAAGAACCGACACACGCGCCAAGGTGAAACAACCGAACTCACCGGTCAACACGACCAAAAACCCGAAGGTCAAAGACACAGAGACTGACAGTCTGTCACTCCATACTCGACAGGAGTACCACCCACTAGAAGAATGACCGGATGCGTCCCCTGACGTCTTATACCGCGTCACAAGTGTCTAGCTACAACGCCCCGGGCGTGAGACTCAGACACGCAACAAGTACCACAACAAGGACTAGCTGGGGTCGCGCTCGTCAGCACGTGTCCTAAGCCCCCAACTACGTGTGCACACACAGACCATCTGCTCTAGGTCGGGTCCTCTAGCTGGTTTTCCCCCCCACCGGACTCTGGTGGCAAAGGCAAGGGGCCGACGGAAACCAGCCTAAAAACCGCGTCTCACCGGGTCGCGCTCTCCACCACTCCCAGGTGGGTCCGCACACGCGTGCGCAGGAAGCTACGACTAGTGGAGGATCACAGAAACGTGGACACAGAAACCACGCACGCACTCATTATGAGTAACACGGAGTAACAGGTGGCACGACGCCACCAGACTCTGGACAGCCCACTAGACCTACAACTCAACGGCCTTTGAGTCACAAGACTCGAGGTCAAGACCGTTGCACATGACAACACTGAGCCGTCAATCTGGCCTAATCCCTAGGTTCAAAACCACAATGCGACAACTCACGAGGCAGTTCATCACTGCCGAGACCCATGCCTCGAGGAGGGAACTTAAGAAACCCCCAGCCTCAGGCTGGGAAGCTGGACTCACCGTCCAAGGCCACACGCTTGGCCCACTAGGAAGCCACCTTACAGAGAAGCCACGACTTGCGGGGAAACCTCACCGCACTCACACCGACACACGGTGACACGATCTGGCACGAACACGGAAGCTCGGAATACCTGGGGTCGCCTGGACCCACCAAGCCCACGGGCATGCTTATCGAGGTAGCACGGTACCTCCAGACACCCTAAAACACGGCAACAAAACCCACGGGGTGCCCGGGACATTCACAAGGCCAAAGGTCGACCACTGGGTCACAACCGGGTCGACCGGAGACCAACACAACACAATCGGAACACTAGAAGGTCACTCGGACCCTTAAACTCACGGGAACACTAATCGAGGTAAACCAAACCTCTGGACACCCAAAGACACGGTCACGGAACTCCACGGGGTGTCCAGGACACACACGGCCCAAGGGGAGCACGATCAGCCGCAGACCGTCCGCCTCGGGTAGCCCGGCAGGCCACCCCAAGAACGCGCTACACATGCATAGCGCGTTAAGCAAGAACGCGCTATGCAAACCTAGCGCGTTCAGCAAGAACGCGCTATAGGTCCATAGCGCGACCAGACCAGGTCGCGCTATGATCCTATAGCGCGACAACCAAAAACGCGCTGGGACCCTAGAGCGCGACAAGAACCGCCTTACTGTTCATCTTCTCCGATGAACGCGCCTCGTTGGGGCAGCGCGACACTCAAGAACGCGCTACTGGAAGCTAGCGCGTTCTCAGTCCGCGCCCGAAAACGGTAGAAACGGCGGGAAAACCCATTCCACGCCCCGATCACCCCCGGGTGATGGGGAAACAAAGAGGGAAACATTCCCCAACCCCTCTGGCACCGAGAGGACCCATTTAAACCCCAAAAACACGATCAAAACACAAGATTCGGCTCACACCCCAAAAACATGCATTTTTCCCAAATCACCCCGTTTAGCCCGCTCGGCTCACCACGGCCTACGAAACTCGCGGGAATTGAAGTACACGGGTTGAGGGTCCATCTCCCTACCTCCACCGAAGATTCAACGCACCGTGGACGCCGATCCACGAAGAAAACGCCGTTTAAACCCTCGCCGGTTCACGATCCCACGAACCGCCTCCACCACCGCGATCCTCATCCCGTACCCGTCGCTCCACGCCCCACGAGCCACGCCGCCCCGCCCTCGCCGCCTCCGTCGGCCGCCCGGAGTGAGAGGGGGAGAGGAGAGAACGTGAGAGAAGAGAGAGGGAGGGAAGAGAGAAATGAGATGGGGAGAGAAAAAGGAGGTTATTATATAGAAAATCCGAAAATTCCCGAAAATACCGAAAAATAGAAAATCACATTTCTGCGATCCTCGGAACACACCGATCGCAACGGTACCACTCGCGCCCTGGTGAACAGCCCCGTTCACCCGTAACGAGGTTCCGAAGGAATTACCGAAACACACACCGGGAATCGGAAAACACACGCGGAAAAGCCGTGGAACGCTTCCGGGCCTCCGAAACAACTCCGGATCGCGCTGATCCGAACACGAAAGACGGAGTCGGACACTCCAAGAAACCAGATCCGGGACCCATGAACAATGATCCGGAAAATCCGGGGCATTACAAAATCAGCCACCCAAGGGCTCGTTGGCACACGGCTCTCGCCACGCTCGAGCCCCGACAACCAGCATCTTATGTTTGTGAAAAGACCATCCACTGGTCGCCAGATACACGTCAACGGGAAACCTCCGCTTGCTCAGGTTCTTCCTTCTTTCCTGGTCCTCCACCAAATCCGAAGGAAACATTCCAAACCCTGGCAAGTCATCCGTTGGCTCACACGTAGACCGATACCACATCTCGAGCCACACTCCTCTTGGACTTCGCATCTGATCTCGATCATCGTGCCAACTCGACCCTCTCGGGGGAGCACGATGAAACCAAATGACAAGATCCCGGTGTCTTCGGTCATCACCTCACTCGACTCAGACTTATAGGGGAACCATCCCATGCTGGTCACCGAACCAGGAATGACCATTGCGACACCAACGTCCTATCAAGGACCTCCACGCATAGGCGTCACTCTTTCGTCTTGTCTCATCGACTCCTATCTCAATTAATCCAAGTGGACACCTGCCAATCCCGATTCCGCCCTTATCACAGAGCCATGGGACACCACCTGAACATTCATGGCGCACGTCTCTAGGGGAGAAAGTGCCAACCAAAATTACGGCAACCTAGTTGCCAACACCACGACCAATGCATACGGGTCCCCAAGCAACATACATCTCACCGTGGTCGACTACGGGACTAGTCTTACCAGTCACCCGCAGCTACCAACAGGAACCCACAATCTGCCAAAGATCACTTCCCAAAACATGATCTCATCCGAGGACACGACTGGTAGCACAAGTCGGGCACCCAGCCACCAACTCTGACCAACATGTCCTCGACCTCGATCAGGCAACATCCTTAACAACCCCATCCGGGTCTAACACCGACGCCTGACACGGCTTCCATCACACGAACAGGGTACTCATGCGACGCACTAGCCAGTGCATTCCCCAACACTTCATCCTGCCAGTGCCAAGAACCCTAATACCTTGAACAACGGCACGGCAACAACATGTTTCACACCGAGGAACCAATCCTCCGATGCTCAATACAAACTCAGGAATCCGCCCGTAGCAACCAACGCTACGATTCTGAACCTGTGGGTTATGATCCCACCACGCTTCCGCTGCGCACTCTGATCCACGTGCACAGCCGCAAATTCCCAGAAACACCGCCCAACCGGCACTCGTCCTTTCGGAAAAGTGCCAACACACCCTCACACACCACAAGGGAATGGGCACAACTTCTCACATGCAACCACCTGGCCAAGACAAGGAGCACGTCTTGCACGGACTTCATGGCACACGAGGCCAACCAATCCGAACACATGATGCAAGACGACGAACCTAGCCAAGCACAATACTCTCTAGCCAAAGGAGAAACCAAACGCACTTCCGACCAACGAAAAACTCCACGCTCGACCTGACCTCAAACCTTGCGCACGCTGGGAACAGCGCCTTCTAATGCCGAGAAAACCATTATCTCGTCTGGTCAGCACCTCCGACACGCTTGGCGAGTGTCACGTCAGACCACAATCACAACATCTTTCGATGTACCACCACTGCAATTCCTCAAACTGCAACACACCACGCCAAGAGCCGCGACACGAGTCATAACCGATGACCGCCGACACTCATCCTCGAGTCCCAAAACTCACCGCGGAACCTTCATATCTCAGACCAAATCCAAGGCGAACACAACCCATTCGCACACAAGAGCGCAGCAGCAAGACTTACTGGGACACCACAGCCCAATCCTGCCTCGAAATCCATAAGAATAACAGGGACCGACAAGTCATTCCTAACGCCACAGAGCACGATAAGAACACCAGGCTCGACGAGACAGCAGCTCACCGAGAAGATCCTCTGCTCACCCGAGCACTCTTCTCGATCAGAACACCTCAGGGGTTGGACAAACCTCAAGCTGGAGTGGCCAAAAACTGACAGCAGCTCCCTCAGAGCACGCTCACGGCCACTTAACCACGAACAATCCTCTCCAGCCACCTGACCACGCTGTAGATCCCTCGAACGCAGCACCGCGAGTTCACGCCTGCCAGCAACCTCTGCCCAAAGCAGCACAATCGGGGCCACCAACGATGAAGGAGGAAGCTCTCGACCTCGATCCGTAGACCCCACACCGGCACGAAAGCCGCGAACATCAACCTACTTCACAGCGCCGCACAGCGCACTCAAGCTCTCAAACGAGAAACTAGGCGGAAAGCGAACACAAAACCCTAGCTAGCTGCCGACTGTACTGGACCTTATGGACTCTGATCACTATAATATTTCGAATTCCTATGTAAGTCCACAACCACCGCTCTGATACCAGCTGTAACAACCCGAGAATCTGATTACCGGGAAGGCCCGATAACTCGAGACTCGAACCGCCGCCCACGAGCCGGGAGGGCTCGGAAGGGCTAAAAGGAGTGTGGAGGCACAAAGAAATAGAAAATAAAGCAGGACAATTCAACAATTAACAGAAATAAATAAATAACTACAGCTACAGCACTGTCCAGTCCAACAGAAAGTACAGTCTAAAGCAGTAAAACGTACCACATGCCGAGTGAACACTCGGCCCGGTGAGTTGGTAACTAAGAACCTCCGTACCGCACCCTCGAACCTCGAGGAAGAACCGTCGCACCTGAAAAGCAGGGAATGAGTCTCCAAAACAGAGACTCAGCAGTATGTTTTACTACTTTAGACTGTACTTTCTGTTGGACTGGACTCTGCTGTAGCTATAGTTGTTTATTTATTTCTGTTAATTGTTGAATTGTCCTGCTTTATTTCCTATTTCTTTGTGCCTCCACACTCCTTTTAGCCCTTCCGAGCCCTCCCGGCTCGTGGGCGATGGTTCGAGTCTCGGGTTATCGGGCCTTCCCGATAATCAGATTCTCGGGTCGTTACATTGGTCCCCGATGGTGAGTTATGTCGGGATGTGCCTACTTATGGAGATGAATATGACAGTGAGGATGAGCAGGAACCACAGCAGTAGCAGCAGGTTCAAGGGGAGGTCCCCCCTCCAGTTCAGGCCGAGGAGTTGCCTCCTCCACCCTCACCGCATCATATGGATCCGGAGATGCCTTCTCCACCTCAGTTCCATCATGGAGAGTCCTCCACTCAGGGGGCCACACAGTCTTCTTGGGTAGACTATGAGGTTTTTGACATGCGGTTCACTGGGCTAGAGACTCGTATGGATACTTTCGGGGAGGGACTTTCTACCCTCGGGAATCGCGTTGACACCATGGGCAATGTGATTGACACCATGTCAGGTCACATAGATTCCTTCTCCACTGCTCTGGATTCCCTCTCCACTCAAATGGCCACACTCTCCACTCATATGACTAGCCTTACCAACAGTGTTGCTGATTCCAGCCAGTGCTTTCCACATCATGAACATGACTCTTCTTGGCATGGGTCGTCGTGATGCGGCTCATGACCTTGCCATTGGCCGTATTCGGGATACTCTTCACGCTCAAGTTCATGCTCTTGAAGACATTCGCCATCGCCTTGGTTACCAGCCCCCTCCTCCAGAGGATCAGCCACCTGCAGATGCACCTTGAGGATTTTTCCTTTTTCTCCCTCTAGCTTGTTGTCCTTTGGTTTTGTGTGACTTGGGTCCCCCTTCGTCTATGCTATCCCCTTTTGATGATGCCAAAGGGGGAGAAGTAGTACTGCATGCTCTATATATTTATGTATGTCCGTGTGGTTGTGTGTTTGTATGTTTGATCATGTGAGGATCATGAGTCCGTTCTGTTTTATGCATTTGTTTAGTTCCTTGAGTCTAGAGTTGTGCATTCACTCTCGCACTAATGTACCTTGTAATGAAATGATGAATTGAATGCAACTGGTGTTTGATCTCAAATGGTTGGCTCTTGTATATCATTTCTCTTCTAATTGGCAAATAAAATGTTTGAATAGTTTGTGTTCGCTGGCGTGACGAGATGTGAGTGACATGCTTTGACTTTGAACTTTGATCTCAATTTTCAAACATTGCTGAAAGGCACGTTCATGTATATCAAAACCCCTTCAGTAATGTCATCATCAAAAAGGGGGAGATTGTTGAGTATATCCAGGTGATTTTGATGATAACAAAACCCAGGTTATTTATTTTCTCACGTGCTATGTATCAACAATCTAGTTCGAATTTAATACGCATTTAAAGCCTACTTCACCATGTACTATGCTTAATTGTTTGAACCCTTCCAAATGCATAAATCCATCTTGATCCATAAACCACCGAGGGTAAGCTAAACCCACTCACCTTGATTGGAACAAGGTAGCCATAAACTGATTTGTTCATGTATTATATTACATTGGCTAACATCCTTATTTTTTGCAGGAATCCCAGCCAGCGGTCGACCGCCAGCCAGGAGCGCTCGACCGGTATTCCCAACAACGAACGGGCATTTCCTATAAAATTCCGGTCGACCGCCAGCTCCTACCGGTCAACCGCCAGCTTCGAAAAGCCCCTATTTTTGACTTTTTGTTCTCAACGTAGGAAGTCTATCTTCTAGGAGTTGTTTAATCCCAAAGCCACCAATCTTTCCATGATTTGTGGATCTGGTTCTTGACTTGTCTCTTGACCATTCAAGAGTTATAAAAACATCTCCTTGAGGCTTGTAACCCTAAAAAATCCAAGGAGACTAAGGGAGGCTGTCAAGGGGAGATTCAAGTGCTGGTACTGTAGCCGTGAACAGTGCTCTGAGAAGGAAGATCTTCATCCATCTTCAAGCCACATCTAGAGCAGATCAACCCCAAGCCAAGTGGAGATCAAGCTGCATCCAAAACCTTTTTCATCAACTAAGGGGGAGCTTGAATATGAAGTTTTCTTTTTGTGTCTTCCATTCGATTTTTATTTCAGATTCAAGTGTGTATTCTTGTAACATCTGAATACTTTTGTGTGTGTGGATCTATGCAGATCCGTGTGTGTGTGTGTTTACTTCTTCACATCTCTTTGTGATTCGGTGTTTATTCACCTTCGTGAGAGTTCCGAACTCCTCATATGTGTGTGTGTGTGTTTTGATCTTGTAACCTTCTACAAGATAGTGTGTGGATCCTCACAGTCGGTGAGGGGTGGACGTAGGTTGCAGTTGTTGCATTCAAACCACCTAAAAAACGTAGTTTTATGTGTGGTTTGCTCCTTATCTTCTACCTCCAATTCTGCTCTAGCTCTTTTGCTTATTGCATCATTATCTAGTTTCTTTGTTTAGATCTAGCTGTTTTAACCTTTCTACAGAAGATCCTTGGTATATCAAAAGGTAGCTTCTGATCGACACCGTCAGTATTGTCGGGAGGAAAATAACTTGTGTGAGAGAATCTTCGGATTCCCGAACTCCGCTTGGTACCAAAGAACTGCTATAAGGGTTGATTTGGCCAGATTCATTTTGTAATCCATCAGATCTATTCTTGTTTGTTGCTTGCTCTTAATACATATTTTAAATCGGGTAAAAGTTTTTAAAATATGTAATCACTCAATTCACCCCCCCTCTTGGGTGTCATTGATCGCGGGACTTCACCCACGATCCTCAGAAAACGCACAGCGTGCTTGCAACATCCCGAAGCCTGAAATCACAACGGTTCACCCCACACAGAGGTCCGAAGGCCCAATAACTAAAATTCCAATTTAATCGTAAAATACAATCCGGGACTCACGGAAGATCTCCGAAACCCACGGATTCTTGATCTGAAAATCCTGGGTGTTACACCGTGCCTCCAGTTCTCGCTTGATTCTCTGCATTCAGCTCTTGCCCACACTAACTTAAGTATCAAAGGGTTTTTTTTGGGATCCCAATCTCAGACCTCCTGATCTTTGTTCTTCCTACGCAGATTTCTTCCGGAGGTGGCTGATGTGATCTTGCCGGTGGATTCATTCTTCCGGATCTGACAATCTACAATTCGATGCGGAATCTTGCCCCTTTCGTACGTGAAGTGAAATAATCTCTAAATGAGAGAGAGTGTTTTTTTTGTCCTCTTACAGTTCAGCCTTGTTACTTTCTTTCTGATGACATATGTTTCCCATTTGGCTTTGGCCCCGAACCTTGTCTCTCCAATCCTATTTCCACATCTTTATTCTTTGTTTGTGGGACAATACTTTCCTTGGGTCATTTTCCCCCATCCTTTTTCACTCTTTTTCTACACCCCCTCCCGGGCTTTCCACGCTCTTTTTTCCTTCGTCTCTTGTTCTAGTTCCCTACTCTTCCTCGCATCCACTTGTCTTTGTGAGATCAGATTGGAGGAGCCCCATCTCACCTGCACCAATTACGTACAGGGGCTTCGTTACAAGCTCAGCCACAGGGCATGGTGACCAAGCTGGCCACTCAGCCAGCCAGTCACCTGATCCATGACTCTTTTTGTGCCCCGGCATCTCACCAGATTCTTTGCCTATTATTCCAATCGATTTCTACATCTCTCCATCCTTTGTGTGTGTGGGGCATTGTTTCCCCTCCAATCACTTTCCCCATCTCTTTCATTATTTCCCTCTTTCCCAAAGCGAACGCCCTTTTATTACTACTCTTCCTCACTTCCTCCTCCCTTTGTTTCATTCTCCCACTCTTTACTCTGTAACACACTCTGGTAGGCCAGTAGCTCTCATATGACGAGGGAATAAGCGTGTTACTAGACATCAACCGCCTCACCTACTTCACCCTTTCACTAATTTCTCTATGAAAACAGTTCAAGCAAACCAGTTTAACCCACATAAATCATTGAACTCAAGATGGGTCGTCTCGTCCCCCTATTTCCTCCTCTCTGTTTTTCATAAGCGCTCCAAAAACAAAACAAAACAAAAAATAATACTTATTGCCGTCGCTCGTAAGTGAGCCCACTCACGCCTTCTTGAGAGTCAAACATCATGCGGGCCGTACAAATCCTACGACAATTCAACAGAGATACGGCACTGGCGTCATCGACCGGTTCAGTTGTTGACAAAGGAAGCAATACCCACCCAAGTGCGACCCTCAATCCAGGTATACAACTAAAAGAAAATAAATCCCAAAGGACATTCGCAAGATCCTCCTCCCCCCCCCTCCCCTCACGGAGGCGTCTGCAACTCCACTGGTCTCCACACCCCTAGAGCCCAACTAACGGTCCCGATTCATCGAACCAAAAAACTGATGTGAGCCACAGGACGCGCGAGTCCCTCATCGCCCTCTTTCCGTTCAAATACCCTCATAATCAATCAATCAATTAATTAATTAATCAATTAATTACTTACTTACTTATTTATTTACTTACTTACTTAAAAGAGTGAGCTAATCAACGGCACCCCCACCACTCCCGCGCCCCCCCCCCCATCCTAACGTATCCCCCCCCCCCCCCCCCGGGCGCCCCCAACGTGCTTAAATAAATAGCCAGCAGCCAGTAAAAGAAGCGGCTGCCTCCTCTTCTCGCCACCCCTTACTCCTGCGAGTTCGGACCCCCACCGGACCAGCACAGCAACACACTTGGGATTCCCAGCACCTTCCACGCGCTACGTCCCCCACGCCTTGAAGAGGGGGGCAATGGCCCTTGTGACCCTCCCTGCTGCTGGAGGCATCTCCGCCAGTGCCACCACCTCCACCTCCTCTTCTTCCTCCAGCTTCGCCACCCGATCGGTCCAGGTGGCAGCGAGGGGCGGCTGCATCTACACCGGCGCGAGGACGAGGCCGGGAGCGGGGACGCTGTCGCTGGGGAACTCCCTGTACCATTCCAACCTGTTAGCCGCCTACGTCCCCATGGCGCCCACGCCCGCCGCGGCGGCAGTGTCTACGGTGAGGAGCTCGCTTATTGAGCCTGACGGCGGGGCGCTGGTGGACCTGGTGGTGCCGCCGGAGGAGAGGGCGGCGAGGAAGGCCGAGGCGGCGAGGCTGCCGCGCGTGGGGATCGGAGCCATTGACCTGGAGTGGGTGCACGTGATCAGCGAAGGGTGGGCGAGCCCGCTTCGGGGGTTCATGCGGGAGGAGGAGTACCTGCAGAGCCTCCATTTCAACCGCCTCCGCCTGGAGGACGGCTCCGTCGTCAACATGTCCCTCCCGATCGTCCTCGCCATCGGCGACGCAGAGAAGGCCGCCATCGGGGAGTCGCCCGACGTCGCTCTGGCGGGGCCCGGCCGCGACCTGGTCGCGATCCTTCGGAGGTAGTCTCCTTTCCATTCCTGTTTCGTCCTCCTTTGTGGTGGATTCTTTTTATTCTTCGCTTTAAGTGTGGACGGCGTAGACGGTTTTCACTTTTCTTCTTAATTTTAATTTATCGTAATATCTGGATTTTTTTTAAAAAATAACTATTGTGTCCGTTCTCAAAGATATAGAGATATTTTTTATTTTAATGATAGTAGCAGATAGTGGCATGATAAAAATTTTCTTAAGAATTTCAAGAGTATTACGATAAATATAATAAAAATAGAGATATATAGATAATGATAAATAGAGATATAGAGATAATTTCGTAAGATTTTAAGAACATGGAGATAGTTTCCCCTTTTTTAAATCCCCTGCTAATCGTTAAACGGCTGGGTCTTAGGCAAGCTTTGCGCATTTTAGTTTCGGTATCTTAAGAAAGCTTGCACAAGTTTGATACGACTCCTCACAATAATTTGGTTTCTGCTAACTTCATGCGGAAATAATCCTGAAGTATTCTCGGTTCTGGGAGGTACGGACAAAATGGTCAATGCTGAACATGAATTTTCTGAAGGGAATCGGACAGCTGAAGTCATCTTTGCCCCTGGTGATATGATATGTTAACAACTGTCGCAATCATGTTCAGACAATTATTGACCTCTTGTTTTATTTGAAAAAAGTTACTTGAGATTCTGCTCCTCGTGGCTGTCTCCTCTACATGGCACAACGTGTGTTTGAGTTCTTCTTGAAAATCGTCGTCTTATGGTAGATGTTCTCCATATAATTGTTGAGCAATTTTCATCCACAGGGAGACTTTATTTCTTTGTGTTTTATTATATGATTTAACATATTCAAAGCATACACTACCACAGAATCAGTACCAAAACTTAATTTTTATGGCTATACGCACAGCTAGCTTGCTTTAGTTATCACGTACCTGTAATCAGTGTTCAAAAAAGTTCTGGAACTGTTTGTGTTTCTGGCATTCGTTGTGGTCACGAAATGCATTGGATACATTATGATTGTCAAGTTTCTGACATAGATTTGAGAAATAATCACAATTTTTATAACTTTATGTTTATGAGATCCGATCACATCCTTCCACAGAAGCCTTCAAGAAGAGGTTGCTTTCCAGGATTCCCTCTACCCAATAATATTAGATTGAAATTCATCCTTTGTAAATATGTGTAATATAACTTGGGGTCTAATGAGGGCTTGTCTTCCATATTGACTTTCATCACATAGTTCATGTTCTCAAAAACCAGTGATCACAGGCATAAACTTATTTATGGTCAGTAGGAGTTTTTTGTGGAGCTTTGTATGTATGTTTTCATCTGTGCGTATTGTGTAGAGTATAGAAACTTTTCAGTGCTTCAATCTATCCTTTTGAGTGCAGGCCATGTTCACATATCTTTATACCTTTTAGACATTTGACCTCACTCTCAGTTCATGACTCCAAGAGTTAACATTGTTACCTGATAGTTTGGCCTTTCGATGGAAATTCAGTTTTGTCCTGTAGCTTAATGATTTTGATGAACACTTTCAGATCAACAAAGAAGTTCACGGGTCACATCCTAGAAATGTGCAGGTCCCACTCCTGCTTATCCTGATGATTCAGGAGGGCTTCATTATAAGTTTCTTCAAGTTTAATCAAAACATCATTCAGGATGGCTGTGTCATTTTACATCCAGTTTTTTAGCTTAGACCCAAACTCAGTGTTGCTCCTTTTGCAAGAATCCCGGCCAGCCAGAGGCAATTGGCTGATGGTGTCAGTTGATGTTGGTAAGCTGGGTTTCCAATCCGTGGTACTTGTCTAATATGTTCTGGTGCTGACAAACAAGGTAAAACTAACAGATTCCTTGGTGCCAGTTATTGGTTGTCTGATGGTAGAATTCCAAGTTTCCTTTACTAGAAGTTAAAGTAAAAAAATTGAAACCATACCCTCTTCAGGATGGAATGATCATTTCCACTTTATTTTTTATCTTGACAATTTCACCCTTTTTGTGCAAGAATTCCAGCCATTGGCAGTGTGTGTCATCTACATTCTACCCTTTTTGCAAGGATCCCAGCCATTTGCTGTGTGTGGTTTTGGTTGGGGGGGTGATAAGTAGAACTGATGAACTCTCTTCATTAAAAAGGAAAGGAAGACTCAAAAGGCATGAAGAATGGTTGTAGAAGTCTTGCACTGGGGTATGCATGTTGAAATCTAGTGCATATAAAAATGAAACATTGGGAAACTAGGGTCCATACATATATATGGCATAGTCAGATAGAACTGTTAAATAACTGATTATTTCACGAAGAGATAAAGGGGAAAAGGTATTCAGCAAAGTTACATATAACCCAAAAAATCTCTATGATTTGTATGTAGCATGTGATGTTGTATGGCATGTATGATCGGGCTTACAGATTGTCAGTTTATATGCATACCCGTCACAGTAGTCAGGATATATATGTCTGTGCTTTTCTGTATGGATTGTTGGTCTTGTTTGATCGATCAAATAATAGACTTAGCTAAAAGTAACCATCTCCACAAATCATGTACCTCGTCCAGTATCTCTACTGTCCTTCAAGATTTGCTGAAAACAGTTATTTCAACTTTCTCCAAATTGCCCACTCTGTCATCCATCAGCACAATCTCTGTCCATCTCCTGGAGTAGTATCCCAATATAAATAGAAGTCTGTATCCCTACTGTACCCATTCCATGGATACTTGCCACGATGTGGTTCACATAAGTGTTTATTTCACCCTGTTTTGCCAAACTAGCTTTGCCAGTTAGTCACTTCACAAAAGCCATCTTTTACCCAATGGCCTGCTTTTGATATTTCATCTTTTTGAGGAATGCTACAGTTCCATTCCTGAATGGGCATGACATACCAACCCTTGCTGTCCAATCTATTGGTTGGACTGCAGGATAGTCCAGTACTTCCAAGAAATGGCCCTAGTCTTGTCTGTACAATCTGAAGTTCAGATACTCGAGATTAAGTGTGGTATGCAATTCCCTTTGGACAAGGCACCATAGCATTCCTCATATTTTCTGAATTTTAAGATTGTGTTTATGTTGTGTATATTCATAATGAGATTTTAATCTAGTAGAACATATTTGGTCTGCGGTGCATTCCTTTGGAAAAGGTATATGCAATATAGAAGGGATCGGAGCCCTACTGAGTACTGAGTTTAGTGGCATGTTATGTTACTTCTCTTTTTTATGCTGAATGTTGTCCTTTTACGTTCCTTGGCTGCCAATTTATAGCCAAGGTTTGTGTAATTTCTCTCTGTTTTAAAGGAGTGTGGTTGAGACAAACAGCTTGTCCTGTTATCTTGATTTCCTCTTTTTGTACATAACATTATGTGATTTTACATTTGTTGGCTACCGAGTTTGAAGCCAAGGGTAGTGTCATTTCTCTCGTTGAACAAAGTGTGGTCTAATGACACCCTCACAGGGCAGAAATTCATGAGTTTTTTTTAGGGGAAATTTAAGCGTGCCTTTAGTTGCCTTGCATCTAAGCAAACTAATAGCTAGAAATTTTTAGGATGCTTTATAAAAAAATGAAGGTCATGTAAAACTGTATACGAAAAGAAATGACTATTTTAATTATGATTTGTATTTTATTTTGTGTGTAAGATTGTTCAATCTTAACTCTAAAGCTTAGGTTCTTCGAAAATGCAGACATATCTTATTAGTTGTTCCTTAGAATTATGGTCTTCAGAAAATTGATTTTTGTGCAAAGTTGATCTCTTCACTGGCTTTGTTCCTCTTTTGAACTTTCATCGTCATGCATCTATACCTGCCTTGATTTTTGGGGAATAATTTTATTAAATTGTATGTTTTTTCCCCACAATGTTGTTTTTGTTGAACTAGTCAAGTCTCATGAGAGGCCTACGCGAGGAGAGAAGAAGTTGGTTCCCAAACCAACTCTCCACCCCACACATCGCATGGCAGTTTTGTGGTTAATATTGAGGGTTTTCCACTATAAAAGGGGAATAACCCAGCATGCATGAAGAGGACAAGAAGCGGACAAGCAGTCCCTTGCATACACCGGTGAGAGAGAGAAGAGAGAGGAGAAGAGGAGGAAGAAAAGGGGAGGAGGGCAGCAACGTCTCCAGACTTCCTCGCGTATCTCTTTCCTCGGGGTTCTCATCTCGGGTATCAACCCCAGAGTTTGTCATCGGGGTCTCAGGTGTGTGGTTTTCATACTTTTATGGAGGTTGTAATTCTCAGTTTGTAGTCTGAGTGGAGCCGGTGTATTATTTTATTTTATTATAGTGGATTGGATTTGCTTCATAATTTTTCTTGATTGTGGGACTTTTACATAAAACCTGTACGTAGTCTCTGTTGTATTTTATTTTTGCAATTCTATTTTTTTCTGTGCCCGTGTGGCTGTCGAGTTCATCCTCAATTGTTTACGCAAACGGGAAAAGGCCATTTTTCAACATGGTGATATCATTTTCTCGACATGGTGGTATCAGAGCTTTGTCGTGATATTTTTGATCCCGTGAGACCAGATGGATGCAACCGTCGACAGGATGATTTCACTCAATGGTAGTAATTGGATGATTTGGAAGGCAAAGATGGAGGACAGCCTGCAAGGATCTTTATACAACCATTGAGGGTGTCAAACACAAGTCAGCAGAAATGTCAAAAGCTGCGTGGAAATTGTTAGATCGGAAAGCAATCAGCATAATTTGACAGTGGTTGGATGATAGTGTGTTCTACCACGTGTTGGACGCGACAACTGCAAAATCACTGTAGAAGAAGTTACATGATCTCTATAAGAGGAAAACTGTAGGCAACAAAACATTCTTGATCCAAAAATTGGTGAATCTGAAGCTAAATGAGGGGGGTTCAATTGTGGAGCACTTGAATGAAGTGCAAAACATTATAAACCAATTGTTAGCGATGAAGATGGTGCTAGAGGATGAGTTGCAAGCTTTTTTGCTTCTCAGTTCTTTGCTAGATAGTTGGGAGACCTTATAGTCTCTCTAAGTAATTCTGCTCCAGATGACGTGCTAACTCTATAGCACGTGACCAGTGGTCTCCTAAATGAGAAGACAAGAAGAAAGTCATCGTTGGGTGCCTCAACTTCACAGATGTTGGCAACAAAAGACCATGGCAGAACAAGATACAGAGACAAAGTCCATGGAAAAACAAAATCAAGATCAAATTCTAGATCCAGAATGATCGGTAAATGTTATCACTGTGGTATTCCTGACCACAAGAAGATTGTCTATAGAAAGTTGAAAGAGGAAAAAGATCAAAAGGGATAGACTGAAGACAATGGAAAAGACAAGGAGATTGCAGCGACTGTGTTAGATGAAGTAGTGGTAGTTCTTCTATCTAATGGCGAAAATTGTCTTACAATAGAGAAGGGTGACACAATCGGTATTTTAGATTCAGGAGCATCCTATCATGTTATACCTTGTCGGCATCTGTTCTCATCATATAGAATAGGTGATTTTGGTGTTGTCCACATGGGCAACAAGGACACTTCAAGGATTGTGAGGATAGGAGATGTTTGTGTTGAGTCTTACACAGGGTGTCGTCTCTTTCTTAAAGATGTGAGACATGTTCCCGACCTCAGGATGAATATGATGTCTATAGGAAAGTTAAGCGAAGATGGGTATTCCGCCATTTTCAACCAGACTGGCTAGAAGTTGACGAAGGATGCACTTCTATTGGCAAGAGGTAGCAAGTATAGTACTCTTTATGACATGGAGACATAGGTCAGCAAAGGTGAGTTGAACACCATGGCTGATAGTTTTTTGTCAGATTTGTGACATACACGGCTGGGTCACATAAGTCGGAAGTGGATGGATTTACTTATGAAGAAAAACCTCCTTCCAGATATAAAAGGTATGCATCTTAATCCCTGATATCATTGTTTGGTTGGTAAGCAACATCGAGTTTCTTTTAAGAGAATTTGCCCAAAGAGAGCCACTGACTTTTTGTAGTTAGTTTATTTTGATGTTTGTGGTTTGATAAATGTAACATCAAAAAGGTGGTGCTTCTCATTTTGTTACTTTCATTGATGATGCATCAAGGAAAGTGTGGGCATTTGTGATGAAAAGTAAAAGTGAAGTTAGTAATATTTTCAAAGTTTTTCATGTTGCTGTTGAGCGTGAAATAAGAAAATCTTTGAAGAGGTTGCGCACAGACAATGTGTTAGGATCTGTGTAATGGTGCGACACGGATTCAGAGGGAGGGTGAATGAATCCCTCTCTAAAAACCTAGACCAATTTAAAACTTAAACCTAAGCAAATTGATCTGGACAACCTAAACGGATGCAGAATTCAGTTCATCTAGGCGTATGTATTAAAACCGTGCCTAGCATGCATCTAGCGATGAACAATCTGAAAATCAAACCACGAAGTACACAGAGGATTTTTAGGTGGTTCGGTCCTCCAGACCTACGTCCACCCCACACTCAAACCAGAGTGTGGATTCCTGCTGCCTAATAGTTTGAACTGCTACGCATCACAGCTTGCGTCCGCTGAGCCTCACAGCTTGCTTACAACCCGCTGAGCGTCACAGCTTGCTGCCCGAGGTATCCACCTCGCCTGTTGAGCATTACTGCTTGGCTCTGCTGACTCACAGCTTGATAGAAGAGAAAGAAAATGAAAACAAAGATATAGAAGGTTCAGCAACAAAAGGCTGACAATTAATGCAAACCAGATTGCTCACGCAGGAGCAATATGTCCTGGATCTGATCCAACGGACACAGTAGACAGCAGATCTTCAGTCTCTACTACGGATGCTTCTCCAGATCTTTCTTCCTCTTAAACTCCTCTTGTCTTCTATTCTCTATCTGTCTGCTCTGTCTCACTCTTTTTCTCTATTGACTTTTATCAGCCTCACTCTCTTGATTTCAATCTTTTTTCTCTGATCCTTGATCTCAATTTTCAATCCTGTAATTTCTGATTTTTCTTCTCTCTTCGAGTCTTCGTCCTATTTATAGGCCGCAAGTGAAAGGCGCGTGGAAACCTTATTTCCCGCCCAACTTTCATCCAGATCTGATTCTGCCAAGGCCACGTGGCAGCATCTGAGCTTGAAGACTTTCCACGTGTCACGAGCATCACTTTCTCTCAGCCTCGGATCACGTGCCCTCTCTAAAGTCCACAAACACTCGTCCTGTCAATGTGTAGGACTTTTAGTCAGTATATAACAATCAGACAGATAAGGAAGTTGCACATACTTAATAGAGCATTATAACAAAAATGCACATACTCAAATTGACAACGTGCATTGGATACACAGACTTTTATTGACAATGCAAAGTATGCACAGACTTACGCAAATCATAAAATAAGGATGCACCAACTTCGTGTGTGCAAAATACAAACGTTGCACTGACACAATATGCCATAAGCTATTATGCACAGATCTTGCGTGTGCAAGGAATAAGGATTGCACCGAGTTTCATAGCTGTGCTACAAAGAGTTGTGCAAACCTGGTTATGTGCGAGGCGAAACATGCACAGACCTTTTGTGCGCATAAGAGAGGTTTGCACCGATGCAGTTATGCACGAACCAACTTATGCTCAGACTAAGTTTGGCCTAATGCAAGATGTGCACGGACTTTATTTTACCATAAGGCAACAATGCACTAACCTGGGCATACAACCATGAGAGTTGCACCGACTCGAGTCGTGTGCGACGCAGAGCATGCACCAACTCTTGAATGCGCAAGGAACAATTGCACCGACATTGTCATGCGGATGAATCTATAATGCACAGACCTCATGCACTAACTACCCACGTCATGCACCGACTTACTTCATGCAACAAAGCAATGTTGCACTGATCTCATTAAGGCACAACAAAAAGTGCACAGACGTTGTATGCAAAATGAACCTATATGCACCGACTACAATGATATTGACACAAGGTGTGCATCGACCTAAACTAAGTGCTCTACAGTGGATTGCAGCGACCTGGAACATAAGCGAGCTAAGCATTGAAGAGTGCACCGACTTCAACAAAGAACTGCATGGACCTTATGCAAGAAATGCATACATGCACCGACTTCAACATGTGCAAAACAAACATTGCACCAACCTTATTATATGCAGAACGAACAACTTGTGTTGAAATACAAGGACATTCAATAGATTTGATTGAAGTGTCTATTCATTTTATTCTTAGCATGATTCATAGAGTGTCATTATCAAAACCAGAGTTCCAACAATCTCCCCCTTTTTGATGATGACAACACTATGAGTCATGTATGATTAAACAAGTCAATGAATTGACTAACCAAGTTAATCAATTCTGAGTATTCAATCAAGTATGAGCACAAGTTGTCGATATCATTCACAAGAGTTTTGTCTGACATGCACATCAAGAATGCCATTTGCAGCACTATGCATGAAGTATGAACAACTACGTATACAAACTAACATTTCTGTGTACAAGAAGAAAATTCAAACTGAGTTTTGATTAAGTCTCTCTTTACACAGACAAATATATTCAGAACATTTTTTCAGAATATTAGCACATCAGAATCAGCATCATCATCTTTTCCCAAAGTATAAACTGTCATCAGAAGCATCATCATCGATCTATCATATATGACCACCAGAAATTCTCCCTCTTTGTCATTATCAAAAAGAATCTGGGGAACTCTTAGAAATTAGTGACCATAAGGACCGCTGTAGCCTCCCCGGTCCCTGGGTGGTGCAGAGCTAGAACTCTCCCTTGGATATGGAGTTCTTTGAGTAGAGCCTGGGGCTGCAATCCTGTCCATTACTGTAGCCTGAAGTTCTTTAATGGATTTTGACAATTCTTCAAACCAGTAATGTACCATATTTCCCAATCTGTTTACTAAGGAGGAGTTGGAGTCTTGCTCGGTGATAACATGTTTGAGGTTGTCTGATAGGCTGTCGACTTGTGTCTTGACTGTATCAAATTTCTGACTGAGCTCCTGCTGACTTTCAGTGATAGTGTTCACTTTACTCTTCATCTTTTCAAATTCTCTCTTGAGATCAAAAGTGTGATCAAGAACTTTAGTGAGCTTGCTGAATGATGTAGCTTGAGTATCTTACATGCTACTCACCATTTCTCCAACCCTGTTGCATACTCCCATAAGAGATTCCAAAAGCTCTCGTAATGTTGCATCAGTCCATTGTTTATCAGACATAAACTGTATCCATTGAGTATTCACAGTGTTTTCTAGATGTTGCATTCTAGTATTCAATCTGTTAATATTAAAGTTTGTGAACAGGAATTTTGCATTCATCAAGTCATTCTGATTCATCACCATGTTTGTTAAATTTGTCAGCATTTCAACAATGTTGGGCTCAGAGCTTGATCCAGGTGAACTGAATGAAGAAGCACTAGAATCTGAAACTTCAGTATGATATGCAGGTTGCTCTTCAGGTGACAGTGGGGGTGGTATACCAAGGCCAACCATTCCCCCCGGATGGGGTCCATATGAAGGAGCAGGGGCAAGAGACATTCTTGGATAGAATCGATATAGAGGAGCTGGTCCCATAACATACTCCTGTGTATCTTCCTCAACAGCTCCTGGAACTTCCTGTGGAGCTTCTTCATCAGTCTCTTGAGTTTCCTGTGGTTCTTCTTCATTCTGAACTTCGTCTTCTCTTTGTTGTTCATCCTCCTGTTCATCAACAACTAAATCAGCAATTTCTTCCAAAACTTTGTCGACTACTTCTTTCATGATCTCGGTAACCATTTCAGCCAAAAATTCTTCATCTAAGGCAATTTCTTCTTCCCTTTTAGAATCATACATTTGTTCATCTGTGGAAGGATCTTCATTTTCACATGTCTCTTCTACATAAATTTCTTCCATTTCATCCTCTTTTTCAGCTTCTTCACTTTGTTGTTCTTCCTGAACATCTTCTTTCCTCTCCTCTTCCTGAAGATTTTCGGTTCTTTTCTCTTCCACACCTTGTGATTCTGCTTGTTGTTCAATAACTTCTCTTGGCTGTTCATCTTCTTGTTCTTGCTGAGATGGCATTCCAAATTTATCAAATAGCTCATTGATGTTTTGGTCCAGTTGTTGTACTATTTGAGCATCAGTTAAGATCAACTCATGGATTTCTTGCTCTAATTGTAGGTCTTTGAGGTTCTTCTCAACAGGCTCATCAGCAGTTTCTTTTTCAATTTCTCTTCCAGCATCTTCTTGTTGTTCAGCAATTGTTTCTTCAGCTTGTTCTACTGCTGGAGGCAGATCCTCCCCCTGACTAAGTGCTTTCTTTTCAGCTTGTTCTTTCACTTGACTTGAAGTGATAGGTTCCAATTTCATGTATTTGGATATAAAATCCATATTGTAAATATTCACTTTGGGTATATCCATTGAACTCTCATTGTCTAGCGGAATCCCTACTTTCTTAAAAACAGCTGTGGGCTGCATATGGTAAGTTTCTCCTTGACTCCTTGTAGGTTTTCATAATCTGAATGATTACTTCTGATAAACAAATCTTGATATTCTTCAGCAAACAGTACAAAATAAATCTCTGTGAGTCTGTTATTCTCCCTCTCCCTCCAACTTGTGGAGTTATCATGGTGGTGATAATTTGGTGCAGTAGTCTCTTGAGAGGGGAGAATTTGTTTGCATTGAACCAACCTAGTTTTGTTTGGTTCTTGTCACTAGGATTGCTAGGCTCGTCAGTAATAGTTGAGTATGCATCGTGAAGATTATACCTAAATTCTTGTTCAATTTCTCCATCTTCAAGTATTCTAAAAGCTCTGTGAAGGAGATGTCTGGAAAGTTCAATCCTAATGCCTTTGACACTCGTCAGCAATACTGACTTATCAAGATCATATCTCAAATTGTTGTAAAATTCTGCAACGAGTCTATTATAATAAATTCTATGTATGTCCAAAAATTTCTTCCATTTTTGAAATTTGAAAATCTCTACCAATTTAGGAAATTTTGAAATCATTTCACTGTCATGAAAATCCACATATCTTGGGAACACTATTTTCTCGGTTTCCAGAATAATTTCGGCTAGACTAGAAGGCTTAGTAGAAATACCTCTCTCTTCAAATTCTTTGATGACTTTCTCTTTCCCTTTTCTTTTCTTCTTTTCCGGAACCTCTTCACTTCTTTCTGACTTGATTTTCACTGGTTGCATCATCTCCATTGCCTTTCTTTTACCTTTGACTGACTCCTTCTGAACAGATTCAGAAGTAACTCCCTTTGCATGTGCCTCTTTTGATCTCCGCTCATAGTGTTGAATCACACCAGTCTTCTTGGCTTGAGGAGTCGTAGGCTGCTGCTCTTCCATGACCTTCCCCTTCCCCTTGCTCTTTGCCGTCGGAGAAGACATGATGGAAGACGATGATGGAGTAGAGGACGATGTCTAAGAGGAAAGAAAAAAAATGGAGAATGAAGTAGAGGGAATGTGGAGAGGCGGGTAAAAGAAACGCGAAGAAGTGAGACCAGAGAGATACGCTCACGGCTGGGAGTCGTGAGTGCGGGAAGGTCTCGGCTTGAATAGAGGGTATGAAAGACACTTTAGGGTTGAGTAATATAAAGAAATACTGTCGTCTTTACCCGATAAACATATCGTACCCAGACTACCCCTCACTTTTATATAAAATGCCTTTCTTCACCTTTTTAATGGTCTTCAACGTATCAAGCTTATATCTTATTACTTTATCCTTCTAAAATTAATCTTTTAATGCACAGTCAATGGAGATAAAACTTTCTAATCAAAGTACTATGCTCAGTAAAAAAATCATTAATCTTACTTATTATTTTCATTAGATAAAACTGGTTTCAAACTCTGTCTTATATTGAATTTAACCAATTTTTCAGCTTCTGAAGTAGAACCGAAGGTTAACCATAACAACTGATTTTTCTTTTCCTTTTCTTGTTGGAGCATTCTGGTATGACTGGTCTTTTTACTCAAGGAGACATGTTTATCAGACACCAGAATCCCTGGTTACTCAGCATAGTCTACCTTTATGCCTTCTCTTATGAACAGAGATAGCTAATTGAATCATGACATAACCTCTAAATTTCATTGATCTAGATGGTCAGTTTCTCAACAATTTTGCCATTGCTCTGTCATTTTATTTAATTTTTTTTTATTTAATGGTGTATTCCCTGGTCTACATACAGATTAGCTTGAAGACATGATTTAACAATCATTATAAGACATCCTCTTCTACCAGATTATCCTATTACTCACAATTTTCAAATTTATGATTTTTCTTCAGCTGGACACTTCCAATTATTAGAATGTTTTTCAGTCCATTGAAGGTACATTCAAGAGTAATTTTGAACAACTAATCATAGGATATAAACTTTATAAGCAGAAGATCATTTAATTATAAAGTTCAACAATTTCATATAAGGATTGGGGTGGTCCTAATAACCAATAATGAGTGATTAGTAAAGATAACATGATTCAAGATATTACTCCCCCTAACTGCCAACGGTTGAGGATATGTGACCAAGTTCAGATGAAGGGAAAGAAGATATGGGCATATCACAATGAAAGTGGGTAGGAGAGTAGAATGCCCGGCCACATAAGAACAAGAGTACAACTTAGGATGGGATTGCAAGCAGCCTCAGACTATATCTTTCTTGACCTTCAGCTGACCCATAGCCTTCAGAAAATTCTAACACCACTCAATTTTTCTAATGAGACCAAACTCAGGAATTAGCAACTCTCACTCTGCAATATAATCAACAGCACAGACCAGATTTATAGTGTTCAGCTCAAGTACCCATGACTCAATATATCTGACAAAATCAGCTCAGCTCCCCCTTACTGTGTGCAGAGATCCCAACCAATCATCACTTTGATTTTCTTACAGTACACAGAAATGTATAGTCTAGATGCAAATTTTGATTTCTAATGCAAGAATATGCAATGCATCAAGAATGACTAATCATGAAGGAAAACTTAGAATAACAGATCTCATGTGGAATTTGTATGTAGCAGGTAGATAGCATGAATTACTCAGGGGAATATTAATATCATCAGATAACATGAAGATTCATACCAGTCTCATGCAAAATTTCCACAGAAACTTTTATTTGGATAGTCACATCATTAAAACAGAAACATTAAATCACTAACCTTGTGCGTCCCATTTTATGCAACTTCAATTTCATCTTCATTCTACAGGGGCGCACACCTACATCCAAAAAATTAGTTGAAAAACCTTGGAGCCCAAGGATTCTTGGGTCCACTATGATTGTTCCAGCCACTTACCCAATAGCATTGAGTAACAGTGTGGCTTAATTTTCCACAATGATAACATATAGGAGATTTATGCATGACAACAGAATTGTGAGTTCTCCTAGATGCAAAGTTTTTCATGGGGACAAAATTATTTGCATTATTTTTCACCAACCAGCAATCAAATTTATTGTGATCAAGCTTTCCACAATTAAAACACCTAACCTTGTGAAATTCAGATTTTCGAGCATGATTATATACATGACTGTTTTGAACATGATTTTCCTTTTTCATCAAATTACAGTCATACATGTAATGACTTCTTCTCCCACAATAGAAGCATGCGTCAGAAATGTTCTTAACAGACTTCTTCACAAATTTATTTTTGACTGTTTTCTTTTGATTGCATGCATCTAAATCATCTTTTCTCAACACCATACAATCATCCATTACATGCCCCATTTTTCCACAATAGTGACATGTTACTCTTTTGTTGTGAACGTTCACGGTTTTGACAGATTTAACATTTGCATGCGAATGTGAATGTGTGTGTGAATCATTAGCAACATGCACATGAGAAGCATGAACAGATTTGGACACATTTGAGTTAGCATTCTTTTTCTGTTTTTGAACCTTTTTCAGATTTTTAGTTGGATTTTCTATTTTCTTAGCAGTGACTTGAAAAACAGATGAACTAGAAGGCTTTTCCTGTTCAGAACTTTTTACAAACATAGTAGAATTCCTTTTCACATCAGTCTTCTTATTAACAGGATTAAAACCCAAGCCTTCCTTTTGAAAATTCACATTTAACCCAAGTAATTTATTCAAATTATCTTTTCCTTTAACAAACTTTGACAGGGAATTCTTTAGGTCTTCAATTTCAGCTTGCAAAGAAACAATGTCATCTTCACAGGAAATAACTTGGTTACGCAAACCATCATTCAGACTTTTCAGAGTCTCATTTTCCTGTATTATCTTCAAATTATCATTTGCTTCCTTTTCTTTCAACACACATTTTCCTTTTTCCATTTCTAACCATTTCTTTGACATAACAGTGTTCAAGACCATCAACTTTTTATTTTGTTTCTTCAGCTGACTATTTTCTTCCAAAATTCTTTCTTCATATTCATCAGCTTCCTTTTTCTTTTCCAGCCATAGGTCATTTTCTTCTTTTAAGGATTTGATTAAATTCTTTTGCATGTTATCGTCTGAATCAAGATCTTCAATCAACTCCTTTAAGAAGGCACATTCTTTGCAAGAGTTTTCGGCTTCAATTATTGTATATTCTCATTTTTAGATTTCAAATTATTCAACTCAGCTTTTTCTTTGTTCATGTCAGATTTTAAATTTTCATTTTCTGCCTTCAGACGAGTGACTTCATGAATCATTTCTTTTCTCAACTTTCTCTTTTCAGATTTGACTCTATCATATTTAATCAATAAATGCTCATTTATGACAACTAAATCATCATAACTGATATTCTCTGTCTCAGAGTTTACCTGAGAGGATGAGTCCTCGAACTGATCTCTGGCCATGAAGCACATTTCCTCATCTCTACATGATCTTTCCAATATTCTTTTGATGATTTCCATTGCGCTCCTGTACTCATTAACACATTGAAAACAATTAGAGTCTGTTACCCTTTTTGTTAGATCTAGGGCCTTTTGATTTTCTTCATATTTCAGTCTGTCTGAGGATCTCCATTGAGATTTGTCCTCCGGAACTTCATATGAACTGTGAGCTATGAGAACCCATAAATCAGAATTCAAATGTATCACAGTCTCTGAAACGACCGTACCAGCCATAGAAATCCGAACCGGTGTATACAGAATTTCAGCCATAAGAACAAGACAAAACAGATCAGATCAAAAATAATGCTAACAGACAGATCAAATCAGATCGCACCGAAACCAAATCAAGGAACAGATCTGCAAGTCGTTGGACCTTTTGTGCAGACACCCGCTTTGATACCAATTGTTAGGATCTGTGTAATGGTGCGACACGGATTCAGAGGGGGGGTGAATGAATCCCTCTCTAAAAACCTAGACCAATTTAAAACTTAAACCTAAGCAAATTGATCTGGACAACCTAAACTGATGCAGAATTCAGTTTATCTAGGCGTATGTATTAAAACTGTGCCTAACATGCATCTAGTGATGAACAATCTGAAAATCAAACCGCGAAGTACACAGAGGATTTTTAGGTGGTTCGGTCCTCCAGACCTACGTCCACCCCACACTCAAACCAGAGTGTGGATTCTTGCTACCTAACAGCTTGAATTGCTGCGCATCACAGCTTGCGTCCGCTGAGCCTCACAGCTTGCTTACAACCCGCTGAGCGTCACAGCTTGCTGCCCGAGGTATCCACCTCGCCTGTTGAGCATTACTGCTTGGCTCTGCTGACTCACAGCTTGATAGAAGAGAAAGAAAATGAAAACAAAAATATAGAAGGTTCAGCAACAAAAGGCTGACAATTAATGCAAACCAGATTGCTCACGCAGGAGCAATATGTCCTGGATCTGATCCAACGGACACAGTAGACAGCAGATCTTCAGTCTCTGCTACGGATGCTTCTCCAGATCTTTCTTCCTCTCAAACTCCTCTTGTCTTCTATTCTCTATCTGTCTGCTCTGTCTCACTCTTTTTCTCTATTGACTTTTATCAGCCTCACTCTCTTGATTTCAATCTTTTTTCTCTGATCCTTGATCTCAATTTTCAATCCTGTAATTTCTGATTTTTCTTCTCTCTTCGAGTCTTCGTCCTATTTATAGGCCGCAAGTGAAAGGCGTGTGGAAACCTTATTTCCCGCCCAACTTTCATCCAGATCTGATTCTGCCAAGGCCACGTGGCAGCATTTGAGCTTGAAGACTTTCCACGTGTCACGAGCATCACTTTCTCTCAGCCTCGGATCACGTGCCCTCTCTAAAGTCCACAAACACTCGTCCTGTCAATGTGTAGGACTTTTAGTCAGTATATAACAATCAGACAGATAAGGAAGTTGCACAGACTTAATAGAGCTTTATAACAAAAATGCACACACTCAAATTGACAACGTGCATTGGATACACAGACTTTTATTGACAATGCAAAGTATGCACAGACTTATGCAAATCATAAAATAAGGATGCACCAACTTCGTGTGTGCAAAATACAAACGTTGCACTAACACAATATGCCATAAGCTATTATGCACAGATCTTGCGTGTGCAAGGAATAAGGATTGCACCGAGTTTCATAGCTGTGCTATAAAGAGTTGAGCAAACCTTGTTATGTGCGAGGCGAAACATGCACAGACCTTTTGTGCGCATAAGAGAGGTTTGCACTGATGCAGTTATGCACGAACCAGCTTATGCTCAGACTAAGTTTGGCCTAATGCAAGATGTGCACGGACTTTATTTTACCACAAGGCAACAATGCACTAACCTGGGCATACAACCATGAGAGTTGCACCGACTCGAGTCGTGTGCGACGTAGAGCATGCACGACTCTTGAATGCGCAAGGAACAATTGCACCGACATTGTCATGCGGATGAATCTATAATGCACAGACCTCATGCACTAACTACCCACGTCATGCACCGACTTACTTCATGCAACAAAGCAATGTTGCACTGATCTCATTAAGGCACAACAAAAAGTGCACAGACGTTGTATGCAAAATGAACCTATATGCACCGACTACAATGATATTGACACAAGGTGTGCACCGACCTAAACTAAGTGTTCTACAGTGGATTGCAGCGACCTGGAACATAAGCGAGCTAAGCATTGAAGAGTGCACCGACTTCAACAAAGAACTGCATGGACCTTATGCAAGAAATGCATACATGCACCGACTTCAACATGTGCAAAACAAACATTGCACCAACCTTATTATATGCAGAACGAACAACTTGTGTTGAAATACAAGGACATTCAATAGATTTGATTGAAGTGTCTATTCATTTCATTCTTAGCATGATTCATAGAGTGTCATTATCAAAACCAGAGTTCCAACACAATGGTGGTGTATACAGGGCTTGGTCATTTAAAAAATATTGTATAAAACATGGGATTTGGCATGAGAAGACTGTTCCCTCTACTCCACAGCAAAATAGAGTTGCAGAAAGGGTGAATATTGTGGAGAGAATCAGAAGTATGCTTTTCAATTCTAAATTACAGAAATCCTTTTAGGGCGAGATGATGCGTACAACAGTGTATCTGATCAATCGGTCTCCTTCCGTGTCCCTGGAGGGAGATATTCCTGAGAGGGTTTGGTCAGGAAAAGAGGTCTCCTATGATTATCTGAGGGTCTTTGATTGCAAGACATTTATGTGTTATGTTAGATGGACGCAGTCTATTACCACTGAGAGTGGATCTAGAGGGGGGTGAATAGATCTAATGTCTAATTTTAGAACACAGTTGAACTCTAATGCAGAATTAAAACAAGCAACTGTTGAACGACAGAAGGAACACTATGAAATCACACAAACCACAGGCAATCACACAGTAGACATCGATCTTTAAGGTGGTTCGATCTCAATCTAGAGATCTACGTCCACCCCACACTCCAACTGGAATGTGGATCCTGCTGACTCACAGCTTGAACAGCTGGGCTTCACAGCTTGCCAACAGACCGCTGATACACAGCCTCGCTGAGCTTTACAGCTTGCCGACCAGAGGAACAAATCCTCTGCAACCGCTGGGCGATACAGCTTAGCCGTCCGAGACCTGGTCTCGCCTGCTGAGGATTACAGCTTCACCTGTCCAGTGGAAACCTCCACTGCAATGGCTGGCTCACAGCTTGATAACAAAAGATTTTCGAAAACAGTAAAGACAGAAACAAACGAAATGGAAAATCAAAACGAATGTAGCTCAATTGAGCAGTATCAGCTCTGGTATCTGAACCAAGAGACTGATTTACAAGACTTCGAAAAGTCTCTCTCAACTCAACTCTCTCAATCTTCTCTTCTCTCTTTCTCTTCTTCTCTGTGGATCGTGCAGGCGCTCACTCTCTGTTCTTTTCTCTTAGCTCTGGCTACTTCTATTCGATCAGCTTCTTCTGAAGGAAGAAACTCCATATATATACCAGCAGCAGGAAGGGCGCGTGCTCTCCACATCTCCCGCCCAATGGCTTGGACCACGTGGCAGCATCCAGCAGGCTTTCAGTACACGTGTCATAATCTGGTCACTCCCCTTATCCTCGGATCACGTGCCCAATCATCAGTCTCTGCAAAGAATCCCTGTCAGACAGTCGAAATAGAATTGTCAGTTTAAGGTTTAAGCGATGTACAGACTGTATGAAGGCATTGCTGAAGCAATGTACAGACATTGTGAATGCGAAGCTATGCAGTGTTCAGACTCTACGTATGCAGACCCATGGCGTTGTACAGACTTAGTAAATGCAGTGCTGTAGCTTGTATAGACTTCAGATATGCAAGACTATGCCATGTACAGACTTCCTATATGCAGGACTTATGCCATGTATAGACTCCATATATGCAGAGCTTATGCCATGTATAGACTTCAAATATGCAGAGCTTAAGCCATGTACATACTTCAAATATGCAGAAGTAAACGTGCATCAATGTGTAGACTTAGCAAAACAAAGTATGAACAAAGCAACACAATGTGCAGACTTCGTGCAATGAGTGAAGCAGTGTATAGAGTTATGAGTGGAATACATGAAGCAATGTATAGAGTTAGAGTGCAATCAGTGTTCAAGTGATGTACAGACTCTGCCAAGAGCAATGCACAATGCACATATGAATGTACAGACTTTGTTTGTGCTGTGCAAGCATGCTAAGATGCAATGTATAGACTTTATGCGAGCATGCTGCAGCCAGTGTACATACTTAGACCTGCGTGCATGCAATGCGATGTATAGACTTGCCCATGGCTGTCTAGACTTTGCATGCGGCTTATAGCAATGTGCAGACATGCAGACAATGCGTTGTGCAGACTCTGCATGCCCAATGTGTAGACTTAGTGTTCTGCATGAGACGCTAAGTAAGACGAACGATGTATAGACTTAGCCGATGCAGACTAGTCCGATGTACAGACTTGCTCGATGTACAGACTTCATGAACGATGCATGCAATGCACTGGACGATGTACAGACTTCCTATATGCTCAAGACCATGCACAACGAATGTATAGACTTGCTGTAAGGAATGTGCAGACTTGATGCATGAAGCAAGGCAATGAGAAATGTATAGACTTTCACGATGTGTGGACTTGCCAAAGCAAGGGCTGTACAGACTTGAGAATGCACGATGTATAGACTTGCAGGTGCAACGTAGGTAACGATACCAATGTATAGACTTGCGAGTGCAACGTCGGTAAAGATGCCAATGTATAGACTTGGAAGTTCAACTGGTAGATGTACAGACTTCACCGATGTATAGACTTGGAAGTTCAACTGGTGGATGTACAGACTTCACCGATGTATAGACTTGGAAGTTCAACTGGTGGATGTACAGACTTGGTTTCGTGCATGCTACAGGGCAATGTATGGACTTTGAATCAACGTGTATGCATTGTATAGACTTTGAGATGCTTGAAGCACACTATGCAGCAATGTATAGACTTAACATATGATGTACAGACTTGATGGTCAGACAGACAAGAACTCTGTACAGACTTGAGCGTGCAGACAGGCCATATGAATGTATAGGCTTGTGTTCTAAACGATGCACAAACATAACAGTGCAATGTATAGACATTGAGTGTGTAGACTTGTGTGTGTGCAATGTGTAGACCTGTGCATGTGTGCATTACGATGTATAGACTCTGACTGTATGGAACATATAGACAATCTGATAAATACAGTTTCATCAAAACATAAACAGTTGCCAATCAATCAAAACAAGGTGTTGCCAATGAAGTAAAGCTATTGTCAACATCATCAACACAGAGGAGTCACAACATTATGCATGTGTCAAAAGAACAAATATCTAAATTAGATGATAAAGTAGTGCCACTCATATTTCTTGGTTATTCAAATCATGAGTTTGGATATAAACTTTGAGATCCAAAGGTGGAAACAATCTGCAGGACGCATGATGTTGTCTTCAGGGAGGATCAAACAACTACGGACTTAGAGAAGTCTTCAGAACTAGAGGTTGTTGCAGGTGGTTTTCCCTTGCCTGTAGTGGCAGAACCTCAGAAACAACTTGGTGAACAAGATGAGGCTGATGAATATGCTGAGGAAACAGACACAAAGGTAGAAGAGCAACAATCAGACGACTTTTCCATGGATGATCATGTTGATCAATGACATGATCTGGAGGGGGAGAAGCCCTCTCATGCAGAGCCAACTGAAGAGCAACATGGGAGAGGAAGGGTCCACATTCTTTCTACCAGATATCCTTCTAATGAATATGTTATGCTTACTGACAGTGAAGAACCAGAATGTTTTGCAGAAATGCAAGGTGATATGCACAAGGATAGGTGGATGCAGACAATGCAAGAAGAAGAGTTAGATTTCTTGCATAGAATCACACCTATGATTCGGTAGAATTACCTGTTGGCAGCAATTTTTGTCTACTTACATGTTGAGTGAACTATTACTTAATGAGGTGAAATAGTAGGACTTGCCCGGGGTAAAACGTCCATTAGCAGCCGCCCATGACCTCCCCGAGGTGAAACCCTGTAGTAGGGGCAGCAAACCCCACAGCAGGAACAGTAGTCCAGCAAGCCTGCTCCAGTCAGAGGGACCTCTCCGGGGTGGCCAACCCCTGAACGGCAACAGCAGTAGGGTCAGCTCCACCTCCCCGTGGTGGACATCAGTCTGGGGTCACCAGCAGCAGGGGGACAACCCCTGGATAGCAACAGCAGTAGGGTCTGGGGCCAAGGGACCGGATCTACAACAGTGGCTTAGACCCTGCAGCGGCGAAGCAAACCCTCCACCTCTGCCTACGTGAGCAGTGGCTCAGACCCTGCAACAGTGGAGGCAGGTCCTCCCCCCGCAGACGCCTCATCCCTCCCAGCAGGGACAACAGACCTGCACCCAACAGAGCGTGGAGCACCTTCCCTGTGGTGGCCAACTAACTGTCCAGCAGACCTACGCACCTTCCCTGTGGCGGCCAGCAGACCTGCGCAGACCCAGTGCAACAGCAGAGCGAGGAGCACCTCCCCTGGGTGATAACCTGTGGTGGCCAACCAGTTGTAGCAGAGGCAGGAGCACCCACTGTGAACCACTCGTCCCCAGCAGCAGCAGTAAGGCCTCCCCGGGGCGAACAAGCCCGCGGGGTATGGTCACCCCATTCTTCTCCCCCCGGTCACCTTCCTTGCCAATGGTGGCTTTAAGTCAACTCACTTGCTCTTTTGTTGATGTGGAGCAGACAATTGATGAAAAATGGGCCAGCAGGGAGAAAAAAAGGCCCGTTCGGGGTCGGGCCAACCCGTGCGGGGTCACCCGACCCTGGACGGGTCCGCGCCCAGGTGGGGCCCCTACCCGGGGTCACGCCACCCCCGAGGCAGACCTCCCCGGGGTCAAATGACCTCGGGAGGGCCTGCCCTGGGTCAGCAAGCCCGGGCAGGACCTGCCCGGGGTCATTTGACCCCGGACTGGTCCGGGGTCCCATGACCCGGCCTTCTCTCCCCCGTGAAGAAAAAAAAAAGAGGAAAAAAAGGGAAATTGGACCTCCCCGGGGTCATTTTCATCCCGTTTAACCCGTACGGGTTCAAACACCCCCGGGTGGCCGCCTACTTCTATAAATAGATCCTCAAGGGTCCACTCAGAACGGCTGCAACTTACGGAACATCTCCTACACACTTGGAGCATCCAGCATTTCGGAGTTTGTTCGTTGTTTTGACCCGTGAGGGATAAATCCCCGAGTCTTGTGCATATGCCCCTAAGGGGTATTTTTATAATTATGCCCCTCAGTGGGCCATGTTTGTAAGTTTCTACGCCCCGGGATGACTAAATTAAGTAGTTCCGCCCATATAGCAGGGGAATTGCGAAAATGTCCTCCCCGGGTCTGGGAGAAACCAGGGTTTGCCGACCTGCTTCTACCGACCGTCCCGGTCTTTCATTGGGACGGTACGGTACGAGTTGGTACCATAACGTACCGAGACAAAAACTATATTATATATATGTTACAGAATAATATAACTCAAAAGTCTTTCTATCTTAGTTGGCTATGTGCGTGGCGATTTAACTGGACGTCTCTGGTTCGAATCCCAGCTCTGCCACCGTTTTAAATGTTTTTTCCTTTAAAACAACTGTCAAAAAAATCAGATTGAAACACATGAGAAGCAGGTTTCGAACCGGGGACCTCACGTTTGAACGTGAGATCCCCAACCAACCAACCTACAAAACAAGTTCGACATAAAAAAATTAATATAATATATGAAACGTCTCGGTTGCGTCCCACAGACCGATCGTCCCGGTCTGTGGCTGGGACGGGACGGGACGGCCGGTTCGGGCCGTCCCGTACCGGTTTGTCAAACCATGGCAGAAACAAATGTCCTGTTATTTGCAGTTATACCCTACAATTTCTTATAATTGGGACTACGTCTCTACTTCCCGCGTTAGGGCGGATCCTTGTACAGTCGACAACTCGCCGACAACCCTTGTATCTAATTGGGCCATAAATAAATCAGGTGTATTCCACAAATCTCTTATGTACACCAATCGGGGAAAATTACAAGAAAACCCCTGGCTTTTAAAAATTGCATATATACCCCTCCTTGGGCGAGATTGACACATGTGAGCCTTCTATGAAGCCCTTGTCACTCCTTCAGCTCGGGGACGTTGTCAGCCCGTCCGACATTTGGATTCCATCTCAACCCTAGGTCTATGTAGGGTGTGGTAAAATTACCAAAATACCCTTGCGACCTAGAAATGGCCTAGTCGCCCCCTAAAACCCTTCATTAATGGCCTCAGCGCTTTGGAAAGTCAGGAATCCGGTCCTACTTCCGTTCTAGCCTAAAAATTTCAGAAATACCCTTGACCTAGGAAAATTACCAAAATACCCATGAGAAGATAAAATTACCAAAATACCCTTGGGTTCCAGGAAACTTCCCTTCACTTCAAAAATGCCTATGGCCCCTGCAAAGTTACATTCATACTCCTAAACTCTAGGGTTTTACTCAAACTTTAAAGGCTTTTGACGAAACCCTAGTCTAGTCAATGTATTGGTGGTAAATGAGTGGTCGCTGCGAGTCACTCGAGTGAGCCTGTCCTCAACATCTGAACCTATGGAGAGGACTTTGGGATTTCTTTGACAGTTAAACAAAGGTGTTCGGACGTTAGGCCGATGTAAATCAACACTGATTACGGTCAGTAGGGAGAGGCCAGCACCCGAACCCAAATCGTCTGATGCTATACGCACTCACGGAATGACTCCCCACATATAGGAGAATGTCTCTTTTCAAAAAGAACATTATGTTTATTTTTTATCTACGATAAAATTTTGTGGCCGACATTACCAAAAGGCAGAAAAAAACAAGTGGGTTTATATGTTGAAGAATGAAGCTCAGGGCAAGTGAGATATAAAGCTAGATTGGTGGTGAAGGGCTACAGGCAGAAGAAATGTATTGACTTTAATGAAATCTTTTCTCCTGTAGTAAAAATGTCATCTATAAGGGTGATATTGGACTTGGTGGTATGCCTAGACTTAAAGCTGGAGTAGTTAGATGTCTAGATTACATTCCTTCATGGTGATTTGGAGGAAGAAATCTACATAACACAATCGGAAGGATTTAAAGTTGCTGGGAAAGAGTACATGGTTTGCAGATTAAAGAAGAGCTTGTATGGATTGAAACAAGCTCCTTGACAATGGTACTGAAAATTTGATTCATTTATGGTGGATCAAGGATACCAAAGATCAGTAGCAGATCATTGTGTTTATATCAAAAAATTTTCTAGAGTTAACTTTAGTATTCTTCTGTTATATTAGTCAAAAGGCTTATGTATTGCATTGTAATAGCCAGAGTGCTATACACTTAGTAAAGAATTCGGCTTATCACTCCAGAACAAAGCATACTGATGTTTGGTATCACTGGATCCGAGATGTTCTCGAGAAGAAGCTATTGCAGTTGGAAAAGGTCCACACAAAGAAGAATCCGTCGGACATGATGACGAAGATCCTACTAAAAGAAAAGCACAACAGGTTCAAGAGCTTAGTGGGGATGTCTACTATTTGAGCAATTCAATGTTTCGCAAAATCTACTATAGCAAGGCGGAGTCCCTCTCATAAGGTTGGAGGGGGAGATTGTTGAACCGGTCAAGTCTCGTGAGAGGCCTATGTGAGGAGAGAAGAAGTTGGTTCTCAAACCAACTCTCCACCCCACACATTGCATGACAGCTTTGTGGTTAATATTGAGGGTTTCCCACTATAACCAACATGCATGAAGAGGACAAGAAGCAGACAAGCAGTCCCCTGCACACACCGGTGAGAGAGAGAAGAGAGAGGAGAAGAGGAGGAAGAAAAACAGAGGAGGGCGGCAGCATCTCCAAGCATCCTCGGGTATCTCTTTCCTCGGAGTTCTCATCTCTGGTATCAACTCCAGAGTTTGTCATGGAGGTCTCAAGTTTGATCTGAATAATTTTATGGAGAGTGTAATTCTCAGTTTGTAGTTTGGATTTGTTTCAAAGTTTTTCTTGATTGCGGAACTTTTACATAAATCCTGTACGTAGTCTTTGTTGTATTTTATTTTTGCAATTCTCTAGTTTTTTGTGCTTGTGTGGTTGCCGAGTTCATCCTCAGTTGTTCACACGGATGAGAGAAAGCCGTTTTTCAACACAGTGGTATCACTTTCCCGGCAGTTTTATCCCAAAGTTCATTGGCTTTTGGGATACTATATCATTGATGCACATAATCCATATCTACTTATTTATGAGTTAAATAAGTGCAGCAGATTCCACATCTGTAAGATACTTGCATTAGGTGCAATTCCTCAATTTACCTCTGCTTTATGAATGCCTTGGGATAAATAACGTGAGAGAAGGTATTTTCGTCCACTTTGATAGAATGAAGACCAAGTCTATGGGCATGCATATCAAATTTCTTTCTCTGATTGTTTTGCTTCTGGTTTCAATGCTGAATACATTCCTTTCTTAGGGTTCAAATATTCAAACATAACAAAGAGGAAAGAATTGCAAGAACATGGGGAACAACAGCTCTTGGATTACCTTATGTTGAGGAAGTAATTACTCCTGCAGGGAATTGGCTCATTGGTGGGGATTTGGAAGTGTTAGAACCCATCAAATATAATGATGGTCTTGATCACTATAGACTCTCCCCAAGAGAACTCCGCCAGGAATTTGACAAACGTGGTGCTGATGCAGTATTTGCTTTTCAATTAAGAAACCCTGTTCACAATGGCCATGCCTTGTTAATGAATGATACACGGAGGCACCTGTTAGAGATGGGCTACAAAAATCCACTCCTGTTACTTCATCCTCTAGGAGGTTTCACAAAGGCAGATGATGTGCCCTTGGCTGTTCGGATGGAACAACACAGCAAGGTAGTTTCTATTAGATCTTGTACATTGCAATTCTGTTGTTCTATTCATGTGTGCTTTACACTAAACATTTAAGATTTATCGGAAGCTTTGTCTCTTTCAGGTTTTAGAAGATGGAGTGCTTGATCCCGAGACAACCATTGTGTCAATATTCCCTTCACCTATGCACTATGCTGGGCCTACTGAAGTACAATGGCATGCTAAGGCACGGATAAATGCTGGTGCTAATTTCTACATTGTAGGACGTGATCCTGCTGGAATGAGCCATCCATTAGAGAAGAGGGATTTATACGATCCAGATCATGGGAAAAAAGTCCTGAGCATGGCTCCAGGACTAGAAAAGCTAAACATTCTGCCATTTAGGGTATGTTATGACTATGCCACTAAATTGTTCTTATCTTTCATTTCATTTTTCAGACAGATAAAAGTTTATAATGATAGGATAAAGTGAAGTTTGCATGAAGTTAACGGGTACCTTAAATTGAATCTTATAAATGCAAGAAAATAAGGAAAGTATTCATAATAATACTATATCTATAAGATATCAAAATCATCCGTTTTCTCCATTAAACCCAGAATTGTAGTTGATTACATGATGTAATATTCATCATCTTTACTCATTCATAAGTTCATGCTGCATCGTTGATTGCTTGGCATGAAAGGCTACGGTGTTGAGTTTCAATTTCCCAGTTGTAGGTGTATTTTTTGTTTCCATTTCAGATCATGCATAAGTTCAATATTTATACCAATTTCTGATATTTGCTAATCTTGCGAAGTATCCCTTGAATAATCTCATGGTTGCAGACGGTCACTGCCAAACAATGTAGACTGGTGATAATTTTCACAGTTTAACTTGCATACTTATGATGTGACGGCTGTTGATTTTGTGGACTTTGGCTCCGATGAGACGCATATGTCTAGTGATCAGCTTCATCAAGCTGACTTAGGTCTTTTGTTATTTTTCACAGGTTGCAGCGTACGATACATCAGAAAAGAAGATGGCATTCTTTGATCCATCACGGGCCCCAGATTTTCTCTTCATCTCGGGTTCTAAGGTAGGGGGCTGCTTCTTACTACTAATCCCCTGCAGGGCTATGATGCAATTCTACTGACATTACGAATTCAATTTGTGGCATGTTTGGGCACTTCTAGAAGTGGCGGTACCGATACAGCATATAACCATCTCCCGCAAATATCTGGATCCTTGATAAAAGTTAACCAACTTTGCTCCACACCAACTAACTTCCATTGTTTCAATCCCTCAGATGCGTTCTTATGCTAGAAATGGAGAAAACCCCCCCGATGGCTTTATGTGCCCTGGTGGGTGGAAAGTTCTGGTCAAATATTACGGGAGCTTGCAAGGTGAAGAAACAGACCAAAAGCCAGCACCTGTGGCTGCCTGAATCTGCTAGTAAAACTAGATTTTGTCATCTGCTACATCGAGCTATACGCGTGGCTACCAACCAACCAACGAATATCTTCTGATTTCTTCAGGTGGATATGTGCATACATGCGTAGCTGACTCGTCGTATTCACAAATATATATACGTAATAGCTTTCTTTTGCTCAGCAGTTTCTCACAATGTGATCCTCGAGCTGGGAAGGCATGTGTGTGTGTGTGTGTGTGTGTGTGTGTGTGTGTGTGTGTGTGTTATTTCGGTGTTGTAGTTTTCATTCAATCCATTGAATGGATCAATAATGAGAGAGAGCTTTCGGCCATGATCTATTGATCGTGCCTATGTAATGAATTCTGCGTTACCTCGGGTACCTTGAGAACTACGGCGGTTTTTTTTTTTAAAAAAAATCACCTCGAGCGATAAACAATTGGATCGACTGATTCTGACTATTTTAAAAAAGCCGTAGCGCTGTGCTGCATATCACGTGTCCACGTGGGTTCGAAGTGGTATAAATCTAGTGGGTTCAGTTCATATATACCCTTTTTACATGTTAAATATTAAGATTATCGATCATCCTTAGTTATCAAACATCGTATATACCCACATTGTTAACCGCAAATTTACAAATGTCACTAAATGACAAAAATATCGTAGGATCTATATAGAGAGGTTTGGTGTTCATACGAACATTGGGTGAATTTTTTTCACTTTCGGCCTCCCAGAGGAGGGGGAATTTTTCTCACGTAATAGTAGTTGTTAAGTTTTTTATTAATAACAATGGTAATTTTTCTCACTTTAGTAGTGAGGAGGGTAAAATCGGCTCGACCCATGTAAGGTCCGCCTCTGCTGGGTCCAATCAGGCCCACGGTGGGCAACATGTCTAACGGGCCTCGACAGTCGCAGCTCGTAGTGGACGGCCCAAGATGAACGACCCTTGGATTCGCCAGCGCATGAAGGGCATCAACTCAGGCGTAACGGCCGTTGGATGACCCTCCGACGTTCAAACGTTACCTCTCACGCCGTCGGCCTCAACTCCACTAAGGGCGAGCACGTCTCCCAGGTGCCGTAAGACTCGTCAGAGAATCGTCCGACTCCGGAGGAACGGACCCTTAACGGGAAACTCCTCATGATCGCGGGAGACGTTACTCCACGACTTACGCTCTTCCCTGCTAAGGGATTGGCTCTTGCTACTAGGACAACCCCCTATAAATGCGACTACGACGGACAGACAGGGACACGGAGAACTTCACCAAGAAACGCACACTCAGTTCCAGACAAGAGAAAAGAGAAGCCAACCTGCTGTTAAGAGAGGAAGTCCTCGCCAAGCACCGGCTGCCCTCCGAGCACCCTTACTACCCAGCGAGCACTCTCTGAGCGCCCACTGGTCACGGCGAGAACCTCCCCGGAAGGCAGTCCGTCCCTCCAGGCTTTCTTCACGTCCTCCCAACTCTCTCCCACTCACTCTCTTCACCCTACTTCTCCGTCTCCCAAGTGCTGACTTAAGCATCAGAGGGTTGTCCCCTGGGTTAACGCCCGAGACTCCTTCTGACGCCCTTCATTTCTGGTGTTTGCTGGCTTTCAAGAGTGTCGGGCGGTCTTCCCCGATAAATAAATAGAAAAGTGTGGTACGAGGGCTAGGAATCAGTTTTCTGCTTCTACACTTTTTGGCGCCATCTACATTTTTCGGCCTGTAGACTTTTCTGCCGTCCAACCTGCCTGGAAGCCCCGGTCCCTGGCCGGGTCGTACACCACGACGGCCGCCGCGTTCAACTCATCCCGGTAAGCCGAGGACGAACGATAGTGCTCCACCGCCTCTATGCCCACGGCGAGCATTGCCGAGCACAGGTTCTCAAGCTGCGCCTCCGCTTCTCGCGCCCTGCCTTCGGCAGCGTCAGCCAATGCCCCCTGCCTGGTCGCCCGAGCCTCACCCATGTCAGCTCGTTTGGTCACCTCCTAGAGGGACTCCTCCAGCGCTCGGACCTGAACGCGGGAGGCATCCCGATCTCGCTCGGCCTCCACCAAGGCCCGCTCCTGCAGATCGAACTGCTCTCGGAGCTTGGCGAGCTCAGCTTCCTGCGCTGCCTGGCGTCTCCAGAGCTTGATGCACTGGGCCTCCAACCCCTTCCGTGCGTCCTGGCTGACCTCTAGCTCCCGTGCGACCCCGGCGAAGTGATACCTCCATAGGCCAAAAGCCCTGGCGACTGAACTTAGGTTCCTTGCGGCCAGGTCAATCAGTTCCTCTTGGGCCCCAAGGCCAAAAACCCTAGTGTGTTCATGCAGCCCAACGCCCTTGTCAATAAGGGTGATGGCTTCTAGCCGGCCCGCGTACCCTGGCGTGGGCCCCTCGGGCGGCAAAAAACTAACGGCGGGGGTAACCTTGGGCGGTAGGAGGCAAGCAACCTCGTCCGAGAGGGGGGCCTTGCCCTTGTCGGGCACGTCTCCTGCAGGAACGGGGGCAGGTGGAGCAGAAGTGAGCACCTCAGCTAGTGCCGGTGGGGGAGGGACCTCGGACTGCGGCGGCAGCGGAGTTCGGTCTCTAGCCAGAACAGAGATCTTCTTCCTCTTCTTTTGGCGACGTTGGGTATCCAACGCTGCCACCTCATCCAGGTTTACCTGGACGCGCTGGCCGCTGAACATGGTGGAACCTCCTCCAGGCATGCTCTCTACCCCCTCGGAAGAGGCATGTCGGGTTCTCAAGCCGACACTGACGACAGGAATGGAGGGCGAAGATTCCACTGGAAGCGCTATTGGGAGCAGATACGGAAGGTGCCCCGGTGCTAAGGCGACCGCCTCCCTAGGAGTAGCGATCGTCACCTGATCGGCACCCAGCTCTATGTGGTCGATGGGGAGGGGAGCAAACTGTAAGGTTTCCTACAGCACTGTTCGGGCAACGCAGCGGATAACAAAAATTTATTTACCTGAACTCGGCTTGATGGAATCCTAGATCTGTGCTCTAATCGATGCATTAAACACCCAACCCCTAACTATGGGTTGCAGATTTATACCTTGCGCGGAACGACGCTGTCCTCAGTGTCCGATGCAGATTCTCACGAACACCGAGCCGCACATATGCACGGCCTCTAGAGCTAATTCACACGGATCCTTGCGCAGCGACGGTATCCTCCCAACACGATCTTCCCCAAGCTTTCCCCTTCTAGAGAGAGAAATGACTTTTAGAGAGAGAGAGAGCAAGAGGGAGGAAGGGGGGAGAGAAAACCTCTCTTCCCTTGCTGTGAATGCTTGATTAAGCCAAAGGGGGGAGGTTTTCACGTTAAGGCACATATATATAGATTTAGGACCTTTTCAAAAGAGCCCATAAGGACTAAAATTGTATATATATCATTCCTATTATTATACATATGTATTAAGCCCTTTTTATACTCCTTTCTAAAAGGAATTTAAGGGAATTAATATATACATTTGTACAATAATAATCCGTCACCCAAGAATCCATTATGTGTGATCCTCTAGGCCCATAGTCACTCCAGTTTAAGGCACATTAACTTCTAATTCTCAATTAAAAGTAAATTAAACTTATTATTAACTTTTACTAGAGCCGAATAATAGTTTAATTTATTCTGAACCTTTGATCACATTGGGTCAAGCAAATACGCGTGATCCTAGAGGACACCGAGTTTAAACCATCCTGTCTGGTACCTGTAAGTCTACAGTTGCCGCATTGCTATAATCCCTCGCTCCTTCTATGAGTCTGATTCGATCGAAGGTATGGTTTCTGTCAAACCCCATGATCGTGCCATTTGACCATGACCTCCTTAAAGTGTATGACGTCCGTACTAAACGAACTCACACGACCCTGGCGAGGGATTTAATGGAGCGTCAGTGTCATGACCCATTAACTGTCTGATATATACCCGATAGTGAGCGATCCCCTCTTGACTATTGATGATCTTCACATGTATCCTGAAATGGTTAATGACTCGACAATTCATGACTTATGGTTAAAGTCACTTGGTCAAGTAATTAAACCATCCCAATCCTCGTGTAAGATCCGATCAATGTCTCAGGTCAAAGGACCAACGATGCTACTGAGACAGTTGGATCTTCAGTTGACATTAGGTATAATCAACCATCTGAAGATCCAATAGCGGATCAGTTCAGTGTACATCCTCCCAGAACGTACACCTACACATATGTGTTGGTGCCCCGCACCAGTGACTATGAGACTGGTCCCTAACACATCATGTGTACTGGTTTAATAGGTAATCAAAGTCCCCGAGTGATTACCCTCCAACCAGGAACTGTTTAAGGTATGTGTCCATGTAAAGTCAGTCTCATGATCGAGATCACATCTCGAGTTGACTTCACAACCACATATCTTAGGGACATCGTAAAGTAATATACAATCACATATTTACGCTTAAATATCACTTTATTATTAATGAACAATATCGTACAACTATTGGGCATACCCGACCCTAAATTGGCATGTTGCACACCAATACTAACAATCTCCCACTTGAACTACAACCAATTATCCAAAACTTTGAGGCCCATCTTATCCCGATGGCGCTCAAATATAATCTATGTCAAAGACTTAGTCAGTGGATCTGCTATGTTGTCTTCTGACGGTACACGCTCTACCGCCACATCTCCACGATCAACAATCTCCCGAATAAGGTGGAAGCGCCTGAGAATATGCTTCGACCTTTGGTGAGATCTTGGTTCCTTCGCCTGGGCGATGGCCCCATTAGTATCACAAAACAATGGGATGGGAGCTGATATATCGGGAACTACGCCGAGTTCCAAGATGAATTTCTTCATCCAGACGGCTTCCTTAGCAGCTTCAGCCGCAGTAATATATTCTACCTCCGTCGTCGAGTCTGCAGTCGTATCTTGCTTGGAGCTTCTCCAACTGACTGCTCCTCCATTCAACATGAATACAAATTCAGACATGGATTTGCAATCATCTAGATCTGATTGGAAACTAGAGTCTGTGTAAGCTCTAAGTTGTAGGTCCTCTCCTCCATAAAGCAGAAAAAGATTCTTAGCCCTTTGCAAGTACTTAAGGATGCCATTCACTGCCTTCTAGTGCTCTTCGCCTGGATTTGCCTGATATCTACTGACAATGCTCAAAGTATTGGCAACATCAGGCCGTGTACATAGCATTGCATACATGATTGACCCTATGGCTGAAGCATAGGGTACCTTATTCATGTGTGCCACCTCCTCAGATGTTTTAGGGCTCATCCCCTTAGATAGGCAAATTCTATGTCTCATAGGAATGAGACATCTCTTGGAATTTTCCATCTTAAATCTTTTGAGGATAGTATCTATGTACATGGATTGGGATAATCCTAACATCATTTTAGATCTATCTCGATAGATCCTTATGCCCAGCACATAGGATGCTTTTCCCAAATCCTTCATGGAGAAGGTCTTAGACAACAAAGACTTAGTTGATGTCAACATCCCTACATCATTCCCAATGAGTAAGATGTCATCAACATAAAGGACCAAAAATGTCACAGAGCTCCCACTGACCTTCTTGTAAATACATGGTTCATCTTCATTCCGAATGAAGTTGAAAGATTTGACAGCCTCATCAAATCTTAAGTTCCAGCTCCGAGATGCTTGCTTCAATCCATAAATAGACCTCTGAAGTTTGCATACATTATTAGGATGAAGCATGGAAGTGAATCCTTCAGGCTGTACCATGTACACCTCTTCTGACAGATTTTCATTCAGAAAAGTTATCTTCACATCCATTTGCCAAATCTCATAATCCAGGCATGCAGCAATGACGAGGAAGATTCTGATTGACTTAACCATGGCTACTGGCGAAAATGTCTCGTCATAGTCAATGCCTTATCTTTGACGATATCCTTTCGCCACTAATCTAGCCTTGTATGTGTTAATCTATCCATCTGCACTGATTTTCCTTTTGAATATCCATTTACAGCCGATAGGGACTTTCCCTTCGGGTACATCAACCAAGTTTCAAACTTTGTTGGTGTACATAGACTGAATCTCTGAATCCATTGCCTCTTGTCATTTCTCGGAGTCTGCACTACGGATCACCTCTTGGTAGGATTGATGATCTTCATCCTCATCGATGCATACCTTAGAGGACCTCTCTGAGACATGTCCAACATATCTCTCAGGTTCTCTTGGTAGTCTACTAGATCTCCGTAGTGTCTGTGTTTCACTCTGAATATGATCAACCGATACAGTCTCTCATCTAATGAGTTTTTAGGTTGTGGTTCTTAGATCTCGTCCAATTTTATCTGGCTCCCACTATTTTTCTGGAGAAGATATTCTCTTTCTAGAAATACAGCTCTCTTGGCCACTAAGACCCTTTGCTCAGAAGGGTGATAGAAATAATATCCAAATGTCTCCTTTGGATATCCCACAAACCTACACTTATCGGTTCTAGACTCAAGTTTATCACTATCATTCCTTTTCACATGGGCAGGACATCCCCAAATTTTAATGTGATTAAAATTTAGTTTCCTGCCCTTCCATATCTCATATGGTATAGAAGGAACAGATTTACTTGAGATCCTATTCAGTAAATAGGCTGCAGTCTCTAAGGCATAGCTCCAGAGAGACAGGGGTAGTCATGACATAGACATCATGGATCGGACCATATCTAACAAGGTCATGTTTCTCCTTTCGGATACACCATTGTGCTGTGGTGTATATGGTGGAGTCCACTGAGAAACAATTCCATTGTCTCTAAGATAAGAAGTGAATTCATGGCTAAGGTATTCACCTCCTCGATCTAATCGAAGAGCCTTAATACTCTTGCCAGTCTATTTCTCTACTTCATTCTTGTATTCCTTAAACTTCTCAAAGGCTTGTGATTTATGCCTCATAAAATACACATAGCCATATCTCGAGAAGTCATCAATAAAATAAATGAAATAGAGGTGACCCCCTTTTGCTTCCATAGACATGGGTCCACACACATCCGAGTGTATGAGCTCGAGAAGGTCAGTAGCCCTCTCACCATGTCCACTAAGCCTTGGTCATCTTCCCCATGAGACACGACTCACAAATATCAAATGGCTTGTATTCGAATGAATTCAAATACCCATTTGAGTGTAGGTGAGAGACTCTTTTCTCACCTACATGATCAAGCCTGCAATGTCATAGATATGCAGAATTCACTTCATTAGCATTGGAAATCGGCATAACATTAGAACGTGTATCTAATACATAAAGACCATTGACTAATGAACCATTGGTTATAATCAAACCATTATTCATTATAGAGCACCCAGTGCTGTTAAAAGCTAATGTATATCTAACGTTATACAAGTCAGAGATTGAAATAATGTTCTTAATAATATTAGGAACATAATAACAGTCATTCAGCTTCAGAATGACTCCTGAAGGTAAACTGAGACGTGCAGTCCCTACAGCTTTGGCAGAAACTAAAGCTCTATTGCCCATCCTCAGTTCAATCTCCTTTTTGCCCAGTCGCCTTCTATTTGCCAGCATCTGCACAGAGTTGCAGATATGAGATGCACATCTAGTATCCAATACCCATGATGTAGATTCCATATATGACAAATTAAGGTCTATGACAAAAATACCTTCATTTAGAATTACCTTGCAATTCCTTTTCCAATGTCCTATTTCCCTGCATCGAAAACACGTGTCTTCTTTTTCATTCTTCTTGCTCTTCCCTTTGTCAACTTTGGCGAGTTGCTTACCCATGGCCTTCTTCTTTCCCTTCCCTTTGTCACCTTTGGTGGATATCTGGGTGGCCTTCCTTTTCTTGTTGGCCCGGCCAATAATCATTACAGAAGAAGATGGTTTATCTTTCTGTATAGTCCCTTCAGCACTCTTTAACATGTTGAGCAGCTTCGGGAGAGTTGCTTCAATCCTATTCATGTTAAAGTTTATGATGAAGGAAGAAAAGGAATCGGGCAATGACTGGAGTATAAGATCAATCCACAGTTCAAGATCCAACTTGAATCCCAGTGCATTGAGTCTCTCAATCCACTCCATCATTTTCAGTACATGAGCCTGTACTGAAGCACCCTCTGACATCCGTGTCCTGAAAAACTTTTTGGAGATATCATATCTCTCAATCCTGCCCTGCTCCCTGAAGAGCTGGCGTAGGTTAAGAAGTATGCTTCTACAATTAGTCTTTTTGAATTGCCTCTGTAGCTCGGGAGCCATAGAGGCCAGCATGTAACATTGGGCAAGGGAAGAGTCTTCTGACCATTTGGCATAAGTCATCAACTGGCCCTCGTCGGCATCGGGAGCTGGCTCAGAATGAACCGTGTCCAACACGTAGGTTATTTTTTCGGCGGTGAGGACTATGCATAGATTACGCAGCCAATCCGAGTAGTTCGGTCCAGTCAGTCTGTTGGCATCCAAGATGTCGCGGAGGGGGTTGGACAACGACATTGTAATCTGGATAAGAAATAAAAGACAACTTAGCATATGTTCAAATTCTAACTCAGATGTGATTTTCTATCTTAGTTAGTCCCACTATTTTTCGATCGAACTATATAACCCTCAGTATATAGAATGAGAGATCAACGAGATCAACCTAGTGGGCCGGAATCCCAACGAGACTGAGGTACGACCTTGTGGAAAGCACAACAAGCCATACACCATCTCAAGGGCAGTCAACAGGCACTTGCATCTAATGTAATATCTGACATTCAGCCCCCGAGAAATCATCCCCTTGTGGAAAACACAACAAGGGATACTCTCGGTTAGATCTAACCACCATTACGATATGGCAATGAGTTCATGATCCAACCCTTGTGGAAAGCACAACAAGGTTGGGTTCAATTCCTCACCCTATTGAGACCTGGCCTTGAGGTTACATCCCGCCCCCAAGCCCATGGACCTTGTGGAAAGCACAACAAATCCATGAGATGAAGACGTTCATTCACCCCATAATGATGGAGGGCCACGACGACTCCTAGAGCCACGCTTACTTGATCTAAAATTAAATCGCGAGGGAATTTGATTTTATCTTGATCTCACCCTAGGTGGTAATATAAATATATCCAATGTATATTTACCGTACCTAGTAGTTTGCACAAAGTAAATGCATCCAATGCACAAATTAAATCGCAAGTGATCATGGACTTTATTCCTAATGTAACTAAGACACCTGGCCCGCTTCCGAAGCAGCTGGATCGTCCTCGTCGGGTGTGCTCCGCGCTTTCAAACTCCGACGCCGCATTAATTACAATTTTTACACGACACGTAGGCCGGTAAAATTTAAATTACATGTCAATAAAATTTCAGCAGCCCTTAGGGCGAGTACAACTTTAAAACGGAGATAGAAGTACATAGGAATTTTAACAGAGAGAGAAAGGAGGTTCGCAGACCCCAAATAATTACATTAACCAAGTCCATGATCACTTGCCAACCCATTCATGTAAAATCAATCAAGGGTTATTTCTGAAAATAATCCTTACTTTTGGATTGAAAAATGGGATGTGTAAACAAAAATAAGCTAGCTTAGTTTAATTTTAAAAATCAAAATTGGATTAACTAAAATTAAACACATAAGCAAACCAATGCAAGGTAAATTAAGCTAATCACCTAAATAACCATCATTTATAACAGGGGCATGCATATTTGAATCTGATTCAAATAAGTGAGATAATTGAGATAATTATTTAAATTTAAATTTAAATTTAATTATCTAATAATCAAATTTAAAATTAAAATTTAAATATGACAATCATTTAAATTTAAATTCAAACTAATTATCCAATAATTTTAATTTGAAAGTAAATTTAAATAATTTAATTATCCTCAATTATCATTTTTTTAAAATTCAAAATTTGAATTTAGCAATTATCTAATAATTTAAAATTCAAATATTTAAATTTTATACAATTAACTTCAATGAAATTTAAATTATGAATTTACTAATTATTTAATAATTAAAAAATTGAAAAATTGAATTTCACATAATTATCTTCAATTATTACCCTTTTATCTCAAAGTAAATGATAATTATCTCACCTCATTAAATTCAAAAGTTAAATAAAAATTTAGGTTTTGAATTTTCTTTAATGAGAATAGATAATTAATATTTGAGATAAAAATCTAGATTAATTTAATGTGCATATTGCATATATATATATATATTAGAATAGCACACTTAAATTAAAGAAAAACAATTTTTTTTAAAAAAAATTTGTCAACGCCCCTCGGGCGCGGCCGCCCACACGGGAGGCGTGGGCCGACGCGCCCGAGTCCGCACGCGGGCGCCCACGTGGTGGGCCCGCGCACCCGCCACGCGGCGCGCCCGCGTGCGCCGCCCGCGCACTCAGGCGGGTGCACTGCACCCTAAGCGGCGAAGTGCGCCCAGCGATTTTTTTTTTTTTTACAAAAAAATTTACTGTATAGATGCCCAGCATCCAGGAAGAATAGAGATGCCCAACACCCCATTCTTTATATAACAATTGAAGATTTTAAATTCCCCTACAATATGGTTCTATACGGAGCTAATACATCGATCAGAGCGTCAACCTTGCTCTGATACCACTGTAAGGTTTCCTACAGCACTGTTCGGGCAACGCAGCGGATAACAAAAATTTATTTACCCGAACCCGGCTTGATGAAATCCTAGATCTGTGCTCTAATCGATGCATTAAACACCCAACCCCTAACTACGGGTTGTAGATTTATACCTTGCGCAGAACGACACTGTCCGCAGTGCCCGATGTAGATTCTCACGAACACTGAGCCGCACAGATGCACGGCCTCTAGAGCTAATCCACATGGATCCTCGCGCAGCGACGGTATCCTCCCAACATGATCTTCCCCAAGCTTTCCCCTTCTAGAGAGAGAAATTGCTTCTTGAGAGAGAGAGAGAGCAAGAGAGAGGAAGGGAGGGAGAGAAAACCTCTCTTCCCTTGCTGTGAATGCTTGTTTAAGCCAAAGGGGGGAGGTTTTCACGTAAGGCACATATATATAGATTTAGGACCTTTTCAAAAGAGCCCACAAGGATCAAAATTATATATATGTCCTTCCTATTATTATACATATGTATTAAGCCCTTTTTATACTCCTTTCCAAAAAGAATTTAAGGGAATTAATATATACATTTATACAATAATAATTCGTCACCCAAGAATTCATTGTGTGTAATCCTCTAGGCCCATAGTCACTCCAGTTTAAGGCCCATTAACTTCTAATTCCTAATTAGAAGTAAATTGAACTTATTATTAGATGCTACTAGAGCCGAATAATAGTTTAATTTATTCCGAACCTTTGATCACGTTAGGTCAAGCAAATCCGCGTGATCTTAGAGGATGCCGGATTTAAACCAGCATGTCTGGTACCTGTAAGTTTACAGTTGCCGCATTGCTATAATCTCTCGCTCCTTCAATGTGTTTGATTTGATCGAAGGTATGGTTTATGTCAAACCCCATGATCGTGCCATTTGACCATGACATCCTTAAAGTGTATGACGTCCGTACTAAACGAACTCACAGGACCATGGCCATGGATTTAATAGAGCGTCAGTGTCATGACCCATTAACAGTCTGATATATACCTGACAGTGAGCGATCCCCTCTTGACCATTGATGATCTTCACAGGTATCCTGAAATGGTTAATGACTCGACAATTCATGACTTATGGTTAAAGTCACTTGGTCAAGTAATTAAACCATCCCAATCCTCGTGTAAGATCCGATCAATGTCTCAGGTCAAAGGACCAACGATGCTACTGAGACAGTTGGATCTTCAGTTGACATTAGGTATAATCAACCATCTGAAGATCTAATAGCGGATCAGTTCAGTGTACATCCTCCCAGAACGTACACCTACACATATGTGTTGGTGCCCCGCACCAGTGACCATGAGACTGGTCCCTAACACATCATGTGTACTGGTTTAATAGGTAATCAAAGTCCCCGAGTGATTACCCTACAACCAGGAACAGTTTAAGGTATGTGTCCATGTAAAGTCAGTCTCATGATCGAGATCCCATCTCGAGTTGACTTTATAACCACATATCCTAGGGACATCGTAAAGTAATATACAATCACATATCTACGCTCAAATACCACTTTATTATTAATGAACAAGATCGTACAACTATTGGGCCTACCCGACCCTAAATTGGCATGTTGCACACCAATACTAACACGAACTGCGGTAATTCCACCGTCTCGTACTGTAGCTCCGACGACTCCGACACTCCTACAAGACAGCATTGTAAGTGTCAACACGACAGATAGCTAAGGAAATGCAAGAGACGACAAGGTTAGTACCCTGGGGCAGTGTAATGCACCGGATTTTTTTGGATATTTTTTCGGATCATTTTAGTGGGTCTCGGAGTGTATTTTGTACTTTACACGTGTTTTTCCCTAATGTGCCTTCGGAACTCTGTGCAGGGCAAACCGTGTCGTTCTCTGACTCCGGGACATTACCACTGCGTTGTGCTCCTCCCGAGGATCGCGGAAGTAATTTTTCATAATTTTCTGAATTTCTGAAATTTTTGGATTTTTCTATATATTAACCCTTTTTCTCTCCCCCCCTCTCATTCTCTCTTTCTCTCACACTCTCTCATCTCTTTCTCTCCCGCTCTCCCCGGGCGGCCGACGATGGCGGAGGAGGGCGAGGCGGCGATGGCGGGAGGTGAGGAACGGGGAACGGGTCGAGGATCGAGGGTCGGTGGCGCGTGGAAGCTCGGCCGCGGGTTCGTGGAGCGGCGAGGGTTTTAGGGCGTTTTCTTGGGGGATCGGCGTCCACGGCACGTCGTTTCTTCAGTGGAGGTAGGGAGATGGACCACCAGCTCGTGCATTCCCTTTTCCACAAGTTTTGTAGGCCGTGGTGAGCCGAGGGCGCGTATTTGGGATTTTTGGGAAAAATCCATGTTTTGGGGAGAGTTCGCCCGATCTATGGATTTGAGCCGCGATTCGACGTTTTGATGGCTTAGAATCATGTTAGGGGTCCCCAGGGGGCTTCCCCCTTGATTTTCCCCTCTCCCATGGAGGTATGGGGGCGTGGTTGCCATTTTTGTGCTTGTTCACCGTTTTCGCCGTCGGAGCGCTGTGGCGGTCGTTCCAGAGACCACCACAGGGTGTAACGCGCCCAGGGAGGTGCGTTACACTTCGTTGGCTTTTGGGCGTGGCGTTCGTGGGCCTGACGGTCCCACGATAGACCGCCACAGTGCTGTGACACCCTGGTGTTAGACCGTTACAGTGATTCCGAGCGTTGGTTTATGATCGTTGGGGGTCACAGACACCTGACGCACCCAGAGTGGGGCGTCAGGGTAGTGTGACACCCCTGGGTAGGCGCGTTAGAGTTAACGCATCCACCCCTCTCCCTAACGCACTTGGGTAGGTGCGTTAGAGAGCGTGACGCACCGAGAGGCATGCGTCATGGCCTGTGTTATCCCGTGGCCTAACGCACCAGCGTGATCCGTTAGGTTCCGTAACGCCCCTAGAGGAGCGCGTTACGTTCAGTTTTCACTCGTGCCCTGACGCACCCGTTTGGGTCCGCCAGGTGCTGTGACGCACCAGCGTGGGCGCGTTACAGTTCGTTTCACACCGAGTGTCTGACGCTCCTAGGTCGGACCGTCCGGGTGCTGTGACGGCCTACCTTTGGACCGTTACGGTCTGTGACAGCCCAAAGATAGACCGCCAGACACTGTGTTATGCCGAAGTTATTCTTCGTGCTTGTCGCGATCGTTTCGCGTTGTGTAGGTCCCTAGTGGACCTGGTTGCGACCCAGGGGTCAACTTGCGGTCTTTTGGATGTCCCAGACACCCCGAGGGTTCTGTGTCTGTGTCTTGAGGGTGTCGGGAGGACCGTGCTACCTCATTTAGCGTGCCCATCGGTTTGAGAGTTCGGGTGACTCCTCGTGTTCCGGGCTTTTGGTGTTATGCTTGATTGAGTCACCGTGCGTCGGTGTGAGTGCGGCGAGGGTTCCCCGCATGTCATGAGTTTCTTCGGGAAGAGGTTTCCGAGTGGGCCATGAGTAAGGCCTTGGATTGCGAGTCCAGTTGCCCAACCTGGGGCTGGAGGGTTCCCGCTTTTCCTTGAGAGTGGTATTCGGCTTGGCGGCCTGTGAGCTACCTTGGGAACCGTGCTTCTGTGTTTGTGCGTGGCCGGGTGCATGGCCCGTGGACTGTGAGTCCCGTTTCTTTTTCGACCGTGGTCACCCTGCGACGGTGCTGGTACGTGGGACGGTCCCCGTACTTCGTCGGGTTTGGACGTTATTTTCCGTTGACTTGAGAGTCTACTCCCTCAGCGACCCTCCACTAGTCGTAGCCTGCTTGCACGTTTAGTGGTCCCACCTGGGAGTAGGTGGAGAGGCTTACCCTGAGGATGGTTTTTAGACTGGTTTCCGTCGGGCCCCTCGTCGGTGTAGACACGCCAAAATTGACGCTATGTTGATCAAATCTCATGTCACTATGTTGACGCCCCAAAGTGAACTTCAATACATTCATAATATGAAGTTTTTCAATTTTTGTGTGTTTTTTGGTTTGTTCTTGCATTTTTGTGATTCGCGACCTGAAGAGGGGCGTTATTTTAAAAGCGACCTTACCTAGGGCGTGTTCAAAAGAAAGGATGACCAAATGTCAGGGCGTCAATTCCTGGTATTATCCGATTTTAAAATAAATTCCAAATACTGATTGGCGTCCTTCCTCAAGGCGTGTTTTCAAGTAACGCCTTTATCTCAGGCGTTTTCTCATAATTTTCAAATAAAGAAAGTTTTATTGCCAAATTTAAATCCAAGGAGTGACGCCTGTAGACACGCCATTCTTAACGTCTACTGAGAAAGTCTCATATTACTATACGACGCCCCGCGACGGCTTACGCATTTCGAATCACTTGAGTACTTCCTTTTCTTGGGTCTTCTTCTGCCTTTTTCGGCATCCGGAATCGTCTCGTCACGGCATTCGGACGGCATCAACACCAGTCAGACGCATCAAGAGGTTCCGGAACCAAGAAGGTGTCTGCCGGGCAGCCGCCGATTGAGGACCCGGGTGGGTTTTAATTAGGGCGTCCAGGCCCCTGGACGCCCCCAAATTTTTAATTTTATTTATTTTCTCAGGGCCCAAAACTAAATAAAAAATATATATATTAATGGAGGCGTCCAGGCCCCTGGACACCTCCATAAAAAATAAAAATAAAAAATGTGTGTAAAATGCCAGTTGGCATAAAAAAACAAAAAAAATAAATAAAAAAATAAATATATTAATGGAGGTGTCCAGGCCCCTGGACGCCTCCATAAAAATAATTATAAAAAAATCAAAATGCCAGCCTTGGCACAAAAGATAAATCAAAATAAAAAATAATATATTTTTGGAGGCGTCCAGGCCCCTGGACGCCTCCATCAACTCTCTCACGGGCGCCGGCCACCGAACGACGGTTTGTCGTGTGTGAAAAAAGCCAAATTATGGAGACGTCCAGCCACCTGGACGCGCCCATTTCTGAATCACGAGGCGCCGCTCACAAAACCACGCGTTGTGCCAAACCGCGTGTGGCCGTCGTCGGTTTTCGGTGGACCTGTTGGAGGCGTCCGGGGCCCTGGACGCCTCCACAAAAATATTCCAAAAAAGTAATAAAAATAGAATAAAATATTAGTTCGGCCCTGATGGAGGTGTCCAAGGTCCTAGATGCCTCCACCCTCCGGAGCCCTATAAATAGAGGCCCACCCCCTCAGTTCTGGGAGAGCTTCGAAGTGATCCGATAGGCTGCCGGAGCCCAGAGGCTACGGAGTCATTTTCTAACCCGTGGGTTCTTTTGTAGGTGGAGGTTCTGCCGGCTTCTCGGGTGCTCACGCTCGCGAGAGGAAGGTCGTCTTCATCCACCGCGCTTCCACGTCGTCCCCACGCTGCCGGAGCTCCGCTGGATTTCACCTTCGACACATCCAATAAGCCAATTCTTTCCTTTTCTTCGTAGTTCTTTTGCATTCATCATCTTGCATCCCCTATCCCCCTTCATAAGGGCGCCTTTTCTTATACACTTCTTACATCCATCATCTCATTTTCCTCCTACTTGAGTCCGAGAGGGGTTTAAAAGATAGCACCAACCAGGTGTGTGTCTTGCCATCATTTCATTATTTTTATCGCAAGGATTTGAATACTACACCTCCATCTTTCTAATCCACTTGTCATTTGTTTGTCGTTGTTTTGCAAGGGTAGCCGAGGAAAGCCCTCTCCGTCGGCCGGCCGGAGGGAGAGGAAGAAGCAACCCGCCATCTCCCGCTCTTGAGGTAGGCGCGATCACTTTCTTATTTTGGTGTCTTTCGGCCCCTGGCGATCACATCTTATTTTCGAGGCCGCGGCGAGTCACTTCCCCAATGGCCGTTTAAATTTCCGTTCTTATATTCTCTTTATATTCTGTTATATTCTGCTCATATTCTCGAGGCCGCGGCGAGTCACTTCCCCAATGGCCGTTTAAATTCACATACGTTATATTCTTATCTGTTTATGTTCTCGAGGCCGCGGCGAGTCACTTCCCCAATGGCCGTTTAAATTCCCGCTCTTTGTATTCTCTTTATATTCTGTCATCATATCATCTGCTCATATTCTCGAGGCCGCGGCGAGTCACTTCCCCAATGGCCGTTTCAATTCTTGTTATTTAATTTCTGCACCATTCCCGTCCCCCCGAGGCCGCGGCGAGTCACTTCCCGCTATGGCCGTTTAACCCCCATATCTTGCTATATCACACTTGTCCCGCTCGCCCCGCCAGAGCAATCTCCCGTGGTGGCCCCTTCTCTCTCTTCTCTTATTTCTGTGTTGCAGTAAACAAACACAAAAAAAGAGGAGCCCGCGCGCTCCGCGTCTTCTCCGCTCTTCCCCGAACCGCGTGACGTCGCTCACAGATTGGCGATCACGGTGGGACCTCTACTGCTTCCTTTCGGCTACCCTTGCAAGTTCGGCACCACCCGTGCCTCTCCACCTTCGCGCCCGCGTGCGCCCCCGTTGTGCTCACGGCAGCACCGTCAGTTTTGATTGGTTCTTTGTTTATTATATGTCTGTTATTTCTGTTATTTTCCCACTCCATATCTCTGTCAGCATTTCATTGCATGCATCCATCCCTCTTTTCTATCCTTTTTTCATTTTTTGAGGATCACCCTTTCCCGGTGAAGGAAGGACTCTCCGTTTGGGAATTCCTCTCAACGGACTAGAATCTCCTACACTGGGACCTCCGTAAGTCCCCGACATCGAAGAATCTCCTCTTCGTTCACTGGGCTGGTTGTACCATTGAAGTTCTCCGGAGTTAGTCATTTCATTCGTGGTGAGACGAGAGACCCTAGCTGACACGGCGGTGAAACAAAAGCAAACTAGGGTCCCCATTTTGTGTGAACTTCGGATCTCGCTAAAAATACAAAAAAAATCATCAAAATCAAAACACAAAAAAAGGGCGTAAAGGCATCCACTTGTTTGATAATCTCTGCTACCTACTTGCTAGTGTATGTTTTTACGTTCTGGGAAAACTGTGAGCATGTCTCACGAGTCTTTTGAGGAGAACCACCCTAGCCGTGGTTTGTCAGCCGACCCGCGAGTCTATGCTATGGACTCGGGTCCTTCTCATGACCCCTCGCATGAGGTGCAGGTTATTGCCGGGGACACGTCCCCACCACAGGATATCTCTTCTTTACTGGGCGTCCTCGCCAACACGGAGCTTACCTCTGAACAGCTCCGGGCCTTCCAGGCCATTCTAAAGGGGAAATCTATTTCCCCCACGCCCCAGGAATCAACTCCGGTCATCGCACCTCTCGAAGAGTCCGTGCAGGCCATTCCATCTCCCTCATTGGCGCAAGCCATCCAGTCTCCCTCGCTTCAAGGACAAGCGAGCCAACAACCACCCTCATTCCAGTTCCCGTCACAATCTCAAACTCCCGTTGTTCCCCACACACCGCTCCAGCCAGGGCCAACTGTCGGCGGTCCGACAGCTCCCTCTCATTCGGGGTTCCCCCCTCAAGTCTCCGGGAGACAGTTTCTCCCCCAGTGGCAAGTACCACCTTCACCTCCAGAGGAGCTCGCCCAATCGCTCCTCAATAGGTTCAATCGCATGGACGAGCAGTTTCAAAATCTAAGAAGAATGGTGGACGTGAAAGCCACCCCGGAGGTTGCTTTGCCAATCCTTCCCGTCATTCATCTTCCTCCCTCCGAAATGCCCACGTACCGCAGATACAATGGTACCGGCAACCCCTTCATTCACCTCAAGGATTTCATGTATGAATCCTCCTATTGGCAAAATGATCAGAGGTCCCTGGCATACCTCTTTCGGAGATCATTGGATGGTCCCGCGCTTGAGTGGTTCTATTCTCTGGAGCCCCGCGAGGCCGAGAATTTTGAAATAGTCCAGAGAAGGTTCTTGCAGAAATATAGGGATAGGGTCGGTCCCTCACTCTCCATTACCGACCTAGTGGCCGAAAAGATGAAACCCGACGAGGATTTTGTCCGATATGCTGATAGATGGAGGTCTCTGGCGGAAAGAATAAGGGATACCCTCTCTGAGCCCGAACAAGTGAAGATGATTGTGTCTAATGCAACCCCACAGTTTAGACACGTCCTGGCCATGAATAAACTTACTACAATGGAGGAACTCTATGAAAGGGCCCGATACATCCAAACCCAGCTAAAAGACTCCCCCATCATGAACATGTTTGAGTCGCCGAAGCCCAAAGTGGTCAGAAAGACAGGCGCTGGTGTCCCGGGCGGAGCCACAGAAGGGGTCGTGACAAATGAGCAAGTCAGTGCGGTCAACAATGCCAACTATGCGGTCAACCCAAGGCCTCCACAAATGCCCCGACTTCCCCTTCAACCAGGTCCTTTCCATCTTCGTCCTCCACCCCAAAATAATCCACCCCAGGATAATATGCCTCCATTACGCCAACCCCAGCAACAACAACCACAACCTCAGCAACAACAACCACCGCTTCAGTACAACCAAGTTCCACCCCCGGGGAACTATGGTCCCCAACAGCAACAAAGGAGGCCGCTCGGTCCCAAGAGAGCCTACTATCCACCATTGCCGGAAACCTTAGCAGACATTTTTAATGCCCTCATGGCATCAAACCAACTCGCCCTACCCAGAGAAAGGCCCGCGTGGCCCCCCAATGTTGATACCTCCAAATACTGCGTTTACCACAGGCAGCCGGGACACACCGTAGATTACTGCTTCCATTTCAAAGATTACATCCATGATATGAATGATGAACATCAAATAGATTGGGATGAGATGAGACGATACGTCGCGGCTCTCAAGGCTAGGAAACCCCCTCATAGGCCACAGCAGCAATTACAACAGCAACAGCAACAGCAACAGCAACCACAACAACAACAGCAGGCTCAGCAGGCCCCACAACAATAGCCCGACATGGGCATAATCCAGAATCCATTACCGGAGCACCAACAGCCCAATCATCAGGTTAACCCCATATCCTCCTTCCCGGAAGTCGGGAGAGAGCAGGTGTGGCACCAGGAAAGTACCTCCATTCTTTCTACCTCCAACCCTATCATCATGCAACCCCCTCACCTTACCCGGGTAGCACCTCTCTCTCATCAACCCACGTCAGTATCACCATCACCATTTCCACTACCATTACGCCCTCTCATCCGCACCCCGACCTCCTATCAATCGACACTCTCCACTACGCCTTCACACCCTCTTATCTTCTCTCACTCCCCCACTTTACCATCCACCTCTACCACATTTACCCCTACACCTTCTAAACCCCTTATAATCCGTCAACCATACATAACCCCGTCTTTCTCTACCGTATCACCACTAATGCCTTCAAAACCACTCATTAACCATCACCCACCTCAAAATCATTGCCCACTTCAAGCCCTACCCACTCCTACTTCGTCTCCACCGCCACCTTCTAGACCCCTTATCCTTCATAATCCGCGCAATATCCCCTCTACCTCCACCATGCCGCCACCTAACAAACCCCTCATCAGAATCCCTGCTCCCGTCATCACCCCTGCTTCATCAACCATTCCTCCACCACTACCCCTCAAACCCCTGTTAAAACCCACTGCTACCCCCACAGAGGTACAAAAGCCGCAGGCAATGGTGCTCCGGAGTGGAAGGATTTTTCACAGGGTTTTCCCCCACAACAGTCAGAATCCCGAGCAATCTCAGCCAGAGAAGGATGATGCAGAACAACCAGAAAGAGCTATCCCTGGAACACAGTATGATCTATTGAAACACTTGGACAAGACACCTGCCCGGATCTCCATCCTAGAGCTACTTCAAAGATCCATATCCTACCAGGCGGCCTTGATGGAATATCTTCAAAAGGTCATGGTTAATGAAGACCTCCCCGTGGAGAAGATTTCGACCGTCCTGACCCCAACAGACACACAACCAGCCATCATGTTTCACAACTACGAGCTCGCTCCCAAGGAAGCTCGGAAATATGCATTGTGCATTTCAATAAAAATTAATGGGGTATCCATAAACCCGTGTCTTGTGGACACGGGTGCATCCATAAATGTGATCTCCATGAGCACTCTTCAGTTGTGTGGGGTCAACGAGGAACAAATAAGACCTTCCTCGATCACGGTCATGGCTTATGACAATAGCAAAAGGCCGCCGCAGGGGATGATTATTCTGAAGGCAGAACTAGGCCCCATGTCAATTCCCACGGAATTCCATGTCCTCGACATGGACCCCACATTCAAGGCTATACTGGGTCGCCCTTACATCGAAGCCATGGACGCTGTGCCTTCCACCAACCATCAGTGCCTGAAGTTTCCTTACAATGGGAGAATTATTAAAGTGGTCAGTACACCTATCCTTCACACAGTGGATGCTATCAACACCTCTCTGCCTTCTGTTTGGCCGTCTCATCGGCCCATATTGTCACTGCTGGACGTACGTGATCCATCTCATGTTCCACTAGCACCAAAGGAGCCGGTCAGGGCAACCACAACATCATGTCTCCCTTTTCACTCCAAAGGTTGGGAGATTATGAGGAACATCGGCTATCAACAAGGAAAAGGTCTGGGCGCACAGTTATAGGGTATGCTCAAACCGCCAAAGGAAATTAGGCCGAACCGCAGGTTTGGCCTAGGCTTCAAAGGACCGTTCAAGGCAGATTGGAAGCCCCTCACGTGGACTCTATCAAACCACTTCAACAGAGGGCCCGTTGTTCAGATGGGAGATCACCCACGAGAAGCATATGGGGGATCACATGCTGTATATTTGGCTGAAAAATGTCCGAGAATCACCAAAAGAGGCAAGATCAAAGATCCGGAATGCGAGTGGGACAAATGGTTCGACATACGGGATATTTCCGTTGCACTGGAAAGGATGTTCTCGTCTCCGCAGCTTGAAGGACCACCATTGATCTCCGAAATACCAGAGAATATTACCACTCTTGCCAAGGTTCCAAATTATCCTCGTCCTCGCCAGAAGGATCCTGTCATCGACGGATCTTCATCCGTCCTCAACATTGCCGTCGACGGCTCATTAGCCGCCATCTTCTCCATCCACTCGTCTCAGCCTTTGCTGATGTCTTCTTCCTGGGCCAGACAATTGTCTGATGATCTTCCCAGGTCCCCTTCTTTGCTTACATACCTGCGCGGGCTTTTCAACCCGCGCCAGGTCTTCAACCATGATCTGCTCTATGAGCCTCACAATCCTCTAGCCATAACCCCTTTTCTCTCTCCTCCAATCTCTTTTCACTGCTTTGTCATTAAAAATGAAAACGAAAAAAAAAAAACGTCAATTTTCAAACTCCCCAACAACACATCTTCGTTGAGGAAACCTCCTACATCTCCCACGGGTGCATACCGCCTTGCGGACCACCCGTCCAAGGTCCGATGAGCGGCCTTTTCTACCCCTCCTCTGAGGGGTCTTCTCCTGTACATTCTACACCATCCTCTCCGTCTTCCTCTTCTTCTGTAAATATTGTCAGTCAATCTAGGAATGATAGGTCAAGGGTAGTACCTAGGAAGAAATCCAAGGGTAGGCAGATCCCTCGTCGATTCCTTCTGGATTTGGCCGCCAGGTGTCAGGCCCTTCTTGCCATCCCCCAGTTGTTAGAAAATCCCATCCGACTACCGAAAATAGAATGTGAGGGCGACTGTGCATTTGATGAAGGGTATGGAGTCTACGAAATCACGGATGAAGAATGCCCCACTGAAGATGAGGGTGAAGAATATGAGGATGCGGCGGGCGCATACGCTAGTGGAATGAAGAGATTCGACGAGCCGTCAACCGCCGTAGAAGAATCCACAAAAGAAGTCAACTTGGGAACTGAGGAAGACCCTAGGATCATCCTCATAAGTGACAACCTACCACCCTCTGAAGAAGAGGCATTAATTGAGGTTCTCAAGGAATATAAGGACACGTTTACATGGAGCTACGAGGATATACCGGGTCTGGATTCAACCTTGGTCGAACACCGTTTAACCCTAAAATCAGGGTCCGTCTAGGTAAAACAAAGGTTAAGGCGTTTCCACCCTCAAATGGCTTTGAAAATGAAAGAAGAGGTCGATAAGCTCCACAAAGCCAGGTTCATTAGAGTCGTTCTTTATCCTCAATGGGTGGTGAACATTGTCCCGGTCATGAAGAAAGATGGGAAAGTCAGGATTTACATCGACTTCCGGGACCTTAACCGCGCGTGTCCAAAGGATGATTTTCCCTTGCCTCACATTGATGTGTTGATCGATAACACGGCAGGCTACGAGACCCTCTCGTTCATGGATGGATTTTCAGGATATAATCAAATTCGTTTGGCAGAAGAGGATCAGGAAAAGACGTCATTCACTACCCCTTGGGGAACATATTGTTACGTGGTCATGCCGTTCGGATTAAAGAATGCTGGAGCTACTTACCAAAGAGCGATGATGGCCATATTTCATGACATGATGCACATATATCTGGAAGTGTATGTGGATGACTTATTGGTAAAATCAAGGACCAGGATGGAACATCCAGAAGTTTTGGCTAAGGTCTTGCAGAGGTCAAGGGAGTTCCAACTGAAAATGAACCCGAAGAAGTGTGTGTTTGGTGTGTCGTCAGGTAAATTGCTGGGGTTCATTGTGAGCAAAAGAGGGATCGAGATAGATCCCGACAAAGCTAAGGCTATCAGGGATATGTCGCCTCCCAAGAAATTGAGGGAAGTCTGAGGTTTAATCGGGAGGTTACAGTTTATTCGTCGATTTGTGTCTCAACATTCACAAAGGTGTAGACCTCTCTACGAGTTGACCAAGCCAGGAGTAGAATTCCACTGGAATTCTAAATGTCAGAAAGCTTTTGAAGGGTTGAAGGAATATCTGGCTAGTCCACCCGTTCTCATTCCACCCAAACCAGAAAAACCTCTGATCCTTTACGTCTCAGTCTTGGATGACTCCGTGGGAGCCGTCCTCGCACAAGCTGATGAAGAAGGCAAGGAACGGGCAACCTATTACTTGTCCAAACTTCTCAATCCCTGTGAGCAGAAGTACACCGGCGTGGAGAAAACCTGTGCTGCCCTCGTTTGGGTAGTGCAGAAATTGAAGCACTACTTCTTGGCTCACGAGGTCCACTTGATTGCTTGAATGAATCCTATCAAATTCCTTCTGGAGAAATCCGTCCTTACGGATAGGCTAGCACGCTGGCAAAGTTTTCTCTCTCAGTTCGACATCACCTACATCCAGCAAAAGGCGATTAAAGGCTATGCCATAGCCGAGCATCTCGCTCACCATCCTCTTCCCAAGTTCGATCCCGTCCAATCAGAGTTTCCAGATGAGGAACTAATGTCCATCAACCAATCAGATGAGCCAATGTGGATGCTATATTTTGATGGAGCTCTGAATTCTCTAGGGAGAGGAATCAGCATCGCCCTCCTGTCGCCTGAAGGCCTCACATTCCGATTGGCATACCAGCTCAAATTTCCAGTCACCAACAATATAGCCGAATATGAAGCTCTTCTAGCTGGCCTAGAACTCGCTCATTCTTTTCGTATCACTGAGTTGCGAGTCGTAGATGATAGTCAACTCATCCTTCGCCAGGTGCTCACTAAATATCGCACTCGCGATCCCAAACTCAAGCCATACCAAGAACTCAATGCTGCCTTTGCCAAACTGTTCGCCAAACTGATCTTTGTTCATGTCCCTCGTCATCAGAATATTCTCACCGATGCCCTCGCCTCGTTGGCATCATCCTTAAGGTTCCCTCTAGGAGGATGGTTTAAGTCCATTTCCATCTATAAACTTCACGCCCCTGCAATCGATGATGCTTCCTACGTAAATATCAAAGACATGATAGCAAGGAAGATCCTGCAGGAAGATATCCTTGAGAAGAGGGAAATCATGTTGGCAGAGGCCGAAGAAGAACTGGCTGATGAAGAGAAACCATGGTTCTATGAAATTGTCAAATACTGCCAAGATCAGTCTTATCTTGAAGGGGCCACCACAGAGGACAAGAAAGCCATAAGAAGGGTGGCTCAGAAATATACTTTGGTTGGAGGTCTACTCTATAGGAGGAGCCTTACTGGTATTCTGTTAAGATGTCTTGGTGACGATGAGGTTTGGAAATGTGTAGAAGAGACGCACTCGGGTGTGTGCGGTGGCCACATAAATAGTCAGATGCTCGCCAAGAAGATCATTCGCCAAGGCTTTTATTGGCCCACTATGGAAGAAGATTGTGTTGTCTATGTCCGTAGGTGTGTCAAGTGTCAACTTCACGCCGATAAAATCCATTCACCATCTTCCTCACTTCATCCAATATCCTCCCCATGGCCTTTCTCCATGTGGGCATTCGACATCATTGGTCCCCTAGGTGATCCCAATTCCCTCACCAAGCAGAAATCTTTCATCCTTACTGCGACGGAATACTTCACCAAATGGGCCGAAGCTGAAGCTTACGCGGAAATCAAGGCATCAACGGTCTGTAAATTCGTCATAAAGAACATCCTCGCCAGATTCGGCGTCCCAAGCACGATCGTCACCGACAATGGGCCACAGTTCATTTCTCAGGACCTACAGGACCTCTGCAAAAGGTACGCTATTGCATTACATCATTCATCGCCTTATTACCCACAAGGTAACGGCCAAGCGGAGGCCACCAATAAAACATTGCTCAAAATCATCAAAAAAACCTGCGAGTCTAGTAAGTTTTCAGACTGGCCAGAAAAACTTATCGAAGCCCTATGGGCCTATCGCACTTCAATCCGTACCCCCACCGGGCAGACTCCATTTGCCCTTACTTATGGTATGGAAGCGGTAGTCCCGTATGAGACTCTGATCCCTTCTCTCAGGGTACAATTGGACGAGGAATTTCCCCTCGACGATCGTCGTAATTCACTCCTCGCCCAGTTGGAACTCTTGGATGAGAAGCGACTGGCCGCTGCCGAACATGCGCGTGTGTATCAAAATAGACTCGCTCGCTTTTACCAAAAGAAAGTCGTTGAGAGAAAATTCAAAGTTGGTGAGATGGTCGTAAAAAGAATTTTTGTCAAACCTGGAGGTCCGCGTTCTAAGCTCCAACCCATTTGGGAAGGACCATTTGTAATTCAAGCCGTGTACCCTGGTAACGCCTACGAGCTAGTCAACGCCGAAGGGACCGAGTTATCCCACCCTTGGAATGGGCTTTATCTTAAGAAATACTACCCTTAGCACAAAACAAAAAAAAATGATGAAAAGATAAAAAAACATCAAAAACAAAGAAATACCAAAAACCACTAAAAACATGGAAGATTCAAAATGCCGATGCCTGGCAGTCACCATGTAGTTAAGTCCCTGCATCTAACCTTCATGTTAGGATAGGGCCCATCGAGGCTTGGTAGGCACCAGGTCTTGGTTTGCCAGAACCGTGAAGATCCCTGTCTGGCCACGTCAGCCTATGCTCGCTCGAAGGAAGCTAACATGTGCTCACTTATGTATTTTACTCAAAAAAGTCGGTAGCATCACCTACGGTGGGGCCCCACCCAGAAGATCTCCGGAAGCTGTAATCTTTATTCTTTTCCCTTCGACCAAATGAGACAATCGGCGCCCTTAAAACGCTGAGCATGAGAAACCGAAACTCAAACCCCAAAGGCGAGAGTAGGATCCATTTCCTCGAGCATCGCTCAGAGCACGAGAAGAGGGCAGTGTCCCCGCAGGCATACGAAAAGGGAGCCCACAAACGTCAAACGACTTTATCTCCCTCACAAAAAGAAATACAAAATCAAAATCAAGAGAAAAGCCTGGTCATGACCGTGCCTGTTACGATAAACGGAACCCCTCAAAGCAAAAGTCTGAATCCACAAAGGGGGGCCGTGGAATGTAAATGCTTGAGATTTGGTCCGAAGTTGTCCGAAAGGAAAGAGTTGATGGGCCCTTATTCGCTCACCGGGTTAACGGCTTTGCCGGTCCTCTCAGAAGGTTTATCCCCTACACTCTTCCTTCTCCCTCTAAAGATGAACGTTCGATGGAGTTTCTGAAGGGTGAAAACTGCCTAGGGTCTGTGACCTTATTTTAATATACACATTTGGTTGCCTACTTTGAAAAGCAAAAGCTATCGCCGCGAAGGAGTCTCTGCGTTTCTGGCTGGTCAAGACCCCTGTTTACCACCTTGATGTCTTCTTGCTTAACCTCGGGCTTAGGCCAATGCAAGCGCGTCACCTATGGGTGCGACGGCGCCTGATTCCGGGTCAGCGCCGTGCGGTTGGTCGTTAGGGTTCTAGGGTGTTCCATCATATACCATCTAGAGTTGTGAGGAAATAGACCCGGGTCGGGCAAATCTTTTACCTCAAACACCTTTTGGGTGAATCCCTGTGGTCGGAAGCGACTGAGAGCCTAAGCATGGCATGACGGTATTGTCATCAGGGTAAGTCTTAGCCGGTGGGATCATCATTCGAGGGGTCTAGAGGCCCAAATCAACCTAGATGTGCACTTAGGATACCTGGGAGGTTAGTAAGAAATCCCTGTTCTCACGAAGGTTAGGTGCCATTTGGGTGCTTGCCGGGCGTTAGCAATAAAAAAAATTGAGATGATAAAACAACAAAAAATGGAAAAGAGAAAATGTACATATTTGCAAGTAAAAAAATCTTTTTTATAAAATAAAAAAATGCCAAATATAAAAAAAGAGAACAAATCAATTTTGCATGATTATATTTGCGTGCAGCATCTCACTTTAATACCGCTTGCATTCGTGTGCTTGCCTGTCGCATTTATCATCACCACTTCTTTCCCTTGCCTTCGTTAAAATAAAGGCTTGGCCCCTTGACCAGTTATCAAGGACAGTCACAGTGACCATTTGCTTATTGAGCAAGGGGCCAAGTCAGAACAGAAATTCTGATTTGTTTGTTTCAGTGATGTGTGCAGGGATTCAGGCAACAGAAGCAAAGGTGAAAACCAAACAAACCAAACCTTGTGTTTTATTCCAAAAACCAAAAAAATTACATCAAGTTCTGCCCTCTCTCTCTGCATTACTCGTCCCACTACTCTCCGGGCAAAACACTCTCAAAGGTGCTACCCAACTACGAAAAGCGGTACTCCTACCGCTCTGTACTCCTCTTCCTATTCCCGCATCCCGGCGTTGATCTACGGAAGCAGCAGAGAAGCTACCAACACGAAAGCCACGCTCTCGTGCTATTCGGTAGCGCTCCTCACCATCTCTCAGCCACTGTTCAGCAAGACCAAGGTTGATTCGGAGTTCGAATAGTTGGGCCTCCATGGCCCTTCGTTCCTCCCTTTCAGTCAATCTGTTGGCTCTTTCTCTCTCTGCGTCTCTTTCTCTCTCTGCACGTTCTCTCTCGCGGTCTTCCCTCTCCAACTGGAGAGTGATCCTCAGTTCTACGGCATCCCTAGAGGAGTCGTCATCAGAATGACGCCGCAGTTCCCTCTCCAGTTCTGCTATCCTAGCCTCCTTCTGCGCAGCCTTGGCAAGCGCTTCTTCCGTCTCCTTTTCCTGCCAAGTGTACCATCTCAGATACGCGATAAGGCGTAAACCAAGAGAACTCAACACTGAAACTTTTACATGTATACAGAGCATCCCTTCTGCCTCCGCAGCACGCTGCGTGGCGTGAGCAAGTTGCTCATGAAGCAAGTCAAGTTCTGAGGTGGGAATCCACAAGCTGGAAGAGGCACCACCCACTCCCATCGCTGGGGAAGCCGCGCCAATCTGGGCATGCTACGACCGCGTGAATTAGTAGCCAACATCTGGAATTTGGGGTTTTAATTAGGAACGTACTGTACACCTACCAAGGCGCTCGTAGCTCCGCGGGCATCGCCAACTGTTGTTCCATCTCTGCCAAGCGAGTTCGTAAATTCGCTATCATGGCATCCCGGACATCCTGCAGCCTTACAAGTCAGCATTTTCACCAGAAAACCAAGAAAAGGAGAAAGAAGAGAAGAGAAAAGGGAAAACCTACCTCCACAAGTCCCCGGGGTTGGAACCGTTCTGCGTACTTTGTCCTATATAGACGCAAGTAGTCCTCGCTATCCCGCGCCTGTGATTCTACAATCGTGCCACCCCGTTGCCAGTCCTCATACTGTTCGGGGAATCGCACGCGCCAGTCAATGCAGGTCACCGGTCCCCGCGTCTTTCTCCCGACACGAGGTGGCGCAGCTGAATCCACCCATTCTTGATCCAGTCCTAAAGTCCTCATAACTAATCGTAGCCGAAGCGGCTCGATTTCATTCAGGCAGTGCATCCACAGTTCCCGTCCGAACCGGGCACGACTTGCTAGAACCCACGGCTGGTCGGCATCGACCATGTCTGAGTAGGGCCTCCAGTTTACCATCGCTGCAGGGAACTCCTGTAGCTCCCACCTTATCACCATCAGTTGGTAGGTTAGGGGTGCCGCACTCATGATGGGTTCCCACCGCCTGGCTAACGGCACCACCACGGGTCGCCAATGCCGAGCTCTCCCCATAGGGAGGTAATAATAGCTCCATAGCTGCTCGGCACAGGTCATCAGTACTTTGCAAAAACACAAAAAAATACAAAACAAGCAAAACCAAAAAATACCTGGATGAATGGTGTGAAACCACTCACAGTCATCTCACGATCCATTTCTTGGAATAGGCCTGCAAACAAGTGTGCCAGCATGGCGGCTCCCCAGGCATAATACCCTACTCTTTCAAGGTCTGACAGCAGCTCCAGGAAGCAACATTGGATACCGTCCCCTTTCGAGCTCAGTACCAATCTCCCCAAAAGGAAGAGGAGAAATCTCCTCAAATCTATGTTGCATCTTTCCCAGTCGCCGAAATCTGTGCAGTACACGGCACGGCATCCTATTTCCATCCTTTCCATGAACTCTTCTGAGGATTCATCGTCCCGCCGACGAGTGTCGGTGAGCCCTAATGCATCCATGAGGGATGCCCTAGCTACCGACCTATTTTTCCGACCATCTAGGTCCAAACCCAGTAACTTCTGGGCACCTTCTCTGTAGTCCGCGTAAGTGACTCCGGTCACTGCCTCACCCTCTACCTTCAGGCTTGTGATCCGGATCACATCCTCCAAGCTGGGCACCATGTGCCCCCAGGGCATCAGGAATGCCCGACTCACTAGGTCCCATCTCTCACACAAGGCTTGGATCAGGACCAGGTCGAGCTGGATCGGCTCGATCCGAAGGAAGGTACCAAATCCCATCATGTCTAGCCTCGCCTTCTGAAAATCTGGGAGGCCCCTCCCTGTACGCTGCTACTACCAACTCCCATGAGACTTGTGATTTCATCACAACCTACACATACAAGGAATGGGGGTGAGGTTTGGTCAGGAGAAAGGAAGAAAGAGTGAGAAAAGGGCAAGAAAACTTGGCTTACGAGTCGTGATTGGGCCCTTTCGCTAAAGTGCCCTTCGAGGTCCGAAAGCCTCTTGGAACTACTACCACTGGACCTGCCTCTCTTTGAGGAATGGGAAGATTCGCCCTCCATCCAACTCTCAGAATTTTGAACTCCTCCTCTCCCGTGAGAACTTGTGCTCCTCGAGTTAGTCCTCGAGATACCTGGGAAGATAAAAGGGACAAGAATTTATAGAAATGGAAGGAGTGAGGGCCAAGATTGCCTCCATCACCTGTTAATGATAGTCCTCGCAATGAGGCACCTGCCATCCGGTCCCGTGTGTCGCTTCACCGCTCGCACGGGGTGATTGACTGGACGAAGAATATGACGACTAGCCCCCTATGTTGTCTAGGGATACCCTATCATGATTTGGAGGACGTCCGCAAAATTTGACACAACGTTCGGAAAAGGGGCTAGGGCCGTCATTATTGACTTCGACGGCAGATTCCCGTGGAAAATGGTCACAACAAGACGCGATTCTCCGCTCGGGGCGGAGTCTCGGCAGACCCATCACATGGGAACAGTGCAAAGGAGAAGAAGTGTAGGGAAGAAGGAATGTACAAGAGAACAAACAAGCAGCAGAAAATCAAATCATTCCATTCATAATTCTACATAAGCTACAATCATAGAGAGGTGGCGGGTCCACTAGCTCGCCAGCTCTTGCCATTATTTCCATGCTCGTCCCTCTAGGCATCCCTCTCCTCTCCCCCGAGGTGAGGGTCCCTCAGAAGCCTCCGGGATCCCCGTGCAGCAGCACCTGCCTCGCTTCTTGGCGCCTGCTCCGCAGCAGTGACTCGCTGCTCCTCCCCTGGCGTGGCGAAGAAGCCACTAGTGGCAAAGCGACCGGACTGGCGGAGTCGCTCCCCGAACTCTCGCGCTCTCTCGTAGCGCGTCTCCATCCCTCCTAGCCTCTGCACGATGGCCTGAAGGCCCAGCTGGAGCTCCCTCACTTGGGCCTCCAAGGCCCTCCTCTCGGTCTGATCCCGCTGTCGCTCGGACCTTCTCTCGGTTTTCTCTCTCTCTGCCTCTCTCCTCATCATCTGCAGAAGAACCCTTAACTCCAGGATGTCTGGAGAAGGTCTCTCCTCACCACGATGCCGCAGCTCCGTTACAATCGCCACCCAGGCATCACGCTCCTCTTCCGCCCGAGTCGCGCGGGCCACCGCACCGGCAAGTTGCTCCCGGAGGGAGGCAATCTCGAGAAAAGGGGCCGAGGAACTGGAAGATGCGCCACCAATCATCCCCGCCGTCGCTGTCTGCTGGGCACGCTAGAACAAAATAAATAACGGCCATCAGTGAAACTCCAAAATCTGAAGTTAAAAGTGCGGCACGTAACTTACCAGGAGCGACAGCTCATGTTGAGCGACGGCCAGCTGCCGCCTAGTCTCTGACAGTTGGGCGCGCGAGCCACCGATGCCACGCGTGTCCCCAGCTTGGGGAAGCCCCGCGTAACTCTCTCTCTGCCGCCGCAGGAAGTCGGCACTATCCTGCACCAGTACACCCCCTTGCTGTCCAGGGAGACGTACGGGCCAGTCCTCGAGCCTCGCCTTGCCGCGACTCTCCCTCCTAACGCGGCTCGGCTCATCCGCACTCGCCCACTCATCGGCCAGGCCCAGAGTCCTTGCCATGTCCTGCACCAAGAAAGGGGTCCCACATCAGTCAAAAATAACGCGTCCCCTGTCTAGGACGCGTCCATCATTTAAGTGCGACACTAGCCGAACCCTTTCCCCCTTCGCACGGCTTGCTTCAAAACTCAAAATAGATCAAAGAGGGGGGAAACCAAGCACTCACCGAGCCGTGTTCACCTCCTTCCGCGCCATTAGGCCCCTCGGGTCCCTCGGGGGCCCGAAGCGGCCCTTCCTCCTCCATGGACGCCGTTCCGTGCTCGGGCGCGTCCCTCATCGGGCGAGGAGTTCCTCGTCCCTCTCCACCTTCACCATGATCGGGCCCACCGAACTCCATCAATCAAAAGAGGAGGAAGACGAAAAAGGGGCAAGCGAGTTTCGGCGGAAGGCGGGCTCGTTTGCGGGTAAGGCACGGGAGAAGAAAGGCCACCCGACGCTTTAAATTTGAATTCAAGGACTAAGACGTGTCCTCGCGACTGGACGCTCCCAAAAGGGGGAGAAAGAAAGTACACACAACACAAGAAAGCCATTTTCATTTCATATAATAGCTGAAAGTACATCATACAGTGAGAAGGGTGACGTGTACAAGCAACTCTCTAACTCTCACCATCACCCTCCTGGTCATCTCTCTCCTCCCTCCTCTGCCGGGGATCCCTAGGGGGCCTCTGCGAACCCTGAGAAGCCGTGCTCGCCTCGCCCTGCGGTGGCACTCCAGCCTCGAAGGCGCGACGACGCTCCTCGACCGAAGAAACCAGATAGCTGCCCATGGAAAAAGAACCAGACTGACGAAGTCGCGCCCCGCATTCCTTCGCTCTCTGGTACCGCTCCTCGCTCTCCCGAAGCCTCCCCTCCGCCGTGCCGAGACTCAATCGAGCTCCAGTAGCTGGGCCTCTAGAGCCCTCCTCTCGGTCTGATCCCGCTGTCGCTCCTCCCTCTCTCTCTCCCTATCCCTCTCCCTCTCTCTCTCTCCACGCTCTCCCTATCCCTCTCCCTCTCCTCTCTCTCCCTCATCGCCTCTCTCCTCGACAGCTCGAGGGCGATCCGTAGATCCACTACGTCGCGAGGGAGCTCCTCAGCCTCCCGTCGACGCTCCTCCTCCAGCTCTGCAATTCGGGCGTCACGCTCCGCCACCCGAGCGTCGCGCTCCTGCTCGGCACGAACAGCACGCGCCAGGGCCTCCCGAATCTCGGCCACCTGTCAAAGCACGCATGCACCGTAAGAGAACAGTGATAGAAGGAGGGCAGCTAGAAGGAGAGTCGAGGTCAGGCAAACACTCACTCGAGCCTCGCGGTCACACTCGACCTCCTCAGCCCGAGCCACCGCATACGCCAGCTGCTCCTGGAGGGCAGAAACCTCCGGAGGAGGGCCCCGCGAACTGGAACCCGCTCCACCAGCCGTCCCGACTGCCGCTGTCTGGTGGGCCCGCTGAAACACGGGGCAAACGTCAGTCAAAGGCTAAGCATCAAAAATCCAGGTCACAAAAAATGCATCACATAAACTCACCAGGATCTCCAACTCCTGTCGGATGGCCACCAACTGTCGCCTGGCGTCCGCCAACTGGGCCCGCAGGTCGGCGATCATGGTATCACGAGCATCCTGCATTGCACGTAAGTTAGTACCACATGCATATACATATAAAAGAGTGAAGCATTCTCATTTCACTTACCCCTGCCATACCACCAAGGAAGAGGCGGTCCCCATACGTAGCCTGGTACCATCTCAGGTAATCAGTACTGTCCTGTACATGGGACACCACTGGGACCCCGCCCTGCAGCCAGTCCTGGTACTGTGCTGGGAAGCGCGTACGCCAGTCCACAACCTTCTCCTTCCCCTTGGTCTTCCGCCCAATGAGGGCCGGCTCTTCTACATCAACCCACTCCTGGGCTAGCCCCAACGTCCTCATAACCAGCCTCAGCCGAAGCGGCTCGATCTCGTTCAGGCAATGGACCCACACGTCCCGCCTGAAACGAGGAAGACCCGCTACAACCCAAGGCTGGCCAGCGTCGCCCATGCCCAGGTAGGGTCTCCACACCACCTGCGTCACTATACATACATCATGTTAGTTACCATTCAGTCACATGCATAAACACAAAAAAACATACGCATCATACCATGGCCTCGGGATACTCGCTCAGCTCCCGATGAAGTGATGCCAGCTGGTAGCCGTGGGGTGCTGCAACCACGACCGGCCTCCACCATCGCGCCAGAGGCACGGCCCTCCTGTTCCCATGCCTAGCCCTCCCCATCGGGAAATAGCAATAGCTCCACACCTGCATTCATCATACATCATTAGTATAATAATTACATTTTTAACTGTGGAAATGCATAAATAAAATGTTTACCTGGAGAAAAGGTGCGAAGCCACTGACTGTCGTCTCCTTCTCCGAAGTCTGGGAGAGATCAGCAATCAAATGGGCAAGCAGAGCCGCTCCCCACGCGTAGTGTCCCACTCTGTCCAGATCCGCCAAGATCCCGAGGAAACGGCAGTGGATGCCATCCCCCTTCGTCCCCAGCAGAAGGCGGCCCAGGAAGAAGAAAAGAAACCTCCGAAGGTCTAGATCCACCAGCTCCCGCTCGCTCGGGTCCTGGGTGAAAGCTGCACGGGCATCTCCCTCCAGTCGTGCCAGAAACTCCGCTCCAGTCTCGCTGACCCGCTGGCGCGGGTCGACGAATCCGAGCGCCTCCATGATCTCCACTCGGCCGACTACCCTGCTGTCCCTGTCAGTCACACTCGTCTCTAACCACAGCAGGTCCAGGGCACTCTCTCGGTAGTCGGGGTAGGTGACCCCGCTCACCGCCTCTCCGTCAACCCGTAGCCCCGTGATCCGAGCCACGTCCTCGAGTGTCGGCACCATATGCCCCCAGGGCATCAGAAACGCTCGGCTCGGTGCGTGCCACCGCTCCCTCAATGCCTGGATAAGAGGAAGGTCGAGCCGGAAGGGCTCGATCCTAAGGAAAGCTCCAAAGCCCATGGCGTCCACACGCGCCCTCTGGAAGTCCGGCAGCCCGCGGTATGCTGCCACCACCAGGGACCAGCTGATCCGGCCCTTCATCACGCCCTGCACACCACAAAACCAACAGAGAACACATCAGCATCATGAATAGTAATAAACAATAACACTGCATATACTACTTATTCATTTTATTTTATTTTTCTTTTTTAAATATTTATTTTTTGTGGAGGCGTCCAGGCCCCTGGATGCCTCCTTTCCATTTCCTTTATTTTCTTTTATTTTTAGAAAAACCCAAAAATAAAAACAAAAATAAATAATATATATATATATTATTATGGAGGCGTCCCATTTCCTGGACGCCTCCTTTTTTTTAATTCTTTTTATTATTTACGAAAATAAATAAATTAAAAAATAACAAAAAAAGAAAATGTGGAGGCGTCCAGGCCCCTGGACGCCTCCTTCCCTCACACCCGGCGTTCTTCACACAGCCTTTCGTCCGCCCTTTTAACCCAGTGAACCAATAGAATGGAGGTCTAAGGGGCTTACCGGATCGTGTTCGTCCTCTGCCGCGTCGCCAGCGTCCACTGCAGCCTCCAAGGCGAAAGGAAGAGCCTCCTCACCCGCGGCAATCTCCTCCGCCGCAGCAGCCTCCTCGGCATCATCCCTCAGCCTCCTCGGACGACGAGCCCGTCGTTTCTGCTTCGCTGGACCCTGGCTCGATCCTCCTCGCTCCATTGAGACTAAGAATGGGTCGTCTAGGGTGACTAGGTCGTCAGAATGAACAGTAAATGAGCAAAAGGGGGGGGGGGCAGCCCTTATATATAGAAGCTACCTTCTTTGGGGCGTCCAGGCGCCTGGACGCCCCCAAAACAAAAAATCAAATAAAATAAAAAATAAAAATTAGGGGCGTGCAGGCCCCTTGACGCCCCTATAATACAAAAATTTTCAAATATATATATATATATATATATATATATAATAAAAGTAAAAAAGATAAGAGTATGTATAATCCAAAGAAAAAAAAATAAAGAAAAGAAAAACCACAAAAAAGATAATAATAATTAAGGGAACTGGTCCAAATCAATACCAGATTTTATTCCATCAGAAAAGCAGAATGAGCTACATCAGGGGCTTAGGCGCCTTAGGCCTTAACTTCCCCAGTTCGGTTACATAAGCCCTCCACGGCTCGCATTCTTCCACCACGTGCACTAAGCCTTTCCCGCAACACTTGTCTTCCAGGGAGCTTTAATGGCCTTCGCTTCCTTCGCGTCCGCTTCAGTGCCCAACTCCCTTTTCTTCAAAGGAACGATGCCAGTCGATGGCGGGAACGAATGGCGTGGGATGCCAATCTGGAGGCAGCACCGATGCGCATTATAAAGGACGAACTCGGTCGCGCCGATCAGTTGAAGATCAACTTCGGGAGAAGGCCTCATGAGGATATCTAGCGAAAGCAAACATGCCGGTGCGCAAGTAAAGAAGCCTTGTGTCACGGTGCGGAAGTGAGACCGCCAGTCTTCACGTTTCTTCAGCCACGGAATGCGGTTCACTACAGTACCACCGAAGCCTAACACGTCGGCTATGTGGTGAAGCGGGCTTTGTTGGAAGAGCTTCGAAGCAGTTGGCATTCCCTCGCGGTGGTCGAATTTGAAGTGCAGATCAAGCCAGCAATTCAGGACAAGTGCGCAACCGAAAGGAGGCTTACCCATGCTCGAGGCAGTAAGGCCACTATACAGGTAGGCGAGGACAGCGGGTCCCACCCTTTTTCCACGCCAGATCCCGCAGATAGCACTCAGTTGGTCTTCCTCCACCATGTTGTCGGTATAAGGAAACAAGAGAGCACCCGCCAGACAAATGGTGAACCCCTTCATGATTCCCTCCAAATAGTCATCGTCTGGTGACCCTCTCAGGGCGTCCATGACCCACTCCGCAAGCTTTTGAAGATCGATCCCCTTTTGAGTACAGACCTTTCTGGCTGCGTCGGGCGGCATGAAGCTCCCAAGAACGCTTTCGGAAGTCACCCGTGTCAGCATCCGCATAGCCTTCACCTTCCCGTCACTCTTGAATTTCTTCAATCCGAGTAGAAGTTCCACCTCCTCGAGGAGGATGGTCACCTCGAAGGTCGGGAAGATAAAAGTGTGGGTCTGGGGATGCCAGATCTTCACTAGTGCGCCCATAGCCGCCCAGTCCATACGAATCTTCTCGTAATGTTTGGCGTGAATAAGGAGCCCCTGCAGATGCCACTTCGAGAGTATGGCCCTCATTCCAATGGAGATATTGGAAGTTAGCTTTGAAAGCCATGGCAGTTTGGAAAACTTCCTCGGGCCTGGGAAGAGTGGATATGGCTGGAAGAGGAAAGAAAGAAGAAATAAAGGAAGTAAGAAGAAGGTTCACATGGAAAATTTGAAATGAATCAGCTTACCATATGCGACATGATCGTCCCACTCAAATGACCCTCGAGGTCGGAGAGTCACCTGATCTCGCTGCTAGGCCTGCTCCTCTTCATAACGCGGGAAGACTCTCCTTCCATCCTGAAAATCTCTAGATTCTCCTCTCTTTCCTCTCCTGAGCTTCCAAAACCCACCTTGGTGCATTTGAATGAACTAGCCTAAGGGGAGTTCTTATAGGAAGGGAAGATCGCTACAGGACGGAACATGTCACATCAGTGGTCATTGTCAAGATTTTGTCTGGATCTCCTTTGTACTGTGGTGCGATTCTGCTGTGATTCTGCTACTTTCTGATGTTGCTAACCTTTGCTGGCCTGTGCAGGTTTTACTAACGGACGTCTTTGCCAGTCTCCTGTCCCACCTTTCAATGGTTGGTCCCACCATGCCATGCATCATAGTATATGATACGTACGCTACTAGAACATGTCAAGGACCTTGCGGCCCGAACGAATCTGGGATTTGAGTTCCCCTTCAACAAAAACAGTGATGATCCTGGAAGAATTTGGATTGTACGGATAGGCCGTTAATTTGTGGTAGCATGGGGACGACGGTCCCGTTCAGTGAGTTGGTGCGCGGATAAACGGGCCCCAGCCCAGTATCAGCTCACCGGATCAGTATCCTGACCCGTTCTTAACAAGTTGACAATATTATCCTTGGCTATTTTCTATTTTAGTTTGTTTTAATTTTTTATTTTAACTCAGCATGCATTCATTTATTGCGGAAGATCATTCAAGTGATTCGATTGCGAAGGCCGTTGTGCTTCAATTCCTACAAATATGAGATATTCCACTCCGAATGAAATACTGAGTTTCCTTGAAACGACCCTACGTTGCTCTTCTAAAAGGAGACCCTTGTTTGGACAGACCCTCAGATATTCCTTTTTACCTTGTTTGACCCACCTTGGCCGCAGCACTTTCACGTTGGCTGGTAACCGCTCCCCAAAGGTGAAACCTGCAGGTTTATGACCCAGGTACTTCCACACCGAGAAGTTGGTCTCTTTTTGTTTCGTGCCTGAGCGCACATCTCACCCTCCCTTATTTGACCTCCGTCCAAGCAATCGTCAATATTTGAAAGACCTTCTTCAAGGTCGCCTCATTGAAACTTCAGGAAAGATTCCAAACAGTAACGTCAAAAGCGTGTCTCATCACACCTTGGCATCAACTTATCAGTCCGCTCCCACTACATTTCACTCCACTTCGATACCATTCCACTACGTGTCGCTCCCTTGCAAAGCAGACGCCAAGGCGGGGCAGCTGTAGACACGCCATTCTTAGCGTCTCCTGAGAAAGTCTCATATTACTATACGACGCCCCGCGACGGCTTACGCATTTCGAATCACTTGAGTACTTCCTTTTCTTGGGTCTTCTTCTGCCTTTTTCGGCATCCGAAATCGTCTCGTCACGGCATTCGGACGGCATCAACACCAGTCAGACGCATCAAGAGGTTCCGGAACCAAGAAGGTGTCTGCCGGGCAGCCGCCGATTGAGGACCCGAGTGGGTTTTAATGGGGGCGTCCAGGCCCCTGGACGCCCCCAAATTTTTAATTTTATTTATTTTCTCAGGGCCCAAAACTAAATAAAAAATATATATATTAATGGAGGCGTCCAGGCCCCTGGACGCCTCCATAAAAACAAAAATAAAAAATGTGTGTAAAATGCCAGTTGGCATAAAAAAAACAAAAAAAATAAATAAAAATATATATATATATTAATGGAGGCGTCCAGGCCCCTGGACGCCTCCATAAAAATAATTATAAAAAAATCAAAATGCCAGCCTTGGCACAAAAGACAAATCAAAATAAAAAATAATATATTTTTGGAGGCGTCCAGGCCCCTGGACGCCTCCATCAACTCTCTCACGGGCGCCGGCCACCGAACGACGGTTTGTCGTGTGTGAAAAAAGCCAAATTATGGAGACGTCCAGCCACCTGGACGCGCCCATTTCTGAATCACGAGGCGCCGCTCACAAAACCACGCGTTGTGCCAAACCGCGTGCGGCCGTCGTCAGTTTTCGGTGGACCTGTTGGAGGCGTCCGGGGCCCTGGACGCCTCCATAAAAATATTCCAAAAAAGTAATAAAAATAGAATAAAATTAGTTCGGCCCTGATGGAGGTGTCCAGGGTCCTAGACGCCTCCACCCTCCGGAGCCCTATAAATAGAGGCCCACCCCCTCAGTTCTGGGAGAGCTTCGAAGTGATCCGATAGGCTGCCGGAGCCCAGAGGCTACGGAGTCATTTTCTAACCCGTGGGTTCTTTTGTAGGTGGAGGTTCTGCCGGCTTCTCGGGTGCTCACGCTCGCGAGAGGAATGTCGTCTTCATCCACCGCGCTTCCACGTCGTCCCCACGCTGCCGGAGCTCCGCCGGATTTCACCATCGGCACATCTAATAAGCCAATTCTTTCCTTTTCTTCGTAGTTCTTTTGCATTCATCATCTTGCATCCCCTATCCCCCTTCATAAGGGCGCCTTTTCTTATACACTTCTTACATCCATCATCTCATTTTCCTCCTACTCGAGTCCGAGAGGGGTTTAAAAGATAACACCAACCAGGTGTGTGTCTTGCCATCATTTCATTATTTTTATCGCAAGGATTTGAATACTACACCTCCATCTTTCTAATCCACTTGTCATTTGTTTGTCGTTGTTTTGCAAGGGTAGCCGAGGAAAGCCCTCTCCGTCGGCCGGCCGGAGGGAGAGGAAGAAGCAACCCGTCATCTCCCGCTCTTGAGGTAGGCGCGATCACTTTCTTATTTTGGGGTCTTTCGGCCCCTGGCGATCACATCTTGTTTTTGAGGCCGCGGTGAGTCACTTCCCCAATGGCCATTTAAATTTCCGTTCTTATATTCTCTTTATATTCTGTTATATTCTGCTCATATTCTCGAGGCCGCGGCGAGTCACTTCCCCAATGGCCGTTTAAATTCACATACGTTATATTCTTATCTGTTTATGTTCTCGAGGCCGCGGCGAGTCACTTCCCCAATGGCCGTTTAAATTCCCGCTCTTTGTATTCTCTTTATATTCTGTCATCATATCATCTGCTCATATTCTCGAGGCCGCGGCGAGTCACTTCCCCAATGGCCGTTTCAATTCTTGTTATTTAATTTCTGCACCATTCCCGTCCCCCCGAGGCCGCGGCGAGTCACTTCCCGCTATGGAAGTTTAACCCCCATATCTTGCTATATCACACTTGTCCCGCTCGCCCCGCCGGAGCAATCTCCCGTGGTGGCCCCTTCTCTCTCTTCTCTTATTTCTGTGTTGCAGCAAACAAACACAAAAAAAGAGGAGCCCGCGCGCTCCGCGTCTTCTCCGCTCTTCCCCGAACCGCGTAACGTCGCTCACAACGCCCTTGACCAAGGTCGTGTTTTTGAGTAACGTCTTGATGTAGGTCGTCAATTTAGAATTTGACGCCCTTTTGGAGGTCGTGTTTTATGTTTCAGAGTCGTGTTTGAGTATGCCTTTCCTGAATAGTTCTTACCTCCAATGGTCTCCTTACTCGATTGGAACTAGAGTCCTGCCTTCTTTTGATCATTGCCCGTTCTTATCTTCCCAAATTTGAGGTTATCTTGGATCTGGAACCCTATATAGGGATGTCTTGATCGACCTCACGCGAGGTTAGCAACAGGAGGCAGAGAGCAGATAACACACAGGCGCACAGAGGCTCTCTTCATCTTCTTCCTGTACGATCTTTTAGAAGAGCTCTCTGCTTCCTCTTCTTCCTCCCGGCAGCATCAGCCTCGGTTCCCCTCTACTGTCGTCAGGGACAGCAGGGGTCTTTTGCTTTATCTATTTGCGTTCGGTCATCATCCACTGTTTTCTTTTCTTGCATTAGTTTAGTATCATATTTCTCCTCTCCCTAGTTCTTTAGGGGTTTTAAAACAAACAAGAAAAAAGGTGCGCATGTCATGTTTCTTTTTCATCATATGGTTTATTGGGATTGATACTACATTCACTCGGCTGATCCACTTCCCTTTGCTTGTTTGTTTTGTCTTTGTGCAAGGGTAATCAACAAGGAAAACCCCCTTCATCGGCCGGCCGATTGAAGGAGGAGGAAGGAATTCACAATCTATCCCGCATCCCACTTATCACCAGGTACTCGCGATCATTTGTCTTATTATTGAGGTAACCCCTCTGGCGATCACACTCCTTTATAGCACCACGTGCTTTCTTTTGTCTTTGTTATCATCTCCACCCTTTTACATATCTCATGTGAGTGGTTTGTTCCACTTGTGTGTGGATTTATCACGATCTACAAATTGGCGATCACGGTGGGACTTCCACTGTTTTTCTTTTGATTACCATCTCCTATTGGCACCCACGTGTGCCCTTTCCTATTGGCACCCACGTGTGCCCTTTCCCCTTCGGCACCCACGTGTGCCCTTTCCCCTCGGTACCCACGGTACCCCTCTTTTTGTGCCCCACGGGCACCCTCCATCGTGCACACTGCACACTCCCGGGATCAGCCAGTTTGTGATCTGAATTAACGCCTCACCCAGAGGCGCGTTTTAATTTAACGCCTTCATCCAGGGCGTCTTATTTATGTTTAACGTCTTCTGATAAGGCGTGCTTTATCATATCCCCTGCTTTTATTACGCTGTTTGTGGATGCACACCCAGCCCCAGGGCGTCTCTTTATTGATTAGCGCCTCACATCAAGGCGCGTTTCCAGATTTGACGCCCTCTGACGAAGGCGTCCTTTTCACATATGGCGCCTCACACCAAGGCGCGTTTTCTCCATTGCCTGTGGGATCCCCAGGGATTCACGATAGCCTCGCTGTCATCTTTTTTGTTGATAGCGACCGTGGCTAGGTCGTCTCTTTCCTGTGATTTTCCAGAACCCTGCTGCCTTTGCTTATTCATGCTGCATTGATTCTTATATTGATTATTTGGCTATATTGGTGTGGTCTGCATATCTTGGCTTGCATCTTGTGGCATTTGGTTGAGAGACCTCCTCTCTCTACACTAGGATTCCACACACCTCTCTTGGGATCGGGACAACCCTCCATTGAGCATTCCGTCTCTTTGGACCGAAAATCCCTTTTCCAAGACCTCCGTAAGTCCCCGCACCCGTGGATTTTCTCACGGACGCCGGGCTGGTTGTACCCTTGAAGTACCCGGAGTATAGAGAACCCATCGTTGGTGAAGAGAGAGAAAGAACCTAGTTGACCCGGAAGTCACACTTAGATAAACTAGGTTTCACTTTGCAAAAGGAGTGAATTATTCTGCAAATTAATCCACTCTAATCTCAAGCATAACACTAAAATTTTACGTTCATCTCAACTTGATTGCATAAATTTGGTTGGGTTAATTTGCTTAAAGTTTGCTTGGATTGAGTGCTTTTTGTGTGATAACCCCTTTCATAAAAGCTTTCCCCCTGCTTAAACATGAAACTCCGTTCAGGTAAGATCACCAACATGGCAGGCTACGGGTATTCTTATGATGATGAGGATGAGAATGTTTTTGGTCAATATGAAATCCCCCTCCAAGATTCCATTTATCATGAGGGAAGTTACCCTCCTCCTCAGTCTTATTACCCTCAGGTTCATGTGGTTGATACCACTCCTCAAGAGGTTGTGCCCTCTTCTCAGACTTTACCCTCCAACACTTCGGGGAACCCTTCCCCATCCATTAATGTCACCGATTTAATTCAAGCTTTGTCTCAGTTAGATGATTCCCAGCGGCAGGCCGTCCAGGCCACTTTGAAGGGGAAGTCCGTTCCCTCTTCCTCCTCCAACCCCCCTCCGGCAGAGAGTGGCCATCACATTGTTAATGACCAGGCGGTCTTGCACAAACCCCCCTCTCGTCCACCAACGCCCGGTGTGGCCATGCCGGCCCAACATGCAAGCTACTCAGCGGTTAGGCCTCAGTCTCTCCAACCTCCCCGAATTCTACGGACGCCTATACCGCATTCTTTCATTCAAAATCCGGCCCCAGTCGAGTCCGACACCAATATTCTACTGCTTCAGAAGTTGGCTAGCATGGAAGAGCAACTTAAGAAAGTCACGGCGGCCAAGAATGCCCCAGAGATCTCGCTCCCTACGTTGCCAGTTTTTCACTTGCCGCCATCTGAGATGCCGAATTTTCGGCGATATAATGGCATTGGCAATCCTTTTATTCATCTGAAGGATTTTATGTACGAGACCTCTTTCTGGCAAGACAACAAGGCCTCTTTGGCCTATTTATTCAGGAGATCTTTAGAGGGGCCAACCCTTAAGTGGTTCTATTCGCTAGATCCCGCTGATGCCAGCGACTTTGATATTGTTCAAAAGAAGTTCTTGCAGAAGTATAGAGACCGGGTCGGGCCCTCCCTCTCAGTCACAGATCTGGTTGCAGAAAAAATGAAGCCCGAGGAGGACTTCATCATATTTGCTGATAGGTGGCGTTCAATGGCCGAGAAGTTGAAAGACACTTTGGCGGAACAAGAACAAGTTAAGATGATAATTTCCAATGCAACTCCTCAGTTCCGGCACATACTGGCCATGAACAGATTAACAACCATGGAAGAGCTCTATGAAAGAGCTCGTTATATTCAGACACAAATGAAGGATTCGCCCATTATGGGCATGTTTGAGCCGAAGCTACGGCTATTTAAGAAAAGTACAAATGTCAACAACAGCGGGCCCACGACCGAGGGCACAATTGCAAACGAGCAGGTTGGTGTAGTTGGCCACCCCCACCATCAATCTAACCCACGGCCTAACCCACCTCCACCACAAAACCCCCATTTCAACTCCACTCCACAACACCAATTCGCACCCCAACATTCCTTTACTCCATCGCAAAACCAAGCGCCCCGCGCTAACCCTCTAGCTCCGCAACAGTACCACCAGGTACCACCACCTACCAACTATGGCCAACAACAACAACGGAGACCACCACTTGGCCCCAAGAGAGCCCACTACCCTCCACTGCCAGAAAGTCTCCCGAATATTTTCCACGCCTTAATGGCCGCCAACTTGCTCATGTTGCCAAGGGAAAGAACAGCGTGGCCCGCTAATGTTGACACATCCCATTACTGCGCTTTCCATCGCGCACCTGGTCACAACCTTGATCGTTGCTTCCACTTCAGAGATTATATTTATGATCTAAACGACCAGGGCGGCATTAACTGGGATGAGATGAGGCAGTTTATTGCCACCATGAAAGAAAGAAGGCCTCCTCGGTAGCAACATGCTCCACAGCAACCAGCTCCACAGCAGCAACAACAAGCTCCAGCGCCTCAGCAGGATATGGGGATTGTCCACAATCCACTGCCGGAGCACCCGCCAAACCAGCACGTAAACCCTGTCACGTCTCTCCCTGAGGTGGAGAGAGGGCAGGGGTGGCATGAAGAAAACGCCTCTGTCGGGGCATTTAATCACAATCAAAATCAACCTCCGCGTCTCTTGCGCACCCCTTCTTCTTCTTCTACCCCCCAATTGAGCCGATCCCTTCTGCGCCCCGTTAATCCACCTACCCCCACCTATTCTCCAACCTTGCCGGTTTGCCCCCTTCTTACCCGCTTACTACCTCCACAGCCTACACCACAACAAACCCCATCCACCACCAACCCTTCACCACTGCCATCTAGGCCACTCCTTAACCGCCCGTCGCCAATGCCCGTTGCACCCGCCGCCACTACTCCTCCACCGGCAAGGATCCCTCCACCATCGGCTCCCTCACCTTTTATGCCCAGATCTCTCCTCGTTCCACCCACCAATTCCCCCCGCATTCGGGTATCCCTTTCTACTCCTACGCCTCCTACGGGGGCATCTTTATTGAACCCTTCATCAACACCCCCTGTGGGGGCTCCTTCTTCAAACACTCCTCCACCGCTTATCAACACTAACACACCCTCTTCTTCTTCTAACCCTCCTCCCACACTTGCCCCGACAGAGGTGCGTCAAGGCGTGGTGCCGCTCCGCAGTGGACGGATGTTCCACCGCGTTTTCCCACAAAGAGAGTTGGAGCCCGCGCAGGGGCCGCAAGAACAGGAACAAGAATAGGAGTCCATACCAGGCACATAATACGACTTGTTAAAGCATTTGGACCGGACTCCGGCAAGAATATCAATTCTAGAACTGATCAAGAGGTCGACCACTCATCAGATGGCTCTAAAGGAATATCTACAGAAAGTCATGGTCAATGAGGACATTCCGGTCGAGCAGATAACCGCAGTCTTAACACCTACTGGCAGTCAACCAGCAATCACTTTTTATGAGCATGAGCTGGCACCAATCTCAGCAAGAAAATATGCTCTATGCATCACAATTGATATCAATAAGGTGGCTGTACAACAGTGTTTGGTGGACACTGGGGCATCCATCAATGTCTTGCCGCCGAGCACTTTGAAGATGTGCGGCATTCCCGAGAATCTGATTCGGCCATCCACCATAACAGTCACTGCATACGATAACACTAAGAAGCCTCCTCTGGGCATGATAACACTAAAAGTAAGTTTGGGTCCTGCCGCCATCACAGCAGATTTTCACATTCTGGATATGGATCCGACATTTAATGGCATTCTGGGACGCCCCTACATCCAGCAGCTCGATGCGGTGCCCTCGACAAATCACCAATGCCTTAAATTTCCACACAAGGGCCGCATTGTTAAAGTCACCAGTATGCCAATTTTGCCAGAGGAGGATATTCATGTGGCTTCATCAGTTCCTTCTATTTGGCCTGCCAATAAGCCATTGTTATCTGTATTGGACGTCCCTCGCCCACAGTCGATGCCATCCGAGACTATCACAACAGTTGCTATGACACCCCTGCCGTCCAAGGGGAAGAAGAAGAAAATGGTGATGAATACCCATGGCTGGAACATTTTAATGAAAATGGGGTATCAAAATGGCAAAGGTCTGGGTGCCAATTGTCAAGGCAGGATTAGGCCTGTAAAGCCTCAGAAATTGATTGCAAGAGGTGGTTTGGGCTACAAAGGGCCAGGCAAAAATGAAGATGAACCGTGGGCAGTTATGACATCCACTTTGAAGACTGACCGTCAGCCGCTTACCTGGACATTAAAGACACATTTTGTCACGGGTGGCTTTCAGAATAATGAGCAAACTACAATAATCACTTCCATACTAGACTGTCAGGATGTTCATGCTAGATAGTTTGCTCGTCATATTGCCCCGCTGGCCACTTATAAAGCCCTGGAATCTCTAAGGCCTGATAAAAGAAGGAAAATAGAGGATCCGGAATGTGACTGGTACAGGTGGTTCGATATGCAGGACATTACTATTTCCTTGAGCCGCCTCTTTATGCTGACTGATCCGGAATGGCCGCCGCTCATTCATGATTTGATTGAGAAACCTGCTGTGATTACAGATAAGAGACAGTTGCTGAGTGATTACATAGACACTAGGGAGCCAGATATTCCATTTGAAGAAGGTTTCACTGTGGACAGGCTGTGGGCCGGCCTCTTTTCCTTCACTTCCATGCATCCGTCTCATCTTGCTTCCTTACATTCCCACTGGTTTGGTCGCGTGCCGAGACCGCCACCGATTATGATCAATTTCTCTTCAAGTTCAATCCAAGTTTCTCTCCCCATTCCTCCTTTGCTCCTCGAGCAATTCTCCAGACTCTCCATTACGCCCCCGCGCGGGCCATCACTGATTCAATCTTTCTCCAAACTTTCAATCTCCACTCCTCCTGCTATTCTCCCTTCACATTGCTTTCTTCTAGAAAAAGAAAATAAAAATGAAGATAAAAATAAAAACGAAAAAAAAATGCCAAACATCCAACTTTCCAATCCTCCATCTCTATTGAGGAGACCTCCTATTTTTCTCCCGAGTGTGTCCCGACCCAGGGGCCACTCCTTCAGGATTCATTGATAAATCTCTTTTCCCCCTCCGATGAGGGGTCTCCATCTGTATCACCTTCTGTATCCACTTTTTCACCTCCTTCCTTCAATCAAGCTAGTTGTTCTTCTTCTTCTAAAATTCATGGGATATATTTTCATAAGAAATCCAAGGGTAAGCAGATTCCCCGTAGGTTTCTGTTGGAGTTAGCTAGGAGATGCCAGGCTTGTTTAGCTCTTCCTGAATTTATAGAAAATCCGATCATCCTGCCAGAGTTAGAATATGAGGATACTGTTGTTTCTTATGAGGGTTTGGGTGTCTACGAGATTATGAATGATGAAGACCCTATTGAAGAGGGGGATGAAAGTTATGAAAAATATGAGGACGAGGCTGATGCCTTTGCTAGTGGCATGAGAAGATTCGACGAACCATTAGCCTATGTAGAAGAGCCTACCAAAGAAGTTAATTTGGGTACCGAGGAAGACCCTAGGATCGTCCTCATCAGCAAGAATTTACCGCCCTCCGAAGAGGAGGCGCTTATTTTGGTACTTCAAGAATACAAGGACACGTTTGCGTGGAGTTATGAGGATATGCCTGGATTAGACCCTGCGCTCATTGAACACCGCCTTACACTTAAGCCAGGGTCTGTCCCGGTCAAACAACGGTTGAGACGTTTCCACCCTAATATGACTTTGAAGATGAAAGAAGAGGTTGACAAACTCCATAAGGCTAGATTTGTTAGAGTTGTCCTCTACCCCAATTGGGTGGCTAACATCGTCCCGGTCATGAAGAAAGATGGAAAAGTTCGGATTTGCATAGACTTCCGGGACCTCAACCGGGCGTGTCCTAAAGATGATTTCCCCCTCCCTCATATTGATGTTCTAATCGATAATATGGCAGGATTTGAGACTCTCTTTTATGGATGGTTTTTCAGGCTACAATCAGATTCGTTTGGCTGAAGAAGATCAAGAGAAAACATCCTTCACAACACCATGGGGAACCTACTGTTATGTGGTCATGCCCTTTGGACTCAAGAATGCTGGAGCCACCTACCAGAGGGCTATGATGGCGATTTTTCATGACATGATTCATATTTATATTGAGGTGTATGTGGATGACCTGGTTGTAAAATCAAGGACAAGGATTGAGCATCCTGAGGTTCTGGTTAAAGTCTTGCAAAGATCACGAAAATACTAATTGAAGATGAACCCCAAGAAGTGCGTGTTTGGCGTTTCATCTGGGAAGTTGCTGGGTTTTATTGTTAGCAAGAGGGGAATTGAAGTTGATCCCAACAAGGCAAAGGCCATTAGAGATATGCCTCCTCTCAAGAATCTGAAGGAAGTTCGAGGATTAATCAGGAGGTTGCAATTTATTCGTCGCTTCGTCTCCCAGCATTCACAAAGATGTAGGCCGTTTTACGAGCTTACTAAGCCGGGAGTCAAGTTTAATTGGGATGACAAGTGTCAGGCAGCCTTTGACGGATTGAAGGATTATTTGGCCAATCCTCCTGTCCTGAGGCCGCCAATTCCAGGCAAACCACTCATTCTCTATGTCTCAGTCCTGGATGACTCTGTAGGTGCTGTCTTGGCTCAAGTGGATGAAGAAAGTAAGGAGAGGGCAGCATACTATTTGTCTAAACTTCTTAACCCCTGTGAGCAGAGGTACTCAGCCATGGAGAAGACCTGCGCTGCTTTGGTTTGGGTAGTCTAGAAATTAAAACACTATTTCTTAGCTCACGAGGTTCACCTCATTGCACGCATGAATCCGATCAAATTCCTCCTTGAAAAATCTGTCCTCACCGATCGATTAGCACGCTGGCAAAGCTTCCTCTCTCAATTTGACATCACTTACATTCAACAGAAAGCTATCAAAGGTTACGCCATTGCCGAACACCTTGCTCATCACCCTCTCCCCCGCTTTGATCCTGTCAATTCGGAGTTTCCAGATGAAGAACTAATGTCCATTAATCAACCCCAAGATCCTATGTGGACGTTACATTTCGATGGAGCTCTAAATTATCAAGGAAGAGGGATCGGCATGGTTCTTTTAACACCAGAAGGGGTCACCATCCCGTTTGCTGCTCAGCTCACTTTCCCTGTCACAAACAATATAGTTGAGTATGAAGCTCTTTTGGCTGGCCTTCAAACCGCTCATAAATATGGTGTTACTCACTTGCGAATTGTTGGTGATAGTCAGCTTATTCTGTGCCAGGTGCTTGTCAAGTGCCGCACTATCAATCCTAAGCTCAAACCCTACCAGGAGCTTGCTTCAGCTTATGCCAAACTCTTCACTAAGTTGATCTTTGTTCATGTCCCTCGAAGCCAGAACATCCTAGCTGACGCTCTTGCCTCTTTGGCCTCTGCTCTAGTCTTCCCTCCCGAGCATGATTTTCACGTTCCTCTTATTCATCAGCGTAACACTCCAGCTATTAAGGATCGTGCATTTCTCGATGTTAAGGATAGGGTGCTTGAGAAGGACAGCCACAAGGAAGCTCTTAAAGGCAAAGAGGTCATGTTATTAGATTGGCAAGAGGAGTTGGCTGACGAAGAAAAACCTTGATATTATGAGATTGCCAGATATTGCAATGATCAGTCTTATCCCGAAGAAGCCACTGCAGAAGAAAAGAAAGCAATCAGAAGAGTGGCTCAGCGATATGTCTTGGTTAGAGATGTGCTCTACAGAAGAGGGCTCACCGGTGTTTTATTAAGATGCCTCGATGATGATGAATCTTGGAAGGTTGTAGAAGAGGCGCATTCTGGAGTGTGTGGTGGTCATGTGAACAGCCAGATGCTAGCTAAGAAGATTCTTAGGCTATGTTTCTATTGGCCAACTCTAGAAGAGGATTGCTCCATCTATTGTCGAAGGTGTGTTAAGTGCCAGCTTCACGCCGATAAAATTCATTCTCCTGCTTCTTCACTCCACCCTATGTCCTCCCCATGACCTTTCTCCATGTGGGCTTTTGATATCATTGGACCTCTTGGTGATTCGAACCTCCTGACCAAGCAAAAGTCGTTCATCCTCACGGCAACGGAGTACTTCACCAAGTGGGCGGAAGCGGAAGCTTACGTGGAGATTAAAGCATCAACTGTCTACAAATTCATAATGAAGAACATCATCACGAGGTTCGGCATCCCGAGCACCATCGTCACCGACCATGGGCCTCAATTCATCTCTCAAGAGCTCAAGGATCTCTGCAACAGGTATAACATTGCATTGCATCATTCTTCTCCCTATTATCCGCAGGGCAATGGCCAAGCAGAGGCAACTAATAAAACTTTGATCAAAATTGTTAAAAAGACGTGTGAGGCTAATAAATTTTCGGATTGGCCAGACAAGCTAGTTGAAGCTCTCTGGGCCTATCGTACTTCCATTCGTACCCCCACTGGGCAAACCCCTTTCGCCCTTACTTATGGAATGGAGGCGGTAGTCCCTTATGAGATTCTCATTCCCTCTCTGAGAGTACAATTTGACAAGGAACTCTCTATTGATGAGCGTCGTGATTCACTCCTTGCTCAATTGGAACTCCTAGATGAGAAGCGTCTGGTCGTCGCTGAGCATGCACGCGTTTATCAAAACAGGCTCTCACGTTTTTATCAAAAGAAAGTAATTGAGAGAAAATTCGAAGTCGGTGAAATGGTGATCAAGAGAATTTTCGTAAAACCTGGTGGGCCCTGCTCCAAACTCCAACCAAACTGGGAAGGACCGTTTGTCATAAAAGAGGTTTATCCAGGCAATGCTTATAAACTGATTAACGCTGAAGGAGAAGAGTTAACTCACCCTTGGAATGGTTTGTATCTTCAGAAATACTACCCTTGATTCAAAAATCCAAATATATATATATATATAGAATATTTTCAAAATCAAAAAAAACAAAATGAAAATTGATTCAAAAATCCAAAACAAAGTGGTGTATTTCCAAAAACCAAAAGCAAAAATAGAAATTCTTCAAAATCAAAATAAACAAAAAAATGAAAAGCTTTCAAAATTGGTGCCATGGCACACGAAGGATCAAGGTCCGAAAGGTCAAAATTCAGAATTCATTCATCAGTCTTGTTAACCTAAAATTGGGTCGACACCCGCACACACTACACGCTTTATTCTTGAACTCAAGCAGTGCAAAATCCGATGGGAAGTCAAAAACCTGACTAAAAGTGAAAGACAATACCCGTTCTTTTCTTCTTCGGCCCATAAGAGAGGAAGGGAGACCTCGGGGTAGACCCGCCAAGCCTATCCGCCGCCCTAGTAGGTGGAAGTCAGGGCCCAAAAGGGAGCAAATGCCACAAAAGCCCAAGTACAATTAGGTTGTTCATCAATGCAAGTCAATTTCAAAGTGAAAGTCAAATGGTGAAAAGAAAAGCATGTCAAGAGGGCAAAGTCCCCGCAAGGAAAACCTTGGGCGTATGCGTGCAATATAAAAGAGGCAAAAAGGCAACAAAATTTCCCTACGCCAAAGACCGAACCCCAACAGGCATAGGGTAGGGGAGGTAACTTTACCTCGAGCATCTCAGAATCCCTTATGGGCTTCCCTTATATTTTCTTCCATCCTTTCTATGTGGTAAGTCATGAACTCGCAGGATGGTCAAGACGGACTTAGGAAATTGCACTGTACGAGATTTCGAATACAAGTCAACTATGATCACGTCGACTCTCTTTTAATTACTCAAGAAAGGTTAATGAATTTTAGATGGTGACCGTGTAGGACCCGTGGTCTTGATAGCCTTGTCAACCCATTTTTGCAAAATAAATTCAATTAACGCCTTTGTCTAAGGCACGTTCAAGTTATTTAACGCCTTTATTTAGGTCGTCTCTTTAAAAATAACGTCCCTGCACAGGTCGTTACTTTCTCAAAAAAAATCAAATTCCCTTTTCAAATTCACGCCGTCTTCTAGGGCGTCTTTTATGTGAATCACGACCTACTCTAAGGCGCGTTTTTCAGAAAAAATAACAAAAAAAATATAAATGAGTGAAAAAGAAAAAAAATGCATTCTCCAAGTATGCTTGCATTTCTGCATGGACATCTTTATTTATGGTTTGCATATGCGTGCTTGCATGTTGCATCTCCCCGTTATCAGTTATTTCATTTACCTTATTTGATTAAAGGCTTGGCCCCTTGACCAGTCATTAAGGTCAAAATATTGATACCCCTTTCGAATAGATGAATTAACCTGTTTGTTCAAAGTGTGGATTACAGTTGCAGGAATAGGGCAAAGCGAAGCAAAAACGAAGAACGTGGAAAGAGAAAAGTACACAAACACAAGTCCACAACTACATAAAGTGCTCAGGTAAACAAAAGCTCAAGTCTCATATATATAAATATCTCATGTCTATCATGTACAGGTGTGAAGGTGGAGGGGTACAAGTAAGTCTCTCTCAGTTCTCGCCTCCACCCTCCTCTCTCCTGCTCTCAACCTCATCCTCGCCATCCAGAGGTGGCGCTGGTGGAGGGGGCATGGGCCCCCGTGAAGAAGCTGAACTCGAACCTGGCCCCCTGCCTCACTCCTCTCTCGAAGAGAGGAACCCGCCACGAAGGTAGAGCTGGTGAAGCTGTACCCTGTAGCTCGTGCCCGCTCCCGGCCTCGCTGCAAACGCTCCTCCGACACTCGAAGCCGCTCCTGAGAAAGGACTAGCTGAGTCCTCAGGTCTGCCAGCTCCTCGTGCTCACGAGCACGCTCCTCGCGCTCACGGGCACGCTCCCTCCTCTCCAGCTCAAGAGCCACCCGCAGCTCGGCCACGTCCTGAGGCAGCTCCTCGCGTCGTCTCAGGATCCTCTCTAGCTCTAAGATCCACTGCTCGCGGATCACCAACTCGGTACGTGCCGCCCGTAGCTGTGTGCTCTGCAAACAGGTAACAAATCATCAACTCAACAATTTATGAAATAAAGCAACACATGACTAAATAAAAACTCACCTGAGTAGTCATCGCCTGCTGTCCCTCACAGACGCAGGTAAGAGCGGCTCGAAGCTCCTCAGTCTGTAAAATAAATTTTCATCAGTGCACAATTATATAATCAATATTTGAATGGATTTGTGTTTTGGAATTTACCCATGAGGCGAGGTCGCGCTCTGCTGCCTCGGCTCGTGCGGTCGCTCCCGCTAGCTGCACTGCCAGTGTAGTCACCTCTGCACTGGGTCCCCTCGAGCTGGAGGCCTCCCCTGGGTCTCTCCTCACAGCTCCCTGCTGGGCACGCTGCATTCATTGAAATCGTCAGTGGCTAATCATCAATAATTCAATGAAAATTCATTTGCATATAGAAATAATTTAAACACTCACCAGGGTCTCTAGGTCGGCCCGTGTGGCGGCCAGCTGGTCCTCCAGGCTATGTAGATGGGCCTGGGCATCCATCGCCGCTATGTCCCGTGCATCCTGCATTCATTTTATTTTAGTCACATAATAGAAACATAAACATTTGCATTTAATTTAGAAATAATTGCATTCATACATACCCCTAAGACCTTCATCTGAGGTCGTCCGGTGTAAACCTCCCAGTAGCATCGGAGGTACTCGGAGCTGTCGGTCGCGTGGGAGGTGACTCGAGTCCCGCCTCGCCGCCAGTCGGCGTACTGCTCCTCGAACCGTATCCTCCAGTCGGTCGCCTTTGTACGACCGCGTGTCTTCTTCCCGATGCCGCGTGGCTCGCCGACCTCAATCCACTCCTGGTGTAGGCCCAGAGTCCTCATCACTAGCCTAAGCCGTAACGGCTCGATCTCGCTCAAGCAGTGGACCCACAGCTCGTGCTCAAAGCGAGGTCGCCCCGCTACGACCCATGGCTGGCCCTCGTCTGTCATCCCCTCATATGGTCTCCACTGCACCTGCATTCATAAACATACATATCATCATCGTTTCATCATCATCATAATAAATTCAAATAAATGCAGAAGAAAGAGGCATAACATTCATCATACCAGCGAGGGAGGGAAGTCGCGGAACTCTCTCCGTAGAACCCACAACTCGTAGCCCAGTGGGGCCCCGAACACCACCGGCAGCCAGCGCCGCGCTAGACGGAAAGCTCCCTCACCTCCAGGCCATGGGTCGACGCGCCCCATCGGCATGTATAGGTGGCTCCAAACCTGCATCCATGTATTGCATTAGTGAGGCATTCACATGCATAATAAAAGAAAAAGAAAAGAAAGGAAAAAGAGAAAAATGCATACCTGAAGAAATGGTGAGAAGCCGCTGACGGTCGTCTCTCGCCCTGTCCCCGTGGACAGGTCGGCCATCAAGTGCGCCAGTAGTGCCGCTCCCTAGGCGTAGCTGCCAACTGCCTCCAGGTCCTCGAGTATGCCCAGGAATCGGCAGTTGATGACGTCTCCCTTCGTGCCGAGCAATAGCCTCCCCAATAGCAGCAGTAGGAACCTCCTCAAGTCAAGGTCTGCTCTCTCCCTGTCAGCCGGGTCCTGGCAGTAGACCGCCCTAGCCCCGTCTATCAACCTCTGTGAAAACTGCTCTAGGGTCTCCCCTGATCTATGCCTAGCATCCCCTAAGCCCATCACCGAAGTCAGGTCGGTGCGAAAGATAGTCCTACACTCGCTAGGTGTCTCGTAGACCATCTCTAGCCCTAGCAGCCTCTGGGCAAGCTCGGTGTAGTCAGGGTAGGTGATCCCACTCACAGCCTCACCGTCTACCCTCAACCCGGTGATCCTAGCTACGTCCTCCAGGGTAGGAACCATATGCCCCCATGGCATCAGGAATGCCCGGCTGGACCTGTCCCATCTCTCCCTCAGAACCTGGACAAGTGGTAGGTCTGGTCTAACTGGCTCTATGGATAGAAAGGCCCCAAACCCCATGGCATCTACCCTCGCTCTATGAAACTCGGGGAGGCCGTAGTATGCTGCCCGGACCATGACCCAGGAGATACGCGTCCTCATCAACCCCTGCATGCATATAGAGAAAGAATTTTTGGCTTAATTATTTTGATTATTCATGTGAAAATTCATTTGATTGCCTTGGGTTGAAATATTGATGTTTGGTTTAATTAACGACTATCCTCAGGTCGTGGCTTATTCAATTGGCGCCCCTGGGAGGGGCGTGGTTCTTAAGTGTGCTTTGAATTCACGACCTACCCTAGGTCGTTGTTTATCTAAGAAACGCCTCTGTATTGGGCGTGGTTTAGTGGTTAAAATCTAATTTCTTAAAGTTCTTTTTGGACGCCCATCCCAGGGTCGTCTTTCGCTTAAGTCACGCCCCTGTGTGGGACGTTGTTTTCAAATGGGAGTTTTGGGGCCTCATAATAATTTTTGAAATTAATGATTTTACGTCCGCTGGTTTGGTCGTCTTTCTTCGTATTAACGCCCTGGAAGGTGGGTGTTGTTTTCAGGTTTTTCAGAAAATAAAATAAAAATAACAGCATGCGAATAGTTCATGAAAAAATAATTAAAAGCATGGAAATTAATGGAATTAACAGCATGATATGAGAAATGATAAATTTTTAATGGACGACATGCTGCAGGACATGTTTTATTGAGGTTAATTATTTTACAGAAAATAAAATCAATTAACGCCCTTGGGTTGGGCGTTTCATCTCTAAATCACGCCCCCACGGGGGGCGTCTCTTTTCTGAGTTGCAGGGTTTCTACCCCGAAGGCTATGGAAAATGCTGAAAAATAAAATTGCAAAAAAAATTGGAAATAGGGTTGAGGGCCTACCTTCTTGTGCTTTGATCCTTGTGGCTGAGGTCGTGGTTGCCTGGGTCGCCGTAGTTGGCCGGCACGGGGAGGAGCCGCCGCCATGGGCGGTGGCTCATCACCACCTCCTTCTTCTTCTTCACCACCTTCTTCCTCACCGCCCTCACCTTCTTCTCCTCCTTCTTCATTTTCTCCATCTTCTCCATCTCCCTCTTCGTCTTCTTCGTGAGCCTCTTGGCCTCCTTCGGTCTCGTTGCCGGTCATCGCCTCTGGAGCCTCGTCGTTCACCACCGCCGGAGGTTCCTCGGTCACTGCGGGAGGGGCTTCCTCCATGGCAGCTTCACCTAAATCAACGACCTCGGGGGCGGCCACCCGTTGTCGTTTCAAACCACCGCCGGCCATCGTTTAGGTTGGAGAGGGGGAGGTATGAGAGAGATTGAGAAAGGGAGAATGGGGGGGTTTCGGTTAGGGTTTTGTAGAGAAAGAGGGAAAGAGGACGAAGGAGGAAGAAGAAAGGGGGGAAAAGCCTTTTGGCATTCGAAACGAAGAAACACCTTGAGGAAGGGCGTGTGTTGTGGAATTGACGCCCATGAGTTTGGGCGTGTTTTGACAATTGACGACGCTATCTGAGGCGTTATTTTGTTTTGCATGGGGAATGATAACCGTCGTCAGACGCATTCAATATGGGTTGATTGATGTGATGGAAGTAATAATTGTTGTTTCTGATTAACGTCTGAGCTTGAGGCGTTATTTTGGCGAAACGTGGCTTTGCTGAGGGCGTTACTTTTAAGATTTCAACGAATATATTTTGAGTATTTGAATCAATTCACGCCCTATTTTAAGTCGTTATTCAGTTAACGCCCATTCGTGGAGGCGTCAAATTTGTGAGCTAGAATATTGAAAGTGACGTATGCTGAGGCATCCTTTTATGAATTCACGACATCGCTTGAGGCGTTATTTGCAACAGAATCTCAGGTTATTGGAAGATTTGATCATAAACACTTTGAAATTGGCTCAATAATAATGTATTATTGATTTATCAGAAAAGAAAGATTACACTGCTTCAATGAGTCATTTTGGGCCTCAAGTTTCTCAAAGCAATTACATAAGACTTCCATTCATCTCTGTCTTCTTCCAAGCTTTCCACAAGTTGATGAGCTTTATTGATTTTCCACAGAGTTTGGATTGTGGTTGTTTCTTCTCCATCTTCATTGCCGCCAAGGTCCCTTTTCTTGATAGGAGGGAGGTGTGATGGATCCTCGAATATTTGCCGTGGAAGCCCGAGTTGAGGAAGGCATCGGTGTGAGTTATATAGCACGAATTCTGAAGCGCCTATGAGTCGAAGGTCCGTGCCGGGGGAGAATCTTGCACGGAGTTCTTGAGTCTTGAGTATTCCAGGGGCGCAAGTGAAGAGGTTCTTTGGCATCACTTTGAGGTGTTCTCTCCATTCCACTCTCTTCTTGATTTGAGGAATTCGGTTCATCACTCTATTGCTTATCCCAAGTGAACCGGTTATATAAAAGAGTGGGCTTTTTGAGAAGATTCTTGAGGATTGTTGGGCTTCATCACATGGATCAAATTTGAAGTGAAGGTCTACCCAACTAGAGAGTGCTAGCATGCATCCGTAGATGGGCCTTCCCTTTGCCGCCGAGGTAAGCCCGCTATAGAGATAGGCTAGAATAGCCGGTCCAACTCTCTCTCCTTCCCATAGGTTAACCACGGCGCTTAATTGGGCTTCTTCTAGAAAGTCCTCCGTGGATGGGAATAAGAGTGCTCCTGCTAAGCATACCACGAAGGCCTTGGTTACTTTTTCTATCTCTTCTTCTTCTTTAGCTTGATCCGCTCTCTTGTACACCCATGAAGCGAGCTTTAGAAGATTGATTCCTTTGGTAACCTTGATTTGATTCACTAAGTTTGGGCTAGGTATCAATGTGGTTAATAGCTCGTGAGAAGAAATTGGTTTTGGCATGTTGGCCATCTTTTTCTCATCCCCTTGCTTCATCCTCTTCAAGCCTAAGATCAATTCTAATTCTTCTAATAGGATGGTGGCTTCAAAGGTTGAGAAGAGGAATGTATGAGTGGAAGGGTGCCATATTTCAATTAGAGCTCCTATGGCAGCCCAATCTAAGTGAATTTGATCATAGTGTTTGGCATGGGTAACTAAGCCTAGAAGGTGCCATCTTGCAAGGTATGCCCTCATATCCGAAGAGAACTTGGAGAGGATAAGTGGCAGCCATTTGATTTTGGCAAACCTCCGGGCTCCTTGCACATTAGGATAGTCCTGTGGAAGAAAAGGAAAAATGCACAGATGATGTGACACCAATATGGGGTAGGCAGCAAGCAAACAAACAACTTAAGATCTAATCCGCATTCACAAACACACAGCAATTAAGATGATAAATCGGGACCGAAACACCGTCGCACACACGCGAGCCCCGGGTGACTATATGATGCTAGAAAGAGGTGATGGATCAAGACCCTTGCTGGTAGAGTGCCAGCAGGGCTAGGGTTGCCCTCCCGAGGGTATGTGGCCCACACCTTTGGGGCTGGCCGGTGTCAATTGGGGCACTAGGTCACTCTCACTCACTTTGACCACGGTGACCACACCTTTGAAGGTGGGGTCGGGGACGAGCACTCACTCACATGCGCAACGGAGCGATATCTTCGGATATTAAATGAACAAGCACTAACATGGCAGGAGCAAAGTTCAGAGCTTACCCGGCTGGTTTGAAGAAACCAACCCCGTTCGGAGACGTGGGCGAGCGGGGAAGTGTGATCCCGCACACTGTGCCGGTGTAGCTTGAGCTGCGAGTTACAAGAACTACACCTCACATAGGAGGGTTGGACTAGGGGTTGGGGAGTTTAATATACATCAAACACTACCTCCTCGCAGGGAGGGGCGCTAAGCCGGCCAGGCGGGCGGGGAAATTTGCCGAAAGGAGATGGTACGGAAGCCGTCGGGTATCCACTCAATTGCTGTGCAAGAGGACAGGCGGTCGCTGTTGCGGTCGTAGCTCCTCCTACAGAATTCTTCAGGTGACGAAACTTGATGGGGTGGCTTCGTAACAGGAACGGGGGCCTCTCTGATTTTTAGCAAATTCGTCTGCCGTCGTTTGTCGGTCGCGGTGGAGGGTTGAACAGGACGCAGGGATCTGTACTTGGCAGCTTCAGAATTGATGCAGTGAGTAGCAGGGGCTGTACCTGGGGTTCCCGAACTCTGATTCTCGATCCGTTTGAAGTCCTGGAACCGGGGTTAAGCCTTCTTCTCAGAAAAACTGACGGGGAGGTCGCCGGAGGTCAGGGTGACCCGGGGGACGCCTCTGAGTGCTGGCAGGTCGTAGCAGGCAGGGGAAGGCAGCTTTGCGCGAGCTGAGAAAGAAAATCAGAACTCGAGGTGCCGGATGCCGAACGAACTTCCGCTTCTTGCTCCTGGTCGGGGACAGGGGGAGGAAGATCTTTGAAGAAGAAACCTCAGCCTGATTCCGCTGTGGTTCGCCGTGGCAGAGCTTGCAAGCTGGTTCTGATTCTCTGCAGAGGCTGCACCGCGTGGTCCAGGTTCTGTAGCAGCAGGTTGCAGACGCTGTCACGGGCACTCCCGAGCTCCAAATGACACGAAACCAGTGGCGTCGTCTCCGTGGTTGAGGTGGCTTTCAGAAGGAGTCAACGGGGTTGCAATCAAAGGCCGTGGGCGGTTGGTGTGCCCTGAAGAGTAGGTACTGGTCGCTGCCGACTGCAGGAGACAGATCCGTGCGACTGAGGAAGAACGTTTGCAACTCTGGCTCTCGGATGCCGAATTAAGTTCCGCCTTCTGATCCTGGAAGTAGACAGGGGGAGGAAGAACTTTGAAGAAGATACTTCAGCCTGATTCCTCCACCGTTGGTCGTGAAGCAGCTTCCCACCGAGCTCAGGTTCTCTGCAGGGGATGACTGGACCAGTTGGGGGAGAATCGCCCTCCCGGTCGGCCACGAAGTCGAAACCGGACGATTCCACCTCGCCTGCGGAGGGGTGTCGCAGACCTTTCCGTCGATGTAGGCCACGCTCCAGGAAGAAACCGTGTGACCCTGGGGAAGCTTCTGCAAGCCGCAACCTGGTCTGTCACCTGCAGGCTGATAATGAAAATGGGGAGAAAGGGGAAGGAACAAGGGGTATGGATAGGGAGTGGTAATGGAGGGACCTGTGGGGTGGATGGGTATGGGAGTGGCCCTTGGGTGTTAGGAGGTCAAGGAGGGGGTGTTTCAAGGTGTGGGAGAGGGAGGATAAGGGCTGGAAGGGGGTGTTTGCAGTGGGTGGAAGAAGAGTTACGAATTTGGTTGGGGAAGAGAGGGGAGAACATTTGAAAATGGGTTTAAGAAGGGAATTAATTTCTAGTGTTGGGGATGGGAAGAGGTGTGTGGGGAAGGGAAAAGGGGGCTTGGGGAGATGTGATTCCCTCTTGGGAGATGAGAGGGCTGCTTGGGGAAGGGGAAGATTTGCTTGGGAAGAGGAGAGGTTGCCTTGGGGCTAGGGGAAGTTAATGGGGTTGGTGTGGGGAAGTGGTGAGGATTAATGAGGTGGTTGGGAGGTGAGAGGGTGTGGGAAAGGGAGGAGAGAGAGTGGATTTCGAAAATCCCTTGGGGGGGGAGAGGGAGAGAGAGAGAGAGTGAGGAAGCTAGAGAGAGAGAGGGGAAGATGCACTCAATGGCTCAAATTTTGCTTAATACTTCATTACTGAACTCAAGTGGAGTTGGGGTCCTATTTATAGGAATCCCAACATTTACAAAAAGTCCTTGGATAAACTACTAAAAGCAAATAAGCAAGGGGGTTGAGGAAAGAAGAGGTTGCCCATGGGCCAGGCCCATCTAATTGGGCCCAAACGACTTCCTAGCCTAACATACTTAGATAGATATTGTGACGACTTAGGACCATGACTCAAAATAAAGATAAGTACATCAAAATGACTCAAGGAAAGATAAAAAATACATAGCTAGACTTCGGAAATCAAGCTAAACATAATGGCAATCATCCGGTCCCGTGGAGAAGTGAGAAGTGGTAAGCGATGTCCCCATCATACTCCCGGGCTGCAGAGAACTCGACTCTGTCGAGTAAAAATCCATCGTATGTGGAGGAAGCCATAGCGAGGTTGCTCTCAAGTCCACCAAAGGTAGCTGGTCCTTTCCACCAAGCAAGGTAGTGCCCATCCCTTTGCTCCAGACGGCAGTAACCTGTTCATTTAATATCCGCTCCAATTGCTCACGTTGGCCCCTCTGGGTGGGTGGAACTCTCTTATGGGTAGTGGCTCTCTCAAGAAGTAGAACAGGCTCAACATTCTCACTAGGTGTCACCGTGGGACCCCTATATGGCACCAAGTCAGCCACATTGAATGTGAGACTTACTCGGGGAGGTCCAACACGTAAGCGTTCGTGCCAATCCTCTTTAGGACCTGGAAGGGGCCTGATCCACGCGACCTCAGCTTGGAGACATTCCCAGGGGAAAGCCTCTCAGTTCTTACCATCACATAATCACCTACGTGAAACTCCTGGCGGCGGCGGTGGGAATCGGCCGTCTTTTTATAAACCTCATTGCTTTTGTTAATGCGTTTGCGGATTTCCTCCTGCAACCTTGTGGATGTTGGTTCACTAGTGGATAAAGGGGGTCCTGGACAACCAAATAGGGACATATCATGTAATGGTGTTATGTAGACTCTGATGGACCTAGGAGGACCGGGACATCCATAGATGAGACTATCATGTAAAGGAGTGTTCGATGCCGGGGGTCCTGGATATTCAAATGGGGTTCTGACTTGTGAGTGATCCCTAACATGGTTGACTGCAAAGGGGGGGCCTAGACACCCAGATGTGAACCTATCATGCATCAGTCCTAGCGCGTGAGTGACACAAATGAGGTGACTAGCCTGACCACATGATGTAAAAGATTGTGACACATGGATTCCTATCAAGATGGTCCTATCTGTGAGATTTGGGGGTTTCCACTCATGGGGATCAAAGGGGTCCCAGAAAGTGGACATCTTGGGATGGGTAGATTCCGCACTTCCTAGGTGGATGTCACCCTTGGTCATGGCTCCTATGGTGTGGGCTAAGTTTTGGAATGGGTGGGTTAGGTTTGTCATGGTGTGTGAGGGTAGGAAAAGGTGGGTGGGGGTGGGTAATGAGACTAGGTCCCATGGGTTCTTTGGCTTCCATTGGGAGGGATGGAATGGGTCATCTAGGGGAGAGAACTCTTGGTCCTCATGGTCTTGGGAGAGGTAGTCTTGGCTTAAAATGGTAGGTTGTGGTAGGAAAATGATGGTGTTGGGTATGGTGGGTGGGTATAGGAAGGGATCGAATGTGTCATGGTATGGGTCACTTAGAAACTCAAGGTCCACATGTGGGTGGGGGTCATTCACCTCTATTGAGATTTTTGGGCAAAAGTTGTTGGTGGGTGGGTTAGCCTTGAAAGGATGATTGGGTTTTCTCCCTGAAATGAGGAGCTCCAATTTAAGGATGGCCTCGGGCTCATCGGGTGTGGGAAGAAAGAGAAGGAGGTCGCTGGTGTAGCAACCAACCGTGCAGACCGAAGTGAAAGACCCAACACATGGGTGTAGAAGACCAAGGCTCATGGGTTGGTCGACCATAGGGTTCAACATAGCCGTCAACTCTACTTGCCATGCGAGGCCTTTTAGGAGGTCTCCTAGAGTTTCCACTTGGTAAGAGGATTGGATGGTAGTGTGATAGGTGGAGAAGGGTAGTATGGGGAGGTGTTGTTCCATGGGAGGGTTGACATGGGGCAGGATAGGGTGAACCGGACTTTCCTCTAGCCATTTAGCCAGGGGCTCACTTATGACGAGTTCACTCCTATTTAGAGAGGGTGGTGTAAAAGGTGAAGTTCTTCCCTTGGTTTGGGCAAGGGTTTCCTCCAAGGTGTGGAGCGGTTCTAGGGTGTCCACCACTATGATGTCGGGTGTGGGAGTCATGGGTTCCTCTCCCAAGGAGGTGGGATGGTCCTTTGAAGGTGGAGTGATGAGGGTAGGTGTGTGGTACCCCCGGGGTGGGAGGTAAAGGGGAACTTGGTTTGGGGTCGGTAAGGGGAGAAGTGGAGGCCTAGGTTGGGGTTGGATAGGGGTTGGTAGTGGAAGATGGATGGGTTGAGACGGACTGGGTTGATCAGTTTTGGGAGGGAGGGTGGTGGCCATCATGGGCCTAGGGGAAGTGGACATGGGGTCCACATGGGTTGGAATGGTGTGGGTGGAGTGAGCCATGATGCTTTCTCCTCTTGGGATGGGAACTTCTTGGCCTAACCCATGGTTTTGTGATTCATATTCTTCTTCCCATTCGGGGGAGGCCTCATATTCCTCAACCTCAATCTCATCCCTTTGTGGTGTAGGGGTCTTGCTCTCTAAGGAAATGGGAAGGCCTTTTGGCGATGGAGTGGTGCAAGTTGGAATTATTTGGGGTGGTGGAGTTTGGACCCTATGGGAGGTGAAGATATTCTTAATCTCAATCCTTAGTTCTTCTAATGAGTCTTGGGGTCCTTTGGGTGGTGGGGTTTTGGTCCTAGTGGAGGGTTTAGGTGGACTGGGCGGGAACGGGTTTGTGGGAGGGCTTCTCGGGTGGGTAAGAGAATGTCGGGGAGCATAGACCTTTCTAAGTTCCCTCTTCATGTCATCCCATGAGTAAATGGGCTCCTGCCCCCAAACCCTTCTGAATCTCTCTTTGTGTTCCCACATTTTCTTAGCTAGACCCCGAAGTCGTGCCTTGGCCCTGCGGACTCTCTCGGATCCATATACCCAAGTACTTTCAAAGTCCCTTTCCATGGTATTCTCCCACCTAAGATAGGCATGAGGATTTCCATCAAAATGAAGGTCCTCATCTACAATGTAGTCCATGTGGAGGGGGTCAATCGGACCATGTGACCAACGAGGGGTATGCATGATGATCGGGTGATGAATGCAATTGCCCTAGGACAAGACTTAGTAGAGACAAGTCTAGAACTTGCTCTGATACCAATTTGATGTGACACCAATATGGGGTAGGCAGCAAGCAAACAAACAACTTAAGATCTAATCCGCATTCACAAACACACAGCAATTAAGATGATAAATCGGGACCGAAACACCGTCGCACACACGCGAGCCCCGGGTGACTATATGATGCTAGAAAGAGGTGATGGATCAAGACCCTTGCTGGTAGAGTGCCAGCAGGGCTAGGGTTGCCCTCCCGAGGGTATGTGGCCCACACCTTTGGGGCTGGCCGGTGCCAATTGGGGCACTAGGTCACTCTCACTCACTTTGACCACGGTGACCACACCTTTGAAGGTGGGGTCGGGGACGAGCACTCACTCACATGCGCAACGGAGCGATATCTTCGGATATTAAATGAACAAGCACTAACATGGCAGGAGCAAAGTTCAGAGCTTACCCGGCTGGTTTGAAGAAACCAACCCCGTTCGGAGACGTGGGCGAGCGGGGAAGTGTGATCCCGCACACTGTGCCGGTGTAGCTTGAGCTGCGAGTTACAAGAACTACACCTCACATAGGAGGGTTGGACTAGGGGTTGGGGAGTTTAATATACATCAAACACTACCTCCTCGCAGGGAGGGGCGCTAAGCCGGCCAGGCGGGCGGGGAAATTTGCCGAAAGGAGATGGTACGGAAGCCGTCGGGTATCCACTCAATTGCTGTGCAAGAGGACAGGCGGTCGCTGTTGCGGTCGTAGCTCCTCCTACAGAATTCTTCAGGTGACGAAACTTGATGGGGTGGCTTCGTAACAGGAACGGGGGCCTCTCTGATTTTTAGCAAATTCGTCTGCCGTCGTTTGTCGGTCGCGGTGGAGGGTTGAACAGGACGCAGGGATCTGTACTTGGCAGCTTCAGAATTGATGCAGTGAGTAGCAGGGGCTGTACCTGGGGTTCCCGAACTCTGATTCTCGATCCGTTTGAAGTCCTGGAACCGGGGTTAAGCCTTCTTCTCAGAAAAACTGACGGGGAGGTCGCCGGAGGTCAGGGTGACCCGGGGGACGCCTCTGAGTGCTGGCAGGTCGTAGCAGGCAGGGGAAGGCAGCTTTGCGCGAGCTGAGAAAGAAAATCAGAACTCGAGGTGCCGGATGCCGAACGAACTTCCGCTTCTTGCTCCTGGTCGGGGACAGGGGGAGGAAGATCTTTGAAGAAGAAACCTCAGCCTGATTCCGCTGTGGTTCGCCGTGGCAGAGCTTGCAAGCTGGTTCTGATTCTCTGCAGAGGCTGCACCGCGTGGTCCAGGTTCTGTAGCAGCAGGTTGCAGACGCTGTCACGGGCACTCCCGAGCTCCAAATGACACGAAACCAGTGGCGTCGTCTCCGTGGTTGAGGTGGCTTTCAGAAGGAGTCAACGGGGTTGCAATCAAAGGCCGTGGGCGGTTGGTGTGCCCTGAAGAGTAGGTACTGGTCGCTGCCGACTGCAGGAGACAGATCCGTGCGACTGAGGAAGAACGTTTGCAACTCTGGCTCTCGGATGCCGAATTAAGTTCCGCCTTCTGATCCTGGAAGTAGACAGGGGGAGGAAGAACTTTGAAGAAGATACTTCAGCCTGATTCCTCCACCGTTGGTCGTGAAGCAGCTTCCCACCGAGCTCAGGTTCTCTGCAGGGGATGACTGGACCAGTTGGGGGAGAATCGCCCTCCCGGTCGGCCACGAAGTCGAAACCGGACGATTCCACCTCGCCTGCGGAGGGGTGTCGCAGACCTTTCCGTCGATGTAGGCCACGCTCCAGGAAGAAACCGTGTGACCCTGGGGAAGCTTCTGCAAGCCGCAACCTGGTCTGTCACCTGCAGGCTGATAATGAAAATGGGGAGAAAGGGGAAGGAACAAGGGGTATGGATAGGGAGTGGTAATGGAGGGACCTGTGGGGTGGATGGGTATGGGAGTGGCCCTTGGGTGTTAGGAGGTCAAGGAGGGGGTGTTTCAAGGTGTGGGAGAGGGAGGATAAGGGCTGGAAGGGGGTGTTTGCAGTGGGTGGAAGAAGAGTTACGAATTTGGTTGGGGAAGAGAGGGGAGAACATTTGAAAATGGGTTTAAGAAGGGAATTAATTTCTAGTGTTGGGGATGGGAAGAGGTGTGTGGGGAAGGGAAAAGGGGGCTTGGGGAGATGTGATTCCCTCTTGGGAGATGAGAGGGCTGCTTGGGGAAGGGGAAGATTTGCTTGGGAAGAGGAGAGGTTGCCTTGGGGCTAGGGGAAGTTAATGGGGTTGGTGTGGGGAAGTGGTGAGGATTAATGAGGTGGTTGGGAGGTGAGAGGGTGTGGGAAAGGGAGGAGAGAGAGTGGATTTCGAAAATCCCTTGGGGGGGGGAGAGGGAGAGAGAGAGAGAGTGAGGAAGCTAGAGAGAGAGAGGGGAAGATGCACTCAATGGCTCAAATTTTGCTTAATACTTCATTACTGAACTCAAGTGGAGTTGGGGTCCTATTTATAGGAATCCCAACATTTACAAAAAGTCCTTGGATAAACTACTAAAAGCAAATAAGCAAGGGGGTTGAGGAAAGAAGAGGTTGCCCATGGGCCAGGCCCATCTAATTGGGCCCAAACGACTTCCTAGCCTAACATACTTAGATAGATATTGTGACGACTTAGGACCATGACTCAAAATAAAGATAAGTACATCAAAATGACTCAAGGAAAGATAAAAAATACATAGCTAGACTTCGGAAATCAAGCTAAACATAATGGCAATCATCCGGTCCCGTGGAGAAGTGAGAAGTGGTAAGCGATGTCATGTTTCTATGGATGTCCCGGTCGTGTTTATTGGGATTGATAAACAAGAAAAAAGGTGCGCATGTCATGTTTCTTTTTCATCATATGGTTTATTGGGATTGATACTACATTCACTCGACTGATCCACTTCCCTTTGCTTGTTTGTTTTGTCTTTGTGCAAGGGTAATCAACAAGGAAAACCCCCTTCATCGGCCGGCCGATTGAAGGAGGAGGAAGGAATTCACAATCTATCCCGCATCCCACTTATCACCAGGTACTCGCGATCATTTGTCTTATTATTGAGGTAACCCCTCTGGCGATCACACTCCTTTATAGCACCACGTGCTTTCTTTTGTCTTTGTTATCATCTCCACCCTTTTACATATCTCATGTGAGTGGTTTGTTCCACTTGTGTGTGGATTTATCACGATCTACAGTCGGTAGCCAGAGTCCGGCTCAAGGGGAAAACTAGTTAGAGGCCAGACCTAGGACGCATGGTCTGTGTGTGCACACGTGGTTGGGGGCGGTTGGACCCACGCTGATGAGCGTGACCCCAGCTAGTCACTTGCTTTGTGGTTACTTGTACGGTGTCCGTGCCTCTGGTAGGCGCTACCACGTCAGGCAGGGCACCTGCGGTGCTGTGTAAGACGTCAGGGGACGCTACCGACTGTGCTTCTAGTGGGAGGTACTCCTGTTCTGGACAGAGTGACAGACCGTCAGCTTTAGTGACTTCGACCTTCAGGTTTTTGGTCGTGTTGACCGTTGGGTCCAGGTTGTTTCGCTGTGACGTGTGTGTCGGTTTTTGTGCCGTGAGACTGGTGCTAGTAGCTTTACCGAGGTTGCGTCTTGTTGGTGCGGTGTCCGTGACTTGGTGGTCGGGGTTGCACCATGGACATCGTGTCCAAGTTGGCCGTGTCCTGGGAGACAGGCCTCTACGGCGTGGATGCCGTGGGTTTTTACTTCAGTAAGTGGTACTAGTGTGGTTCGGTAGCCCCCGACCGTGAGATCGGGGTATGTTTCTAGTACAGTAGGAGTAGCTGTAGTGCTGAGTTTTGACCGGCCACCGGTTCGCTGTTCCTGCTGTCGTTGTAGCTTTCATTTCCGCTACCGCCGTTGTTTTCGGTTGGGGTTCCGCAGGATCCCTGCTGAGTCTCTATTTTGGAGACTCATCCCAGCTTTTCAGGTGTGGCGGCTCTTCCTCGAGGTTCGAGGGTGTTGTTTGGAGGTTCTCAGTTGCCAGCTCGTCGGACCGAGTGTTCACTCGGTATGTGGTACGCTTTACTACTTTAAACTGTACTTTCTATTGGACTGGACTCTGTTGTTGTAGTAGTCATTTATTTATTTCTGTTAATTGTTGCATTGTCCTACTTTATTTCCTATTTCTTTGTGCCTTCACACTTCTTTTTAGCCCTTCCGAGTCCTCCGACTCGTGGGTGACGGGCCATGATTCGAATGGTATCGGATCTTTTCCGGTATCCGGATCTTGGATCGTTACAGCTGGTATCAGAGCGGTGGTAGTGGACGTACATAGGAATTCAAAATATTGCAATGATCAGAGTCCGTAAGGTCCAGTACAGTCGACAGCTGGCTTAGGGTTTTGTGTTCGCTTTCTGCCTAGTTTCTCGTTTGAGAGCTTGAGTGCGCTGTGCGGCGCTGTGAAGGTGGTTGCTGTCCACGGCTTTCGTGCCGGCATGGGGTCTAAGGATCGAGGTCGAGAGTCTTCTCCCTCATCGGTGGTGGCCCTGGTTGTGCTGCGTTGGGCAGAGGTTGCTGGCAGGCGTGAACTCACGGTGCTGCGTTCGAGGAATCTGCAGCGTGGTCAGGTGGCTGGAGAGGATTGTTCGTGGTTAAGTGGCCGTGAGCGTGCTCTGAGGGAGCTGCTATCAGTTTTGGCCACTCAAGCTTGAGGTTTGTCCAGCCCCTGAGGTGTTCTGATCGAGAAGTGTGCTTGGGTTAGCGGAGGATCTTCTCGGTGAGCTGCTGTTCCGTCGAGCCTGATGTTGTTATCGTGCTCTGTGACGTCAGGAATGACGTGTCGGCCTCAATTGTTTTGCAGATTTCGAGGTAGGATTGGGCTGTGGTGTCCCAGTAAGTCTTGCTCCTGTGCTCATGTGTGCGAATGGGCTGTGTTCACCTTGGATTTGAGTTGAGATGTGAAGGTTCTGCGGTGAGTTTCGGGACTCGAGGATGAGCGTTGGTGGTTGCCAATTATGGCTCGTGTTGCGGCTCTTGGCGCGGTGCGTTGCAGTTCGAGGAATTGCAGTGGTGGTGTATCGGCAGATGCTGTGGTTGTGGTCCGACGTGACACTCGTCGAGTGTGTCGGAGGCGCTGACCTGATGGAAGTGATTGTTTTCTCGGTGCTGGAAGGTGCTGTTCCCAGCGTGCGCAAGGTTCGAGGTCAGGTCGAGCGTGGAGTTCTTCCGTCGGTCAGAGGAGTGTCGATTTCTCCTTTGGTTGGAGAGATTGTGTTTGGCTAGGATTGCCGTCTTGCTTCATGTGTCCGGATTGGTTGGCCTTGTGTGCCATGAAGTCCGTGCGAGACGTGCTCCTTGTCTTGGCAAGGCGGTTGCCGGTGAGAAGTTGTGCCCATTCCCTTGTCGGGTGAGGGTGTGTTAGCGCTTTTCAGGAAGGATGAGTGTCGGTCGGGCGGTGTTTTCGAGAATTTGTTGCTGTGCGCGTGGATCAGAGTGCGCAGCGGAAGCCTGGTGGGCTTGTGACCCACTGGTTCAGGATCGTAGCGTCGGTTGCTACGGGTGGATTCCTGAGTTGCGTTGAGCATTGGAGGATTGGTCCCTCGGTGTGAGACGTGTTGTTGCCATGCCATTGCTCGAGATATCGTGGTTCTTGGCACTGGAAGGATGGAGTGTTGGGGAATGTGCTGGCTAGTGCGCCGCATGAGTACCATGTTCCTATGATGGAAGCCGTGTCAGGCGTCGGTGTTAGTCCCGGATGGGGTTGTTGAGGATGTCGCCTGACGGAGGTCGAGGGATGTGATGAGACTAGATGGAAGAGTGACGCCTGTGGGCGGAAGCCTTTTAGTGAGATTGGCGTAAGAAGGGTGGTCCTTGACCGGATGTTGGTGTCGCAATGATTATCCCTGGTTTGGTGACCAGCATGGGATGGCTCCCCTGTAAGTCTGAGTCAAGTGAGGTGATGACTGAAGACACCTAGATCTCATCAATTGGTTTCATCGTGCTCCCCGAGAGGGTCGAGTTGGCGCGATGATTGAGTTCAGATGCAGAGTCCGAGAGGAGTGCGGCTCGAGATGTGGTATGGGTCTGTGTGTGAGTCAACGGATGGCTTGCCGAAGTTTGGAATATTTCCTTTGGATCTGCTGGAGGACCAGGAAAGAAGGAAGAACCTGAGCAAGCGGAGGTTTCCCATTGACGTGTAGCTGGCGACCAGTGGAAGGTCTTTTCACAGACAGAAGATGCTGGTTGTCGGGGCTTGAGCGTGGCGAGAGCCGTGTCCCAGCGAGGCCTTGGGTGGCTGATTTTGAGGTGTGCCTTTCCGGACGAGATCTGGGCTTTGTTGAAGTTTGTCTTCTGACAGAGTTGGCACAGTGATATGTATGGCTTTCAGCTTGTCATGTGTGAGGTGTTTCTTGGTGCTGAGCCGATGTTCAGGTTGCGGTCGGTTGAGATGGCTGCGTGAGCTGGTGGAGGCTCTGTATTAGTTGTTCCCTTGAGAAGGGTGTGCGACCTGTCAGCTGGTTGTGAAGCTGACGTGTAATTTATCTGCTGACCATTGGATGGATCGGTAGCTGTTTCTCGTGTCGAGAGTGTGTTTCCTCGGTGGGCGAGATGGTGGCATCGATGCCATGATTGGTTTTTGTGGTGTCTAAGGTGTTGCTGGACTATGTCCTTTGGTATATGCCTGCTCTAATGGCCGGTGATGCGGGAGGGATGACGACCGGGCTAAGACGTACAACGAACTTGATGTGCGGCCAGCACTAACACGCTAAAGGCAAGCCGGGCGGCTGACCACCGTGGTGTTCTCCGGGAGGAGACGTCTCTCAACAGCACTCTAAGTAGCCCGACGATCGTCCCTTGCGGGGAAAATGTGGGGATCGCAGCGGTTAAGGAACCACCGTCGCCTAGGGTGGTGCAGTCCGAGCTCGATGCTCGACTGGAGCTAAGGAACGGGCGCTCACAACTCACAATCACGGTGATTTAGAACTAGCTATCGGCCCTAATCTCACAAACACAGCATATATGATAATATACTAAACCAGCAAAGTGAGAGAGGAACGAAGCGCATACCTCCACGACTAGGCGTGGGGAAGAATTCCCGGCGGAATCCGACAACCCCAATACACATATGCAATAAGATTACAATTTCAGAAATATTTGCTGTAACGATCCGAGAATTCGATTACCGGGAAGGCCCGATAACCCGAGACTCGCACCGCCACCCACGAGTCCGAAGACTCGGAAGGGTTAGAAGGATGGTGTGGAAACTACACAAGTATCACAAATAATTACAGAATTAAACAGTTATATAAATAAGCAGGAAATGAATTAACGTTTTACATGGTCCACAATATAATAATAAAATAACAACAGTAGTCCACAAATAGTATAGAGACAAGAAAAGAAAGTACAGCTACACGGGGCATACCCCGGCTCTGACCTCTGGCACTAACGCTGGGCACCTGAACCGCGCTGAGCCTCAGATGAACTCCCCTGAAGCCTCGTCTCGCCTGAAACACGGTGAAAACATGCAGGGAATGAGTCTCGGAACAAGACTCAGTAGGGATCACTCGAACCCTACCTCACAAACGGAGAAACCGCTACGCTAGCAGTAAGCGAGTACCTCAAAAAGGGAAACCCTGCCATCTACAAAGCACCGGTCTCACGGCACGAAAATCGACACACGTGCCATGGCGAAACAACCGGAACACAACGGCCAACACGGCAGAAACCCGAAGGTCGAAGTTGTAACGACTGACAGTCTGACACTCCCGACTCGACATGAGTACCTCCCACTAGAAGCATAGCTGGTAGCTTCCCCTGACGACTTACATCGCACCGCAGGTGAACTGCCTGACGTGGTAGCGTCTACCAGAGGCACGGATACCGAACAAGTACCACAAACAAGTCACTAGCTGGGGTCACGCTCGTCAGCGTGTGTCCAACTGCCCCCAACCACGTGTGCACACACAGACCGCGCGTCCCTGGTCTGGCCCTCTGACTGGTTTTCCCTAGGGCTGTCAATGGGTCTGGCCGGCCCGACAGGCCCGCGGGCTTGGCCCGATTTCGGGCGGGGCCGCAAGGTCTTCTTCGGCCTGCGAGTTTTTAGTCGGCCCTAAAAGCCTGGCCTGACTAGACTCGCGGGCCGGGCTCGGGCTTTGAGTTCGGCCCGCGGGCCGGCCCAGCCCGATCCCTTTTTTTATTCTCACTTCAAAATTTAAAAACTATTTAGTCAAACTTATGTTATTTTACTTAATTGGAAATTTTATAATTCTCTTTTCACACAAATTATGTAATTAATATCAAAATTTTAATTTATTTAGCGAGATTATAAGTTTTATAGTATTAAATCTATTAATTTTTATTATTTTTATTATTTTATTTAAGTAGTCGGGCCGGGCCTTAGTCGGGCTTTGAATTTTTTACATAATGTCGGGCCCGACCCGGCCCGGCCCGACATAGGTCGGGCCCGGGCCGGGCCGACCTAAGCCCGGCCCGGGCCCGGCCCATTGACAGCCCTAGTTTTCCCCTTAGCCGGACTCTGGCTACTGACGTGGGGCCCGACAGAAACCAGTCTAAAAACCGTCTCTAAGGGTCGGCCCGTACACCACTCCCTGGTGAGACCAGCACCGCGTACTGGTGGGCTACGACTAGTGGAGGGTCACTGAAGGAGTAGACTCTCAAGTCAACGGAAAACCACGTCCACATCCGACGACGTACGGGGACCACCCCACGTACCGGCACCGTCGCACGGCGACCACGGTTGGAACAGACACGGGATTGCAAACCACCCAGGGCAACCCAGTGCCTGACGGTCTACCCTAGACGCGTCACAGGACTCTGACGGTCTAGGAGGGACTGTCACAGACGCCTGACGGTCTTAGGCTGGACCGTCATAGGACCCTGACGGTCCTACGCAGGCCGTCACACTCCCAGTGTAAAACAGAGTGTAATGCACTTGCCCTGGTGCGTTACAGACAGTGACGCGCCTATGCAGGTGCGTCACAGGGAAAATCAAAGGCAAACTGTGACGCATGCCACTCGGTGCGTCACAGCATGTGACGGTCCACACCTGGAGCGTCACACGCATGTAACGGTCCAGCCCTGGAGCGTCACATTGCCTGGGGGTCGAATAACCCTGACGCACCCACGCTGGGCCGTCACAAGGCTGTGACGCGCCAGCCCTGGTGCGTCACACGCCTTGACCCCCAACGGTCAAACCAACAATCGGATGCCAATGGTCGGGACACTCTGACGGCCCACCCCAGGCGCGTCACACGCCTGTGGCGGTCTATCGTGGGACCATCACACTCCCAGACCCCAGTTGGCTAAACAAGGGCTGTGACGCACCCGCCCAGGCGCGTCACACTATGTGACGGTCACTGGAAGGACCGCCACACCCGCTCGACGGCGAAACGGCGGGAAAAGCCCAAAAACCCAACCACGCCCCCATGCCTCCACCGGAGAGGGGGAAATCAAAGTGGCAGACCCCTGGGGACCCCTAACATGATACTAGGCCACCAAAATAAGAAATCGTGGGCTAAATCCAAAAATAAGGGGGTGGGGAGAGAGAGAGAGATGAGAGTATTTATAGAAAATCCAAAAATTCCAAAAAATACCAAAAAATAGAAAATTACATTTCCGGGATCCTCGGAATGCACCGATCGCAACGGTACCACCCGTGCCCAGGTGAACGACCCAGTTCACCCGTAGTGAGGTTCCGAAGGAATTACCGAAACATACACCGGTAATCGGAAAACACACGTGGAAAAGTCACGGAACGCTTCCGGGCCTCCGAAACAACTCTGGATCGCACCGATCCGAACACGAAAGATGCCCGAAATGAAATTTCGGACACAACGGAGCCGGGCGCTCTGAGAAACCAGCTCTGGGACCCACGGAGAAGGATCCGAAAGGTCCGGGATATTACAGCCCTCCCCCCTTAAAGGAATTTCGTCCTCGAAATTAAGGACAACCCTAAGGGGAAAGAAGGGGAAGACTCACTCAAACAAGTAAGGGAACTACCGACTCATCTCGTCCTCATGCTCCCAAGAAGCCTCACCACCAGAGTGCTGCTGCCACACCACCTTTACCAAGGGGATGACCTTGCTCCGCAGGCGCTGCTCTCGCATATCCTCAACGCGGACAGGAAACTCTGGGAGAGAAAGGTCTGGAGTCACCTCGGGCCAAACAGAATCCTCAAGAACATGAGAGTCATCGGGCATATACTTCGGCAACATCGAGACGTGGAACACGTCATGCACCGACGCCAACTCAGGGGGTAACTGCAACCGAGAAGCCACCTCACCGACGCGCTCCACAACGGGAAATGGACCAACATAGCGGGGACTCAGCTTCCCACGCCGTCCAAAATGCATCACCCCCTTCATCGGAGAAACTCTCAAGAATACCCGATCGCCCACGGCGAACGCGAGGGGCTGCCTCCTCCGGTCAGCATAGTTCTTCTGTCGACTCTGGGCCGCCAACATGTTCTGACGAACCACGTGCACAACATCCACACACTGCTGCACCAACTCCGGTCCCGTCAAAACACGCTCACCAACCTCAAACCAGTCAAGTGGAGTCTGACACGGACGCCCATACAACGCCTCATAAGGAGGCATGCCGATGCTCGAATGATAGCTGTTATTGTAGGTAAACTCCACCAACGGCAGGTGATGAATCCAACTCCCCTGCCACTCCAGACAGCAGGATCTCAGCATATCCTCCAAAGTCTGGATGATCCTCTCAGACTGACCATCTGACTGAGGATGGTACGCTGAACTAAATGCCAACTCCGTGCCAAGAGCTCGTTGGAAACTTCTCCAGAATCTGGAAGTGAAGCGCGGATCCCGATCCGACACGATGGAGATGGGAATCCCATGCAACGGAACGATCCGCTCCACATAAAGACGAGCCAACTTGGGCACACTGCAGCTGACCTTGACCGGTAACAATCGAGTCACCTTCGTCAGCCGATCCACCAGCAACCAAATACTATCCTGCCCACTCGGAGTCCTCGGCAAACCCACCAGAAAATCCGTGGTCACGTGGTCCCACTTCCACGCGGGAACATCCAAGGGCTGGAGAGTACCTCCTGGTCGCTGATGCTCCGCCTTCACCTGCTGACAGGTCAGGCACCTAGCCACAAATTTGGCAACATCTCTCTTCATGTCAGGTCACCAGAACTACCTCCGCAAGTTTCGATACATCTTCGTCGCACCCGGGTGTACGGCGTACCTGCTCCCATGAGCCTCGCGCAACACCGCACGCCGAACCCGCTCCTCGGCTGGGACGTACAGCTTGTCACGAAACCTCGCAGCACCGTCCTCGCCGAGTTCCACATCAGCTAAGGCCAAAATCTGGGACAATTCAGGGTCCGCATGCTGAGCCTCTGTCACCTAACGGTGGATAGCTGGCGTGACAGTCAGACTCGCAAGCACTGCTAATCTTGGCTCTTGGGGAATCTTGAGCCTGAAAGATACTTCGGGCACTTGTTTCCAAAGCCTCCACTTCCTCAACATCAAGGCACTGACCGCGACCTTCCGACTCAAAGCATCGGCGATGACATTCATCCTGCCCGGCTGATAAGACAGGGTGAAGTCATAATCCTTCATAAACTCCATCCAACGCCTCTGCCTGAGGTTAAGGTCCCTCTGCGTGAACACACACCTCAAACTCTGATGGTCAGTGAACACCTCAAACTTCTCACCGTACAGATAATGCCTCCAGATCTTCAACGTGAAGATCACAACCGCCAACTCAAGGTCATGGGTAGGGTAGTTCTCCTCGTGGGGCTTCAGCTGCCGAGATGCATAAGCCACCACCCTACCATGCTGCATCAACACAGCACCCAGTCCGACCCCGGAAGCATCTGTACACACCACAAAACCTCCCGGCCCAGAAGGCAAAACCAACACCAGAGCCGAGGTGAGCAATCTCTTCAGCTCCCTGAAACTCTGCTCACACTCTTCAGACCAGACGAAAGGCACATCCTTCCGTGTGAGTCTAGTCATTGGGGTCGCAATGCGAGAAAAATCTAGGATAAACTGACGATAATTACCCGCAAGCCCCAAGAAGCTCCGGATCTCCGTCACCGACCTCGACCTCAGCCATCGCATTACTGCCTCGACCTTGGCGGGGTCCACAGAAATGCCATCACCAGAAATCACGTGCCCCAAAAAGTGCACCTCACGAAGCCAGAACTCGCACTTACTGAGCTTCGCATACAACTGGTGATCTCGCAGCGTCTGCAGCACCACACCCTAATGGTACGCGTGCTCCTCGACAGACCGCGAATAGACAAGGATATCGTCCACAAATACGACCACGAATTGGTCCAGATACGGACGAAACACCCTCTGCATCAAGTCCATGAAGGCTGCGGGGGCATTGGTGAGCCCAAACGGCATCACCAGGAACTCATAATGCCCGTACCTCGAATTGAACGCAGTCTTCTCCACATCGGACTCGCGAATCCTCAACTGATAGTAACCAGATCGCAAATCAATCCGCGAGAACACTCGAGCAGACTGAAGCTGGTCGAACAAATCATCAATCCGCGACAACGGATACTTGTTCTTAATGGTCACCTCATTCAGCTGCCGGTAGTCAATGCACAGCCGCAAACTACCATCCTTCTTCTTCACGAACAACATTGGCGCACCCTAAGGGGAAAAGTTGGGACAAATATACCCCTTGGCCAGCAACTCTTGCAACTGCACCCGCAACTCCCTCAACTCAGCGGGGGCCATACGGTAGGGGGCCTTCGCCAAAGGTCCCGTACCCTGCACGACCTCGATCACAAAATCGATCTCCCGCTGGGGAGGCAATCCAGGGAAGTCCTCCGGGAAAACATCGAGAAACTCACACACCACCGGAATGTCCTCGACATCCGGACGCAGCTGGTCTACCAAGACCACAGAAGCGAGAAAATCCTGACAACCCGCATCAAGCAAATGACGAGCTCGAATCGCCAAAATAAGGAATCGGGAAGAGGAAGACCTGATACCTTGGAAATGGAAGGTGGGTCCACGAAGTCACCGAAAATAAACTCTCTTCGAGCCACAATCCACCAACGCATGATGTGTCTCGAGCCAATCCATGGCCAAAATCACATCAAAGTCCTGAAGCGGCAACGCATAGAGCCTATACAGCAAACTCCGCCCTTCCACCCACACGGGAACCTCATCAAAGCAATACGGAGTGATCATAAAATCACCCGAAGGTAACTCCACTGTCAAATCGCAGGACAACTGGGTCACCGGCTCCTCGATGCTCAGCGCGAAATCCTCCAAAATAAACGAATGAGACACGCCAGAATGAAACAAAACTCGAGCCGCGTGACCCAAAATCTGAATGCTACCTTCCACAAGCTGCAACGCCACTGCCTCTGCCCTGGTCATGTGTGTAATCTGGCCCCGAGCTCTCTGCCTGCCTCCTACACTAGCTGACCTGGGTAGCGTTGGATACTGTCCCTACTGCTGCTGCTGTGGCCTCTGCTGCTGGGGAATCTGCTGCTGCTGGGGAAACTACTGCTGCTGCCTCTGAGGAAACTCACGCGCCATATGCTCTGGCTGGTCACACCGAAAATAGATAATCGGCACCGTGCACTGGCTGCCTGGGTGATGCTCGCCACACCGTGGACACGGTCCTCGCGATCCACTCACTGATCCCTGACGCTGAAATGGAACCGGCTGCTGTACACTGCCCGATGAAGCCTGCCCCTGACCCTTGGACTTCTTCTTAGAGAAACCCTTCTTGAGAAACTTCTTGACCTTCGAGCCGAAAGACACGGGTCCTGTCACTGACGCTGCCGGTGCTGGCGCTCCTAGACCACCCGACGCATGCTGGAAGGAACCCTGCTGCTGGGTAGCCGACTGCTAGCTGCGACCTGACAAAGACTGCCCCTGGCTAATCAGTCCTCGAGTCCTCTGCATATCCATCTCCAAAGAAGCAGCAACGCGAGACGCTGTCTCCAAATCGGTGGCAGCATTCGCGATTAAATGGTGTCTCAGCTCCTGCCTCAAGCCCTGAATGAACTGTGCGGTCTTCAGCCTCTCATTCTCCATGATATGAGGTGCATACCGACCCAGCTCGACAAATCGGGCCCTGTACTGCAACACGGACATGTCGCCCTGAACCAGCTCCAAAAATTGACGCATCCGCTGCGTAGCAATAAACACTGGACAGTAGGTATGCTCGAAAGCACTGACAAAGTCACCCCACACAATCTGCTCAAGTGGACGAAGTTGGAAAGACGTCTTCCACTCGGAAGGCCACCACTCTCGAGCCGTAACCCTGCAACTGGTTGGAGGCCAACATCACTCTATCCTCCGCAGTACTCCGCGCGGAACTGAACACCCGCTCCATCTCATCGAGCCAACTCCGAGCCAAATCAGGGTCTGGCTGACCGCCGTAGTAAGGTGGATGAAACTGCATGAAATCCCTCACTACTCGGCCTGGCCCACCCCTGGTCGATGAGCCCTCACCAGCCTCTCCGCCGAACTGCTGAGACATAAGCTGGTACATGCCACAGAAGAAAATCTCAGCCCCCGAAAATCTCGCAGTATCCACTGCCTCGGTGGCCGCAGGTGGCACTCTACTCTGCTCCTCCTGCTCCTACTGAACCTCCTGCCGGATCTCCTGACCTCCAGCCGACTGCCCCTGCTGAGAGCGAGTCGCCTGCCTCGGCGCCATACCCACACCTGCAGCAAAGACAGAAAGCACGAAACAGCAAGGTTAAGAGAAACACATGATGTCCAATGCCAGCGTCAACTGTACTTCATCACTGTGGACTAGTGGACCACTACAATCACCTATGATTCCCGTATAATTCCACAACCGCGCTCTGATACCAGCTGTAACGACCCGAGAATCCGATTACCAGGAAGGCCCGATAACCCGAGACTCGCACCGCCACCCACGAGTCCGAAGACTCGGAAGGGTTAGAAGGATGGTGTGGAAACTACACAAGTATCACAAATAATTGCAGAATTAAACAGTTATATAAATAAGCAGGAAATGAATTAACGTTTTACATGGTCCACAATATAACAATAAAATGACAACAGTAGTCTACAACTAGTATAGAGACAAGAAAAGAAAGTACAGCTACACGGGGCATACCCCGGCTCTGACCTCTGGCACTAACGCTGGGCACCTGAACCGCGCTGAGCCTCAGACGAACTCCCCTGAAGCCTCGCCTCGCCTGAAACACAGTGAAAACACGCAGGGAATGAGTCTCGGAACAAGACTCAGTAGGGATCACTCGAACCCTACCTCACAAACGGAGAAACTGCTACGCTAGCAGTAAGCGAGTACCTAAAAAAGGGAAACCCTGCCATCTACAAAGCACCGGTCTCACGGCATGAAAACCGACACACGTGCTACGGCGAAACAACCGGAACACAACGGCCAACACGGCAGAAACCCGAAGGTTGAAGTCGTAACGACTGACAGTCTGACACTCTCGACTCGACAGGAGTACCTCCCACTAGAAGCACAGCCGGTAGCGTCCCCTGACGACTTACACCGCACCGCAGGTGAACTGCCTGACGTGGTAGCGTCTACCAGAGGCACGGACACCGAACAAGTACCACAAACAAGTGACTAGCTGGGGTCACGCTCGTCAGCGTGTGTCCAACTGCCCCCAACCACGTGTGCACACACAGACCGCGCGTCCTTGGTCTGGCCCTCTGACTGGTTTTCCCCTTAGCCGGACTCTGGCTACAGACGTGGGGCCCGACGGAAACTAGTCTAAAAACCGTCTCTAAGGGTCAGCCCGTACACCACTCCCTGGTGAGACCAGCACCGCGTACTGGTGGGCTACGACTAGTGGAGGGTCACTGAAGGAGTAGACTCTCAAGTCAACATAAAATCACGTCCGCATCCGACGACGTACGGGGACCACCCCACGTACCGGCACCGTCGCACGGTGACCACGGTCGGAACAGACACGGGATTGCAAACCACCCGGGGCAACCTAGTGCCTGACGGTCTACCCTAGACGCGTCATAGGACTCTGACGGTCTAGGAGGGACTGTCACAGACGCCTGACGGTCTTAGGCTGGACCGTCATAGGACCCTGACGGTCCTACACAGGCCGTCACACTCCCAGTGTAAAACAGAGTGTAATGCACTTGCCCTGGTGCGTTACAGACAGTGACGCGCCTATGCAGGTGCGTCACAGGGAAAATCAAAGGCAAACTGTGACGCATGCCACTCGGTGCGTCACAGCATGTGACGGTCCACACCTGGAGCGTCACACGCATGTAACGGTCCAGCCCTGGAGCGTCACATTGCCTGGGGGTCGAATAACCCTGACGCACCCACGCTGGGCCGTCACAAGGCTGTGACGCACCAGCCCTAGTGCTTGACCCCCAACGGTCAAACCAACGGTCGGATGCCAACGGTCGGGACGCTCTGACGGCCCACCCCAGGCGCGTCACACACCTGTGGCGGTCTATCATGGGACCGTCACACTCCCAGACCCCAATTGGCTAAACAAGGGCTATGACGCACCCGCCCAGGCGCGTCACACGGTGTGACGGTCACTGGAAGGACCGCCACACCCGCACGACGGCGAAACGGCGGGGAAAGCCCAAAAACCCAACCACGCCCCTATGCCTCCACCGGAGAGAGGGAAATCAAAGGGGAAGACCCCTGGGGACCCCTAGCATGATACTAGGCCACCAAAACGTGAAATCGCGGGCTAAATCCATAGATCGGGCGAGCTCTCCCCAAATCATGGAAAACCCCAAACCCGCTTAATCAAGCCCCTCTCGGCCTCCCCTCGGCCTATAAATCACGGAAATGAACGGCGGGGAGCTAGGGAACGTCACCCTACCTCAATGGAGCGAATGCTCCGCCTAATCGTTACCTAGATCACGAAGAACGCTTTGAAAACCCTCGTCCCTTCACAATTCCTCACAAGCTTTACGCCGCCACGATCACCTCGCCGTCACCCACGTCGTCACGCCGTCGCCCCGCACCGTCTACAGTCGGAAGGGGACGTCGCCGCGGCCGAACGAGAGAGAAAGAGAGAGGGAGGGGCGGTGGTCACGGTGGGGAGAAGAGAAGGAAGAAGAAGAAGAAGAAGAAGAAGAGGGTGGGGAGAGAGAGAGATGAGAGTATTTATAGAAAATCCAAAAATTCTAGAAAATACCAAAAAATAGAAAATTACATTTCCGGGATCCTCGGAACGCACCGATTGCAACGGTACCACCCGTGCCCAGGTGAACGACCCGGTTCACCCGGAGCGAGGTTTCGAAAGAATTACCGAAACACACACCGGTAATTGGAAAACACACGCGGAAAAGTCACGGAACGCTTCCGGGCCTCCGAAACAACTCCGGATCGCGCCGATCCGAACACGAAAGATGCCCGAAACGAAATTTCGGACACAACGGAGCCATACGCTTCAAGAAACCAGATCCGGGACCCACGGAGAAGGATCCGAAAGGTCCGGGATATTACATTTGCCCACTCCACGCAGGGAGGTATAGGGATACAAATGCCAATTTTGGGGTTGCTGGAACCCGGGTTGACGGGCCACACTCGTAGGAGGCGAGGGATGCGAGTCGGAGCCGATCGGGTGAGCCGAATGGAAGTCGACTCGGTTCTGTCCGCGCTGGTCACCCTGCGCAGTAAACTTGCGGAGGTCGGTACGCGAAGATCCGATGGCGGATTGGAGCGCTGTTTGTTGGAGAACATCGGCGATAGAACGTAGTTTGTCCACTCCGAAGGGCGTGAACAGATTGTTTCAGATCTGGGCGCAGCAGCAATTACACTCGGCTTCTAGTTTTGTGCACCCAGAACTGCACAGTAAGATAATTAATTAAGGAAAAATTGGTTGCCGATGTCGGATCGTGGCGCCGTTTGTGGGAGCTCGTCGGCGACGTCCAGAGGAAGACGTAGTCAAAAGATCTTGCACAGATCTGGAAGGGATGAGGCGGGGCAGACTATGAAAGTCGGCTCTGGTTCTGAGTCGGGTCTGCACAGATCAGCTCGCGCGATACCACGAGAATCGTCGCCACGATCAGCACAGATCTCGGATCGAGACGAGATTGGCGGCAGCGTGAAGAGGACTCAAAATCCTACAATCACTCCAAAAGGGCAACTCCTGATGGCTTGAGAGGAGATCAAGAGAAATTCGTAATCAGAAAACTCCAGATCTGGACAGCAGGTTAGGGCAGATCTGCGCGCCGTCACGAAAAGAATTCCTACCGGCGATCCAGAACTCCGATCGATACGAAACCACCTCTGAAATCTTCCTGACTCGTAGAAGTATCACTGGGAATTTTTTTGGAAGCAGATGATAAGAGGATGGGGGAGGATAGGGGGCGAGTCACACGCCCAAGATCAGTCCCGTCACAGGACTGGGCATGGCATCACACCCATGGGGGGGAAAGAGAATCACTCTCTTAACTCAAAATCCTTTCAAAAAAAGTTCATTAACCTCTTCACTGACATTATACAAGGGTTTAAATAGAGGATTTGGCAAGGGGAGGAGCTGGACACTTCGATGGAACAAGGGGGAAAAGGAGAGGGGTGCGCCCCTTTGACTAGGAGAGGGAGTGAGGGGGAGACAAGGGGACATGGACTCACCTACCTTCACCTACCTTTGAAATTCAAAGGGGAGGGGGGGGGGTAGGTGGCAGCCATTCTTTTGGACCAGCAGCCATTTTCCATGTTCCCTTGTGGTTAATGAGGGAGGGAAGAAAAGAAAACAAAAAAAATCAGCCTAATACAAACAAAGAAGGGGGCGCCCCCTTCATGGGCCAAGAATGGGCCAAGTTTAGTCCATGGCCACCCCTTAAGCCCATTCAATCATATGGCTTATGGCCTTTCTAGCCTAGATGGCCCATGAAAGAAGGAAGCCCAATTGGGCCTTACATGGCTTATGGATCCATCATGATGGTCCAAGGCCACTCTTCCTTAATGGATTCTATAGGGGCTTTAAACCAAATGGCTTTTAAGAGCCTTACAATCAGCCCAAAATGAAAACCCAAGTACAAAGACACATTACAAGCCCAACGTCAATGTAAACAAAGGCTAAAAGTATCCAAACTCAAGCCAAACTATCTCTATTTCAAAAGAAAGCCGATGTAGTCCGATTGGTGCTCCGCGTATGGTACCGTCGGTTCGCTGGTTCGTGCTACTCGCTCGTTCCGGTGTCCACACCAATTCTCCCCGGGTGGGAGGAACTCGACCCCGTCGAGTAAGGGTCCCGAAGCTTGAGCTCTCCGCATGTGATCAAGGCATTGTTCATCGTGGGGCATCCTCGTCAACGCACTATGAAGTGTTGGTAGGCTCCGTTCCTGGTGGTGATCACCTGCTCATCCAGTATAAAATCTATATGCTTGCGTTGAGGCTGGAAGAGGTGGACTCTCGGGTGGTGTGTCACTCACAATAGAAGGATAAAGCCCGAAACTCACTAGGGATCACCGCGGGTTCCGATATGCTACCAGATTAGGAACATGGAACGTCGAGCTGACACCATAGTCATCCGGTAGTTCAATAACGTACGCATTTGAACCCACTTGTCTCGTGACTCGGGAAGGGCGGGTATCGCGGGCCTAGAGTTGCTTTACGGCCCCAAGAGGAAACCGTTCAGGTATGACCTTGATCATGACGTACTCTCCCTTGTGACCTCACGGACGTGTAGCATGCATCAGGTAATTCCTTATACGTGCATGGCTGGCCTTTTGATTGGGACACGACTTAATGCAAACTCCATATGCATGAAAGAAAAACAAACTGCAAAAACAAACAGACACACACGTGACCTTAGATAAACCTATGGTTAGTGCAACCCAAACATATGCAAGGTGGGCCAGGACACCCGAATGTGTGCCATGCATACACTAGATGCAACCAAAGGTAGGTAAGATTATGGACTCCTAGACACCCAAAAAGACACCATGCATGCAAGGACTTCCTACCAGAGATGGGTGTGGGTGGGCTAAGAGGTTCATCACCACTACATGTAGGTAAGGCATGTCATGCTTCCCAATAATCATACCTATTGCTATGTGGAGTTTGATTGGCCCGAGTGGGAAGAGAGTGGTAGGGGACTTCCTTGACAAAGTAGAAGGGAAGTGGTGGATCATGAGGCCCACTAGAGAAGGGGTAAAATGGGTCAAAGAATGTGTGACCCCATGAGATGGACTCCCAGATGTCACGGTCCCAATTATGAAATTCTTGAAGGTGTGGGTTGTCACCTTCATCCATTATGGTAGATGGGACAGTGGTCTCATAGAGTAGATATGGGTCCTCCATCGGGACGACAATACCGTAAGAGGGGTCCAATGCAAGCTCATCGAGAACGGGGAAGAGCAACAGAACCTCGGTGGTGATAGGACCCAAGGTGTATAACGAGGTAATAGACCCCAAAGATGGGAGCATAAAGCTATGGGTATAGGGTTGGCTAGACCTTAAGGCCAATGTATATGTTAGCTCCCTTTGACATTCTAAACTCCTTAATAGATCCTTTACACATTCTATGAAGTAAAAGGACTTGAAAGTGGTGTGATAGGAGTTAATGGGGACTATTGGGAGTATTGGCTCCCAGGGTGGAGAGTAAGGTGGGGTAGGGACCAAGCCAGTCCTAAGCCAGCTAAGAAGTGATTCAGCTACGAGTAGCTTTACCGTTAAAAACACGGGTAGCTCTGGCTGAAGTGGCTCCGAATATGATGGCTCCGGATGAAGTTCGGAAGGAGAGGATGGCAACGGAGCACTCACGGGTGATGAAGGAGGGGTCTCCAAGATGGGGAGAGGGCTTAGGGACTCCTTAGATGGGGCTGGGTAAGGGCTACGGGCTATGGCCTCCCTAGGCTCGGGTATGGCTATAACCGATCTCGGAGGTGGGCAAAGGGAGACCAGCGATTCAATATAAGTACATCTCCTATCCACTCAATCCAAAATCATTTGCACAAGTTCGGTAACGGTGTGGGTTGGAGTAGGGAGATCATGGTGGACTTGCCCATAGTCAATCGACCTAGGCTTGGGTCTAGGCTCATCTATGTGTGGGGGTCTTTGCTTCCGACTTAGACCCACTTGGTTGGAAGTGAGTGGGTGGGGTCGGTTGGAAGTGACAGGTTGAGGAACGTAGACCTTCCTAAGCTCTCTCTTCATGTCCCACCATGACTCGATGGGCCATTGCCTCCTAACCTCTCTCAAACGTTCAATGTAGTACCACTTTTCGGCGGCCTCATGAAGAAGCCGCTCTTTGGCGAAAGAGAATTGCATTGCCTCGGACATAGTATAACACTCAAAATATGCGTCCATGGCGGCTTCCCACTTAAGGTAGTCGCTCGGGACCTTGGTTCCATAGAAGTCCGAGGCTTCGGGCCTACGGATGTGGTGGGGTTGGATTCCCCATCCTTGATGGTGTTGCCACCATTCATATGAGCTAGGCGTTTGGGAACCCATGGGACTCGGGGAGCTAATGGATGGCCATGCCGACACTTGGACACGACACTAGACACGGCCCAAAAATATGATGTAAAGTTGAAATGAGACTCAACTAAACACCGAGACACGACTATGTTGGAATGCACTAACTAGGAACCTAGACTTTACCCACTATTCGGTACTAGGTGGAGATAATCGATCCGAAGATCACTCGCGCAAGTGTGCGGCCTTCCCGATAGGCATAGCCTAATGTTCGGACAACACCTTTTGGTATACCGAGTAGAGGAATGCAAATGCAACCTTAGACTTAGATGACCCTAGACTTGAACCGACGCTCTGATACCAATTTGATGCGGGACGGATGAGACCGGGCTAAGACGTACGGCGGACTTGATGTGTGGCCAGCACTAACACGCTAAAGGCAAGCCGGGCGGCTGACCACCATGACGTTCTCCGGGTGGAGACGTCTCTCAACAGCACTCTAACTAGCTCGACGATCGTCCCTTGCGAGGCAAACGTGGGGATCGCAGCGGTTAAGGAACCACCGTCGCCTAGGGTGGTGCAGTCCGAGCTCGGTGCTCGACTGGAGCTAAGGAACGGGCGCTCACAACTCACAATCACGGTGATTTAGAACTAGCTATCAGCCCTAATCTCACAAACACAGCATATATGATAATATACTAAACCAGCAAAGTGAGAGAGGAACGAAGCGCATACCTCCACGACTAGGCGTGGGGAAGAATTCCCGGCGGAATCCGACAACCCCAATACACATATGCAATAAGATTACAATTTCAGAAATATTTGCCCACTCCACACAGGGAGGTATAGGGCTACAAATGCCAATTTTGGGGTTGCTGGAACCCGGGTTGACGGGCCACACTCGCAGGAGGCGAGGGACGCGAGTCGGAGCCGATCGGGTGAGCTGAATGGAAGTCGACTCGGTTCTGTCCGCGCTGGTCACCTTGCGCAGCAAACTTACGGAGGCCGGTACGCCAAGATCCGATGGGCGGATTGGAGCGCCGTTTGTTGGAGAACGTCGGCGACAAGACGTAGTTTGTCCACTCCGAAGGGCGCGAACAGATTCTTTCAGATCCGGGTGCAGCAGCAATTACACTCGGCTTCTGGTTTTGTGCACCCAGAACTGCACATTAAGATAATTAATTAGGGGAAAATTGGTTGCCGATGTCGGATCGAGGCGCCGTTTATGGGAGCTCGTCGGCGACGTCCATAGGAAGACGTAGTCAAAAGAGTTCGCACAGATCTGGATGGGATGAGGCGGGGAAGACTCTGGAAGTCGGCTCTGGTTCTGAGTCGGGTCTGCACAGATCAGCTCGCGCGATCCCACGAGAATCATCGCCACGATCAGCACAGATCTCGGATCGAGACGAGATCAGCGGCAGCGCGAAGAGGACTCAAAATCCTACAATCACTTTGAAAGGGAAGCTCCTGATGACTTGAGAGGAGATCTAGGGAAATTCGTAATCAGGAAACTCCAGATCTTGACAGCAGGTTCGGGCAGATCTGCGCACCGTCATAAAAAGAATTCCTACCAGCGATCCAGAACTCCAATCGACGCGAAATCACCTTTGAAATCTTCCTGACTCGTAGAAGTATCACTGAGAATTTTGGTGGAAGCAGATGATAAGAGGATGGGGGAGGATAGGGGGCGAGTCACACGCCCAAGATTAGTCGCGTCACAGGACTGGGCAGGGCATCACACCCATGGGGGGGGAAAGAGAATCACTCTCTTAACTCAAAATCCTTTCACAAAAGCTTCATTAACCTCTTCACTGACATTATACAAGGGTTTAAATAGAGGATTTGGCAAGGGGAGGGGCTGGACACTTCGATGGAACAAGGGGGAAAGGGAGAGGGGTGCGCCCCTTTGACTAGGAGAGGGAGAGAGGGGGAGACAAGGGGACATGGACTCACCTACCTTTGAAATTCAAAGGGGAGGGGGGGGGGGTAGGTGGCAGCCATTCTTTTGGACCAGCAGCCATTTTCCATGTTCCCTTGTGGTAAATGAGGGAGGGAAGAAAAGAAAACAAAAAAAATCAGCCTAATACAAACAAAGAAGGGGGCGCCCCCTTCATGGGCCAAGAATGGGCCAAGTTTGGTCCATGGCCACCCCTTAAGCCCATTCAATCATATGGCTTATGGCCTTTCTAGCCTAGATGGCCCATGAAAGAAGGAAGCCCAATTGGGCCTTACATGGCTTATGGATCCATCATGATGGTCCAAGGCCACTCCTCCTTAATGGATTCTAAAGGGGCTTTAAACCAAATGACTTTTAAGAGCCTTACAATCAGCTCAAAATGAAAACCCAAGTACAAAGATACATTACAAGCCCAAATTCAATGTAAACAAAGGCTAAAAGTATCCAAACTCAAGCCAAACTATCTCCATTTCAAAGGAAAGCCGATGTAGTCCGATTGGTGCTCTGCGTATGGTACCGTCGGCTCGCCGGTTCGTGCTACTCGCTCGTTCCAGTGTCCACACCAGCCGGTGTGCGCGGCATGCGGAGCGAGGTGTCGTTCGTGATGGTAGTCTGGCTGTGTCCCTCAGGATCGGTGTTTTCATGAGAATCGAGGTTTCTGTACTGGGGCCCTGACAGCATTGTCAGTTGGTTGAGGTGTTCTTCCCCAATGACTTGGTGCTAGTCCTGAATTTTGAGGATGAAATTCCTTTAAGGGGGGAGGGCTGTAATGCCCCAGATTTTTTTGGATATTTTTTTGGATCATTTTAGTGGGTCTCGGAGTGTATTTTGTACTTTACACGTATTTTTCCCTGATGTGCCTTCGGAACTCTGTGCAGAGCGAACCGTGGCGTTCTCTGACTCCAAGACGTTACCACTGCGTTGTGCTCCTCCCGAGGATTGCGGAGGTAATTTTTCATAATTTTCTAAATTTCTGGAATGTCTGGGTTTTTCTATATATTAACCCTTTTTCTCTCTCCCCCTCTCATTCTCTCTTTCTCACTCTCTCTCATCTCTTTCTCTCCCCCTCTCCCCGGGCTGCCGACGGTGGCGGAGGAGGGCGAGGCGGCAATGGCGGGAGGCGAGGAACGGGGAACGGGTCAAGGATCGAGGGCCGGTGGCACGTGGAAGCTCAGTCGCGGGTTCGTGGAGCTGCGAGGGTTTCGGGGTGTTTTCTCCGTGGATCGGCGTCCCCGGCGCGTCATTTCTTCGGTGGAGGTAGGGAGATGGACCCCCAGCACGTGCATTCCCTTTCCCGCAAGGTTTGTAGGCCGTGGTGAGCCGAGCGGGCGTATTTGGGATTTTTGGGAAAAATCCATGTTTTGGGGAGTGTTCGCCCGATCTATGGATTTGAGCCGCGATTCGGCATTTTGATGGCTTAGAATCATGTTAGGGGTCCCCAGGGGGCTTCCCCCTTGATTTCCCCCTCTCCCATGGAGGTATGGGGGCGTGGTTGCCATTTTTGTGCTTGTTCACCATTTTCACCGCCGGAGCGCTGTGGCGGTCGTTCCAGAGACCGCCACAGGGTGTAACGCGCCCAGGGAGGTGCGTTACACTTCGTTAGCTTTTGGGCGTGGCGTTCGTGGGCCTGACGGTCCCACGATAGACCGCCACAGTGCTGTGACACCCTGGTGTTAGACCGTTACAGTGATTCCGAGCGTTGGTTTATGACCGTTGGGGGTCATAGACACCTGACGCACCCAGAGTGGGGCGTCAGGGTAGTGTGACGCCCCAGGGTAGGCGTGTTAGAGTTAACGCATCCACCCCTCTCCCTAACGCACTTGGATAGGTGCGTTAGAGAGCGTGACGCACCGAGCGGCATGCGTCATGGCCTGTGTTATCCCGTGGCCTAACGCACCAGCGTGATCCGTTAGGTTCCGTAACGCCCCTAGAGGAGCACGTTACGTTCAGTTTTCACTCGTGCCCTGACGCACCCGTTTAGGTCCGCCAGGTGCTGTGACGCACCAGCGTGGACGCGTTACAGTTCGTTTCACACCGAGTGTCTGATGCTCCTGAGTTGGACCGTCCGGGTGCTGTGACGGCCTACCTTTGGACCGTTACGGTCTGTGATGGCCCAAAGATAGACTGCCAGGCACTATGTTATGCCAAAGTGGTTCTTCGTGCTTGCCGCAATCATTTCGCGTGGTGTAGGTCCCTAGTCGACCCGGTTGCGACCCAGTGGTCGACTTGCGGTCTCTTGGATGTCCCAGACACCCCGAGGGTTCTGTGTCCATGTCTTGAGGGTGTCGAGAGGACCGTGCTACCTCATTTAGCGTGCCTATTGTTCAGTAGTGGACAGCAGATCTAGAGGGGAGGGGTGAATAGATCTGACCCTCTTTTCCCAATGCAACCCTCTATATAGCTAGATAAAATAAATTACAGCGGAGTGTTACTAGCTTATCGAAGAACACTATGATTCACTTGGCATGATGAGCAACTAATATATCGATTTGTACCTAAGCATGCATCTAGAACGAAGCAATCACATAAACAAACCACAACACAAAGGATTTTAAGGTGGTTCGGACTGAATCCCTAGTCTTACGTCCACCCCTCACCAAATCCGGTGAGACTCCACTAGTGCCACGCATTGAACCATAAATCGGAAAGACCTCCGATTGCCTTCCTACTAACCACAGGTAGGGACGTCAACACCGCAGATCAGACAACATCAGATTACCTTCCTACTAACCACCGGTAGGGACGATCTTCAGTTCCAAATGTTTGAATGAAATGGAAAAGAACAAGATATGAAAACACTCAAACAAGATGTGAAATATGCTCAAAGAGAAAAGATCTTGTCTGAGATTGCTGAAGCTTGAATCTGATTCTTCAATGGTATCTTCTTCCTTGTGACATGGTCTTCCTTGGATCACCTTGAGTTGATGAAGAAGATGAAGGATGCAGATTTGATCTCCCTTGAGAATGAGCTTCTTTGGATCACCTTGAGATGAGGAAGAGGATGATGGTTACAGCTTTATCTTCACTTGGCTTGGGGTTGATCTCCTCTTGAAGTAGCTTGAATCAGTTGAGGATTTGATGAAGAACTTCTTCCCAGAGTACTGTTCACTGCTACTGGTGCGGACACCCGAGCAGTTACGCCGAGCCATCGGTACCGCACGCGGAGCACGACTCGAGCCACCTCAGCGTCCATCTGGCTCGGAGACAGCCTGGAGACTCCTCCTTGAGTCTCCCCATTTATCACATTTGTTTAGACTTTATTTGTGTGTAATGTGTGTTTATTTCATTTTATTCGGTTTGTAATTTTGATTGTAAGAGGGGTTTATTTGTAAAATAGGACCCCCGGGTCCCACGGGCCCCACCAGACCCCTCCCATTGATCCACCTCAGTCTTAGGGCCCCACGTGGGGTCAGTCAACCATTCAAATGGAGGCTTCTAGAAGGGTGGGCCAAGTGGGGGACAATGGACCAAAACTGTCAAACATTCCAACCCACCCCACCTACCCTTCTCTCTAGTCAATAGGCCCCCCCCCCTTTATTTTTTTTATTGTAATTTTTGTGTGTTGTTCACATCTAATCCCAGCCCTCCATTCCCCTCCCCTAGATCCAACGGTGGATGATGGATTAGATATGTAACCTATTTAAGCTTGTATTTTTCCATTTGGATGAATAAATGATAGAAGAAATTGAGAAATTCTTGTGGAAGAGCCTTGGGCGCCCCCTTCCTCTCTCCTCCCTCTCCCCCTTGCAGCTGGGAAGGCTGTATTCTGGTGGTGTGACTCCACCTCTATCAGTTCCGGTCACCGCCGCCACGAGCCGCCATCGCACCACCATCAAGTTCGTCAGAGTTCTATTTTCAGCCGACCACTGCCACTTCCATGAAATTCTGCTATCAGCCACGAGCTCCTTTTGATCTGGGATTTTTAGGAGGTGTTCCAGAGGCTTTTCCCATGCTCCAAAAAAATCGGTTGGCCATCTAGTTCACGTTATCTAATTTTCCATTTTCGTTCAATGTTCCATTTCAGTTCTGCCAGTTTCCAGATCTGATTTCCATCTTTCCTGAGTTTCCATACTCCAAACATCCTTTTGATTTTTCCTGGATCTCTCAATTTTACTGGGAGTTCTTCCCATCAACCCCTCCACCCACGATTTTTCTTGATTTTTTATCAGCCCTCCATCCATTTTTTCAAAAATCATTTTCAGAGCTAGCTACAGTGCTGTCCACCTCTGTCCAGATCCGACCACCTTCCAGTGAACAAATCATAACAATTCGTAGTCTCCACCAAACCTTTCACAAAAATTATTTCCGTCTTCCTAGTTTAAATCCCTAGAACTTTGGTGAAGAGTGAAGAGGCTGAATCGGACGTCTCCCTGGCGGTCAATGGCAGTTCTCAGACAACTCACTTGCAGATCTGAGAATTCGGGTACTGTACAACAGGAACTTGAAAATTCAATAAAGTCCAGATCCGGCCAGATCCAGAAGATCTCTCTGAGTCTATATTGGAGGATTTCAAGAGAGCTTTCCAACAATAGCTCATGCGCCCTGATCCTACATCAAGATTGATCGCAGCGGCCGTTCTCGCCGGAGCGCGTGCCGGAAAATAGAACCTGAAATCCGTGGGCAGCTAGTTCAAGAATTGGAGATCGGGGCCGATCGACCATCGATCGGCGTTTCCGGCCGACCGCCGTCCGAGGAGGCTCGCCACCAGGGGTCTCCATCACAGTGGGCCCCACCCCAGCAGGCCGAGAGGACATCGCCACCCGTGGGCCCCACGGACCCGTAGATCGCGCCGTTCGGACAGCACGAAAACGCGGAGTTCGGCACCGCCGGGCGACATCAAGATGCTGCCCGTCAACCCAATTCGCGTGATTCCCGGGCCCCGCATGTGACCTTTTACCTCCCTGCGTGGAGTGGGTCAAGTTAGTGTACACTACTGTGAAATTGTTTAACCGGGAGTCCGTGATTGGCCGGGGTCGTCTTCCCCACGCCGGGTGCGTGGAGGTAATGGTCTCACCTTCTTGGCATTTACTTGCTTAGCTAGTATACGGTCATATGTCGCTGTCGAGAGTGTAGGTTCCTAGCCCGTGTGTCCATGTCACCGCTGTGAGCGTGAGAGTGACCCGTCCCGCGACTCGATCCGAGTCCGAAAGTTGAGTCAGACTACCTTGAACTCTGCTGGTTCCTTAACCGCGCACGATCCACGCTTTCCCTCGCTTGGGACGACGAGTGAGTTTGCACTTCTCTTAGCGACGTGTAGCCTATAGGAGCTCTTAGTGTCGAGCCGAGGTCGCTCTAGTAGTCGTGTCATTGCTGGTTGAGTCGTGTCCGTCTCATGTAGTGTCGTCTCCCCAGTCCGTCCCGCATCAGTTTGGTATCAGAGCAAGTCGAGTCTAGGGTAGTCTTTGCATAAGTCTTGCATGCATCATGGTCTAAGTCGAGTCTAGGATCATCATTATTTTCAAAACAAAAAAAAAGGGTGTTTTAAAATTGCATTTCACCCAATAGCCCGGCATATTAAAAGGCGTTGCCCGAACATTAGGTTATGCCTATCGGGAAGGTAGCGTACTTGTGCGAGTGATCTTCGGGTCGCTTATCTCCGCCACGTACCGGATATTGGTTAGGTCTAAGTGCATCAATGTTGCATTAGTGAGTGTTTGCATTAGTCGGTGTCTTCTAGGTCGTGTGTCAGTTGCATGCCCACCCGTCGAGGTACCCAATACTCGCCACCACCACCTATGGCGGATTCCCGGGCCCGTAGCTCCGATGAGTCCTCGACGGCCGAGATGTTCCGAGCCATTATGGAACGTCTTGACACGCGTATGGATGGTCTTAGTACACGTATGGATGGCATAGGAACGCGTCTAGAAGGGCGGATGAAAGTCCTCGAGGACCGGGCTGAGAATTCAGATCAGTCCATCCAGGGCCTAGTTGGGAGAATTACCGTCCTCGAGAGGGGCCCAGTAGCGGCGCAACCCGCGCCGATGAACGGCCAACAAGAGCCGGTTTAGCAACCTGCTGCACCAAGGGCTTAGGCGGAGAATGTTGGGGTACAATAGGTGCATGTGGTGGATGATTATGCATCTAATAATGATCAAGGGGGTAACGGTCGTCGTAATCAATGACGGAATCGTGATGACGAGGATGATGACCGCATTCTTAGGGGCGTGCGTGCGGACCCTCCCACTTTTAGCGGGTCCTTGGACCCTAGGGTGTATTTAGATTGGGAGGCCGGCATGGACCGGTACTTCGAGTGGTTTGAGATGACGGACCACCGAAGAGTCCGATACGCAAAGATGAAGCTGCAAGGGCAGGCCCAAACTTATTGGACCAATGTGGAGAGCCTGCTCAACCAGCGACGTCAACCCCAAATCGGTACTTGGGATGATATGAAAACCAAGTTGAGGGAGAAATACCTTCCTGCCTCATATCGCCAACGTCTCATAGACAAATGGCAAAGCATCTCCCAAGGGAACCGATCCGTGACCGAGTACACCGCCGAGTTCGATGAGTATTACCAACGGTGTGGAGTCACGGAGGTGAGCACCATGACTATATCCCGCTTTCGAAGAGGTTTACGGCCCAATTATCAATATGAACTCTTTCGCCGCAATGCAACCACTTTGGAGCAGACATATCAGATAGCTCTCGAATTAGAGCAATTCGAGGCCGAGTTCGAGTCACCCCATCGGTTAGGCTCCTTCCCCCTTCGTAGTGTCGAGCCCCGTGGCTCATCTGGCACGTATCCGAGGGCCCCCATGGCTCGACCTCAGGAGCCCGCTCGTCCCGAGCCCTTTGCTCCTAGGCCTCGCCCTCCACCCCCGAGGGACCTTCCTCGTCCCTAGTATCTTACGGCCCCACCCACAGCCCATCCACCGGCACCCACACCTCCTGCCCGTCCTTTGTTGCCTACGCCTCCTATCCGTCAGGAGGATAAGGGTAAAGGACCTATGATTGGGGAGCCTAGTGGATCCCGGCAGCAGTGTTTTCGTTGCAATGGGTTTGGCCATTTCGCCAACCAGTGTCCCACCCGCCCATCTCTTATCATTGGGGACACACAGGCCGAGGATACCACCCCTGCGGGTCTCGAGTCAGTCACCTATGTGGCCGATCAGGAGCTAGCTGATGAATACTATGAGATCGAAGGTGACGACCAGGAGGCCCCACATCCTAATGATACCCACGTGGGGATCGTCAGGTGTATTCTCACCCAGCCACAGGCCAGTGATGACTGGCGTCGGACCACTATTTTTCATACCTTCTGTAGGCTGGGCAAGCATGCATGTAAAGTGATCATCGATAGCGGGAGTTGCATCAATGCAATCTCCACGGGTGCTGTCTCCCATCTTGGTCTTACACCCGTGGATCACCCTAGCCCCTATCGTGTATCATGGGTGGATTCCACCTCCATTCCGATCAGGCTGCGGTGCTTGGTCCCACTGCAGTTCTATGCCTACCGTGACGAGGTTTGGTGTGATGTCCTACCCATGGAGGTGGGCAACATTATTTTGGGTAGGCCGTGGTTATTTGATCGGGATGCCACACTCCATGGCCGGTCGAACACCTGTACCTTCGACCATGAGGGCCAACGGATTACTCTCGAACCCCATCGACCCAAGAGCCCATCAGGTAGGGGTCGTACTGGCCCTAGGGCTCCGGAGCCTTCCATCCCCGGGCCCAGTACCCCGCCCCCAGCTCGGGCTATGACCGTTACATCCGGCCCAGGTGAGCCCTCGACGAAGAGATTGATGTTGATTAGCGCCCAGGAGATGGAGCGGGAGGCTAGTCGGGGCTGCCCTGTGTTTGCCATTACGGTCCGAGAGGTAGAGAGAGACTCCAAGGGTGAACTCCCACCCGAGGTCATTCCTATTCTGCAGGAGTTTGCTGATATCTTTCCCGATGAGCTTCCCGAGGAACTCCCACCTATGCGGGATATTCAGCATGCCATCGACCTTATCCCGGGCTCCTCATTGCCCAATCTTCCACATTATCGCATGAGTCCCACGGAGCATGCCGAGCTTAAATGGCAGGTCGATGAGTTGATGCAGAGAGGGTCTATTCGGGACATCATGAGCCCATGTGCTGTACCCGCTTTACTTACCCCGAAGAAGGATGGCACGTGGAGAATGTGCATTGATAGCCATGCCATCAACAAAATCACCGTGAAGTACAGGTTCCCTATTCCCCGCCTGGATGATATGCTAGACATGATGGCTAGTGCCACTATCTTTTCGAAGATTGATCTTAAGAGTGGCTACCATCAGGTGCGGATTAGACCAGGTGATGAGTGGAAGACTGCCTTTAAGACCAAGGACGGTCTATATGAGTGGTTGGTCATGCCTTTTGGGTTGACCAATGCCCCTAGCACATTCATGCGACTCATGACACAGGTCCTTCGACCTTTCATTGGAGTCTTTGTGGTCGTGTACTTTGACGATATCCTTATCTATAGTCGCACCACGGGGGACCACTTAGACCACCTTCGGCAGGTCTGTCTTCTTCTTCGGTGAGAGCAGTTGTTTGCAAACCCACAGAAGTGCGCCTTCATGACACCTCAACTTACCTTCTTGGGTTTTATTGTGTCTAGTACTGGGGTCTCCGCTGATCTGGAGAAGGTCTGGGCCATTGTTGAGTGGCCGAAACCCCGTACGGTTCATGATGTCCGCAGCTTTCATGGCCTTGCGACGTTCTATCGTCACTTTATCTGAGGATTTAGCTCCGTCACCGCTCCGATCACGGATTGCATCCGGAAGGGCACATTTGTATGGACCAAGGCCACAGCTGCCGCCTTCAAGGACATCAAGGAGCGCATGACCCAGACACCTATCCTTCGACTGCCTGATTTTTCGAAGGTGTTTAAGGTCTCTTGTGATGCGTCGGGTGTTGGGATAGGAGGTGTGTTGAGTCAGGAGGCCCACCCGGTCGCATATTTCAGCGAGAAGCTGAATGACGCGAAACTGTGATACTCCACATATGATAAGGAATTTTACGCAGTTGTTCAGGCTCTTAGGCATTGGAGGCACTATCTTTTACATCAGGAGTTTATCCTATACTCCGATCATGAGGCATTGAGGTACCTCCATTCCCAAAAGAAGCTTAACTCGCGTCACAGTCGTTGGGTCGAGTATCTCCAGCAGTTCACCTTTGTGCTTAAACATAAGGCTGGAGTGGAGAACAAGGTGGCCGATGCCTTGAGTCGGCGAGCGTGCTTGCTTACCACCATGAGTGCCGAGGTCATAGGGCTAGAGAAGATGAGAGAGGCCTATGTTGACTGTCCTGACTTTGGTCAGATTTATACCACTCTCCAGGCCGGACCCTCGAGAGACCTTGATGACTATGTGCTCCAGGATGGTTACCTCTTTCGTGGAGGTAGGCTTTGTGTTCCCCGAACTTCGGTTCGAGACTTTTTAGTCTGGGAACTACATGCGGGAGGTCTAGCTGGCCACTTTGGTCGGAACAAGACTATCGAGGCAGTTGAGCATAGATTTTACTGGCCGAGCTTGAAGCGCGATGTGGCTCACATCGTGGCTCAGTGTCGTACATGTGCTACGGCCAAGATGAAGAAGCAAAGCTCGGGCCTTTATACGCCTCTTCCCGTGCCTGATGCCCCGTGGCAGGATGTTAGCATGGACTTTGTTTTGGGATTGCCACGTACCTCCAGGAAGCATGATTCAGTCTATGTGGTGGTTGACCGTTTCTCAAAAATGGCCCTTTTCATTCCTTGCTCGAAGACTTCGGATGCTTCGAGGGTAGCCCGCCTTTTCCTTACGCATGTGGTGTGCAAGTTCGGGTTGCCTCGCACTATAGTGTCTGACCGTGATGTGAGATTCACCTCCTATTTTTGGAAGACACTATGGCATATGATGGGTACTCACCTCAAGTTTTCTACTGCATATCATCCTCAGACAGATGGTCAGACCGAGGTTGTCAATAGGAGTCTGGGTGACCTTTTGAGGTGTCTAGTTAGGGACCGCATTGGGGATTGGGATCTCATTCTACCCATGGCTGAGTTTACATACAATGATTCGGTGAATAGGTCTACCGGCATGAGTCCATTCGATATTGTCACAGGTCGTAGGCCTAGGAAGCCAGTGGATCTTGTCCCCATGCCTATCCACGCCCGTGTGTCGGAGTCGGCCGAGTCGTTTGCTAGGCATGTTAGGAGTTTGCATGACGACATCCGTCGTCACATTGAGTCCAGCAATGCACGTTACAAAGAGTTAGCCGATGCCCACCGACACCACCGAGAGTTCCAAGAGGGCGAATATGTCATGATCAGGGTAAGACCTGAACGGTTTCCCTCTAGAACCGTTAAGAAGTTGCAAGCTCGCGGAGCCGGTCCATTTAGAGTGTTGAAACGCGTTGGATCCAATGCGTATGTGGTGGACCTGCCCGAGGAATACGGTATAAGCTCTACTTTTAATGTTTCAGATCTAGTTGCATATAGGGACCTAGCGGTGATCCCTAGTGAGCCTTTCGAGCCATCTCCTCCCATTGAGAGTGAGCCCACACCTGAGTGTCCACCTCCAGCCCCTTTGTCACGGCAGCGTGAGCATATTGATCATATACTGGATGAGCAGGTGACAGTTACTAGGAGTGGATCCTACCCGCGCTACCTAGTGCGATGGAGAGGACGGCCCGCTACCGAGAACACATGGATCACGCATGGCGAGTTGCAGCGGATTGATCCGGACCTTCTGGAGCGATACCGGAGCGATGCAGACCCTTACTCGACAGGGTCGAGTTTCTCCCACTCGGGGAGAATTGGTGCGGACACCCGAGCAGTTACGCCGAGCCATCGGTACTGCACGCGGAGCACGACTCGAGCCACCTCAGCGTCCATCTGGCTCGGAGACAGCCTGGAGACTCCTCCTTGAGTCTCCCCATTTATCACATTTGTTTAGACTTTATTTGTGTGTAATGTGTGTTTATTTCATTTTATTCGGTTTGCAATTTTGATTGTAAGAGGGGTTTATTTGTAAAATGGGACCCCCGGATCCCACAGGCCCCACCAGACCCCTCCCATTGATCCACCTCAGTCTTAGGGCCCCACGTGGGGTCAGTCAACCATTCAAATGGAGGCTTCTATAAGGGTGGGCCAAGTGGGGGACAATGGACCAAAAATGTCAAACATTCCAACCCACCCCCACCTACCCTTCTCTCTAGTCAATAGACCCCCCCCCCCCTTTATATTTTTTATTGTAATTTTTGTGTGTTGTTCACATCTAATCCCAGCCCTCCATTCCCCTCCCCTAGATCCAACGGTGGAGGATGGATAAGATATGTAACCTATTTAAGCTTATATTTTTCCATTTGGATGAATAAATGATAGAAGAAATTGAGAAATTCTTGTGGAAGAGCCTTGGGCGCCCCCTTCCTCTCTCCTCCCTCTCCCCCTTGCAGCTAGGAAGGCTGTATTCTGGTGGTGTGACTCCACCCCTATCAGTTTCGGTCGCCGCCGCCGCCGCCACGAGCCGCCATCGCACCGCCATCAAGTTCGTCGGAGTTCTATTTTCAGTCGACCACTGCCACTTCCACAAAATTCTGCTATTAGCCATGAGCTCCTTTTGATCTGGGATTTTTAGGAGGTGTTCTAGAGGCTTTCCCCATGCTTTACAAAAATCAGTTGGCCTTCTAGTTCACGTTCTCTAATTTTCCATTTTCGTTCAATGTTCCATTTCAGTTCTGCCAGTTTCTAGATCTGATTTCCATCTTTCCTGAGTTTCCATACTCCGAACACCCTTTTGATTTTTCCTGGATCTCTCAATTTTACTGGGAGTTCTTCCCATCAACCCCTCCACCCATGATTTTTCTTGATCTTTGATCAGCCCTCCATCTTTTTTTTTCAAAAATTGTTTTCAGAGCTAGATATAGTGCTGTCCACCTCTGTCTAGATCCTACCACCTTCCAGTACAAAAATCATAACAATTCGTAGCCTCCATCAAACCTTTCATAAAAATTATTTCCGTCTTCCTAGTTCAAATCCCTACAACTTTGGTGAATAGTGAAAGGCTGAATCGGACGTCTCCCTAGCGGTCAACGGCAGTTATCAGACAACTCACCTGCAGATCTGAGAATTCGGGTACTGTACAACAGGAACTTGAAAATTCAATAAAGTCCAGATCTAGCCAGATCCAGCAGATCTCTTTGGATATATATTGGAGGATTTCAAGAGAGCTTTCCAACGATAGCTCATGCGCCCCGATCCTACCTCGGGATTGATCGCAGCGGCCGTTCTCGCCGGAGCGCGCGCCGAAAAACAGAACATGAAATCCGTGGGCAGCTAGTTCAAGAATTGGAGATCGGGGCCGATCGACCACCGATCGGCGTTTCCGGCCGACCGCCGTCCGAGGAGGCGTGCCACCAGGGGTCTCCATCACAGTGGGCCCCACCCCAGCAGGCCGAGAGGACAGCGCCACCCGTGGGCCCCACGGACCCGTAGATCGCGCCGTCCGGACAGCAAAAAAATGCGGAGTTCGGCACCGCCGGGCGACATCAAGATGCTGCCCGTCAACCCAATTCACGTGATTCCCGGGCCCCGCATGTGACCTTTTACCTCCCTGCGTGGAGTGGGTCAAGTTAGTGTACACTGCTGTGAAATTGTTTAACTGGGAGTCCGTGATTGGCCGGGGTCGTCTTCCCCACGCCGGGTGCGTGGAGGTAACGGTCTCACCTTCTTGGCATTTACTTGCTTAGCTAGTATATGGTCATATGCCGCTGTCGAGAGTGTAGGTTCCTAGCCCGTGTGTCCATGTCACCACTGTGAGCGTGAGAGTGACCCGTCCCGCGACTCGATCCGAGTCCGGAAGTTGAGTCAGACTACCTTCAACTCTGCTGGTTCCTTAACCGCGCACGATCCACGCTTTCCCTCGCTTGGGACGACGAGTGAGTTTGCACTTCTGTTAGTGACGTGTAGCCTATAAGAGCTCTTAGTGTCGAGTCGAGGTCGCTCTAGTAGTCGTGTCATTGCTGGTTGAGTCGTGTCCGTCTCATGTAGTGTCGTCTCCCCAGTCCGTCCCGCATCAGCTATAGTACTCGAACTCCTCTCCCTTGAACACGCCCTTGTAGCCTCCATTGATCTCCCTTGTAAGCCTTCTTAGTTCCTTAGGGTTTATGGCTCCAAATGATATGTTTTATAGCCCTTGAATGGTCCATAGACAAGCCCCAGACCAGATCCACAAATCATGGTGAAATTGGGGTCATTAGGATTAAACAAATGGGTGGAAAGACCTCTCTTCGAGCTTGAAACAAATGTCAACAAAAGGGGGCCTCGGGGCTGGCGGTCGACCGGAACCTGCTGCAGATAGAACCTTTTGGTTCTGGCAAAATCGGTCGACCGGCCCTATAGTGGCGGTCGACCGAAACCTGTAAAAACTGGAGTTTTTCGTTTCTGGAAGAACTGGTCGACCGGCCACTACCCACTAGTCGACCGGAACCTGTAAATTCTGAAGTTCTTCGTCCCTGGAAAATCTGGTCGATCGGCCAAGGTGTGTTGGTCGACCGGAAAGACCTACCTGCAAAAATGAAGTGTTAGCCCATAGAAACATGTCCATAAGTCAAGGGCTTTATGTTCATATCAAATCCATGCATTTTGGGATTGGATTCACTTGGTTTATGCATTTGAAACGTCTAAACCATTTGAGCATTTCTAAATTTTGTTCAGGGGGCTTCGCCCCCGGAAACCCCTGCAAGGGGCGCAGCCCTTGACCCCCGCGACCTGACCGGGCAGGTTGAACCCCCGGACCTGACCGCGCAGGTCGATCCGCGTGCGAGGGCGCAATCATTGAGCTTTCACTTTTCCATCTCCACTCCATTCCTTGTTCATTTATTGGCTTATCTGTCATGAGCAAAACATAACGTATGTCAGTCATATGAGAGTGGAAAATAACAATGACTTATAGTGTTTAGCCATTATCAAAACCATGAATATCAAATAACTCAAATGACCACAGGGGCACAACACCCGTGGGTTTGAGAGTCCGGGTGACTCCTCGTGTTCTGGGCTTTTGGTGTTACGCTTGATTGAGTCACCGTGCGTCGGTGTGAGTGCGGCGAGGGTTCCCCGCACATCGTGAGTTTCTTCGGGAAGAGGTTTCCGAGTGGGTCATGAGTAAGGCGTTGGATTGCGAGTCCAATTGCCCAGCCTGGGACTGGAGGGTTCTCGCTTTTCCCTGAGAGTGGGATTCGGCTTGGCGGCCTGTGAGCTACCTTGGGAACCGTGCTTCTGCATTTCTGCGTGGCCGGATGCGTGGCCCGTGGACTGTGAGTCCCATTTCTTTTTCGACAGTGGTCACCGTGCGACGGTGCTGGTACGTAGGACGGTCCCCATACTTCGTCGGGTTTGGACGTTGTTTTCCGTTGACTTGAGAGTCTACTCCCTCAGCGACCCTCCACTAGTCGTAGCCTGCTTACACGTTTAGTGGTCCCACCTGGGAGTAGGTGGAGAGACTTACCCTGAGGATGGTTTTTAGACTGGTTTTCGTCGGGCCCCTCGTCTGTAGCCAGAGTCCGGGTCAAGGGGAAAACCAGTTAGAGGCCAGACCTAGGACGCATTGTCTGTGTGTGCACATGTGGTTGGGGGCGGTTGAACCCACGCTGACGAGCGTGACCCCAGCTAGTCACTTGCTTTGTGGTTACTTGTACGGTGTCCGTGCCTTTGGTAGGCACTACCACGTCAGGTAGGGCACCTGCGGTGCTGTGTAAGACGTCAGGGGACGCTACCGACTGTGCTTCTAGTGGGAGGTACTCCTGTTCTGGACAGAGAGTGACAGACCGTCAGCTTCAGTGACTTCGACCTTCGGGTTTTTGGTCGTGTTGACCGTTGAGTCCATGTTATTTCGTCATGACGTGTGTGTCAGTTTTCGTGCCGTGAGACTGGTGCTAGTAGCTTTACCGAGGTTGCGTCTTGTTGGTGCGGTGTCTACGACCGGGTGGTCGGGGTTGTTCCTTGGATAGCGTGTCCAGGTTGGCCGTGTCCTGGGAGACAGGCCTCTACGACGTGGTTGCCGTGGGTTTTTACTTCGGTAAGTGGTACTAGTGTGGTTCAGTAGCCCCCGACCGTGAGATCGAGGTGTGTTTCTGGTACAGTAGGAGTAGCTGTAGTGCCGAGTTTTGACCGGCCACCGGTTCGCTGTTCCTGCTGTCATTGTAGCTTTCCTTTCCGCTATCGCCGTTGTTTCCGGTTGGGGTTCCGCGGGATCCCTGCTGAGTCTCTGTTTTGGAGACTCATCCCTTCTTTTCACGTGTGGCGGTTCTTCCTCGAGGTTCGAGGGTGCTATTCGGAGGTTCTCAGTTGCTAGCTCGCCGGGCCGAGTGTTCACTCGGCATGTGGTACGCTTTATTGCTTTAGACTATACTTTCTGTTGGACTGGACTCTGTTGTTGTAGTAGTCGTTTATTTATTTCTATTAAATAGTCCTGCTTTATTTCCTATTTCTTTGTGCCTCCACACTTCTTTTTAGCCCTTCCGAGTCCTCCGACTCGTGGGCGGCGGGCCAGGATTCGAATGGTATCGGATCTTTCTCGGTATCCGGATCTTGGGTCATTACAGGTAGTGGGGGCTTAACCCCAGATCCCGAAGCACCACCGAGGTCAGCTTGATATCAGCATCAAAGAGTGGAAAGCGGAGAAGGGCCTTAACCGCCCTAAATTCCACAATAGTAGGGGCCGGCAGCTTGTCCGCCTGAAGAGGGCAAGAGCTCGCGGTAAAGCTCCAGTCGCTGGGATGGCTGCTACCCCCGACTTTCGTAACAAAAACAAAGCACTCAGCCCAACGCTTAATGTTGGACACCAGGGAAGTGACTAAAATGATGCTCTTATCCTTCCTGGCCCAGAAGTAGAAAGATGACGTATCGGCGGGACAACATTGGAAGCTGTAGAACTGTCGGAAGAGGAAAATGTCCGGGTTGGTTACAAACAAAAACAAAACCACAAAGGATGCGCCAGGAGTTGGGGGAAAGCTCCCCTGGGTACCAACCATAGTGGTGGAGGACAGACTCAAAGAAGTGGGGTATAGGGAGGCGAAAGCCCGCCCGGAAGGATTCTATAGGGACCCTGATGCCACCCGGTGGTTGACTCCACAGGTCATCGTCGATAGTTGGGAAGACAATATCGAAATCATGGGGGATTGGGAAGGCCTCTCGCAGCCCGTGGACCACCCTATAGGCAACCAACGGTGGGGAACGAGGACGACTAGGGCCGGTGCCCGAAGTACTTGGAGCATCACCGCGACTGCCGTCTGCCTCATCGGCGGAAGACGTAGGGCCAGCACGGAAGACCCTCCTGCGAGGCTCGATAACTCAAGAAGTTAGAAGAAAGAAGATAACCTCACCAGGGGAAGAAAGAGTTGAAGACGGACCAGTCAACAACCACGGCAGGCACTGGAAGAATAGGCGGGGGCTCCCTGTGAAGCCCTGCGACGGTTCTTATAACTTTCAAAGGCAAGACGGCCACTTCGAAACCCTATGGAAGGGGAAAAGGCGCCGGTCACCATCAAGGAACGGTTGCCGACCGTTCGCGCCTGCGCTCCCAGACAAAAGCTGCCCACGTCATGATTACAGAGACGCCACCTGTCACCGTCAGGTGTGCCTTGCGCGCCAGGCATACGGTTGGGACCACCAGCCCAAAAAATACGAGGAGACCATCCTCACAACCATCCTTCAACACAACCCTCTCAAACTCAACTCTCAGTTCCCAAAAAAGTGCTCGGCATCTGAGAGTAGGGGGGCTAGTGAGGAGGGTCAAATCGGCTCCACCCATGTGTGACCCCGCCTCCGCTGGGCCCAATCGGGCCCACGGTCCGCAACACGTCTAACGGGCCTCGACAGCCGCAGCCCGTAGCGGACGGCCTAGGACGAACGACCCTCGGATTCGCCAGCGCACGAAGGGCATCAACCTAGGTGCAACGGCCGCTGGATGACCCTCTGGCAACCGAACGTTACCTCCCACACCGCCGGCCTCAACTCCACTAAGGGCGAGCATGTCTCCCAGGTGCCGTAAGACTCGCCAGATAATCGTCCGACTCTGGAGGAACGGACCCTCAATGGAAAACTCCTCACGATCGCGGGAGACGTTACTCCACGACTTACGCCCTTCCCTGCTAGGGGACTGGCTCTCGCTACCAGGATAACCCCCTATAAATGGGACTACGACGGATAGGCAGGGACATGGGGAACTTCACCAAGAAACGCACACTCAGTTCCAGACAAAAGAAAAGAGAAGCCAACCTGTTGTTAAGAGAGGAAGTCCGCGCCAAGCACCGGGTGCCCTCCGAGCACCCTTACCGCTCAACGAGCACTCTCTGATCTCCCACTGGTCACGGCGAGAACCTCCCCGGAAGGCAGTCTATCCCTCCAGGCTTGCTTCGCGTCCTCCTAACTCTCTCCCACTCACTCTCTTCACCCTACTTCTCCGTCTCCCAAGTGCTGACTTAAGCATCGGAGGGTTGTCCCCTGGGATAACGTCCGGGGCTCCTTCTGACGCCCTTCGTTTCTGGTGTTTGCATGCTTTCATGAGTGCCGGGCGGTCTTCCCCAACAAATAAATAGAAAAGTGTGGTACGAGAGGTAGGAACCGATTTTTTACCTCTACAAGTAGCATCTGTGAAGTTTTTGATTAATAGCAATGGTATATGCGATACTTGACAATCGAAGATGATATTTTTCATATTTTACATGTAAAGAGGCAAAGTATGAAATTAACCCTATTTTTAGAAAGTACAAAAATACATAATTAAAATTCATTTAAAATCTGTATAATCTATAATTTATCTCCTTCTATTGCATAAATATATATAGAATAGATTCTATTGGTACATTAATACCATCAACATTTTTCCAACTTTGCTTCTATTTTACCTTTGAATTACCTAATAAATTTTTAGAATTTAAGCTTCATCGTGTTTAGTGGAGAATGGGTGGAGTGTTTATGATGGGGGCATCCCTTGCCCCTTCACTTTTTTTTGAAGCTCAAATGGATCGATGGCATGCGTCATTATGTTCTTCACATTTTTCTGAGTCTATCCATGTAATTTTCATATTTTCTTTGAGTCATAAACTATGTAATTTTCCCTTTATTTGAGTCATGTACCTAGGTTAGTGGGTTATTTACATAAGTGTATGAGTCATTAGGTTGGTTTGAGTAGCCAAATGGGCCCAAAAGATTGGCTTGGCCCATGGGTGCCCCCCACCTGGATAGACTAGTCATTAGTTAGTTTGTTCAAGGTCATTTTAGTTCATGAAATTGTGTGAGCCTATAAATAGGCCCCCACTCCTCTCATATGTAACAACCTTTTATGATCAATTTAAATCAAGTGAGTTTTAGTGTCTTATTGGAGTGGATTCTCCAAATCTCTCTCTCTCTCTCTCTCTAAGGGGTGGATTCCCCTCTCTCTCTCTCTTCTCTCTCTCTCTCCAAGAGGAGGGGGCGCCCCTTTCTCTCTCCTCCCCTCCCTCTCTCTCCTCTACATCATCAACTCTTCCTCTCCCCTATTTACTCATCCTCCCAACTACCCCAACCCTCATTACTCCACCCCTAGTCCCAAGAGACCCTCCACCAATCCATACTCCACCACCCAACCACCAACCACCAACTACCCAATCCCCTTCCCTAAGCACCCTCTCATCTCCCAAGGGAGAATTGCCCACTTCCCAAGCACCCCTTCCCTTCCCCAACACAACCATTCCCATCCCCAAAGCCCGATTAACCACCCCATTAGTCAATTTTCAAACCTTGGAGAGAGAACTCTCCTTCCCTCTCCCCCACCCATCCCAAATTCGCAGCTCCTTCTCCCACCACCTCTTAGACCCCCTTCCAGACCCCATTCTTCCCCTCCCACACATTGGAACACCCCCTCCTAGACCCCCTCACAGCCAGGGTTCTCCCCACACTCATCCACCCCCATTTCCCCTCCCATTTCCCCTCCCATATACCCCATTTCCCCCCATCATCTTTAACCTATAGTTCTCAGTTCGCAGGCAGCAGGGGAGCGCCCAGTTGCAGAGGCTGCCACGTCTTCACCTGGAAGCTTCAGAGGGCATACCATATACCGGTGGAATCGTCGTCTAGTCTACTTCGGAACGGCGGTGGTCCCATCCCTTTCTGAGCTTGTGGTCGCCCAGGGAGCCGTTCTTCTTCGACTGCGCAAGACAGATCCAATCAGCAACCTAAGGCCACTTCCAGAAGTTCTCACGGTAACATCCCTCCGCTTCTTGAAGCGCCACTTGGCCGAGAGCTTCTACAACGAGTCACCTTCCATATCCAAGAAGCGGCGCCTCGATCGACCTCCGGAGCGGTACTTTCTCAATTTTCTCCCTCAGGTGTGCTGCTCTGTCCACTCCGGGACTGAACAGACACCTGTTCACTGATCAGGCTGCTCAGGTCTACTCCAACGACTTCTAGCATTCCCGTGGGTCACATTTCGAAGAAGACTCGACAACGAATCCATTGACCCCAACCCCGCCTAATTCCGAGCTCTGAAGCGTCCGTGGAGTCTTCATCTTCCTGCTGTTGTGTTCCTGAAGAAGACAGAGTCAGAGTTCTGCCTCCCTGTTCGTGCCTCTGCCCGGACCAGCACCGACTTGCTGAAATTCTGACAAAATTTGGACGACTTCCTGGGTCTCCTACGAAGATTTTCCAGCTGGTCTCATCACCAACAAAATTCGAGAGCAGCCGCAGCGGCATCATCTTCGACTGCCTGTCCCCTGTTCCAGAGGGTGGATAGAACCGTCGGCGTTCTATCGATTAGTTCCTAGGTCGGTTCTCTCCTTCCCTAACTTGGCCGGCTGAAGGCCCCTCCCTGCGTGGAGGTAGTTTTGACTATAATAACTTAACCCCACCCCGAGATCCCCCCCCTTGCAAGGGGTGTAGTTCATGTAATAATTCTAGTCGCAGGTTTAAAGCTTCATCGACGCGGCGTGCGGGTGCATACCCTCGCCTCCCCGCTTGCCTCCGCCTCCGGCCGGGGTCGGCGTCTTCACGCCGACTAGGTGAGCCTCGGTCCCCCTCTTGGCTGATTTAAATTCCTTGCTTAGCATAGTATTATCGTTATTGCTTCGTCGGACGGAGAGTGAGAGCTCGGCCCATAAGTGCCATTGATGTGAGTGATCACCGCGGGTGAGTTGTGAGTGTTCCCCTACATCCCACACCCTTGGTGTGTTGGCCGCCCGTGAGTTGGGCATCCCTGGCCCATTTGGGGTTCTCCCCAAGCTAGCCAACCATTGGAGCATCAAGGTCCCGCCTCGGACCCTCTCCATCGTCGCCGAGTCGCCTACGGGCACTAGTGTGCGCCACGCGAGTGAGTTCACTAGAATAAGTCCGCCGCTCAAAGATACTTGCTTGCAATTGTAGGTCCAAGGGCATTCGGTCTTGTGACTATCACCCAAAGGTGGTGTCACATCAGTTTACTACCTTTTCAACATAAAAAAATGTGAATAGTATGGCTATAAGTGGTTTGAACGAAAGCTAGAACTGTCATTGGTAATTAAATTTTTATCGGATAGCAAGGTCAAAATGTGTAAAAAGTTTGAAAGAAACTTATTTATTAATGGCCGCACTACATACATACAGTCTTGCTTGAATCAGTGTTCTGCTGCACATTTCTTTAAACCTGGATTAAGTCCCCTGCCCATAACTTTCAGGCCAAACTAGGCAGCCATTGGATGCAAAGGCATCTCATCTCTGCCGCCGTCGGAGCGGTGCTGCGGGGGAGGGAGAGGGAAGGGAGGGAAGGGGAGACGCGGGGGAGGGGAGGGGGTCGCGAGTGGGAGAGAGGGAGAAGTTGGAGACGTCGTGAGTGTTTTTTTTTAAAAATTGATCTAATGTTATTTTTTTTTAGGAAGATTTACACGGGAGTAGATTCTCTCCCTAAAAGTTAGGAGAGGCATACCAAACAAGGTTATAAGATCTCTTGATCTTTTTTTTTAAATTGAGAGAAAAAAAAGGTAAAAAAGAGCAACCAAACACCCTGGGGTCTATGGAGGTGCAGAATTATGTTGAATAAAGAACCAATTAAATTCTGGATGCAACTTCTGATGACGCCCAAAAGCTTGCACCCTGTAAAGCACGTACGAAAGTAGAATTGAGTTAAACACAAATGTTCAATCTCATAGCATATTCAAAAACATGGCTATGAATACAATAATAAAATCCAGTCATATCATGTTGTGAATAGAGATAAACTGATGTGGATGGAATTTTTTTTCTGAAAGAAATGAAATTGATGGATGGATGGATGAAGCATAATGGCAACAGTTCTCAAAAGACAGGGTCCAAATTGTGCTCAAAACTACACTTGGTTAATGAGAATACATTTTCTTCAAGCTAATAAAACTTCCCAAATCAACTGCATAAAGGCCGAAGTTATTTGTAACCACCTGAGAATGAGTCAAAAACCAAATCGAAGCAGTCAATCCCCGCAGCAACAATTGCAGAAATCCTTCCTCTCTTTATCACCTGTATTGATTTCATAAACCATATTGCAGCCATGCCATACACCAACAAGCACTCTAGAGTTTGTACTATGCGCACAAGATCTGACCGCAATGGTCTCCTGATTGATTCTTTAAATGATATTCTAAGTCTAGTTTTAAAATCATTTAATTTATTTTCCCACAGATCTACTGGACGCATATAGTTTTCACTTTCTTGTAGTTCAGATTGGAGCATCTTTGAGTTAGACCCTGTCTCATGGGATGCTAGAGTTGCAGCTTTGCCTTGCAAAGAAATACATTTTCCTATGGTTCTTAAATTTATATTTACCATCCTAGAATACATGCTTTCAGAAAGGACAGACTTGGTCTCGAGAAAATAGGTGCCAAGAACTTCAAGATATTTTACCACCACATCAATCCATAGAAGATCAGAATGCTGTGATGTTCTCCCAAAATCTGTCATTTCTGACAAGATAAAATCTGATGTTGCTACAAGAATACTACTTGAATGAGACAGCAAGTAATTACAGTCATCCTCCAATTTTGAGGCTTTCAGAAGTGAAAGCATATGCCTCAGCTTCAGAATTGCTGCAGCTGACATAAAAAGTTGCTTGATTGAGAAGTCAACATCAGGATTCTCACATGTCAATAGACTTCGCAACGGAGATAGCCTGATATGATGGAATTTAGAGTCATCAACTGGATTAGAGATCATGCAGTTAGCTACTCCAGCTTTTTTTACAGTATGATGAATTTCAGTTGCAACTTCACTTTTATCTGTGGAGACTCCATAATTACAAACATGGAAATCAAAGCCTGATAAATATTTAGCATCATTGAAATTCCTCAGTCCACTTAAACCCTCTGTCCAGTGATCATCTAGAAGTGACAGCTTCAAGCGACAATCTATAAACTCCTCAAACACAGGTATGTAGTAATAAGTTCTGAGATGCATGTGACAATTAACTTTGACACATTCTCATTCTAGCACTTCTCATCTACGTTGCCTACAACAGGAACAAAACCACACAAAACCCTTGAAAACAAGAAAGTGTATTCGACAAGTTATTCCAGTTCACAGCCATAAAACAAGCTCCTTGTCCCACATTATCTATACTACTCAAGGTAGGCAATGACATTCTAGTCTCTTTCTTCAGAATTGAAACAACAATTTTCAGGCTTTTCCATGCATCAAGGACTCTAAAAGAATTAGAGAGCAGCTCAACTTCTGATAATGTATCCCTTTTTGTTGCTGTTGTGTGATTTGTTTTGATGATGTTCTAACTATGAAGCATTATAGAATACTTCAATAATAAAAAATGAGTGCACATAGATCAGATGGCCTTTCTTCACTAATTGACTAAGTAATGAATTGTTCACTCGATAGGACTGAAGAGCTGGTCGACTGAACCATCAAAGTCAGAAGAAGAGTATACAATGCTTGGTCAACATCATACATTTGGTCGATAGGGGATCATACATTTGGTCAACAAGATATCACATCGGGTCAACAGAGAAGCAGAAAACATGATGGATTAATATGCCAAGGTCGACAGAGAGGTAGAAGACACGATGATGGGGGCATCTCTCGCCCTTCACATTTTTCCACAGCTCCGATTACTCACTGGCAGTACTCCATTGTGTCCGTCACATTTTCTGAGTCTTGGCATGCAATTTTCTTATTTTATTTGAGTCATATCATTGTAATTTTCCTTTTATTTGAGTCCAGTACCTAGGTTAATGAGTCATCTACCAAAGTTAAGTGTCATAGGGTTGATTAGATTAGTTAATGGGCCCAATTCAATGGGCTAGGCCCAGGGGCGCCCCCTTCCCCCTTGGTTATTTGTCATTGTTCCTAAACACAGGGACTTATTGTAAATTGTGGGATCCCTATAAATATGACCCCACTCTTTCCATTTTTAGTTAATGAAGATCTATTATTGTGAGTCCAGAAAATTGAGTTTCATTTGGTGAGAAGCCATTAGAGAGGAGTGAGAAGCTCCCCTCCCCTATTCCCTCTCTCTCTCTCTCACTCTCTCTCTCTCATCAAGGGAGGGTCGCCCCCCTCTCTCTCTCTCCTCACCCTCCCACCTACTTTCTCTCTCCTTCCCCCTCCATTGAAGCTACTCCAACTCCCCACACCCCTCTCTTTACTCCACCCCAACCCTAAGAGGTCCCCACCCAATCCTAGCTCCACCATCCAACTCCCGACTACCCACTTTCCCTTCCCAAGCAAGCCTCCACCTTCCCAAGGCTGAACCCACCCCTCCCTAAGCCAAATTTGAATCACATTGCCCCTCCCTTTCATCTTCCCCCCAACCCTAGGGCGTCCCAAGGAGGGAGCCAACCTGGTTTGGCCGCCCCATTCACCCCCTCCATCCTCCCTTGAGCATCCTCCACCACCCCTCCCTCTACACCTAGTGCAGAGACCAGCAGCCCCCTATCCTGCGTCCCTCTCTCTTCCTCCACCTCCAACACTGCCCTAGCAACCTTCCACACCTCCCTCACAACCCCTCCCATCACTCCTCCATTCCCCTTCACCATTCTACAACTCCTCACCCTCTTCTTATGCCCACTTGGAGCTACACCGGCGGATCTGCTCGCGGCTGAGAGTGTTGCAGAGAACCAGCAACTTGCAGAGCCGGCCACAACGTCATCCCAGCGCCCCTAGAAGCACAAAAGGCACCATCGGAAGCGTCTCCCAATCCTCTTCGCAACGGTGGTGGTCTCATCCCCGTCTGAGCTCGTGGCTACCCGGAGGAGCCGTCGTCGCAGGACTGCGCAACTTCTTCCAGATAGTCTTCCAGAAGCTGCTTACAGAGGCTCCCATGGCCATTCCCCAGAAGTTCTTTAAGAAGAGCTCGACTGTGATCTTCTACTACAAGTCTCCTACCACCAAGAAGAAGCGGCACTCCGTTCGGCATCCGAAGCTGTGAGTTCCAAATTTTCTCCCTCCGGTGCGCCGACCAGTTTTCTCTGGAACCAGTCTGATACCCCGGCACTGTTCAGACCCTCGCCATCTTCTTCGACCTCCTCCGGTGTCCCTGCTGGTATCCGATCGAAGAGGACTCAACCACGAATCCAACGACTCCAGCCACGCCTGAATCAGAGCTTGGGAGCGTCCGTGGAGGCCTCATCTTCCTGCTGCAAAGGTGCAGAAGCTACCAGAACTAGCAAACAGAGACCATGTTCGCACCTCTGCCCCGACCAACGCCATCATTCAGAAATTTCCCCAAAACTTGGACGCCCTCCCGGGTCAACTATGAAGGTTTTGCCACTGGTTTCGTCACAATCGGAGTGCGGGAGAGTTCGCAGCGGCTCTGACAGTGACAGTCTATCCCCTGTTCCAGAGAACGGACAGAACCGGCAATCACCTTCCATTTAGTTTCCTAGTTCAACTTTCCCCTCCCTGCCTGGCCGGCTGACCGCCCCTCCCTACGTGGAGGTACATTTTGGTTGTAATCTAATTCCCCACCCCTAGTCCAACCCCCTTGCAAGGGGCGTAGTGCATGTAATTTCTTAAATTTCAGGTTGAAGCTTCTCCGGCGCGGCGTGCGGGTAAGCCCACGCTTCCTCGCTCGCCCTCGTCTCTGACCGGGATCGGTGTCTTCACGCCGATCAGATGAGCTTCTGACCACACTCCTATACTGGATTATTTGTGCTTGATTAGTATTGCTTCTAGTGTGCCGTTGGTCGGTGAGGAGTGCTCGGACTCAAATTGCTACTATGTGAGTGTCCACCGCGGGTGAGTTATGAGCGAGTCCAATTTACCCACGCCCTCGGCGTGCTGACCGCCCGTGAATTTGGGCAACCCCAGGCCCTTAGGGGTCCTCCCCAAGCCAGCCATACCCTTGGAAACCTCCGAGTCCAACCTCAGATCCTCACCCCATCGCTGGTCCACCTACGGACCCAAGTGTGCCAAATGCGAGTGAGTCCGCTTGTGTGACATTGCCGTGTCCGTGGCGTTGCTTGCAATCTAGGTCTTAGGTTGTGTCACATCACACGATGGATTAATATGCCAAGATCGACAGAGATAAGAAGATAGGTCGACAGGATCCACTTCATCCAAAAGCCCTGTTTAGCTCTGTTGACCGAAAACAAGGTCCAATCGACTGACTTTAGTAGAATCCATAAACACATTTTGAGGCTGTCGACTTGCTCCTTGATCCGGTCGACAGAGCTATAAAGGTGAGCCTAGACACATCTATGCATGAGCCAGTCCTGTGCACGTGTCCGTAGGGCCAATCATTGGCAGATGGTCCTGACATCGTACCTCAACTTATGGAAGGATCCAAGGATGAGTAATATTCCCTAATTGCCCAAAAATGTGGATCAGTGGGCCGAAAAACGAGGGCACTCGGCCCATTCTCTAGGATATAAAAAGACCCTCTCTCCAGCAACACAATAACATAGAAAAAATGAGAAAAAGGGTTCTGCAACCTAAGTCCAGTGAGTGTAGCATCCTTAGTAGAGATAGAAAGTGAGAGAATTCGACCACCTGAGCCCAAGGTACGATAGCAGCACTAGCTAAGAAAAAGAGAGAGAGTGATCAAAGCCTTCGACTGAGAGTCCAGATTGTTCTGAGAATGAGAAAAGAAAAATAGAGAGTCAATCTGAAAGAGTCTGAGACATCTGTCCAGTGCTCGATCTAGTAGCATAGAGCAAGGGAGGTGAAGATAAGAAAGAAAGAGAGATCATCCGAAGCTAGAGACATCGAAGCTCAGTCATATTGCTTCAATTGAATCTACATTACTTTTGTTTTAAGTTGTTTTCATTTTTCTATTTTTGTCTTTGAACCGTTGTGTGTGTGAAGCTGTGAATCAGTGTGTGTGTGAAGCTGTGAATCGGCATGTGTGTGTTTGAAGATGTGAATCAATAGTGTGTTTTGGGGATTTATCCCTGAGTGGCTGCTGCGATTGCAGCTAGTGCTCCTCACCGAATTGGGCGAGGGGTGGATGTAGGTGAGCACAGAGGTGCTACCGAACCACCTAAAAACCCTTGTGTTTCAGCGTGGATGATTGTGTGATTGCTCCATCTCTTCTACCCCCATTGATAAGTAGTTGTTCAAGTATTCACAATCATACACTGATCTTCATCTCTAGCGCACTTCACTTGTTTGGTCTGTGATCGCTCTTTCTATCTATTTACCGTGAGAGTATCATCGTTTTATTTGCATTTTTTTTAAGGGGGCAGGTCTATTCACCCCCGCTCTATATCTGCCAACTCGACTTTACACTTGGTATAAGAGAAGGTTTCTCCAGTATGTGGTCCAACGACCTAGAGAGATCAACTGGGACAATTACCCGAGGCTTTCTAGCCAAAGGGCATTCTATCAATAGGCCTCCATTCTTTGATGGATCCAACTATTCTTACTGGAAAAATAGAATGCAGGTCTTTCTTAGAGCACAAGACCATGAGATTTGGATGGTGGCTGATATCGCCGAAATGTTCGTCGTTAAAACCTGCGGCAATCAATCAAAATTAAATACCAAACTCGTAACATAATACAAATTAACTGTAATACATTGGTGAGCAGGGGTCGAATCCACAAAGAGGAATGTTGAGATTGAAAACTTTGGTTTTTCTTTTAAAGCAAAAATAGATGAATGTTTGTGTTTGATTTTCATAATTTAAAGAACATGAAACAAACCTATCTAATCCAACAAAATTAAATGCGAAATAAAATAGATGAAGTTGAGATAGTTGGTTCGGCCGTGCTATGATAACGGCGTCGTCTCCTCGAGCCTTTGATTTACGAGTCGTCGGGAACGACCACGTACACTCGACTAGATCGGAACCGATTCTCTTGACCGTCTTTAGAAGAAGTTTAGAGGGTGAAGGATAAAGAATTTAAGAAGAGATATTAGAGAGATGGAGGGAGTTGGTGCTAAATAAAATTAAAAATAACAACATCACTGGAATTAAAACATGAATTAAAACCAACTTACAACTGTATGAAAATTATAATAAATAACTTACAACAAATCTATAACAATAACAAAAAAAATAAAATGGACAAACTTAATCCTACACTAAGGACTAAGAATGGAGGGTGGAGGAGAATGAAGGCTAGCTTCTACGTATGTGCATGCTAATGACCCCCCCGGAAGAGCCACTTCTCATCTCCTTTTATAGGCTCAAAAACAAGCCTTTGCTCTCTCTTTCCCCCCTCTCTTCACGCTTGTGTTGGCCGCCCATTTTGACACCGCTTCCACCGTGTTGGTTGGCCATCTGCCAGCCACATTGCCCACCGAAACCCTCGTGTGAGAAGTCACCTCCACGTGATAAGCTGGCGCATTGACTGTCGAACCCTGCCAGCATTGTTCGGACGCCTGCGTGAGCCACGTTGGCCATGCCTCGTGCGATCGAAGCCAAAGCGGCTTGGCCGCCTCTATCCTCTGCATGCGTGTGACGCCATGCACCATTCGCCTATCTTGCCAACGCCCAACACTCGAAGTTGCCCGCCGACGTGCCGACACGAATGAAGACCGCGTGGGTTGACCTTGCGCTCGCCCGCCATTACAGACCCGCCAGCGAAGGCCTCGCGCCTTGTTCGCCTGGAGCTAGCCTCGTTGGCCTTTGCCCATTCGCCAGCCCTTGTAAGAGAGGCCGCTGGCCTCATTGGCCTCGTGCTGCCTTGGCAGCTGGAAGCCCGCCATCTTGGCCATTCGCCCTATTGCCTTGTCGACCGTGCAACACATGAAGCTTCTGCGCTTGCCAGCATGCATATATATATATATATATATATATATATATATATATATATATATCTCATATATGTATATCATATATCTCTCTCTCATCTATATATCATATATATATATATATCTAATATATATATCTAATGCCAACTATTTTGTTTTCTTTTTTTATTAATGAATTTTGGCCCATTATTGTGTAAACTTGCGTCGTCCTTTTTGTGCCTGTAAAATAAGTAAATTTATTTATTAAAATACTTAATTTTATCAAACTAAATATTTTGATCTGAAATTATAATTAAGTGTGATAAATATATATTTATTAATATTAAATTTCATAAAAATGTGATATAACATAAATAAATATGTAAAAATGCACACTCATCACCCCCCCTAACTTACTCATTACTAGTCCCTTAGCAATGCAAATAATTAAAAATTAAGGACCAACAAGAGTTTAAAATATCCATGTCTCATTTCCAGATCATCTTTCATAGAATCAACTAAAGATTAGGAATCTGGAAACGTTAGCATACACTAACCTTAGATTTGGAAATTAAGGTACATGATCAAGAATTCAACTCAAAATTTAATAGCACTAGTGCATGTGTAAACACTAAATCCACATCATAGATAATTACATCCCCCATTTCCTATTCAAAATAAGTGCCTTTCAACCCTGCACCTCTTAATCAGAGCATTAAGCATATTAGCTTTTTATCTGCCTTGCTTCATCCCTTAGGGATCCTTTTTTTTATTTTTCTACACACATGATGCTGCACTACCCTTCACTATTTAATGCGAACTTCGAAGCAGGCTCCATTTCACATATCAAGATTCCCTTTTCCTTTTGACGCTAACCTCAACACGTCTTAGGTGAAGTAGGCCCGGTTACTCAGATTCGGAGCATTTTTCATGGTGTTTTCTCAATTTTTTTTTCAATTATGCTTTTGCACTAATTTTGATAGATAACTTGGCAGAAAGTTTATAAAAGATCTCTTCTTCAAGAAGTGTTGAATATCAGGCACATACCCAAAATAGTAGAAGACTTATCCCGCATGTTTCATTAGAGTGCAAAGTGATTTTTCATTTTTCTAAAGTGCACATGACCTTTAAAGAGATTCTTAGATCAGTTTTCCATGGTTAGATTAAATCTATTTTCCATCATCCTTATCCAGTCATTTTTATTCCACAATTACTTTCAATGGAAGCATGAATCATGAAACTCAAAATGGGTTATATTTTTATTTATTTTGTTTTTGTTTTCTTTTGTGAAAGGTTAATTTTTTTTCATTTTTGACGAAATGAGGTTGTATATGAATGCAACATGTGCAACATGATTTCTGTCCCCCCAACTTAAATGACATTATCCTTAATGGCATGAACAATATAGAATAATGAATAATGTAGACATGAAATTTGTGAAGGAACGGGACAACCTGACGGAAATGAACGTCGACGGGCTCGACTTTTGAATAAAAGGCGGTACTGGAGGTTAAAGGCGAGATATAGGTGCAAGCAATCTGCTCTCTACCCCCAACTTATCCTTTATTCACACCTGTAAAATAAAAGAAAACCATAATAAAAACTTGGGTTACCTCCCAAGAAGCCATTTATTAGCACACGGAAATCACTAAAATGTTGGGTTTCCTCCCAAGAAGCGCTAAGTTTTACGTCTTCAGCCAGACGCAATGTAGCTCACTAACCAACGGGTGGCATTCAGAATGAGCCACCAAGTGATCTTGTCCTCCTTCAAATTCCAGCCCTTATGCCATTGGAAGACAAGAATAAGCATGTACGTATCGGGGCTACAAATAGGTGGGTCTCGCACTTTATTGATGTTAACTTTAACCATAAGTGTGAGCCAGTTTTCAACTTTTGGGATCATAAAATGATCAATGGCCAATAATTTGTCAAGATTGAGGTGGAACCTTGGCACAACATCTACCCATGGGTCCTCTTGTCCGGTATCTTCCCGCCTGACTAACCCTTTAGTGACTAGTTCCTCCACTGAAACTTGGTCAGGCACTGGTGGCTTATGAATAAGAGTGTCATTATGTGCCACATTCCTCTCAGTAACGGCATCATGACCATTAAGGGCACTGATCAACTTGTCTTCTTGAGGGGAAGTCAAATCAAAAGTGAATATTGATGACACGTCTCCCTCAGGTCCTAGAATGTCATAGTGGAGAGGCTATACTCTCGGGGGAATCAAATTGGAAGGAAGCGTGAGCCCAAAATCTAACTCATTCACTGATTCAAACATAATTAGATAGGGCTCAAGGGTAAGATCAAATGTAAGTTTCTCAAATAAGACCCCGCCATCACACTCATCACTCAATTGAAGATTATTAATCACATTTTCCAATAATGGGGTGAGTAGATGAAATGTAAACTTTTCCAACAAGACCCCATCATCATGTTCTTCAAGGGGAGGAGGATATTCAAAATTTATTTTCATTAAATCAACAAAATTATTACTCACAAAGTAATCCTCCTCTTCATGTATATCTTCAATTGAGTTGTTGAGGTCACTATTTTTCACAGTGGTATTCTCAATCTCAAAATATTCATAGAATGGGGTGACTATATCAATATGATCATTTTTATCCTTCACTTCACCCCCTAATTCCGTCCCTTCCTCCCTTATGGCATTGCGAGTGCACTCCCCCTCACTCCCAATAGTGATATCCTGAGCCAAAATGACAGGCATTAGATCATCATCATCATCATTCACGTATTGAGGGGATTGGTTGAATATTGAAGGAGGGCCATGGTAAGTAGACTGAGAGTACACGATTTGAGGTACAAAGTAGTGGCCCGGTGAATCACCCTTAGTATCGATGTTACTTTTGAAATTTGGGTGAGACGTGTTGGGTTGAAGTTGATTGCACATGGGCTGCTCGTGAACTGCTTGGGGTAAAGGTTTAGACAGATGGTCTTGAAATGTTGGATCCATCCAAGGCAAATTTGGGTGAGTACTCCAACCAAGATTATAATCATCCGAGAATGTAGCACGCTTGAGCTGAGAGAACCCTAGGGTATTTTGGACTTGAGCTTGGCTGACTGGTGGGAGTTGGGCTACAGTAGGACATTCACTCACATGGTGAGTGAGACTGACACAAAACTCATAGGCTTTCTTGAAAATTTAGATTGGATTTTCAGCATGTTTGAAAGATCCTACAGATTATTGAAGAGATGAGATTGAGGCATGATTAATCGAATTTTCACTCAAAACTTCAAACAAATCATAAGCCTCATCTTCACTTTTGTTCATAAATGCCCCTCCACAACGTGTGTCCACCATTTGCCTATCATGATCAGATAACCCCTCATAAAATGCATACAGAACTTGCCATTTGGGCAACCCATGGTGTGGGCATTGACATAACAAATCTTTCAGTCTCTCCCAAGATTCATGAAGTTGCTCACCTGGAAGCTGAGTAAATCCCATAATCGCCCTTCTCATCATGTTGGTTCGGACTATAGAGTAATTTTTTTTTTTCAAAAATTCTAACTGCAGAACTTTCCAAGTCCTAATGATCTTTCCAAAACTCTTTAACCAACATTTTGCTTTATCTTTTAATGAGAATGAAAATAAAATCAACTTAAGGGCATCATCACTAAAATTCCAGATTTGTATTAGGGAGCAAACTTCTAGAAAATCATCTAGATGCCTATAAGGATTTTCATAGAGATTCTCATAAAAAGATGAGAGCATCTGGATGAGACTAGGGTCTATCTCATACTGATCCACTAGAATGTCAGGTAGTTCAATACAGGTTGAGGGTTTATACGTAGAAGGAAAAAAATGTTCCTTGATAGGCGTGGGTTTTCCTCCAAGATGGATGGCCATGAAAAATAGGTTGGATCCCAATAAGATTTTTTTTAAAAAATTCAATTTTTTTTTTCAAATTTTTAATTTTTTTTCAAATTTTCAATTTTTTTCAATTTTTTCCCTTTATTGATCTCCCTTTTTGTTTTATTCTCTTTTTTTTTTTAAGATTAGAAAACCACAATATTTTTTTATTTTTTATTATTATTATGTTTGATTTTTTTTAATTTTTTTTAAAAATTACACTAAATTAGACGAATAGAGAGAAGACGAGGATTTGTTTTTGTTTTTGTTTTATTTTATTTTTTATTACATAGACAAACAAGTTAACACGTAAATTACCTAACGACCTAGATGTGACTTAGACCTACACATGAGGTTTCACAAAATGACTAAAGCACAACTTAAGTTCACCTTCAATATTTTCACCGGCCAGGTAAGGGGTGGGGTAGTGGGAGGCTCCCCCTACTTTCGTAGGGACCTAATTAGATAATCACTAGCCCGGTTAAGGCGTTTGATGTCTGACCGTCTTGCCTTAGGCGCTAGTTTCCACATGAGGGTAAACCTAAATAGCACAAAAATCACAGTGTGAATCTAGGGACAATGTCTACTGAATTTTATTTATGACTTAGGTCGTGCAAAGATGCAAGGGAAATGTGGTTTGTTGGCTAAGGAAGGGTGATGAAATTCTCACCTTATCTTATTTAGGGGTGTTGCCCTTAGAATATTTCCAGAATGAAATGCTCACCACAATTTCAAACAACGGGTTCTTATGCAACAATGCATGCTCAAGATAAGATAAGTAGAAAGTACCTTACCCCTCGCAATCTCTAAAATGCAATGATAAAAATTAAACAATAAGGAAAAAAAATCATATCCTAAATGATGCATGACCTAGAACATGGATGGTGTGGTTTCTAATCATGGAATGAAGAATTTTTTTATTTTTGTGATAAAATATTTTTTTAATTAATGAAACTACATAGCCAACACATTTTTTGAGATTTTTTTAAACATAAAAGCTAATAAAATACAGAAAATAAATTAAATCACAAGAGGGAAGATTGAGGTACTTACTTGGAGCGTAATCCCTCGTCCTTTATTTTTTTGATTTTTGTTATTTTTTTTAAAGAGATGTAAAAAGGGAAGACAAATATCAAATGTGTTTTTTTTAATATAAATATATACAAAAGAAAAATAAAATTTTCAACTCATACTAACTTCCCTGGCAACGGCGCCAAAAATTGATATCGCCGAAATGTTCGTCTCAATCAAAATTAAATACCGAACTCGCAACATAATACAAATTAACTATAATACATTGGTGAGCACGGGTCGAATCCACAGAGAGGAATGTTGAGGTTTAAAACTTTGGTTTTTCTTTTAAAGCAAAAATAGATGAATGTTTGTGTTTGATTTTCATAATTTAAAGAACATGAAACAAACCTCCAAAAATTGATATCGCCGAAATGTTCATCGTTAAAACATGCGGCAATCAATCAAAATTAAATACCGAACTCGCAACATAATATAAATTAACTGTAATACATTGGTGAGCACGGGTCGAATCCACAGAGAGGAATGTTAAGATTGAAAACTTTGGTTTTTCTTTTAAAGCAAAAATAGATGAATGTTTGTGTTTGATTTTCATAATTTAAAGAACATGAAAAAAACCTATCTAATCCAACAAAATTAAATGCGAAAAAAAATAGATGAAGTTGAGATAGTTGGTGCGGCCGTGGTATGATAACGGCGTCGTCTCCTCGAGCCTTTGATTTACGAGTTGTTAGGAACGACCACGTACACTCGACTGGATCGAAACCGATTCTCTTGACCGTCTTTAGAAGAAGTTTAGAGGGTGAAGGATAAAGAATTTAAGAAGAGATATTAGAGAGATGGAGGGAGTTGGTGCTAAATAAAATTGAAAATAACAACATCACTGGAATTAAAACATGAATTAAAACCAACTTACAACTGTATGAAAATTACAATAAATAACTTACAACAAATCTATAACAATAACAAAAAAAATAAAATGGACAAACTTAATCCTACACTAAGGACTAAGAATGGAGGGTGGAGGAGAATGAAGGCTAGCTTCTACGTATGTGCATGCTAATGATCCCCCCGGAAGACCCACTTCCCATATCCTTTTATAGGCTCAAAAACAAGCCTTTGCTCTCTCTTTCCCCCCTCTCTTCACGTCTGTGTTGGCCGCCCATTTTTGACGCGGCGGGGACGTGGAAGACGGATCGACGGCACTCCGGGATGCGAACAGGACGGGACGGATAACTGCTATCTCACACAGCTCGGCCTCACGCCGGACGGTCTCACACCGGGCGACACTCGGATCTCACAAAAATGAGAAAGGAGGGAAGGGAAGAATAAGGCAAAACACGTTAAGCTCAAGCTTTCTCATTCATAGATTTCATGACATCTCGTAACACACCTTAGCCTCTTTATATAGGAAAGAGAGCTATAACAATAGGACCTTCTAACTTATACTAATTATACTTATACCCTAGCCTAACAAGACAACCCCACCAACCCACTTAAAGACTTTGTGGGTTTTAACCAAATAAAATATAAAAATTACACACATGTTTATTTGACTTAGACTAGCCTAATAGGACGGAAGTAAAAATACATATAGGAATACATGTATACATACACACAAATACATATATTCAATACGCAATATAACTACCGTAGCCGTAAGCCAAGTCTTCAGGAAGGGTCTCCGAGATCTCCGAGCCATAAGCTCGGTGTCAGGGCAGTGCGGCGTCGGCTCCGAGTAGTGGGCCCAGTAGTGGACCCGGTGTCCCCACCAACCCTCCCGGGGTGGCTGGAACTCGATTCCGTCGAGTAAGGGGGGACACTGCCGTGGTAGTGCTCCAGCAGATCTGGATCGAGGCGCTGGAGATCTTCCCGGCTGATCCAGGAATCATCAGAAGGTGGACGGTCCCGCCAGCGGACAAGGTAGCGCTGGTACACCCTGCTCCGTGTAGTGGTCACCTGCTCATCCAGTATCCTCTCAATGTGCTCGCGCGGTACTCTCGAGGCTGTGGGACGCACAGGGGTGGGCTCACTCTCAATGGGAGGAAAAGGCTCGAAAGGGTCACTAGAATCGCTGTGGGTTCCTTGTAGGCCACTAAATCTGTCACATTAAAGGTCGAGCTAATCCCATATTCGGGAGGTAAGTCCACAACATAAGCATTGGAGCCAATCTTCCGCAGAATTGGGAAGGGTCCATCACTACGGGCTTGCAACTTTTTAATGGCTCCCGAGGGGAGTCGTTCGGGTCGGACCCGTACCATAACCAAGTCACCTTCTTGAAATTCATGGTGACGTCTATGCAAATCAGCTAATTTTTTATAAGTCTCATTACTGAGGTTTATTTGCTTGCTAATTGACTCATGTAGACTTTTGACATGTTGTACAAATTCCTCAGCTGACTTGGACGTTCTAGACTCGAGGGGAAGGGGAATGAGATCCACAGGTTTCCTAGGTTTGTAGCCATGCATGACCTCAAATGGACTCATGCCTATGGACCTATTGATGGAGCTGTTGTATGCAAATTCGGCTCTGGGCAAAAGAAGATCTCAAGTGCCAGAATGTTCCCCTACAAGACATCTCAACAGATTGCCTAAGCTCCTATTGACGACCTCAGTTTGCCCATCAGTTTGAGGATGATAGGCAGTGGAAAACTTCAGTTTGGTGCCAACTAGGTGCCAAAGTGTCTTCCAAAAATAGCTAGTGAACCGGACATCCCGGTTAGACACGATGGTTTGGGGGAGACCATGCAGACGCACGACTTCATCAAATAATAAATGGGCTACTCTAGATGCATCAGATGTTTTGGAACATGTAATGAAGTGGGCCATCTTAGAGAATCTATCAACGACAACAAAGATGGAATCATGCTTGTGAGCAGTGCGTGGTAACCCAAGGATAAAATCCATGCTCACATCAACCCATGGTCGATCAGGGATGGGGAGAGGAGTGTGGAAACCAGTGTTCTGTTTGACCTATTTGGCCATTGTACATGTCCTACACTGGGCTACAATCTTGGCCACATCTCTCTTCAGGCCAGGCCAATAGAAGTGCTCCTCCACAGAATGGATGGTCTTGTTGCGGTCAAAGTAACCAGCAAGACCTCCAGCATGCATTTCCCAAATCAGGAAATCCCGAACAGAAGTCCTCGGGACACAGAGTTGCTGCCCTCGAAATAGAAAACCATCCTAGAGTAGATAGTCAGAAAAGACTGTCGAGGGTCCAGCGGACAGAGCAGAGTAGGCATGGCCAAAATCAGGACACTCTCCATAGAGTTCCTTCATGCGGTCAAACCCGGTGACCTCTACCCGAACAGTGGAAAGAAGGGAGACCCTTCGACTCAAGACGTCGGCCACCTTATTGTCCTTTCCAGCCTTATGTTTTAGGACAAAGGTGAAGGACTGGAGGAATTCGACCCACCGACCATGCCTTGGGTTTAAGCCCTTCTGAGAGCTAAGGAATTTTAAAGCCTCGTGGTCCGAGTATAAGATGAACTCTTGTGGTAAGAGATAGTGTCTCCAGTGTTTGAGGGCTTGGACCACGGCATAAAACTCCTTATCGTATGTGGAGTATCGAAGCTTTGCATCAGAAAGTTTCTCACTGAAATAAGCCACAGGGTGGCTCTCCTGGCTAAGCACTCCACCTATTCCTACGCCAGATGCATCACATGAAACCTCAAAGACTTTGGAAAAGTCTGGTAGACGGAGGACAGGGGCTTTGGTCATAAGCTCCTTTATGGCAAGAAAAGCCTGGGAGGCGGCTTTGGTCCACTCAAAATTCCCCTTACAGATGCAATCCGTAATGGGTGCCATAATGGTGCTAAATCCCTAGATGAAGCGTCTGTAGAAGGTGGCTAGCCCGTGAAAACTTTGAACGTCATGGACATTCTGGGGCTCTGGCCAGTCTACTATGGCTCGGACCTTGGATTGGTCCACAGACACTCCATGACTTGAAACCACAAATCTGAGAAAAGTGACCCGGTCTGTCATGAATTCACACTTAGTCAGGTTGGCAAACATGGTTTCTTTCCTCAGGGTCTCGCAGATCTCCCTCAAATGATGAATGTGGTCCTGAGGGTTGTGGCTATAAATAAGAATGTCGTCGAAGTAGACGACAACAAAGCGACCGATGAGGGGACGAAGGGCTTCCGTCATAAGCCTCATGAATGTGCTGGGGGCATTGGATAGCCCAAAAGGCATGACAAGCCACTCATACAGACCTTCTTTTGTTTTGAAGGCTGTCTTCCACTCATCCCCTAGTCGAATCCGGACCTGGTGGTAGCCACTTTTCAAGTCAATCTTGGAAAAGATGGTGGCTCCACTCATCATGTCAAGCATGTCATCAAGACGGGGAATGGGAAACCTATACTTGATAGTGATCTTATTGATGGCGCGGCTGTCAACACACATCCGCCAGGTGCCGTCCTTCTTGGGTGTGAGCAAGGCAGGGACGGCACATGGACTCTTGCTCACCCTGAGGAAACTTTTTTGGATAAGGTTCTCGACAATCCTTTGGAGCTCAGCATGCTCCTTGGGGTTTAACCTGTAGTGGGGGAGGTTGGGTAGGGTGGACCCGGGGACAAAGTCGATGGCGTGTTGAACATCACGCATGTTTTTGACTTTGTTTTCAAACCTTTCTGCGTGCTCTTCACGCGGCTGGTGGTCAGCCTGGGCGGCGGCCCACGCGGGAGGGCGACCAGATCAGCAGGCGCGGGGGTCTACTGGGGGGAGGGCGCGCAGGAGCTTGGGCGCACAGGGGCGCGCAGGCGGGCGCACAGGCGGGCGGGGCGGTGCACGCACCGGGCGGGCACGGGGCACGCGTCGGGGGGGCGCGGGGCGCGCTCCGGGCGGGCGCGGGCGGTCCTGGCCGGGCGCGGGAGCGCGCGCGCCTGTGCGAGGGTCCGGGCGCGGGTGCGGCCAGGGCGGGGCGCGCTGGCATGGGGCCGGGTGGCGCGCACCGCGGGCCGGGCGGGGTGCGCCTATGGGCGCGCTGGACGGTGGCGACGGGCGCAGCGGGCGGCGGGAGGCGTCGGGCGCGGCGTGGCTGGCCAACCGTTGAGGCGGTTGGCGTTTTGAAGGGGGGGCACGGGCGACGAGGCCGGCCCCCCTTGCGAATGCGCTTTCTGTTGTTTTTTTTTTCTTTTAAGAGAGAGGGGGAAACAGAGAGAGAGAGAGTACAGAGAGGGAAAAAAAAGAGAAATAGAGAAACAGAAAGAGAGAAATGGGGAGAGAGAGAAAGAACGCAGTAGGAAATTTTTTTTTCTTTTGCTTAAAATTTTTTTTCCTCTATTTTTTTTCTCTTAATCACAAATCTTTCTGCTACTCTTCCTTTTTTTTGTTTCTCTTTTTTTTTTCACTTCTAGCAACTTAGAGAGAGAAAGAAAGATGACGTCGGGGATGTCGGGTCGTCGGAGACGCCGTTGTTGGGCTCTGATACCAATTTGACGCGGCGGGGACGTGGAAGACGGATCGACGGCACTCCGGGAAGCGAACAGGACGGGACGAATAACTGCTATCTCACACAACTCGGCCTCACGCCGGACGGTCTCACACCGGGCGACACTCGGATCTCACAAAAATGAGAAAGGAGGGAAGGGAAGAATAAGGCAAAACACGTTAAGCTCAAGCTTTCTCATTCATAGATTTCATGACATCTCGTAACACACCTTAGCCTCTTTATATAGGAAAGAGAGCTATAACAATAGGACCTTCTAACTTCTACTAATTATACTTATACCCTAGCCTAACAAGACAACCCCACCAACCCACTTAAAGACTTTGTGGGTTTTAACCAAATAAAATATAAAAATTACACACATGTTTATTTGACTTAGACTAGCCTAATAGGACGGAAGTAAAAATACATGTATACATACACACAAATACATATACTCAATACGCAATATAACTACCGTAGCTGTAAGTCGAGTCTTCAGGAAGGGTCTCCGAGATCTCCGAGCCATAAGCTCGGTGTCGGGACAGTGCGGCGTCGGCTCCGAGTAGTGGGCCCAGTAGTGGACCCTGTGTCCCCACCAATTTTGACACCGCTTCCACCGTGTTGGTTGGCCATCTGCCAGCCACATTACCTATCGAAACCCTCGCGCGAGAAGCCGCCTCCGCATGATAAGCTGGCGCATTGACTGCCGAACCCTGCCAGTGTTGTTCGGACGCCTGCGTGAGCCACGTTGGCCACGCCTCGTGCGACCGAAGCCAAAGCGGCTTGGCCGTCTCTCTCCTCCGCATGCGTGTGCCGCCGTGCGCCATTCGCCTGCCTTGCCAACGCCAAGCGTCCGAAGTCACCCGCCGACGTGCCGATACGCCTGAAGACCGCGTGGGTTGACCTTGCACTCGCCCGCCACTGTAGACCCGCCAGCGAAGGCCTCGCGCCTTGTCTGTCTGTAGCTGGCCTCGTTGGCCTTTGCCCATTCGCCAGCCCTTGTAAGAGAGGCCACTGGCCTCATTGACCTCGTGCTGCCTTGGTAGCTAGAAGCCCGCCATCTTGGCCATTCGCCCTATTGCCTTGTCGACTGTGCAACACATGAAGCTTCTGCGCTTGCCAGCTTGCATATATATATATATATATATATATATATGTATATCATATATATCTCTCTCATATATATATATATTTCATATATATATATCATCTATATATATATATCTCTAATATATATATCATATATATATATATATATATATATCTAATATATATATCTAATGCTAACTGTTTTGTTTTCATTTTATTTTCTTTCTTTATTAATGAATTTTGGCCCATTATTGTGTAAACTTGTGTCGTCCTTTTTGTGCCTGCAAAATAAGTAAATTTATTTATTAAAATTACTTAATTTCATCAAACTAAATATTTTGATCTGAAATTATAATTAAGTGTGATAAATGCATATGTATTAATATTAAAGTTCATAAAAATGTGATATAACATAAATGAACATGTAAGAATGCACACTCATCAGTGGTTAGTAGAGGGCCGTTCGAGCTGCCCGAAGATGAGGACACTTGGACGAGAGAGCAAATCTGAAGATCAACTGTGAACTGGAGCACCATGAATATCATGCGGTGCGCAATAACTCCCACTGAGTTCTCTCGAGTCTCAATGTGCAAGTCTGCCAAGGAGATGTGGGACAAACTTGAGCTGATATATGAACGTACGCTCGAAGTAAGGGAGACTAAAGCTAATATGCTCATCGCTGATTATGAGATGTTTAGAATGCGAGTTGATGAGACCATTTCAGAAATATATGCTAGATTATCTCAGTTGACTAACAGTCTCAAGTCCTTAGGCAAGGAATACACGAACAGTGAGTTAGTCCGAAAATCCTGAGGTCCCTTCCCCCTGTCTGGCACACTAAAGTCACAGTCATAGAGGACTCAAAAGATCTCACTAAAATGACTGTAGATGAACTAATAGGTTCCTTAATGACCTACGAATTAAACCTGAAGAGGAATGAGGAGGATGTAAAAAAGAAGAAGCCACTGGCTCTGAACGCGAAAGCCTCCTCGAGCAATCAGGAATCAAGTGTTGAAGAAGAGGACTCCAACCATGGGGAAGACCCTAGTGAGTATGCACTACTCACTAGAAAGTTCAGAAAATTCTTAAGAAAAACAAGTAAGAATCAGTGGAAGAAAAAGGGTCAAGTAAGCAAGTATTCCAATTTCAAATTTGATTTTAACAAAAAGTCTGATAATGTAGTTTGCTATCAAAGTAGGAAGGCAGGGCACATGCGAGGAGAGTGCCCAAAATTGTTGAGGAGAATGAGTAAGGGAAAAACCAAGAAGCCAAAAGCAATGCTCTGCACATGAAGCGATGAAGAGGAAGAAAGCTCAGATGAGGAAAACGAGGAGAAGAACTTAATGGCTCATGGTGATGAGGATGAGGAGGTAACCTCTATGTTTGAAAAATTTACTATCCATGATTGAGAAAATACATATGCTAATTTACTTGATAAATGTGATGAGTTTAGGAAGGAAAATAAACAACTTAAGAAAAAGATGAATGCCATTGTTCATGATAACACCTTAGATGAACATATTGAACTTCTGAAAAATGAAAATGAGAAACTAAAGAACAATGTAGATGAAGTGGAGTCAGTAAAAGAGGAGTCTAAAAGTTTGAAAAATGAGAGTGAAGAGATGAGAATGTAAGGATTCCCCATGGTCGGGTTCGTATTGCACAGTAGAAAATAAAATTAAAATTTGAACCCGGGCCCCCTTGGAATCCAAGAACCGTGCCATGATCGATGCAATCAAAAATTATCCAACCCAAAAATAGGGTTGCAGATTTTTACCTTGCAAGGAACGACGCTGTCTGTAGTGCCCGATGTAGACTTCCTCAAACGCAGAGTCGCACAAGTGTCCGGCCTCTAGAGTAGATCCACACGGATCCTCACGCAGCAATGGTGCCCGCCTGTTCTTTTCCTCCCCGTGTGCACGAACTACAGATCTCTGAGATCTTATTCCTCCTTTCCCATAGTGGCCTCTTCTTCTTCTCTTGAGAAAGAGAAAGGGAGAGAGAGAGCTGCGAGAGAGGAATAGAACGCGAGAGAGAAGAGGGGTGGGAGAAAAGAACGGCAGCTGCAGGTTTTCCACGCTACTTGCTTGGTGTAAAAAAACCCATCGTGAGATACATATGTAAGTGTATTATGTCCTTTCCAAAAGGACCCCCAATAACACATATTATATATATATCCTTAGTGTTGTTGTGTATGTATATATCCAACCCTTCTCTTCATCCTTTTCTCAAAGGAAATAAGGCTTTTATATATATATCTACACAATAATATCCCATCACCCGAGAATCTTATGTGTGTAGCCTATAGTCACTCTAGTTTAAGGCCCAATAACTTCTAATTCTCAATTAGAAGTAAATTAAACTTATCTTTTACTTCTACAAGAGCCGAATAATAGTTTAATTCATCCCAGACCTATGATCACGTTGGGTCAAGCAAATCTGCATGATCCCAGAGAACCTCGGGTTCAAACCACCCTGTCTGGTACCTATCTGTCCACAGTTGCCGCATCGCTATAATCCCTCACTCCTTCTATGAGTCTGGTTCGATCGATGGTATGGTAACTGTCAAACCCCGTGATCATGTCATTCGACCATGACCTCCTATAAGTGTATGTCATCCGTTCCAAACGAACTCACACGACCTTGGCCAGGGGTTTAGTGGAGCATCAGTGTCTTGACCCATTAACTGTCTGATATATACCTGACAGTGAGCAATCCCCTCTTGACCATTGACGATCTTCACACGTATCCCGACATGGTCAATGACTTGGCATTTCATGACTTATGGTTAAAGTCACTTAACCAAGTATCAAACCATTCCAGTCCTCGTGTAAGATCCGATCAATGTCTCAGGTCAAAGGACCAACACTGCTACTAAGACAATTGGATCTTCAGTTGACATTATGTATAATTAACCATCTGAAGATCTAATGGTGGATCAATCCAGTGTAGATCCTCCCAAGACGTACACCTACACATATGTGTTGGTGCCCCGCACCAGTGACCATGAGACTACTCACCCACACATTTTGTGTACTGGTTTAATAGGTAATCAAAGTCCCCGAGTGATTACCTCCCAATTAGGAACAGTTTTAAGGTATGTGTCCATGTAAAGTTAGTCTCATGATCGAGATCCCATCTCGAGTTGACTTTACAACCACATATCCTAAGGACATCGTAGAGTAATATATAATTATAAATTTACACTCAAATATCACTTTAGTAATGATGAACAAGATTGTATAATTATCGGGCCTACCCAAACCGAAATTGGCCTGTAGGACACCCAATACTAACAATCTCCCACTTGAAGTACAGCCAATTGCCCACAACTTTAAGGCCCATCTTATCCCGATGGTGCTCAAACACAATATGTGTCAAAGGCTTAGTCAGTGGATCTGTTATGTTATCTTCAGATGGTACACGCTCTACCATCACATCTCCATGATCAACAATCTCCCGAATAAGGTGGAAGCGCCTCAGAATATACTTTGACCTTTGGTGAGACCTTGCTTCCTTCGCCTGAGCGATGGCCCCATTATTATCACAAAATAATGGGATGGGAGTTGATATCTGGGGAACTACACCGAGTTCCAAGATGAATCTCTTCATCCAGAAGGCTTCCTTAGCAGCTTCAGTCGTAGCAATGTATTCTGCCTCCATCGTCGAGTCTGCAGTTGTATCTTGCTTGGAGCTTCTACAATTGAATGCCCCTCCATTCAACATGAATACAAATCCAAACATGGATTTGTAGTCATCTGGATCTGATTGGAAACTATATTCTATGTAAGCTCTAAGCTGCAGGTCCTCTCCTCCATAAAGCAGAAAAAGATCCTTAGTCCTTCGCAAGTACTTAAGGATGCACTTTACTACCTTCCAGTGCTCATCGCCTGGATTCACCTGATATCTACTGACAATGCTCAGAGCATTGGCAACATCAGGCCGTGTACATAGCATTGCATACATGATTAACCTTATGGCCGAAGCATAGGGCACTTTACTCATGTGTCCCACCTCCTCAAATGTCTTAGGGCTCATCCCCTTGCATAGGCAAATTCCATGTTGTAGATTATGGAAAAATTCACACGAAAAATTATAAAGAATATAGGAGAGGAAAAAGAATTAAGTGGTGTAGTGTGGAGTAGAGATGGGATAAAAGAAAGGGAGAAGGGAGGAAAGGGAGGAGCATGCATGAATGCTAAAGGGAAAATGTGATCGCCAGAGACCGCGGGCCTCGAAGTATATAATAAATAAAGCAAAGGAGAGATCATGAATAAAAATATTTTAAAAGGAGCGTAGAGATGTGAGTGCAACCTTCTCTTCCAATCGGCCGGCCGATGAAGAGGGCTCTTCTTTAATGATTACCCTTGCAAAAATAACAAACACCAACAAAAGATTGGATTAGAAATCAAGTGTATGTAGTATCAAATCCTTAATAAACACGAATAACAAAGCATGAATATGAACACACCTTATTGGTGTTGGCCTTTAAAATTACCCCTATGTAAAGGGTGGATAAAAGATGATGTGATGAAGAAAAGAGGGAGGTGTGCAAGTGTTGCACAATTGGGAGATCTCAATATTGAGATGAAGAGGAAAGTAAAAGGGAAGAGATATGATGCATGAACTAGTTAAAATGCAAAATAAGAAAGAGATAAAAGGGGGATGATAGGCTTATTGATTTTTCTCCATGGAAGGGGGGGGGGGCTCCAATGTCTTCAACGTGGCTTCAAGAGGAAGAAGAACACCAAGATGATGAAGCTTTAAAGCACATGGGAGGCTTCTCCTTGAGCTTCCAATATAGTAGCACCTCCCCACCAATCAAATAATCAGCCTCAAACACAAGGGAGAGGGGGGGGGTCCTATTTAAAGAGTGAAAATTCATGGTTTTAATTTCGTCAAAAATATTAAACCATGTTTTAATTGTATTTGGAGAGAGATATTCAATGGACATGAGTCCTCCCAACCTTATAAAGTCATAAGGACCCTTTCCCAAGTGGAAAAGTAATGCGGGACGAATGAGACTCTAGACCAATTTGATGTGGGACGAGACTCGAACGAGGCTAAGACCTACGACTGACTCGAAGTGCGGCTAGCACTTGCACGCTAAGGTAAGCCGGGCGGCTGACCTTCGTGGCGTTCTCTTGGTGGAGACGTCTCTCAACAAGAAACTCTATCTAGCCCAACGATCGTCCCTACAAGGGAAACATGGGATCGCAGCGGTTAAGGAACCACTGTCGCCTAGGGTGATTCAATTCAAGCTCGGTGCTTGACTGGGCTATGAGACTGATACTTACACTCACAACCGCGGTGATTTTTAATTTGGCTATGGCCCTAATCTCACAAACACAGCATATGAGAAAATATACTAAATAAGCAAATGCTGGGATAGGAACGTCGGGCGTACCTCCACGACTAGTGAGTGGGGAAGAAATCTCGACCGAATCTGACAATCCCGATACATGATAATGATTAATGGTACAATTTCAGAACGTTGCCCACTCCTCGCAGGGAGATAACAGGTTACAAGCATACTTTTTGGTTCTGCTGGAGCTCGGGTTGACGGGCAGCACATGATGGAAGGCGGGGAGGCGAGTTGAAGCCGACCGGAGGCGACGATCAGCCGCCGAGCGATTCTGCTCATGTTGATCACCCTGTGCAGCGAGTTTGTAGGAGGCGGCACGACTTACTCCGGTGTTTGAACATGATGCCATTTGTGGGGACGCGTCTGGGACTAGCTGAAGAACGCCCGATCCGAACGGCGCTATCAGATCTGCTCTGATCTGGGCCTGACAGCATCTGCACGAAGGCTCAGGTTCTGCTCTCATAGAACTACACAGTAAGCATAAACAATTAAGGAAAATTGCTGTCGGTGTCGGATCGGATCTCCGCTTGCTGGAGAATGTCGATGATGCCTAGAGGAAGATCTAGACTGAAAGGTTCGGTCAGATCTGAGAGGAGGATGACGTGGGATCTCCCACAAGTTGCTGCTCGATTTGGTTTGGATCTGCACAGATCGGTCGTCACAGTCCCACCAAAATCGATGCCATGCTTAGCACGGATCTCAGAACGACACGCAATTGGCGGTGACGCGAAGTAGATAGAAAAAAGGTACGGCCAATCCAAATCTAAGGCCCAAAGGCGTTGAGAGGAGATCTTCAGAATTCTCATATCAGAGAAGTGGAGATCTGGCCTGCAGGCTCAGACAACATTGCACGGCTTCACGGTCGGAATTGTTTCCGGAGATCCGGAGGTCCGATTGAGACGAAACCAGCACTGGATCATTCCTGACTTGCAGATCTATCTCTGGTAAAATCACCAGAACCAGATCTGAGCTCGAAGTTGCTGTGGATGATTCGTATTCCAAGGGTGAGATCTGGATGATAGATTCGGGATCGGAACATGAACGTGGTGATAACGGTTGCCTCGGCATCGCACCTCGGTGTGGGGAGTCGCACCCTGGCTAGATCCCTTCGCAGGAACTAGATCTTGAGCATCACACCCAAGGGAAGAGAATCACTCTCTATCAAAATAACTCTTTCTTCCTTCAATTCTTCATTAGCTTCAACCATACAACACATGAGTGCTTATATAGAATACAATGGAGAGAGGGGCATGGGGAAAGGCATGGAGAGAGAGGAGAGAGAGGGGGGGCGCAGACAAGGCAAGGGGGAAGGTGGCTGGTCGAAGGTGGAGGGAGGAAGAAACCTTCCTCCTCCTTGAATGGTCAAGCAAGGGAGGAAGGGTTCCTATCTATGACCAAGTAAAGGGGGGGCGCCCCCTTCCACTTGCCAAGCAAGCCCTCCTTCCAAGCTTGCATTCACACCTAGCCATGACCCTTTCACACTACCCATTCACACCTAGCACACCTAGCTCATGGACCTTTTCACACTTTGGCCCATTCAAAGCCCATTCAAAGCCCAATAGAAAATAGAAAAGCCCAAAGAAAGTACAAAAGCCCAATAACTCTAGCCCACTCATCTAATCTAGCCCATTAGCCATTACACAATAGTATAACAATCTAATTGTCCACATGGACTAAATAGGGCCCAACTAGGCCAAAAAAAATGTGAAACAATAGGTGATAGCTTGGTCGACACGTCCACGTCCTCCTCGAGCCGAAGAGACTCCGGCATGTCCTCGTTCCCCGACGTGTGTTGCGGCATGTGTCCTCACCAATTCTCCCCGGGTGGGAGGAACTCGACCCTGTCGAGTATGGGTCCCAATGCTTGAGCTCTCCGCGTGTGATCCAGAAGTCATCCGCCGCGGGGCGTCCCCTCCAACGCACTAAGAAGCGTTGGTAGGCTCCGTTCCTAGTGGTGGTCACCTGCTCATCTAGTATACAATCTATATACTTGTGCTGTTGTAATGGGGCTGGAAGAGGTGGACTCTCGGGTGGTGTGTCACTCACAACAAGAGGAGAAGGCCCAAAAGGCTCACTAGGGATCACCGCGGGGTCCAGATATGCTACCAGATTTGAAACATTGAACATCGAACTGATACCATAGTCGTCTGGTAGTTCAATAACGTACGCATTGGATCCACTTCCTTCATGACTCGGAAAGGGTTGGCACCACGAGCTTGGAGTTTCTTCACGGCTCCCGAGGGAAACCATTTAGGTCTAACCCTGATCATGATGTACTCTCCCTCTCGAAACTCACGGGTGCATCGGTGCGCGTTAGCTAACTCCTTATAACGTGCGTTGCTGGCCTCTATGTGACGACGTATATGCTCATGCAACTGCCTAATATGTTCAGCAAAGGACTTAGCTGACTCAGACACACGAGACTGGATAGACTCATGGACTCTTGGAATGACGACAGACGGAGAGGCCAAACCTAACAACTTCCTATGACTGACAACAAACACAAGGGACACACTAAGGAAGACTCCGTACGAATGATGGACACCGTCTGCATACACCAAGTGTAAAGATAGACTGACCCACAGCTTAATGTCATGAGTTTGAACCCTCTTCAACCATCTCCGGTTCGAGAAAACTCATCATCGGGTATGGAAGTGTGGGAGAATCAGGAGGCGGGTGACGGGAAGGTAATCCAGACATCTGGTGTAGAGCACGAAAAAAGGGATGTCTGGACACTGTCTCTTGTATGCGTGGCAGAAATCAGACCATACCGCGTCAACATAGGGCGTCGATAGTGGTACGATCATCACTAGCGGCTGCGCCACCGTAGGAGAGACGGGCAAAAGAGGGATGGATGACTGCTGCTCAGGAGTGACTAGCTGTGCCGGGTCATCAAATGGTACCGGGTCAGTGGGTAAAGTAATGGAAACTGGCTACACGGGGATGACCGGTGGGGCTGGAGTGACTGACAGAACGGAGTTGCTGGCTGGCGCCTCACCCTGGCCCTCTAGGCACTCTATGGGATCACTCTCTAACCCCTCAACCTCAGCAAGGTACTCCTCGGCCAACTCTTGGTCAGTCTCATAACTTACTGGAATAAGTCCGGGCGGGGCATCCTCCGAATGTGTGTCCTCTAAGATAGGGGAACGTGAAGGACACTGGTCGGAGAAATGGCTAATTCCACTACATGGGGCCACAGGGGTGGGCTCCGGGAGTGGTGGCGGGCGTGAGCCCGGAGGCGGAGCGGATCGTTGGGGGCGGGGGTGGCTGGCGACACAGAGGTGGTTGGCTAAACTCCGTCGTGGAAGACGAACTCGCCGAGCAGGTGAGGTGGGTGTAAGGTGCAGGTTCTCATGTCCGAGTCGATGGTCACTCTCCTCTCTTCCAACCAAGTTTGCCCTAAAATGATGCATGGACCAGCAAGTGTGCCGATCTTGCACCATGCTCTATCGTGACACAGAACGGGGCCAAACCATCGTTGGAACTCTATAAAAGCTAAGCCACCGCTGAGAACAATCTACCCAGTCTTAGAGAGAGACTCGACAATGTCTTGTGAGACACAATTAAATGACGCCCTACTGATGAAGTCGATCTCCGTACGTGACCCATTAGGTAGAATGGCAGTGAACACGATAGGGCGCTGGAATGACTTGGTCGTCGGCATATGGATTGGGTTAACCGGTGGTTGAATGGTAGGGGCAAGACCCGGGGGTCGGGCCATAAGAGCCTAGAATTGGGCCACCAGGGATGACCAATCTGATACATGGTCTCAGGGAACTGCCATGGGGCTGGCGGGTAGCTGGACATGCAGTCAACTGAGACATGCAATGAAACATAGATTGAAATGCACTAACTAATGCAAAATGAAGAACCTAGACTTGACCAATACCTAGTACGTGGCGGAGATATGATCCGAATATTGAACTCACACAAGGATGCTACCTTCCCAATAGGCGTAACCTATCTTTCCAGTAACACCTTTTAATATACCAGATATAGGGATGAAATGCACACCTAGGACAAGACGACCCTAGACTCAAACCATGCTCTGATAACAATTTGATGGGGGACGAATGAGACTCGAGACCAATTTGATGCGGGACGAGACTCGAATAGGGCTAAGGGCTACGACTGACTCGAAGTGCGGCTAGCACTTGCACGCTAAGGTAAGCCGGGCGGCTGACCTCCATGGCATTCTCTGGGTGGAGACGTCTCTCAACAAGAAACTCTACCTAGCCCAACGATCGTCCTTGCGAGGGAAGCGCGGGATCGCAGCGGTTAAGGAACCACTATCGCCTAGGGTGATGCAATTCAAGCTTGGTGCTCGACTAGGCTATGGGACGGATACTCACACTCACAACCATGGTGATTTGTAATTTGGCTACAGCCCTAATCTCACAAACGCAGCATATGAGAAAATATACTAAATAAGCAAATGCTGGGATAGGAACGTCACGCGTACCTCCACGACTAGTGCGTGGGGAAGAAATCTTGACCGAATCTGACAACCCTGATACACGACAAGAATTAATGGTACAATTTCAGAACGTTGCCCACTCCTCGCAGGGAGATAACAGGCTACAAGCATAATTTTTGGGGTTGCTGGAGCTCGGGTTGACGGGCAGCACTCGATGGAAGGCGGGGAGGCGAGTTGAAGCCGATCGGAGGCGACGATTGGCAGCCGAGCGGTTCTGCCCGCACTGATCACCCTGCGTAGCGAGTTTGCAGGAGGCGGCAAGACTTACTTTGGCATCCGAACAGGATGCCGTTTGTGGGGACGCATCGAGGAATGGCTGAAGAACAACCGGTCCGAAAGGTGCGATCAGATCTGCTCTGATCTGGGCGTGATAGCATCTTCACAAAGGCTCAGGTTCTGCTTGCACAGAACTGCACAGTAAGCATAAACAATTAAGGAAAATTATTGTCGGTGTCGGATCGGATCTCTGCTTGCTGGAGAATGTCGGCGACGCCTGGAGGAAGATCTAGACTGAAAGGTTCGGTCAGATCTGAGAGGAGGATGGCGTGGAATCTCCCACAAGTTGCTGTTGGATCTGGTTCGGATCTGCATAGATTGGTCTGTGCAATTCCACCAAAATCGACGCCACGCTTAGCACGGATCTCAGAACGACATGCGATTGGTGGTGACGCAAAGAAGATAAAAAAAGGTACGTCTAATCCAAATCTCAGGCTCAAAGGCGCTGAGAGGAGATCTACAAAATTCTCGTATCAGAGAAGTGGAGATCTGGCCTGCAGGATCGGACAGTGTTGCGTGGCTTCATGGTCGGAATTGTTGTCGGAGATCCGGAGCTCCGGAGCTCCGATTGAGACGAAACCAGTGCTGGATCATTCCTGACTTACAGATCTATCTCTGGTAAAATCACCAGAACCAGATCTGAGCTCGAAGTTGCTGTGTACGATTCATACTCTAGGGAAGAAATCTGGATGGCAGATTCGAGATCGGAACACGAACATGGCTATAACGGTTGCCTCGGCGTCGGGCCTCGGCGTGGGGAGTCGCACCCCGGCTAGATCTCGTCATAGGAACTAGATCTTGGGCATCGCACCCAAGGGAAGAGAATCACTCTCTATCAAAATAACTCTTTCTTCCTTCAATTCTTTATTAGCTTCAACCATACAACACATGAGTGCTTATATATAATACAATGGAGAGAGGGGCATGGGGAATGGCATGGGGAGAGAGGGGAGAGAGGGGGGCGCGGCCAAGGCAAGGGGGAAGGTGGCTGGTCGAAGGCGGAGGGAGGAAGGAACCTTCCTCCTCCTTGAATGGTCAAGCAAGGGAGGAAGGGTTCCTATCTATGACCAAGTAAAGGGGGGGGGCACCCCCTTCCACTTGCCAAGCAAGCCCTCCTTCCAAGCTTGCATTCACACCTAGCCATGACCCTTTCACACTACCCATTCACACCTAGCACACCTAGCTCATGGACCTTTTCACACTTTGGCCCATTCAAAGCCCAATAGAAAATAGAAAAGCCTAAAGAAAGTACAAAAGCCCAATAACTCTAGCCCACTCATCTAATCTAGCCCATTAGCCATTACACAATAGTATAACAAACTAATTGTCCACATGGACTAAATAGGGCCCAACAAGAAAAAAATGTGAAACAAAAGGTGATAGCTTGGTCGACGCGTCCACGTCCTCCTCGAGCCGAAGAGACTCTGGCATGTCCTCGTTCCTCAGTGTGTGTTGCGGCGTGTGTCCTAACCAAAAAGGAGCTCAAAAAGGGGAAAGAAAGGGCTACTGTCGGAATCAGAACTATGTGGAAATTGGTGTTAGACACAGTGGGTGCAAATTAATTTGTCAGCCAGCCAGCCACCAATTAGAATCAAATTATGGAAGGTTTTAGAAGTAACCAAAATTGGAAATGAATTCGCATCCACCAAGACTGACGCGAATTATGAATTTATATGAAATTTAGTTAGAATTAAAAGCCCAAAAAATAGAATTGAAATCTGTGTCCGGCCTCTTGGACGTGTATTTGAATTCACGACAAAGGTAAAGACGCCATTTCTTGATTATTTAGGGAAAGTCAAAAATTACCAAAAATTGGAAAGGGTATTCCCGTCCACCCGGACAGACGCGAATTTGAAATTTTGACGAATTTGGTAATAATTTAAAAGGGTAAAATATAGAAATAGAATTAACGTCCAAGTTGTGGACGCCAATTAAAGAATTGGCGGCTTTGTAGAGAGGCATTAATTCAAGAATAATAGGAATTTGAGTTGAATTTAATGAATAAAAGAATTTGCGTCCGTGCTTTGGATGCCAATTAAAGAATTAACGATTAAAGAATTGGCGCCTCTCCACAGAGGCGTTAATTCTTCATGAATACGAAGTTTGGCACAAAAGCGGGGAAGAGACGAATTCACGTCCATGGTGGCGAACGCGAATTAAGAAATTAGCGCCCTTTTACAAAGGTGTTAATTCATCATGAATATTAATTCTGGACAAAAAAGCTGATGAAGTGAATTCGCGTCCATGCCCCTGGACGCGGATTTGAAGATTTGGTGACTTAAGAACAGACATTATTTCTTGAAAGAATTGGCGTCCTAAGAGTTGACGTTGAATTATGGAATTGGCGTCCACTGTTCTGGGAGTTAATTCTTTTGAAAGAATTAGCGTCTAGGGGTCTGACTCTAATTCAAAATAGCCCCGAAAAATTAGAGAAAAATCTTAAAAAAATAAAGAAAAAAGGGAAAAAATAGGAGAAAGTTGAATATTCAAGAAATATGAGGAAAACCACTCAAATAAGTTGATTTGAGGGTCAAATTGGGACATTACTGTCACGTCCCGAGATATATGTACAACGAAAATAATCAGGAACGTGAACCGCCGGCAAGAGAAGCCTCAAGTGACAATAACAATCAGAGCGCAAGTCATTCACACATATGATGAATGAACACAATAATTCGATTAACAAAAAAATATAACTCTTATTGATAATAATAATCAAGTACATGATCTTGACTCATTGACTAACTGGACTCAATAAAATTGAAAATTACATAATTGACTCTTGACTAGACTAACTATGGCTTCTCTCGAACCATCAATCACTCTCGGATCCATCACTTGAGTAATCTGAATCCGACCCACTAGTATTTCTTGAAAAAGATGAGAAAATAGGTATGAGCACACTTGCTCAGTAGGTATCTTCGTATCAACATGAAGGCAATATTTAAGTGTTTAATGTTTTAGCTCTAGAGTTAAGATAGAAGAAAAATGAGAATAAGGTAAATCATACGGCATAGCCAAAACATCCAAGAATATAGAACCATGATATAGCTGAGCAAGTAGACATGATCGAGTATATATGTAGATGTGAGTTGGCCTTTCATGAACAAGAATGCACGAGCATGTAACTAGAAAGTACTTACACAACCTTGTAAAGGCTATGCATTAACAAGCATGTAAATTTCATAACGAGCGTCGTGGATTTCACTCATTTATAAGAGAAAGTACTCCCAGTGCAATGTGACGCCAGTATCATCGTACCCCATGGTTTATAGCACGTTTCTGACCATCGGCCGTGTAGCACCCCGGTGTATTATTGAATAAAATAAAGGAAAATTTTAAAGAAATTCTTGAAAATTACAATAGGTCAAATTTTAAAAAATTTATAAAAATCCCAAAAAATGATATTCGTGTAAAGGACTATTAGCTTAGCAAGTTTGTCTTCTGTAGTCAGCCCAAAATAAAATTTTAAGTAAGCCGATTTAGGAGTTTAAGGCTCGAATCAACACTTTGTCTAACCGGACCTTAATTCGCGAAATTGGAGCCCAATTCTTGATCATTTAAGCCCAAACCAGACCAAAATGAACGGCCTAGATTAGCTAAACATTTCCCCTCTCGATCCCCATCGAAACCCTAACCCTAGTGAGAGTATTTGGAGGAGTTTGGCGGCGGCGACTTGGTCTCGCGCGATTCGCGCACCCCACGTTTCGGAGGTGACTCTATAAAAAACAACCCTTAGTCACCCTAGAACAGTTTAGATGTTGTGGCGGCCGTCGAGGAGCGCGGACGGGGGTGAATTCCGGCGATCATCGGAGAGGTGTTCCATGCGCAACCGGAGTCTTATTCCCTCTTCTTCCTTCGATTTAGGTAGGTTCCAGTAGACCAAACCCTAAGTATTATACATTGTTAGATTTGTCTCTCAGTCCTCTTTCCGTTGATCTAAAAAGCCCTAAAATTGATGTAGTATCCTGCGAGAATTCTAGGTTCTAATGGAAGCATGTCAGATTTAGGGTTTTCTTGATGATCCTTGCTTAAGGTAGGGATTAGCAGGCGTTAAAGATTAAATTGATCTTGCTATCATGTACATATTCCTGTTCTCATTCCAATGGTAGCTTTTTGCCCAATTTTCATGCTCTACATGTTGTGTATTAGTCATTTTCATTACCGCTACTCGAGCCCGTTAGGGTTCGGGCATAGCATCCTTGGCGCGGTCCTAGTAGGATCCGCTCTATCTTGAACGGCCCTGCAATAAACCGTGTGGTCTATAGCGATGTCCATTTATTGACCGTTTAATTGTTTTGACGTTCCAATCGCCCGTAATCAGGACGGCTATGTTCATACTGTATAGAGATCCTCGTGGCCCCTCGACAGACTGCTCAACCCCGTCTGGCCCCCTGGCTCTAGGGATTGAACGGACTGTCGACCGACCGCTGAGGCCTCTGAATGGTTCTTCACGAACCGTGCAGTTCTGCCAAATGTTTTATTCTTGTTCTAGCACGATTCATCTTAGTTAACTAATGACAACAGTAATTAGTAACCCACATATTAAATTGGAGCGTATGAAAGTTAGGAATTTTAATTTTTCTTGCTTAGTTACTCTCTCATGACCCTATTCATCATTTCAATAAAGTTAATCTCAAACATGTATTATGGAGAATGAATTAATGATACTAGGATTGTTTGACGGTCATTCTACTCCGGTGGAATTGACTGACCGCCGTACACTCATTTTTCGATGATTTCTAGCCTTCATTTCTTGTAATGGTTGGAACTCTCCATCGGATCTTCCTTCCGTCGGACTAGGACCTCCATTATGGGACCTCCGTAAGCCCCCGCGAGCCTGGGATTCTCACTAGGACGCCGGGCAGGTTGTACCACAAGTCCTGTACCTGTTGACTCGATTGAATCGCTTGGATTACCCTGGTTTGAGCTACGATTCACATTGGACTGTCCGAGTTATTGCGCGGCCAGAACTGGACCGTGTAACACTTGGGACGGCCCAATATGAACCATGTAATTTTGGCAGAATGCCCTTTTTTGATTGGTCGATTGTCCTTGCTCTATCTTCGACCTGGTTATGTTATAGTCGACCCAAAAAGCCTCTGGGCTGACCAACGGATAGTGGGATAGACCCTGGTTCAGTTCCACCCCGCCTATGGCAACCCAGGAGCCCATTTGGATGGACTTATCTTGGCTAATTAGGCCAGTACTGAACGGACGGAATAGGCCCGTTCAGTTGGTTAAGCGGATCAAATTGGACCGTTTAGTTCCTGAGCAGCCTATTTCAGACCGCTTACTGTCATCTCGGGCTTCAGATCGTTCCTGTCGTGAACGGCCCAGAGTGGACCATTCATATCTATTAAAAAGCCCATTCTTGACCGTTCTATAACTGGAGCGTAATAGACCGTTCATCTTTGGCTTCTATTAGGCTGTTCTTCAGCCCAATCCTTTTAGAACGGTTCAGTTAACGGCCGTCCATTTCTCTGAGCGGCCCAATATGGACCGTGTATCTTCCAGAAATGTTTTCCGTGGTTCTTCGTGTTTGAATGCAAGGACCAATTGGTTCTTGATAACTTGAACTTTCTGGTTAAAATATCTACTTCACTTACCCTTTGAATTTCTGAGGTAAGTTCTATACCTTGAAATTATTGGCCAATTAACTTGATTAATGTCTAGACATAACTTGGGATTTTGGATCCATTAAATCAACGCCAACGCATCATAAGGGCCCGGTCTGGTCTTGGGAGGAGCGCCTGAAAAGTAATAGTGCCCCAGGGAGTTGTAATGATATGGTGAGGCATTGCACCGAGTGTATGACTAGCGTGATGTCTATGACATATTCTTGTACATGATCTCTCTCTTGTATTCTAAATTGCTGAATTCCTTCGGAATTAGTTACATGACTTGGTTATTTCATGCTTGATTGGCCAATTCCAGTTATACTTTCTTCATGTTCTCCTACTATCCTTATTCGGCTATTTATATCATCTATTCTTTTTCTTTCTCGTACAACATAAATGCGAATTGGTTAATTACTTAAACTTGCCTGCTATTACCTACTAAGCGTTTGCTCACCCAGTGGTTTTCCCCCTTTTTCAGGTAGCTCAGGTGAGGACTCACAAACTGATGGGGGCGGGAAGAGTGAAGCCTAGAGCGAACCAGTTAGAAGACTATGTAAAGGCGTTCGGAGAGTCTTTAGTCAAGTTGTGGTTTAGAGTGTTGTCTAGTAATGTTGTAATAGAGTTGGTGAATGTAACTTTGATGAAGTCGAATGTCGTGTTGGAAGTCTTCTTAATTTCTTTTGATTAGGATTGATGTAAAAACTTGGTTTTGTTGAATTAGTAATTATTAGATTGGTAGAATCTTTTGGTTGTTGTGATGAATGTTCGATTCTCTAGCACAGGTCATAGCATGTCTGGAAATAAACATATTATTATTAACTCTTTCTACCGCCAGTCCCGATATTCCGCTTCGGGGCGTGACAATTTGGTGGTATCAGAGCCTAGGTTTTCTTATATTCCTAGGTTTTCTAAGTTCTAGGATTCTAAGTGGTGTCATAGGACCTATAACCTCGTTACAAGTCTAAGGATCCAACCCAGTGAGATTTGGGTAGAGACTTGGGTTAAGTTAATAATTTAACTCTAGAAAGATTCCTTCTAAAAGATTCTAAATTAATTTGTTCTACGTGTAGGGTATCTCCAATGGCATCCGAACGAGCGCAATGGTGGGATATGCAGTGAACAGTGCAAGGGTTGACTCAGGCTCTGCAGCAAGTGGCCCAAGGAGGAGCGGCGCACCAAGGAGCAGGAGATCTTCATCGGAACTTTCGTGGGATGAATCCCCCACGATTTGGCGGCTCGATAGATCCTGATGAAGCCGAGCATTGGCTAAAAGAGATGGAGGGAGTCTTTGAAGTCATGCAGTGTAGTGAGCAAGAACGTGTCCTTCTGATGACCTTCTAGCTAGAACGAGATGCGAGATCATGGTGGGATGCCGTAAAAGCCACCTTGGGAGACATGCAAGTGACGTGGAAGGAGTTCGAGGAACTCTTTAACATCAAGTATTTCTCCTACAGAGTGCAAGAGAAGAAGGCGACATAATTTGCTGCTCTGAAGCAGCGGACCCTTTTAGCCGCCGAGTATGAAGCTCAGTTTTCTCGGTTGTCCTGTTACGCAACCCATTTGGTGTCCACGGAGAAGATGAAGGCCGAGCGCTTTCTTAATGGTTTGAAGCTGCACTATATCAACCAGTTGGCCCCAATGGAAATCCAGACTTACGCCGAGATGGTGAGGAAGGCTCAAGTTCTGGAGGATACTTTAGAGATGATGGAGAAGATTCATGGAAAGAATCCTAAGAAAGAACAGACTACTGGTTCTGAGAATTTTAAACCCGACAATGGCAAGAGGAGGCCCAATGGCGGGTCTAGCTCATGGAAAGGCAAGGTGCCAAAGAATGAAGATAAGAAACCTGGGCCGATTGTACCATTCAAAGGCCAGTGCAAGTATTGTGATCGTCCAGGTCACAGGATGGAGGAATGCTGGCGCAAGTGGGCGCCTATCTGCGCTGTGGAAGTAGGGACCATCGTATTCCAGAATGTCCCCTCCTGTCAGATCAAGTCACTCCGACCAAGCTGCAAGGAAATAGAAAGCAACAGGGCAAGCTTCAAGCCCTACAAGAAGATGATGCGGGAACCACCGAGGAGGGTGGACTTGTTGAAGGTACACTTATTATACATGATAGGCTAGCTTTTGTTCTGTTTGATATTGGAGCGACTCATTCCTTCATTTCTCGGAAGTTTGCTAAGTCCTTAGCTGTGAAGCATGTGTTGATGAATTCTCCATTAGAAATTTCAACCCCTATTGGCTTTGGATCTGCTATTAAAACTTTCTATCCCTCTAGTAAGGTCATGATTAGTGAACAGAATATGCCAGCCGATTTAGTTTGTATGGATGTGAAGGATTATGATGTAATCCTAGGAGCTGATTGGTTGGCTAAGTATGAGGCCAATGTTCACTGCAGCACTAGTTCGGTGTCTTTTTCTGGACACCCTGGATTTTCTTTTGTTGGGGTTAGGCACTCTAAGTTTGTGCTGCTTATTTCGGCGCTTCGTGCTGAGAAGTTGTTAAGGAAAGGATGTCTGGCTTTTCTAGCCTTTGTTTCTTTAACCCCTGAAGGGAAGATTGAGGTAAAGGACATTCCTGTTGTCTGAGAATTTCAAGATGTCTTTCCAGAGGATTTTCCAGGACTATCGCCTGAGAGAGAGGTTGTCTTCTCTATTGATTTAACTCCTGGCGCGTCTCCTGTTTTGAAGGCTCCGTATCGTATGTCTCCCACGGAGCTGGGGGAACTGAAGCGACAATTGATGGAATTGCTTGAGAAGGGGTTCATTCGTCCAAGTACATCCCCGTGGGGAGCTCCAGTGTTATTTTTTCGGAAGAAGGATGGCTCGATGCGACTATGTATCGATTATTGACAATTGAACCAGCTTACTATCAAGAACAAGTACCTATTGCCGAGGATTGACGAGCTGTTTGATCAGATAGCAGGTGCTCGGTGGTCAATATTTTTCTAAGATCGATCTCCGATCTAGATACCATCAGTTGCGGATCAAGGATGAGGATATTTATAAGATGGCTTTTCATAGCAGGTATGGGCATTTTGAATTCGTAGTAATGCCTTTTGGACTAACCAATGCACCTGAAACTTTTATGCAGTTGATGAACAACATGTTCCAGCCCTATCTCGATCAATGGGTCGTGGTGTTTATTGATGACATCTTGATATACTCTAAGAGTGAGGAGGAGCATGCTGAACATTTGAGAATGGCATTGTAGTTATTGAGAGACCATCAGTTGTATGCCAAGTTTAGTAAGTGTGAATTTTGGTTACAAGAAGTGTCTTTTCTAGGACATATTATCACTAAGGAAGGTATATCTGTTGATCATTCAAAAGTTGAGGCAGTAAAGAATTTGGATAGGCCTACTAATGTAACCGAAGTAAGAAGTTTTCTAGGCCTGGCAGGCTATTACCGAAGGTTTATCAAAGATTTCTCCAAAATTGTGGTACCTCTGACAAGACTAACCCGCAAGGAGAACCAATTCTATTGGTCAGAAGAGTGCGAACAGAGTTTCCAGACTTTGAAGGAGTGTTTGACTACTGCCCCTGTTTTGGCTTTACCCTCTGGAGAAGGAGGTTTTATAGTGTACACGGATGCATCAGGTATTGGCCTAGGTTGTGTGCTTATGCAACACGGGAAGGTGACAGCTTACTCCTCTAGGCAGTTAAGGAAGCATGAAGAGAATTACCCTGTTGATGATTTGGAACTTGCAGCAGTAGTTTTTGCCTTGATGATTTGGAGGCACTATTTGTATGGAGAGACCTTCACGGTGTTTTCAGATCACAAGAGCTTGAAGTATTTGTTCTCTCAAAAGGAGCTTAATATGAGGCAGAGGAGATGGCTTGAGTACTTGAAGGACTTTGATTTTTCTATAGAGTATCATCCTGGAAAGGGCAATGTGGTGGCAGATGCCTTAAGCCGCAAGCCGATAGCAAAATTATCAAGTCTCATGTTACAAGAAGGGAAATTATTAGAACAACTGGCTAGTTTAGACATAAATGTCGGCGAAGATCAGGTTATGATTGCATAGATTCAACTTCGCCCAGAGTTATTAATGGAAATTTAGTCCTTGCAAGACAATGATCCGGTATTGGTAGAGATCAAGGAAAGTTTGAGCAGTAGACCTGATTTCATGTTAGCCGAGGATGGCAGATTATTATTTCAAGGAAGGACCTGTGTGCCAGACATAGCTGAGATAAAGAGCAAGATTTTAGAAGAAGCTCATAGGTCCAGGTATACTATTCATCCTGGAGGTACTAAGATGTATCAAGATTTGAAGAGGACCTTTTTGGTGGCCAAGTATGAAAAAGGAAGTTGCAGAATTTGTAAGCAGATGTTTAGTGTGTCAACAAGTCAAGGCTGAGCACTTCAGACCTGCAAGGAAATTAAAATCACTTGATATACCTCAATGGAAGTGGGAGAGCATTGGTATGGATTTTATCATGGGTCTACCTAGGACTCGTGGTGGATTTGACGCAATATGAGTTATTGTCGATAGATTGACTAAGTCTGCCCATTTCTTATCTATTAAGTCCAGATGGACAGTTGATGTTTTGGCTGCTTTGTATATGAAGGAAATTGTAAGACTTCATGGAATACCAGTCAATATTGTGTCTGATAGAGACCCCAGTTTCACTTCGCATTTCTGGAAAGGATTACAAGAATCCCTGGGTACTCGTCTGAATTTCAGCACGGCTTTTCACCCACAAACGGACGGACAGACTGAAAGAACCAACCAGATTGTGGAAGATATGCTTAGAACTTGTGTGATTGATTTTGGAGGCTGTTGGCCTGAGCATTTGTCTCTGATTGAATTCGCCTACAACAATAGTTACCAGTCCAGTATCTAGATGGCCCCGTTTGAAGCTCTGTATGGAAGAAGTTGTCGATCCCCATTATGTTGGGATGAGGTAGGTGAGAAACAATGGTTGAGACCAGATCTCATTTCAGAATCATCCAAGAACATCCGTCTTATCAGAGATCATTTGCAAGTGGCCCAATCAAGACAGAAGAGTTATGCTGATAATAGGAGGAGAGCCTTAGAATTTCAAATTGGCGAGCATGTGTTCTTGAAAGTTTCACCAACAAGAGGAATCCAAAGGTTTGGTGTTCGGGGCAAGCTAAGTCCAAGATATGTTGGTCCATTCAAAATTCTGGAAAGAATTGGAGAAGTTGCATACCGTTTAGCTTTACCACCCCAATTATCTGGAGTTCATAATGTCTTTCATGTATCGATGCTGCGAAAGTATGTGTATGACCCCACTCATATCATCCAGCATGTGGATTTGGGATTGAAGGAAGATTTGACTTATGAAGAAAGACCTATCAAGATTTTGGACCGCAAGCAGCAGCAACTCAGAAATCGATCTATACCTATGGTCAAGGTTCAGTGGAGTCGGCGTGGAACGGAAGAAGCTACTTGGGAATCGGAGGACGTTATTCGGAAGCAATATCCAGATTTATTCTAAGGTTAGTTATCTTATTCCCCATTCCGATACGTGCAGTGAATTTGGAGGACCAAATTCGTTAAAGTGGGGGAGGGTGTAGCACCCTGGTGTATTATTGAATAAAATAAAGGAAAATTTTAAAGAAAATTTTGAAAATTACAATAGGTCAAATTTCAAACAATTTATAAAAATCTTGAAAAATGATATTCGTGTAAAGTACTAATAGCTTAGCAAGTTTGTCTTCAGTAGTCAGCCCAAAATAAAATTTTAAGTAAGCCGAATTAGGAGTTTAAGGCCCGAATCAACACTTTATCTAACCGGACCTTAATTCGCAAAATTGGAGCCCAATTCTTGATCATTTAAGATCAAACCAGACCCAAATGAATGGCCTAGATTAGCTAAATGTTTCCCCTCTAGATCCCCGTCGAAACCCTAACCCTAGTGAGAGTATTTGGAGGAGTTTGGCGGCGGCGACTTGGTCTCGCGCGATTCGCGCACCCCGCGTTTCAGAGGACTCTATCCTCCCTAATCGATCCTTCTAGATTCAATTGACTCTATAAAAAACAACCCTCAGTCGCCCTAGAACAGTTTAGATGCTGTGGCGGCCGTCGAGGAGCGCGGACGAGGGTGAATTCTGACGATCATCGGAGAGGTGTTCCGTGCGCAACCGGAGTCTTCTTCCCTCTTCTTCCTGCGATTAAGGTAGGTTCTAGAAGCCCAAACCCTAAGTATTATACATTGTTAGATTCGTCTCTCAGTCCTGTTTCCGTTGATCTAAAAAGCCCTAAAATCGATGTAGTATCCTACGAGAATTCTAGGTTCTAATGGAAGCATGTCAGATTTAGGGTTTTCTTGATGATCCTTGCTTAAGGTAGGGATTAGCAGGCGTTAAAGATTAAATTGATCTTGCTATCATGTACATATTCCTGTTCTCGTTCCAATGGTAACTTTTTGCCCAATTTTCATGCTCTACATGTTGTGTATTAGTCGTTTTCATTACCGCTACTCGAGCCCGTTCGGGTTCGGGCATAGCGTCCTTGGCGCGGTCCTAGCAGGATCCGCTCTATCTTGAACGGCCCCGTGATAGACCGTGTGGTCTATAGCGATGGCCATTTATTGACCGTTTAATTTTTTTGATGTTCCAATCGCCCGTAATCAGGATGGCTATGTTCAGACCGTATAGAGACCCCCGTGACCCCTCGACAGACTGCTCAACCCCGTCTGGCCCCCTGGCTCTAGGGATTGAACGGACTGTCGACCGACCGTTGAGGCCTCTGAACGGTTCTTCACGAACCGCGCCGTTCTGCCGAATGTTTTATTCTTGTTCTAGCACGATTCATCTTAGTTAACTAATGACAACAGTAATTAGTAACTCACATATTAAATTGGAACGTATGAAAGTTAGGAATTTTAAATTTTCTTGCTTAGTTGCTCTCTCATGACCCTATTCGTCATTTCAATAAAGTTAATCTCAAACATGTATTATGGAGAATGAATTAATGATACTAAGATTATTTGACGGTCATTCTACTCCGGTGGAATTGACTGACCGCCGTACACTCATTTTTTGATGATTTCTAGCCTTCATTTCTTGTAATGGTTGGAACTCTCCGCCGGATATTCCTTCCGTCGGACTAGGACCTCCATTATGGGACCTCCGTAAGCCCCCGCGAGCCTGGGATTCTCACTAGGACGCCGGGCAGGTTGTACCACAAGTCTTGTACCTGTTGACTCGATTGAATCGCTTGGATTACCCTGGTTTGAGCCACGATCACATTGGACTGTCCGAGTTATTGCGCGGCCAGAACTGACCGTGTAACACTTGGGACGGCCCAATATGAACTGTGCAATTCTGGCAGAATGCCCTATCTTGATTGGTCGATTGTCCTTGCTCTATCTTCGACCTGGTTATGTTATAGTCGACCCAAAAAGCCTCTGGGCTGACCAACGGATAGTGGGCTGGACCCTGGTTCAGTTCCACCCCGCCTATGGCAACCCAGAAGCCCATTTGGATGGACTTCTCTTGGCTAATTAGCCCAGTACTGAACAGATGGAATAGGCCCGTTCAGACGTTTAAGCGGATCAAATTGGACCGTTTAGTTCCTGAGTGACCCATTTTAGATCGCTTACTGTCGTCTCGGGCTTCAGATCGTTCCTGTCGTGAACGGCCCAGAGTGGACCGTTCATATCTATTAAAAAGCCCATTCTTGACCGTTCTATAACTGGAGCGGCCCGTAATAGACCGTTCATCTTTGGCTTCTATTAGGCTGTTCTTCAGCCCAATCCTTTTAGAACGGTCCAGTTAACGACCATCCATTTCTCTGAGCGGCCCAATATGGACCGTGTATCTTCCAGAAATGTTTTCCGTGGTTCTTCATGTTTGAATGCATGATAACTTGAACTTTCTGGTTAAAATATCTACTTCACTTACCCTTTGAATTTCTGAGGTAAGTTCTATACCTTGAAATTGTTGGCCAATTAACTTGATTAATGTCTAGACATAACTTGGGATTTTGGATCCATTAAATCAATGCCAACGCATCATAAGGGCCCGGTCTGGTCTTGGGAGGAGCGCCCGAAAAGTACTAGTGCCCCCGGAGAGTTGTAATGACATGGTGAGGTATTGCACCGAGTGCATGACTAGCGTTATGTCTATGACATATTCTTGTAGATGATCTCTCTCTTGTATTCTAAATTGCTGAATTCCTTCGGAATTAGTTACATGACTTGGTTATTTCATGCTTGATTGGCCAATTCCAGTTATACTTTGTTCATGTTCTCCTACTATCTTTATTCGGTTATTTATATCGTCTATTCTTTTTCTTTCTCATACAACATAAATGTAAATTGGTTAATTACTTAAACTTGCATGCTATTATCTACTGAGCGTTCGCTCACCCAGTGGTTTTCCCCCTTTTTCAGGTAGCTCAGGTGAGGACTCGTAAACTGATAGGGATGGGCAAGAGTGAAGCCTGGAGCGAACCAGTTAGAAGACTATGTAAAGGCGTTCGGAGAGTCTTTAGTCAAGTTGTGGTTTAGAGTGTTGTCTAGTGATGGTGTAATAGAGTTGGTGAATGTAACTTTGATGAAGTCGAATGTTGTGTTGGAAGTCTTCTTAATTTCTTTTGATTAAGATTGATGTAAAAACTTGGTTTTGTTGAATTAGTAATTATTAGATTGGTAGAATCTTTTGGTTGTTGTGATGAATGTTCGATTCTCTAGCGCATGTCATAGCATGTCTGGAAATCAACATATTATTATTAACTCTTTCTACTGCCGGTCCCGATATTCCGCGTCGGGGCGTGCAGGCCGTGTGGGCTAGTATGGAGCCCTTGGACACAATCCGTGCCCGATCTTACATCTTCAAGTTATAAATCCAGTTACTTCTACGAGATATAACAATAAAGTACGGCCAATAATGTAACAAGTTTAATGATAGTTTCATGATACAATATCACGATAAGAATGCTTCCATTAAGAACATGAGATTTCAAAAAAGAATTAAAAGAACATTATGCCACGGCGTCATTCCGGCAACATAACGGTTCATTAATTAAGTTCCATATCTTAACATTAACTTGTTATTCATAAGTTTGGAATCCAGGTAATCCTAAGATCATCCAAGAACAAAATTTAGATAACGCCTAGGTCAAACCTCGGGTTAAGAATAAGACAGAAGTAGACGGTCATCTACTGGGCCGTTTCAAGAATAAAATGGTTACAGATAGGCCGCTTAAATGATAACTACGGTCCAGTAAAGGCTGCATTTAAACTGTGTCACCAGAATGAATAGAAGATCGACACTTTGAAGAATTCTAGAGAATAATAGTCGCCAGGGGGCCATTTTATGAACAAAACGATCTGAGAAAGACCGCTAAGTAACATAGATGGTCTTCTATAGGCCGTAATTAACCAGAGTTCAGAAAATAAAACACCGATCATGTGAGTGATTTCTAGACAATTTGGGTTTTAAGGGTACAACCAGCTCGGCGTCCTAGTGGGAATCCTACGCTCACGGAGTCTTACGGAGGCCTTGAAACATGATCCCCTAGTCCGACAAATAGAATATCGGAGGAGAGGTTCACAAGTCCAAGAGTGTGTGCTATAAGTGCAAAGTGTGACTAATGGTCGCATACCGGAGTAAACGCCATGTACTTATGAAAATGACTCAAGAGGTGAGAGTGGATCGTGTGAAAAAAGTGATCAAAATGACATTCTAAATACCATCATGAATCATGTTTCATAAAAGGGAATATTTAATTACAGAACTATAATAATTTTGGCATAAAATTAGATAATATGGAAAAAAATAAAGTTTTAAACAAGCTCATGCTGTAACAGGGTGTTAAATAGGAAATTGAACATAATAGAATTACAAATAACATAAGAAATCATATTAAGTTCAGACTGGCATAAAGCGGTCATGAACTGGCCGCCAGAAGAGTAAACCAGTCTCGCGATAAACTGCTGTAAAGGGGTGAAAACAGTCCTTTAAATAGTCGCTTGATTAGCTATGAGGTTCTTGTAAGACCGCTTTCTGTCTTCGGACAGAAGCCTTGAAACATTAAACTAAAGGGCTAATCTAAGTCATGTTATGCATGGGAACAATAAAAAACATGTAGTAAAGCATGCTAGAAGAATATTGGGCCAAGAATATGCATAGGAGAATAAGATTTAGGTAAGAATTATATCTTGTTCATTAAAGGCTAGGCTCATGCATGCAAAATAAGTTACTTTGCGCAGTCCCAATAAAACATCAAATTCTCTACGTATAATGCATGGAAACAACTGAAAATTGAAGGCTTTTACTCCTAACATCAAGTTTAAGCCGTTCACGAGATAACCTACCTCTGGATAAAGCTCTAAACTTCAAATTTAGGGCTGGAAGTTGACCCTAGTTCCTGCTCATTCTGAACCGAACTAGCAACTTCGTGGCCTTCTAACTTCTGATCTCCTTCACCTAATACCGTGAAATTTGGAGGGTAAGAAGATGGTACTAAAAGGAACAAATAACCCTAAAGAACCTATATCTAATTACCTTGTTTAGGGCTTCTAATTTGCTGCTCAAACTGGCCCGGTCGCACAGGTTCCTGGGTTACTTGTACCGAACCAACGACTTTGCAAGCTTCTATCTCCCTGATGACTTGATCTCCTAAGATGAAATTCGGAGGGCAATTAGACCCTACTATTATGAACAAAATACTCTAAAAAACCTACTTGAAATAATGTCTCCTTACCTTAGTTCCATGCGAGCCAAAAGTAAGGGTCGCGCATGTGAAACCTTAGGTCTATTTATAGGGTTAGCTAGGGTTATGAGAATTGGAATGAACCTAGAGTCCTATTTAGGGTTTTAATTCGATCCTCAAGCACTCTAGACTCTTCTAACGAGGGGATATCATCGATCCTAGGTGATTTGGATGTCAAAGATCCCAACTTTTCATGCCTTCTCCCATTCACGGAATCTGGAGAGAATAGCGGTCATTGGAGGGCCGCTTATATTCCCAAGCGGTCGCTCGATAGACCGTTTTTATCCCTGGGCACCGAATTTGAACTATTTCAAACTCTTTTTGATATTATCTCCCATTATTAGCATATCTATCTCTTTAATTATCTGATAAACATTAATTTATCCTCTAATTTCGTAAATAGCCTATTTTAAGCTTCTAGAATATGGGCCAAGTCTTGTGGGCTTGGATTTGGGTCATTTGGGCTTAATTAAAAGGGCCAAGTCCATTAATAAATATAAGGCCTTAATATTTGGCTTTAGTTAATTTAGTTTCATTTATGGTCCTTTTATTTCTAGAAAAATCTCAGAAAATCTTATAAAAATTCTAGAAAATTCTAAAATACCTTACATAAATTTTAGGGGTATTAGAATTATAATATGATAGGAGATGTACTCAAAGTGATGTCAATTTTGACGTGTCTACACCTGTCCCATCTTGGCGTCTGCTTTGCAAGGGAGCGACACAGAGTGGAATGGAATGAAACGGAATGAAGTGTAATGGAGTGAAGCGAACTGAAAAGTAGATGCCAAGGTGTGATGTGTAACACCCCTAAAATTTTCTAAGATTTTTCAAGAATTAAATAAAATCATTAAGCATTTAAAATGCTTAATGGGCTATTTAATGAATTATGGGTTAAGTAAATGAATTTGAAGGCCAATTATTAACCTAATAAATAAGCCCACTTTAAACAGGCCCATAAACCCAATTCTAAGGCTTTTAGGCCCAAGCCCAACTCTAGAGACATAATTAGGATAATTCCCTAGTTTTATTGAATAAATAGGGGATAAATAGGATTGAAATTTGACCAAAATTCAAATTCTGGCGCTCAGGAAAGTCACGGTCAGTTGCGCGACCGCGTCTTGATGAAGGCGGTCCAGGAGCGACCGCTACCTGGTTCCGTGAACGGAAATTCTAGAAGCGTGAAAAACTTAGATTTTTATCATCCCCATCGCCATGGATCGATGTGATCTGGCGTGGGAACTTATTTAGGACTCTTAGGGGATCGGATGGGTACCCTATAGGACTCCAAATTCGATCTAAAATCATAGCCCTAGGTCATTCCCTATAAATAGAGCCCAGATTCGATCTATGTGAACCTTAATTTTGGCACGCGTGGTTTGAAGGTAAGGTGTTGGTATTTTATGTTAGTCCTTTAGAAGTTTTTGTTTCCCTTAGTATCTTCTAACCTTCTGCAAACTTACGTGCTAGGAGGTCAAGAGGTTAAGGAGATAGAACGCCTGGAAGTTGCTGGTTCCACGCAGGACGTACAGGAACGAGGGTATTCTCCCGGTAGGAAATTCAAGGTCTAGGGATCAACCTTGTCATGCCCCGAGGAATATGTACATCGGAAGTAATATCGGGGACATGAGCAGCCGGCAAGATAAGCCTCTCGCAATCAAGACAATCAGAGCGCTAACATTCACATATAAAGAGTAATGCACACTAATTGACCAAAAATCTAACTTTATTAAATAATAATAAAAAAGTTTACATAAAGTCGACTCTTGACTCATTTAACATCAACATTCTCTAGACACAAGAAAATATAAAATTACATCATAAGACTCGACTAGACTCATGACATTCTAGGTCTTCACTTGACCATCAATCATCGCTCTTGGACCCATCACTAGCATAGTCTGAATCTGACTCACTTGAATTTCTTGAAAAGATTGGAAAAAAGTAGGGAATGAGCACACTTACCCAGTAGGTATCTTCGTATCAACATGAAGGCAAGAGTTAAGTAATTAACATTTTAGCTCTAGATGAAAAGAAGAAATGCGATTAAAACATGCGGTATAAACCAATGTAACTGTCACGCCCCGACGCGGAATATCGGAACGAGGCAATTATAGTCATTCATGACAATCAGAGCAATAACGAAATTTAAAACAATACATAATTGCAAGGTGTTGGCCCGGTTAGGAAAGCAATCGAGAGGCGGGGTGAATTGATTGCGCCCCCTTTTTAAAACACAACACAGAGATGACAAAAGATATCTAGAAAGCTGAACAAGAAGATTTAGATATGATGAAGATCAAGCAAGCTCTCACAACTCTTCAGCGTAGTTTGATGAACCACTCGGATAAAGTATAAAGAGCGGACAGATTGTATGAACACTTAGCTCACCGCATCACACTCGTAAATCAGAATGGATAGAATAGAAAGGCAATCTCACAAACAGCAAACCACAACATAAGGAATTTTTAGGTGGTTCGGATGCACCCGAGTGCCGTCCTACATCCACCCCTCTCAACCCGAGAGAATTTCACTAAAACCCGCTGCACGACGGCAGCAAAACAAACACACACGGGGTCAACAACCCCATACACGCGTGTTCTCGCACAACGACGAGAAGCCACGCACACGGAGATGACGCTCCGAAATCGTCTATGAAGAACAATATATGGAAATACAAAGCCCAGTCCAGATTCAATATATATGCTCAAATAGAGATATAGAAGCAAGAGAACATGAGATCCCCCTTTAAATCTTCAACTGATCTTGGAGTTAAGGTGGAAGGGTGCACTAGAAATGATAAACCAGGGAGTGGAAGCAGCCGCCCCTTGTAGATTCAAATGCCTAAGATAGTTGACGGTGGAGAACAGTCACAGCCGCCTCTAGATCTGAGCTCAGGCTCGTGAGAAGCGATCTCCAGTAGCTTCTTCTTCTTCCTCCAGTTGATGTGCAACGCTCTCCTCCTTTCCTGCAAGGATAAGGCTCGTTAGCTCAAAAGATTGTCTTCTACGAATGGAAATCGTAGGATATATATGCCCAAAGAAAGATATGCAAAAGGACAATAAAACCCATGAGAAAATCCTTAAAAACAACACCTAATCAAGTGGTGAAACCCTAGGGGTAAGGGGGTAAAAAGCCATGGAAAACGGATCAAGTAAAGTGGGTTTCGAAACCAAAACCGACAGACCCGTTCTGGACGCCCGGGACAAGTGTCGACTCTTGTTCACGGGTGTTCTGCCAGAGAACAAAAAAAAATAACACACAACAGAAAGTGTCGACTCTCAGAGTTGACACTTTTTGCCAAGTGTTCTGTCTGCGATGAAAAAACCTGAAGCTAGGCAAAAGTGTCGATTCTCAGAGTCGACACTTTTTGCCAAAGATGCTGTAAGCAACAAAGTCAACCACAAGGCCTGTAAGTGTCGACTCTTGCAGTCTGCTGCGTTGAGGCAACAAGCTGCCCATCAAGTGTCGACTCTGAGAGTCGACACTTGCAGAGCAGAGATAGAAAAGGGCCTTATGCAGCCAAATAAACCCCATATACATGGAAGACGCATCAAGACCAAGGTGCCCATATTGAAATACATTAAACATTGATTCTTACCATGACTTCAAGGTTTTGTGGGCTTGATTGAACCTGTATTTTATAGAAACTCAAATTCAAATCAATCTTAAATCAATGCTCATAATGGAGCCACTTTCTTGTATCCAACCTGCATGTTGATAAGTAGGTATTGCAAACACATCTAGAGATGATTCAAATACCTCTAGCCATTCAAAATACATGCTCTCATTTCAAACATTGATTCATGCATAGACAAGCCATTTTCAATTTAACTCATTCATATCTCTCTTTAATGACAAATTCAATCCAAGGCTGACTGAACATTCACAAACCTTACAAATCAAATAGACTCAAACAGTCCATTTCTGAATTGAATACAACCGAACCATTCATAACTTTCAAGGGTTCCAAAAATAGACCAATCATACAAAGTTCAGTCCATTGCCAATTCAACCAACCATACACAATAGTGACATCATGCTTAGTTCATGAAAGACCAATCAATTTAACTCACATACAACAAAGGTTAAGCAATGCAAATCACACGAAAATAAACCAAATTGTCTTCATTAAAATAAGCCGGGGCACAATAATCTCCCAATTTTTGACGAAGATAAAACTCCTTGGAGTACCACAAAGATTTGCATAAAAGAGGCAAGTTGAGCATCACCCATTTAAACAACCATTTTGAAATATGATAACCAAAGCATTTCAAAGCATGTTTTTGTTGTTGACCAAAAACCATTTTCTAACCCAATCACAATATCATGCAACCATTTGTTTCTCCCCCTTTTTGTCAGAGTCAAATAGGGGACTGACAAAGATGGAAATAAGTTTGAAAGCCTTATATTTACAATTAACTCAGTGGAAAGTATGTGAAGTGAAATGGATGATCACACAAGCATACATGCGTTCAGAATAAGACATAAAGTCAAGCAAGTCCTTTATGGACAAGTTAAGAACCATGCTATTGATAAGTCACACAGAAAGTGAGCTAGAAGGGGGGGGGGGATTGAATAGATCACTTCCAATTCCGAGTAATTTGAAGGAAAAAACTATATAATCTGAAATGCAGTATAAAAACCCTTCTAGACTGACCACGAATAGACAGATAGACAAGAGCTTATCGAGAAGGAGAGTTATGATGAAACAATTATCGAACAGCTAACGTGCCAAAGCCAAATTGAGAGATCAGACAACCAATCCACACAGATGAGATAGAGAGCTTTTTAAGGTGGTTCGATTGTGATCTACAATCTACGTGCACCCCTTACTCCTCTAGAGTAAGGCTTCCGTGCACTATGCAATCAAAAATTGCAAACTCAGTCTACTAACACCTGCTGCCTGACAGCTTGCCCCGAGGAACACTCTCCTCGCTCTTCTGAAGACCAGAAGAATCATTGGAGGTCCAACCTCCCTTCCTTTGCACCCAGCAAAGGGAACCCCGTGAATTGCACCCAACAACTCACGAACCAGAGGATCATTCCTCTCTTCCTCCAAATACAATGGAGGGAAATCGGAGTACCTCTCCCTTCCTCCAAGTGAACTTAGAGGGTAACAGAGTAGAATTGAAACGGCAAAACACTTGAAGATAAAAATAAACGCAAAGGAAAAAAATCACCCAGAAATAATAACAATGTAGCTTTCGTAGAAGCAGACTCTCAGACTCAAGACTAGCGATCACTCATGCTCTTCTCTTTCTGAACTGGTTCTCTCTCTTTTTGACTTTTCTCCTTGAATTTTCTCTCGTCTTGAATGGGGGAAATTTCTGCACTAGCAATGGCGTTAGATATTCTCTCTTCTTGTCTATTCAGCTCTGCTCCTCTCTCTTTTCTTGTTCTCCCAGCGTTCGATCCTCTTTTATAAGCAGACGATGGGCGCGTGGATACCACGTTTACCGCCTAAACTTTCACGTAAATCTGATCCTTGAGGTTCCACGTGTCAGAATCGTGGTTTCTGTAGCAGTCCATGTGGCAGGATCATCTGGTCCGCTCCTTGCCTTGGATCACATGCCATTAACCCGTTACTTTAGATTCCATGTGAGGAAAGTTCACAGGTTGCTTAGTAGATGCTCGTCCATATGACTGACCTGGCAATGAGATAGTCGTGAGTGTTAGCCGTTTGATGATATGCACTGACCTTACCTTTCGAAGACTGAGATGTGCTCAGACTCTAATCAGTGGAGTGCACGGACGTTATATGCATAGAGCTAAAATGTACACTGACCCATGCATGCGTATGGCAAAAATATGCACAGACATATATATATATATATATGTATATATGCATGATGCAAACATTGCACTGACCTTTAAGTGTTTAAGAAAAACCATTGCACCGACCTTCTGTATGCTCAGGAAAAATGTGCACAGACCTTAGGTAGTATAACACAAAGGATGCACTGAACTTCTATATGCATGACTAAGAAATATGCATTGACCTTGCATGTAGTCTAACAATGTATGCACCGACTCTGTGTTTGGACCAGTAGAAGGTGTACCGACCTAATATGCATACTATCAAAGTATGCACCGACTCTGTATCACACAAGGGCAAATGTGCACCGACCTTGTATCACACAAGGAAAGTTTGCACGAACCTGGTTTAGTGCAAGGCAAAAGCTGCACCGACCTTCTTTATGCTTAATGCAGATGTGCACAGACCTTGTATATACACAAGGCAAATGTGCACTGACTTGATATGCTATAGAACAGAGAATGCACTGACCCTCTACATTCGTAAGGCAGAATATGCACCGACTTTGGTCGTGTAGGATGTCAATATGCACCGACGCTCTTTATGCTGAACTGAACACATCGACGTTATATATGCTAAGGCAGGATGTGCTTAGACCTACATGGCTATTAACAGTGATGGAGATAGACTAGAAGGCAACAGACCATGACTTCATGCAGACACACTGTGATGGGGGCATCACTTACCCCTCCAGGTTTTGCGAAGCTCTGATGGATCGTCGGTTTGCGCCATTGTGTTCTCGACATTTTTTTGAGTCAATCCATGTAATTTTCATATTTTATTTGCGTCATAAACTATGTAATTTTCCCTTTATTTGAGTCCGGTACCTAGGTATAAGGATCATTTACCTAAGTCTTGAGTCATGTGATTAATTAAGCAGTCTAATGGGCCCAACTAGTGGGCTAAGCCCAGGGGCGCCCCCCTTGGACTTGTCTGGTCATTTAGTCATTAGTCAAGGTCAGTATGGTCATGTGAAAAGTCTAGTCCCTATAAATACTCCCCTTCACCCCCTCATTTGTAATCTTTGATCAATCAAAAAATTGAGTGAATTAGTGTAATATTGGAGAGGATTCTCCACTTCTCTCTCTCTCTATTGGGGTGGATTCCCCTTCTCTCTCTTCTCTCTCTCTAAAGAGGGGTGCACCCCTTTCTCTCTCCTCCCCTCCCAACCACCTTTCTCTCTCTTCCCCCCCTCCAATAACTCATCCCCAACTCCCCACCACCCCACCTTAACTCCACCCCAGCCCCAAGGGAGATTCCATCACTCCCCACTCCACCCTCCAACCACCAACCACCCACTCCCCTTCCCCAAGCACCCTCTCATCTCCCAAGGGAGAATTCCCCACTCCCCAAGCCCCCCCTTTTCTTTCCCCACACACCTCTTCCCATCCCCAAGACCAGAAATTAATCCCACCCTTAAACCCATTTTCAAATACCCTTTCCCTCTCTCCCTTCCAACCAAATTCGCAGCTCTCCCTCCCTCCACCTGCTAGACCTCCTTCCAGCCCCCATTCTGCCACTCCCACACCTTGGAACACCCCCTCCCAGACCCCCTCATAGGTAGGGGTTGCCCCCACACACATCCACTTAATTTCCCCTCCCATCTACCCCCATTTCCCATCTCCTATCACCACTCTGCACAGGCCAGTTCGCAGGCAGCAGTGTACCAGCAACTTGCTGCAGCGGCCACGGTGTCATCGTGAAGCTTCAGGAGGTGTACCATATACCGTTGGAATCTTCGTCTGCTCAGCTTCGCAGCCAAGGTGGTTTCGTCTTCGTCCAAGCAGCGAGCTGCCCGTGAGAGCGATTCTTCCTCGACTGCGTAGAACCATTCAAGCAGAGAACCAGATCTCTAAATCAAGTTCGACCATGGCCATCCTCTTGAGGATCTGGAGGCAGCGCTTGGCTGAGAACTTTTACGACAAGTCTACTTCCAGGATCAAGAAGCGGAACCCAGTTCGGCATCCGGAGCTAAGAGTTCTCATTTTTCTTCCCCGGGTGCGTAGTTCTGTTCCTCTTGGGACTGAACAGACACCAGATCACTGTTTGGGCTGTCTCTGTCTACTCCAACCTCCTCTGGCACCCCCGTGGGTCTCTGTTCTAAGAGGACTCGACAACTAATCCAGCAACTCTAGCCAAGCCTGAATCGGAGCCGAGGAGCGTCCGTGGTAGCCTCGTCTTCCAGCTGTAGGGGTGCAGAAGCTACCAGAACCAGCAAGCAGAGCCCCTGTTCACACCTCTGCCCTGACCAGCACCGCCTTCCAGAAATTTCCCCAAAAATTGGACGTCTTCCTGGGTCAACTACGAAGGATCTCCAACTGGTTTCGTCGACAATGAAGTTCGGGAGAGGCCGCAGTGGCGCCTACTTTGACTGCCTGTCCCCTGTTCCAGAGGGCAGACAGAACCATTATTTTTCTTTCTTTAAGTTCCTAGATTGATTCTCCCCTTCCTGCCTGGCCGGATTACCGCCCCTCCCTGCGTGGAGGTAGTGTTTGACTGTATCACATTATCCCTGACCCCTTGTCCAACCCTCCTGCGCGAGGAGTAGTGGTGTACTCTATTAATTTTCAGGTCAAGCGGCATCGACGCGACGTGTGGGTGCGTATCCATGCCTCCCCGCTCGCCCTCGTCTTCCGCTGGGGTCGGCGTCTTCATGCCGACCAGGTGAGCTACTGAACAGTTTACTTTGCTGGTTTTCATTTGCTTAATTAGTATTGCATCTTAGTGCCGTTGGCGGTGAGAGAGTGTCCGATCCCGAATTTGCTTAAAATTGAGCGACTACCGCGGGCGAGTTGCTAGAGAGCCATTATATCCCACACCCTCGGTGTGCTAGCCGCCTACGAGAGTGGGCATCCCGGGACCCTTGGGGGTTCAATCTTAAGCTAGCCAACCCCCTGGAATCTCAAGGTCCAACCTCGGACCCTCATCCCCATCGCCGGTCCACCTACGGACCCGGGTGCGCTACGCGGGTGAGTCCGCTCGAGGGAAGTTGCTGGTCCGTTGCATCGCTTGCTTGCTAGGTCCGAGGGGTCTTTGGTCTTATGATTATCACCCCCAAGGTGGTGTCACATCAAGTGGTATCAGAGCAAGTTCACAACTTGTCTCTCCACAAGTTGGTCCTAGGGCGCGCATGTGCATTTAGAGTCTCCCGATGCATCAACCTTACCCACTAGCATGACTACTTCATATTGGTCACATCTGTCCCACTCGGCCCTCCACAAGGGTCCGATTGACACCCCTTTGAACATAGTCATATTTGAGAACCTTATCTTTGATGGGTGCCACCCTAGTGCATATCTAGAGTGGGAGGAAAACATGGACAAATACTTTAGGAGGACTCCAATGACTGAACCCATGAGAATCTACCTTGCCAAGAGTCGGCTTGTACGCCATGCCGAGGATAGGTGGCAGCTCATTGAACGATTAAGGAAGGTTATGAGGCAAGAGCCTATTAACACATGGGAAAACATGAAATCCGAACTTAGGAAAGTCTACACTCCCCGACCTTCTCCCTTCTACTCGGATCACCAAAGCCCAAGGAGCACTTCAACTCCACCATCCCCACCCCGCCGACCCAAGACTCCAATTCCCCAATTCCCCACAATGCAACCAAAACCCAATTCCACACCCACCTTACTCAAGCCCCTTTGGCCCCCACCTCCACCTCCACTCCTCACCTTACCCCTTCTCAAAAAGGAAAAGGCCCTATGGAGATAGAAGTGAATGAGACAACCACGGGTGAGTGCGAGCCGGAATGTTATAGGTGCCACCAATTGGGGCACATCTCCAGGCAAGGCCCCACTAAGAAGCATCCTTCGATGCCCATAGTGGTTGAAACTGCTCCCACCCCGGCCACCACTACCCCTACAATGTCCCCCAAAAGGGACAATCCTCCCAAGGCTAATTCCCCAAAACCCCCTCAACCCACCCATCTCCCTCTCCCTACTCCAATCAAACCCCAACCAAGGCCTCCACTACTTCCCCTACCAAACCCAACCAAAGTTCAACCTTGCTCACAATCTCGGGTGCACCATGGCTGGCCACCACCACCCCAATCCCAAATGACCATCCCAACCCTTTGGTAGAGGAACCCATGGCTCACACACCCAATCAAGCGGAGATGGATGCCAATCTAGATCTATTGCCCACCATAAAGAAAATCCAAGAGCCACGCATCTCACCCACCCAAGAGCCATACACCCTCACCATGAATGAGTCCATACTCCAATGGCTCAAACGAGGACCCACCATTCCTGGCTCACCCCCACCTCTCTCACCCTTGGGATACCAATCCCAAATTGTGCCCATCCACTCCTATCACACCACGATCCAAACCTACTATGAGGTAGAGGGTTTTGATGATCTCATCGAAGGTCTACAATGGTAGCTTGAGCTAACTTGATTATTGACCCTATGGGTGCCCGTCCCAAGAGCCTTGACCTCATCCACCCATGTGACGGGTCTGTCACCTCTGTCTGCACTATTGGTTTCTACACTAGCGACCTCCTCTTCTTTCTCCCCATGGATGAAGAACCCATATCGGTCCATTCCACTCCCCTCATGATCCCAAAAACCTTGGCCGACCAACCCACCACATACACTGGCCCCATCCTTCCACTAGAGAAGGATGACTCACCACTATGTGAGGACCATGAGGACCTAGAGTTCCTCTCCCTAGGTGACCCTTACCATGACCTCTTCGATCCTTCCTATACCCACCCACCTTACTCACCACCAACCTATTCCTACCCCAACCAACCATGTTGGACCAAGCCCACCTCTCCCAAGACCCGGACCACACCAAGGGAACTATGACCATGGGTGAAATACACCTAGGAAACAAGGAAGTGCCCCACTCCATCATACATACCTTTATTGAGCCCTTCGACCCTTATAAGTGGGAGCTCAAGGACCACCCCATACCCACACACATGGCCGTCACCTCTAGGATAAGAGTGCACCGATCTTGGCATATCACATCAACCCACAAGCCCAGTCATCTCATACATGCCACACACACTTTAAGCCCAATGCATGACTGGCTCACATTTGGATGTGCTGGTCCTCCCCCATTCGTCATAGGTCTTATGCATGAAAGGAGCATACATGGATGTCCGGGTCCCCCGACATTTATCACCCCCAGGCATGATAGGTTCACCTATGGATGCCCCGGTCCTCCTAGGTCCATCAAAGTCTACATGGCTACAATGCATGATAGGTCCAATTATGGTTGCCTTGGTCCACCTTTACATACCACACATTTCCCACTCACACTGCATCATAAGTGTATGGCATATGCATCCAAGCAAGCATCAAGGAACGAGCGGTGAGAATCCCAAGAAGCGGGTAAAAGGTCGCGAGCGCCCCTTGGAATTCCAAGTTGAAAACTTGGCGATGATGACTTTGAAGTGGCTCTACCCTAGGGTCACCTCTAATTTGAGGGCATGAGGACTTGGACCTTGCCAAGTTCCAAGTGGCTTTGGCAACTCGGCTTACGGGTTGGACTTACCAATGGGTTTTGGGATTCACCCCATTTCCCACGTGGCAGATCCGGCACCCTATATGGGCACCGTGGTGGATCCTAGTGAGTGCTATGAGCCTATACCTTCCTTTAAGAGGGACACCCCCGGAGAGCTACCACAAATCAGCCTGAGAGCCCGACGTGTGCACACGGAGGCAATACTAGGCAAGCAACGTATCATTGCCAGCATGAGGGTGTGTCAGTGCCACTTTGTGAAGCTGAAGTGCCATGCCCCGGCCATGGACGCGGGGTAGAGTTTTGAGATCGTGGCTCACCCGGAGCTGCATTTGGTGTACCACTTCCCCGGTGGACCCATACTCGACGGGGTCGAGTTCTCCCCACCCCGGGGGTATGATGGGGGCATCACTTACCCCTCCACTTTTTGCGAAGCTCTGATGGATCGCCGATTTACGCCATTGTGTTCTCCACATTTTTTTGAGTCAATCCATGTAATTTTCATATTTTATTTGAGTCATAAACTATGTAATTTTCCCTTTATTTGAGTCCGGTACCTAGGTATAAGGATCATTTACCTAAGTCTTGAGTCATGTGATTAATTAAGCAGTCTAATTAGCCCAACTAGTGGGCTAAGCCCAGGGGCGCCCCACCTTGAACTTGTCTGGTCATTTAGTCATTAGTCAGGGTCAGCATGGTCATGTGAAAAGTCTAGTCCCTATAAATACCCCCCTTCACCCCATCATTTGTAATCTTTGATCAATCAAAAAAATTGAGTGAATTAGTGAAATATTGGAGAGGATTCTCCACTTCTCTCTCTCTCTATTGGGGTGGATTCCCCTTCTCTCTCTTCTTTCTCTCTCTAAAGAGGGGTGCACCACTTTCTCTCTCCTCCCCTCCCAGCCACCTTTCTCTCTCTTCCCCCCTCCAATAACTCATCCCCAACTCCCCACCACCCCACCTTAACTCCACCCCAACCCCAAGGGAGATTCCACCACTCCCCACTCCACCCTCCAACCACCAACCACCCACTCCCCTTCCCTAAGCACCCTCTCATCTCCCAAGGGAGAATTCCCCACTCCCCAAGCCCCCCCCTTTACCTTCCCCACACACCTCTTCCCATCCCCAAGACCAGAAATTAATCCCACCCTTAAACCCATTTTCAAATACCCTTTCCCTCTCTCCCTTCCAACCAAATTTGCAGCTCTCCCTCCCTCCACCTGCTAGACCTCCTTCCAGCTCCCATTCTACCACTCCCACACCTTGGAACACCCCCTCCTAGACCCCCTCATAGCCATGGGTTGCCCCCACACACATCCACCTCATTTCACCTCCCATCTACCCCCATTTCCCATCACCTATCACCACTCTGCACAGGCCTGTTTGCAGGCAGCAGTGTACTAGCAACTTGCAGTAGCGGCCATGACGTCATCGTGAAGCTTCAGGAGGCGTACCATATACCGTTGGAATCTTCGTCTGCTCAGCTTTGCAGCCAAAGTGGTTTCGTCTTCGTCCAAGCAGCGAGCTGCCCGTGAGAGCAATTCTTCCTCGACTGCACAGAACCACTCAGGCAGAGAACCAGAGCTCCAGATCAAGTTCAACCACGGCCATCCTCTTTAGGATCTAGAGGCGGCACTTGCCTGAGATCTTCTACGATAAGTCTACTTCCAAGATTAAGAAGCAGAACCCCGTTCGGCATCTGAAGCTAAGAGTTCTCCTTTTTCTTCTCCGGGTGCGCAGTTCTGTTCCTCCTGGGACTGAACAGAAACCTGATCACTGTTCAGACTGTCTCTGTCTACTCCGACCTCCTCCGGCACCCCCGTGGGTCTCCGATCGAAGAGGACTCGACAACGAATCTAGAGACTCTGGCCAAGCCTGAATCGGAGCTGAGGAGCATCCGTGGTAGCCTCATCTTCCAGCTGTAGGGGTGCAGAAGCTACCAGAACCAGCAAGCAGAGCCCCTGTTCGCGCCTCTGCCCCGACCAGCACCGCCTTCTAGAAATTCCCCCAAAAATTGGACATCTTTCTGGGTCAACTACAAAGGATCTCCAACTAGTTTCGTCGACAACGGAGTTCGGGAGATGCTGCAGCGGCATCAACTTCGACTGCCTGTCCCCTGTTCCAGAGGGCAGACAGAACCGTTATTTTTTTTCTTTCATTAAGTTCCTAGATTGATTCTTCCCTTCCCGCCTGGCCGGCTTACCACCCCTCCCTGCGTGGAGGTAGTGTTTGATTGTATCACATTATCCCCAACCCCTTGTCCAACCCTCCTGTACGAGGAGTAGTGTTGTACTCTATAAATTTTCAGGTCAAACGGCATCGACGCGGCGTGCGGGTGCATACCCACGCCTCCCCACTCTCCCTCGTCTTCGGCTGGGGTCGGCGTGTTCACGCCGACCAGGTGAGCTACTGAACACTTCTCTTTGCTGGTTTCATTTGCTTAATTAGTATTGCATCTTAGTGCCGTCGGCGGTGAGAGAGTGCCCGATCCCGAATTTGCTTATAATTGAGCGACTACTGCGGGCGAGTTGCGAGAGAGCCATTATATCCCATGCCCTCGGCGTGCTGGCCGCCTATGAGAGTGGGCATCTCGGGACCCTTGGGGGTTCAATCTTAAGCTAGCCAACCCCCTGGAATCTCAAGGTCCAACCTCAGACCCTCATCCCCATCGCCGGTCCACCTACGGACCCGGGTGCGCGCTACGCGGGTGAGTCCGCCCGAGTGAAGTTGCCGGTCCATTGCATTGCTTGCTTGCTAGGTTTGAGGGGTCTTCGGTCTTGTGACTATCACCCCCAAGGTGGTTTCACATCACACTGACTCCTCAGACTCAAATGCACAGACTCTAATGCACAGACTCATGAAGGCTTCTGACATGTTATGTTTGACTTATGACTTATAGTGTTTGACATCATCAAAATCACAGGGATACAACAGTCTCTCCCTTTTTGATGATGACAACACTATGAGCCAATCAGAAATAATGCAGTCAAAAATGCAGCTCAGACATGCAAGCAATGTCACATACTAACTCCCCCTGACAAGCTGACTTCTAACCAGAACATAAGTCATCTCTCAAAAACCATTCTCCCCCTTTAACATCATCAAAAGGTGTGTAGGGAGAACCAAGGTACTCCTAAGTTGGTGAGACCAAAGGCAATTAATTCATGTGGTAGAGAAATCTCATATGCAACCCTTAAAGATCCAAGTAAGGTCACTGAAATGAGCTGAAAGACCTCAAGGCTAATAAGCAGGAAAGGCAAAGAATAAGAGTGAAGATTATCATCGTACAAAAGTAAGAATACGGACCAAGGTGAAACAATTATGCCAAGAGAAAGCTGTCTAAATGCTGTACTAATCAAGTAACCGATGAGTCAAATGAATCTAAGATGGTATGCTCTGATACCAAAAGATAAGACTCTATTTATGATCTAGAGGGGGGTGAATAGATCGATCACCAATAAAAACTAACTACAGCAGAAACAGTTGCAGAATAAAATCAAGTTGCTGTAGGACGAAGAAGAACACGTAAACGCAATTGAGCATAGCGGGTCTAGAAGATCAGAACACAAGCGGTCTTAAGCATTCATCTACTGGACGATGAAACTAAGATAACGATGAGCACAAACCACAAGGCAATCACACAGTAGACGGTGAATTTTTAAGGTGGTTCGACCTCAAACCCGAGGTCTACGTCCACCCCACACTCCAACCAGAGTGTGGTTTCCCGCTGATACACAGCTTAACCTGCTGATCCACAGCTTCAGGATGAAAACCCTACAAACCGCTGGGCCTTACAGCTTACGCTGACCAGAGGAATCCTTCTCTGCAACCGCTGGGGAATTACAGCTTCACCCATCCAGAGGATACCACACCTCTGCCCGCTGAGGAATTACAGCTTTACCTCCACTGATGAACAGCTTGAACAGGAGTTTATAAAAATGAAAAGAAACAAGACGAAAAATCAAAACCCACGAAGGGAATGTAGCTCAATAATGAGCAAGATCAGTTCCGATTTTAACCTGGAAACTGATACACTGACCTCTCACAAATTTCTCACAGACTCTCCTCTTAAAGCTCTCTCTTTCTTCTTTCTGGATCGTGCTGGCTCTATCTCTCTCTGCTCTTTTTCTCTCAATGTGACAATCACGATCAGTCTTCTCTTGAAGAAGACTCTCCTTATTTATAGGAAGCAGCAGAAGGTAGGGCGTGTGCTCGCCATAGTTCCCGCCCAGAGCCTGATCCAGATCTGGAGTAGTTAGGCCATGTGGCATCATCTTGGCACCTCCTCTATTCTTGGATCACGTGCCTTTCTTAAACTCCTTGAGCAGATATCCTGTTAAGGTTAGACTTAATGTCAGCTTGAAATAATCTGAAAGATAGTAGAAAGATGCACAGAGTTAATTAGAGCTTTGAGCTAAAAGTGCACAGACTTCACAGACTTGATATAACATATGAACACATATGCACGGAGTCAAGTGTTCACACATAGAATAGATGCACAGACTTGGTGTTACTCTAAAACCAGAAGTGCATAGACTTGATGTGTGCACAATGCAAACGTTGTACTAACCAGCTTGTGCCTTCACCAACCTTGCACAGACATTATGCATGCAAAAGATGAGAGTTGCACAGACTTTGTCATTATGCAATGCAGGATATGCACAGACTTTCATATGCAAGATGTGTAACGTGCACCGACTATGGATGCAATGCACCGATCCTGGATGTGCAAAAAACTAAGACATATACCTACGTTATCTTCCAAATAACGTGGTATGCACAGACCAAAGTATAAGATGCATGGACTTTGTGTGTGTGTGTGATCAACCTTGCTTAGACTTAATCATGTGACATGCAAAGGTTGCACAGACTTACTTCTGCAACATACTTGACTTGCACAGACTTAATGTGCAAACACTAAATGCATGAGCTCTTATGCACCGAGTTGCCTAAGACGTATTGCATGGACTTTGTGTGCCTAGACATAAGCATGCACGGACTTAGTTGCATGCTGAACTAATGCTTGAATGACCCTTGCACTGACTTGGTCATGTGCAGCAGCAAGGGTTGCACCAACTTGATAGCGTGCAACGTGAAGTGTTGCACCGACTTAGTGTGCCTTGTGCTAAGCCTGCATGGACTTGGTCTCGTGCAACAACTACCAATCCATCGACTTGCATAATGCATGGATGACCTTTGCAGCGACTTGGTCATGTGCAGCAACATGGCTTGCACCGACTTTATATATGCATGCACGGACTTGATGTGTTGGAAATGCACCTTATGCACGAACTCAGTGCAGACTGACTTGGTATTGCACTGACTTCACTCTAATGCAAAGCCTTGTATAAACATGCAGACAACATTTATATGATTATCTGACATATAAAAGTCATCAAAATACACACATCATAATGTCAATATAAAGTTAACAAAGTCAACCATGTAGTCAACGAAGTCAACCAATACTGTTGCTAATCATCAAAATAACTATGTGTCAACCATCAAAACATTTCAGCACAAAGCAGTACACATACTGATTATCAAACCAGAGGAGTCCCAACAGTAACTGGAGGCTAATCTACTGTTGAATGGTCCAAAGGTATTGAGGACAAACAGTCTAAAAAATATTTCAGAGGGGTGGAAGATTTTTTTTTCTTTGTTGAGTAGCGAAGCTGCCATTGAGTAATTTTGGTAAATCACACATTGGTATATGAGAAGACACCTTGATTAGAGGCCGGAATTCCCAGTTCCTTAGTGTGATAACCGTATTACTTCTCTTTAGAGAACAGAGTTAGAAATAGAAGTTTCTTTTGACGTGAGGAGACACCTTGATCATAGGCCTGAATCCCCAGTTACTCAACACTTTAATGCTATTGCTCTGCCATGAATTTTAACTTTTCAGAAACTTTTTAAATAGAGATATTCTGGCACTTCATGACATAGAGTATGTTTCATTTCTTTGATGAAGTGTCTAGTTTCTCGGTAACCAGAACATTGCTCTGAAATGTTGATATTCCACTAAACAAATTTATTTTATTTGGCATATGATGTTTGAAGAAAATACCAAATGAACTGATCCTCAGAGAGTTTGCTTCCAGAAATTTAAGTTTCAAACATTTAGAAGATTTCATGACATAAAAATGTCAACAGTGATCCATGTTCATTAATGATGTAGGAAGACAGTCTTCGGTTGTCTATCTAGGTCTTTGTAGGATTATTAGAAAGATGCTTTTTAGCTGAATTTCAGTTAATCAAATTTGAAAATTTAAGAGAGTTGAGAGCTTCTAGCTTTTGTAAAAAAAAACTGCTTAAGGTTCCGAATGAGCTTTGTGCAGTGACAAGATCCCTCATAATCCATTGAATCAGTCACCAAAGATCACAAACTAACAGACAAGAACCTCCCCCTGTCAACTTGACTGACTAATGAACTCAAACCAATCAGCTTAACACATGCAAATGCCTCCTATACAAAACATACCAAGAGCACCTCCCCCTCACAATATGAATTAGGTATGCAGACATCTGGAATGCAAAATGTATTGAAATGCAAAAAAGAACATTTATGGACATTGAACCTGATCTATATGTAAATGAGCCTGTGGTACCAGGTGGAGAACCTAGGTCAGAAGACCTCCTCACACATGATGTGGGTTTCCAGTCAGAAGAAATCTGACCTTCCCCTAACTTATCATTTGATATACCAACAGGTTATGCATGCCAATTTTATTTACTAAAATATGACAGACACTGCATGAGAATTTATGCAAATGAGGACTATATGCAGCACAATGTGGACACATAAGCATGAATGGATTTTATTCCAATGATTCCAGAATTCAGGGAGTTTTAAAAATTCCCAGTTCTCTCCTCAAGGTGGTGAATTTTTCATTGTCCAGAGGCTGAGTGAAGATATCAACTATCTGATGTGCAGTGTCTACATGGATCAATTCAAAAGTGTTTTTAGAGACCTCATCTCTGATAAAATGATGTCTGATTTCAATATGTTTGGTGCGAGAATGTAAGACTGGTTTTTTTGCAAGATTTATGGCACTAGTATTATCATAGTATATGGGTGAGTAGGCCAGGTCTACTTGGTAGTCTTGAAGCTGGTGTTTAATCCAGACCACCTGTGTACCACAGCTCCCTGCAGCTACATACTCAGCTTCTGCAGTGGAGAGGGCCACAGAGTGTTGTTTCTTGGAAGCCCAAGAAACTAAACACTCACCTAGAAATTGACAGTGTCCACTAGTGTAACGACCCGAAATTCGAACACCGGGGAGGCCCGATAGCCTGAATCTCGAATCGCCACCCACGAGCCCGAAGACTCGGAAGGGTTGAAAGGATGGTGTGGAGATACGCAAGAATCTAAAATAATTGTAGTGTTACGCAGTTAAATGAATTAAGCAGGAAGCAATAAATAACATTAATTAAATTACATGGTCCACAAAATAACAGTAGTCTAAAAAAGACAGTAGTCCACAACTAGTACAGTCCAAAGAGAATTACAACTACACGGGGCATACCCCGGAACTGGCAACTAACCCTGGGCACTTGAACCATGTGGAGCCTCTGAAGCGCTCCCCTAAAGCCTCGTCTCACCTGAAACACGGTGAAAACACACAGGGAAGGAGCCTCAAAACACAAGGCTCAGTAGGGATCATCCAGTCCCCACCTCGCAAACCAAGAAATTGCGCGGAAAGTAACTACAAGCTACTACGACGGCTAGTATCGAACGCACGGCATGAAAACCGAGACAACTCGTTAAAAGCCAAAGAGTCGCTACCACACAAGACAGGAGTACCAACCCACTAGAAGCAAGGTTGGATGCGTCCACTGACAACTTAAACTGCGCCTCGGGTGTCCCCTTAGACCCCTGGTGGAACGGGGATACAGTACTAGTAACCACAGAACAAGTGACTAGCTAGGGTCGCGCTCATCAGCGCGGGTCCAACCGCCCCCAACTACGTATGCACACACAGACCGTGCGTCTCTGGTCTGGCCCTCTGACTGGTTTTCCCCTCAGTCGGACTCTGGCTGGTTGACGTAGGGCCTGACGGAAACCAGTCTAAAACCATCTCTTAGGGTAGCTTCGCCACCACTCCCTGGTGAGACCACTCACGTGTTGGAAGGCTACGACTAGTGGAGGGTCACTGAAGGACTAGACTCTCTAGTCAACGGAAAATAACGTCTAAACCGGACAGAGTACAAGGGCTGCTCCTCGTACCAACACCGACTCACGGTGACACGAGTCGAGAACACCAACTCCCGGGATCCCACGGCACCCTCACGTGTGGCCCCCACATGATGCCTGGCATCAGTCAGACCACAGGTAAGCACGTGGATTGAGATCCACTCACCCGAGACTCGAATCGACAAAGCATAATTCCAGTCGGACATAGATCTCTGGCGGTCCACCTTTGGGCCGCCACATAGTCTGGCGGTCCAGAATTGGGCCGCCACAGGGACTGTAGTGGTCCAACAATGGGCCGCTACACCCTGGGTTGCGAAAGAAATGGCGGTCATATATAGGGCCGCCACAGGGATGTGGCGAGCGAATCTTCGGTCGCCACACCCAAAAAATCCTCAACGGTCGAAAACCAACGGTCAACTCGCCCCCTCTGGCGGTCGAACCCTGGAGCGCTACAAGCTCTGGCGATCTATCGTGCGGCCGCCAGGCCGACAGACGCACTGCCAACAAAACAGTAACCCGTGGCGCACCCGCCTTGGGCCGCCACAACGTCTGGCGCACCTACCCTAGGCCGCCAGAGACTCTTGCGGTCTCTGGAAGGACCACCACACCAGCGCGAGAATGGGCCGACGGGAAAAACCCAAAAATCCAAACCATGCCCCCAAACATCCATGGATGAAGGGGAAAATAAGGGGGAAGCTCCCATAGGACCCCTAGCATGCATCTTGACCCTCAAAACGTGAAATCGTGGCTTGAAACGGTAGATCGGGCGACCACTCCCCAAAACATGGATTTCCCCTCCCGGGCGTGAAATCACCCTCTCTCGGCCTCCCCTCGGCCTATAAATCACGGGAATGGAATGCGGGGAGCTAAGGAATGTCACCCTACCTTGATCTCACCTCGAGGCCCGCCGGATCATCCCCAATCGACGAAGAATGCTTTTAGGGCTCTCGAACCTCCATGAAATCCCACGAACAACGTGCCACCACGATCGCCTCGTCGCCGCCAAGCCGTCACCTTGCCGCCGTCTGCAACCGGAGGAAGGCACCGTCGCGAGCACGTCGGACGAAGAAGAGGAAGAATGGGGGGGCAGTTCTCTCACGGTGGAGGGGGGAGAAGAAGAAGAAAAGAATAGAAAAAAAGAAAAAGAGTTGGGCTATTTATAGAAAATCCAGAAATTCCAGAAAATACCAAAAAATTGAAAATTACATTTTTGCGATCCTTGAAACGCACCGATCGCAACGATACCACTTGCGCCTAGGTGAACGGCCCGGTTCACCCGCTACGGGGTTCCGCAATTTTTGCCGAAACACACACGCGGAAATCAGAAAACACACAAAAAAAGTCGCGGAACATGCTCCGGTCCTCCGAAACTGATCCGAATCGCACGGATCCGAACACAAAAGATGTTTGAAACATAATTTCGGACACAACGGAGTCGGACTCTCCGAGAAAATAGATCCGAGACCCAAAAAGGATCCAAATGATCTGGGATATTATAGCCCTCCCCCCTTAAACAAATTTCATCCTCGAAATTTAAAATAAAGCACAAGGGAAGAAAAGAAAAGGGAACTCACTCGAACAGGTAAGGGAACTGCTGACGCATCTCATCCTCACGCTCCCAAGAATCCTCACCACCAGAGTGCCGCTGCCACACCACCTTAACTAGAGGGATAACCTTGTTCCGTAGGTGCTGCTATTGCCGATCCTCAATACAGATAGGGAACTTCGGTAGAGACAGATCGGGAGTCACCTCGGGCCAAACCGAGTCCTCCAACACATGAGAAACATCTGTCATATACTTCCTGAACATCGAGACATGGAACACGTCATGCACCACTGCAAACTCAGGAGGTAGCTGCAACCAATAAGCAACCTCGCCAATGCGCTCCACAATGAGGAAAGGACCAACATAGCGGGGACTCAGCTTCCCACGCTGTCCAAACCGCATTACTCCCTTCACGGGAGAAACCCTAAAAAATACACGATCACCGACCGCAAAAATGAGTGGATGCCTTCTCCGATCGGCATAGCTCTTCTGCCGACTCTGCGTCGCCAACATGTTCTGACGGACTAGATGCACCACACCAATGCACTGCTGCACCAGCTCTGGCCCCATCACAAAATGCTAACCAACCTCTGACCAATCGAGCGGAGTCTGACACAGCAGCCCGTACAATGCCTCATAAGGAGCCATCCCAATGCTTGAATGATAGCCGTTGTTGTAGGTAAACTTCACCAACGGTAGATGGGAATCCAACTCCCTTGCCATTCCAGGCAACAAGATCTCAACATATCCTCTAACGTCTGAATGGTCCTCTTCGACTGACCGTTTGACTGAGGATGATATACTGAGCTAAACGCTAACTCCGTGCCAAGAGCTCGTTGGAAACTCCTCCAGAATCCAGAAGTGAAATGCGGATCTCGATCGGAGACAATGGAAATGGGAATTACATGCAAAGGTACGATCCACTCCACATAAAGATGAGCCAACTTGGACACACTCCAGCTGACTTTGATCGGTAACAATCGAGCCATCTTCGTCAGCCTATCCACCAGCAACCAAATACTATCCTGCCCGCTCGGAGTCCTCGGCAATCCCACCATGAAATCCATGGTCACGTGGTCCCATTTCCATGTGGGAACCTCCAAAGGCTGAAGAGTACCTCCTGGTCGCTGATGCTCCGCCTTCACCTGCTGACAGGTCAGGCATCGGGCCACATACTCGGCAATATCTCTCTTCAAGCCAGGCCACCAGAACTGCCTCTTCAAGTTTCGATACATCTTCGTCGCACCCTGGTGTACAGTGTACCGACTCCCATGAGCCTCACGTAACACCGCACGCCTCACCTGCTCCTCGGCTGGGACGTACAGCCTACCACGGAATCTCACAGCTCCGTCCTTATCGAAGCCCACATCAGCCAAAGCCAAAATCCGGGGCAACTCAAGGTCTGCACGCTGAGCATCCATCACCTGGCGACGAATCACAGGCGTGACAGTCAAGCTCGCAAGAACAGCTGACCCTGACTCCTGGGGAACCTTAAGTGTCACGCCTCGAGCCTTTATGACAGCGGAAGACTCGCTCGAGAAACGTGAACAGTCGACATGGTAAGCCTCTTGCAAGCAAGAATAATCAGAGCGCAAGACAATCACACACATAAATGCAATTGCACACTATTTTAACCAAACTCCAACTTATTTCATTGATAATCAATATTCAAATACAATAACTTTCAACTTCTTCAATTCCAATCTATCAGACTCAAGAAATAAGAAAATTACATAGACTCAATCTAAACAATATAGACTTTCCTAAGTCTTCACTCTCATCTTGATATGACTTTCATTCGCTCTCAGACCCGCTACTTGTATAACCCGAATCCGAATTCGAATCACTTCCATTTTATGAAAAGATTGGAAATAGGTAATGAGCACACTTGCCCAGTAGGTATCTTTGCATCAACATGATTAGCACTATTTAAGTAATTAGTATTTTATCTCTAAAGAATATAAGGTAAAATCATGCGAATGTGATAAGTCATGTGATCAAATCAAAGTAACAAGACGATCATGTAAGATAGGATGAGATCAAATATGAACTAGCAAGAATGTAACAAGTATGATCAAGAATATAGCATGGCCTTTCATGAACAAGAATGTAACGAGAATGCACTTTCACTTTTCACTTTCATAACCATAAAGGTTACGCACGAGAACGTCAATCATGTAGCAATTCACTAGATTTTCACGAGTGCTCATGGATTTCACTTATTTATAAAAAAAATACTCCTAGCTTAATGCGATGCCAGTAGCATCATATCCCATGGTTTATAATAGTATATTTCCAGCAATCACCCGAGGGGACTAGCATAGAGCCATTGGACACAATCAGCGCCCGAACTGCATCTTCACGTATAAATCAAGGTACTTCCATGAGTGTAACAATAAAGTATGGCCACAAATGTAATAAGTTCAACAAATTCATGATAACAATAATTCAATTGAATGAATGCTTCAATGTTAGAATATGAGAGATCAAGAATGAATTAAGACAGTGTCATGCTTATGGAAACGAATCGGCAGCATAACGGTACATTTCTTTAACTTCCATTCATTATATTAAGTTTCTTGATCAATATGATAAGTCCTAGACCATTATCAAGCCATCTAGGAACCTTAGAATATCAACCCTCGGGTCAAACCTCAGGTTAACTAGCTCAAGCATTGTGACGGTCTTGTACTGGGCCGTTACATTCATGTGACGCTCCAGTGTTGGGCCGTTACATTAACATGACGGTCTGGCCTTGATCCGTTAGAACGACCGAATCCAGAACAATAATTAGACTCAGTAAAATGTGACGGTTGTATATTGGGCCGTTACATGGGCCTGACAGTCCAATATAGGTCCGTTACACTGCTAGAACCAGAAAAACCTTGATAGTGCTTTCTAATCAATTGGGTTTTAATGGTACAACCAACTCGGCGTCCTAGTGGGAATCCCATGCTCGCAAAGAATTACGGAGGCCTTGAAACAAGATTTCCTAGTCCATTGGAAGGAATATCTAATAGAGAGGTCCTCATGTCCAAGATAGTAATCCTATAGTGCAAAGTGTAAACTAATAGACAACATACTAGAATATGTGCCATGTACTTAAAGAAATGACTCTATTGTCAAAGAGAGAGAATGTGTAACAACGTGAAACCAAGATAAAACTCCGTCCATACATCATTAAAAATCATGATTTAGATACAAAACTATAGAATTTTGGCACATGAAATTAACATAACTTAAAATAACTTAAGATACCTTAATCATGTAATTTCTATTATGAATCAGTAACTACACTTAAAGTCATGATAACAGGTCCAAACTTAGATAACTAGGCTTATTTATAAATAAACTTAACTGGTTATCATTCTGTCTCGGGCCGACAGAACATAGTGTCTGACGGTCTAGGATAGGCGCGTTACAGTCTTGTGACGGTTTATCGAGAGGCCGTTACAGTAGTGTAACGCTCCTGTTAAGGTGCGTCAGAGACAACAGAGTAATTAAGATGCAGTAGAGGGTGTGACGGCTTATCGTAGGCCGTTAGATCATTGTGACGGTCTTACCTTGATGCGTCAGATCGTCCGCTGGCAGTAAAATAAAGTAAAGGTTTATGAAAACATAACATGCCTGGAAATGAAAATACTACAATTATTCTAGGCATGATAAATGAAGTATGGGCCAACTACATGCATGTGTTTTAGTGAATAGATAAGATAATATCTTTGATCTTTGATTAGGGCTAAAGATATGTATGTATGCATGAACCCACTAAAACATGAAATCCATGATCTATAGTACATGAAATAAAACACAAACATGGGCTTTTATCCTTAACAAGTTGTTTTTTACCAATCATGAGATAACCTACCTCTTAACTAGTATTTAAGCTTCCAATTTGAGACTGCAAGACACGCCCTAGTTCTTCCCTTCCTGAGATTTTTCAGCAACTTCACGTCGCTCTATCTCTCCAATCTCTTGACCTAAGGACGTGAAATTTCGAGGGTAAGAAGTTGAAACTGAGGTGAACAAAAAGTTCTAAAGGACTGAACTCTAATTACCTCGTTTAGACGTCCTAATCTCTTGATCTTCAGGGGTCTTGCGTTCAGTTTCTTGGGTTGCTATGATTGAATCAGCGACTTTGGAAGCTTCTATCTCCTTGGTTGGTTGATCTCCTAGCACGAAATTTGGAGAACTATTAGTCTAAAGTATACTAAACAAAAGCTTCTAAAGAACTTACCCGAAATTATGACTCCTTACCTTGACTCTACGTGAGCCAAAAGTAAGGGTTGCTCAGTTCAGAACTAGGTCCTATTTATAGGGTTTTGGCTAGGGTTTAAGGATTAGATCGATTCTAGAGTCCTTAATTTGCCAGAACCTAATCCCTAAGAGTCCTTAGTAATGTTATAAGCTCTCCCAAGTTGATCTCTTGCAGATAGGATCCCAAAGTTTCAATCTTTCTACTCGTTCTTCCATTCACGGAACTATCAGGGTGTAACGCATCAGTCTAGGTGCGTTACATGGCTGTGGCGGTCGCATAATAGACCGCTACATCCAACGTGCACAGAGTTTAACATAAATCAAACTCTTTTGTTAATTATCCATATTATTATCTATAAAAATGGTATTTATCCTTAAAATACGTAAATATGCTAAATAACCTTCTAGAATATGGGCCAAACTTAATGGACTTGGTCCTTAACCCTTTTGGATTTTATTTAAATAGGCTAGGTTAATTATTTAACACAATTGGGCCTTATAATGACTTATAAATTCAACATTTATTTATTAATCCATTTTGGGTCTTTAAAATTTCTCGAAAATAATTAAATATACCAAAAATAATTTATAAAAATTCTTGGGTCTTACACCCTCCCCCACTTAAGAGAATTTGGTCCCCAAATTCAATATATGAATTTTTTATGGAGAGTGTACGTATTTTAATGTATTAAGAATTAACGTAAGGTGAATGGGTTAAGAGAGTACATTTTATCATCTCACCTCCCTTGTCTAGAATGGCATTTAATCGACCTCGCTTCCCGCGTCCGTTGTTATCCCTTGATGATTATCCGTTGATGAAAGGACATAGGGGCAAGCGATGTTCCCGGCTTTCACATTTGAGACAAGCGCCGAGACGCTTCCAACATTGTTATGCCGAGTGCCCAAACTTTTCACAAAATGAGCAAGGTGCCACCGCTTGCTCCTTCTCTTCTTTAACTTTCTCATTCTTTCCATTTCCATTTCCATTTCTTTTTCCATTACCGTTCCCATTACGGAACCTCTTAATGCGACGATCTTCATCCTCATCCACTTCTTTCTCTTTTTGCCTATCATGTTTTCGGCTTGACCTCTCTCCTCGGAGCCTCTCCACCTTCTCCATGGTTCTTTCACATAGATGCGCTCTTTGAACCATCTCGGTATAGGTGTGGATATTCTGGGTTCCAAGTTGTTTGATAAATCCGGTCCTTAAATCATCCATAAATCGGTTGGCTTTCAATAAATCTGTGCTTACCAAGTGAGGAGCATAAGGTGCTAGTCGAGAGAATTATAAATTATATTCTGCCACAGACATCGCGCCTTGTTTTAAGGAGGCAAATTCCATAGCTTTTCTCTCCTTTACATGCTCGGAAAAGTACTTGGCACGAAACAGGATAAGAAAACCCTCCCATGTATGAGGTGCGTCTGCAGGTGGCGTTGGAATGGATTTCCACCATGTACGAGCATCCTTGTTGAGTTGGAATGTGGCAAGTCGAACTTTCTCCTGGTCGATGCATTACATGACATCGAATATTCGATTCATTTTGTCGATCCAATTTTCTGCTTCATCCGGGTTAGAAGATCTAGAGAATCGTGGGAGATTTAAACTTCGAAAATTGCCGTGCAAGTTACCCGCGCCAGCCCTTCCACCGGCTTGGGCCACTGTTTGTAGGGCTTGAGTAAGTCCTGCAACAGTTTGCTGCATCTCGTCCCAGTTTATACGATGAGCTATTGAGAATCAAGGTACCTGAGAATCATGGACATTTAGTTATTTAGAGTCGGGAAGATTTATCCTAAGATAACTTCTATATAACTATCTCATCCCGGGCTCTACCCAATCCTCGCATGGGTAAGGAAATTTCTTCCTTAGTTCATAGGTAGGGGTCCTTAAACTTTGGACTTATCCTAGGACATGACTCTTTTCCCTAAGTCCTGAGACTTAGGCTCTGATACCAACTTAACTGTCACGCCCCGAGCCTTTATGACAGCGGAAGACTCGCTCGAGAAACGTGAACAACCGGCATGGTAAGCCTCTTGCAAGCAAGAATAATCAGAGCGTAAGATAATCACACACATAAATGTAATTGCACACTATTTTAACCAAACTCCAACTTATTTCATTGATAATCAATATTCAAATACAATAACTTTCAACTTCTTCTAATCTATCAGACTCAAGAAATAAGAAAATTACATAGACTCAATCTAAACAATATAGACTTTCCTAAGTCTTCACTCTCATCTTGATATGACTTTCATTCGCTCTCAGACCCGCTACTTGTATAACCCGAATCCGAATTCGAATCACTTCCATTTCCTAAAAAAATTGGAAATAGGTAATGATCACACTTGCCCAGTAGGTATCTTCGCATCAATATGATTAGCACTATTTAAGTAATTAGCATTTAGCTCTAAAGAATATAAGGTAAAATCATGCGAATGCGATAAGTCATGCGATCAAATCAAAGTAACAAGGTGATCATGTAAGATAGGATGAGAGCAAGTATGAACTAGCAAGAATGTAACAAGTATGATCAAGAATATAGCATGGCCTTTCACGAATAAGAATGTAACGAGAATGCACTTTCACTTTTCACTTTCATAACCATAAAGGTTACGCAGGAGAACGTCAATCATGTAGCAATTCACTAGATTTTCACGAGTGCCCATGGATTTCACTTATTTATAAAAAAAGTACTCCCAGCGTAATGCGACGCCAGTAGCATCATACCCCATGGTTTATAATAGTATGTTTCCGACAAACAGTCGAGGGGACTAGCATAGAGCCCTTGGACACAATCAGCGCCCGAACTGCATCTTCACGTATAAATCAAGCTACTTCCATGAGTGTAACAATAAAGTATGGACACGAATGTAATAAGTTCAACAAGTTCATGATAACAATAATTCAATTGAATGAATGCTTCAATTTTAGAATATGAGAGATCAAGAATGATCTAAGACAATGTTATGCTTATGGAAACGAATCGGCAGCATAACGGTACATTTCTTTAACTTCCATTCATTATATTAAGTTTCTTGATCAATATGATAAGTCCTAGACCATTATCAAGCCATCTAGGAACCTTAGAATATCAACCCTTGGGTCAAACCTCGGGTTAACTAGCACAAGCATTGTGACGGTCTTGTACTGGGCCGTTACATTCATGTGGCGCTCTAGTGTTGGGCCGTTACATTAACGTGACGGTCTAGCCTTGATCCGTTAGAACGACTGAATCCAGAACAATAATTAGACTCAGTAAAATGTGACGGTTGTATATTGGGCCGTTACATGGGTATGACGGTCCAATATAGGTCCGTTACACTGTCAAAACCAGAAAAACCTTGATAGTGCTTTCTAATCAATTGGGTTTTAATGGTACAACCAACTCGGTGTCCTAGTGAGAATCCCAGGCTCGCAGAGAATTACGGAGGCCTTGAAACAAGATTTCCTAGTCCATTGGAAGGAATATCTAATAGAGAGGTCCTCATGTCCAAGATAGTGTTCCTATAGTGCAAAGTGTAAACTAATAGACAAGATACCGGAATATGTGCCATGTACTTAAAGAAATGACTCTATTGTCAGAGAGAGAGAGTGTGTAACAACGTGAAACCAAGATAAAACTCCATCCATACATCATTAAAAATCATGATTTAGATATAAAACTATAGAATTTTAGCACATGAAATTAACATAACTTAAAATAACTTAAGATACCTTAATCATGTAATTTCTATTATGAATCAGTAACTACACTTAAAGTCATGATAACAGGTCCAAACTTAGATAACTAGGCTTATTTATAAATAAACTTAACTGGTTATCATTCTGTCTCGGGCCGACAGAACATAGTGTCTGACGGTCTAGGATAGGCGCGTTACAGTCTTGTGACGGTTTATCGAGAGGCCGTTACAGTAGTGTAACGCTCCTGTTAAGGTGCGTCAGAGACAACAGAGTAATTAAGATGCAGTAGAGGGTGTGACGGCTTATCGTAAGGCCGTTAGATCATTGTGACGGTCTTACCTTGATGCGTCAGATCATCTGCTGGCAGTAAAATAAAGTAAAGGTTTATGAAAACATAACATGCCTGGAAATGAAAATACTACAATTATTCTAGGTATGATAAATGAAGTATGGGCCAACTACATGCATGTGTTTTAGTGAATAGACAAGATAATATCTTTGATCTTTGATTAGGGCTAAAGATATGTATGTATGCATGAACCCACTAAAACATGAAATCCATGATCTATTGTACATGAAATAAAACACAAACAGAGGCTTTTATCCTTAACAAGATGTTTTTTGCCAATCATGAGATAACCTACCTCTTAACTAGTCTTTAAGCTTCCAATTTGGGACTGCAAGACACGCCCTAGTTCTTCCCTTCCTGAGGTTTTTCAGCAACTTCACGTCGCTCTATCTCTCCAATCTCTTGACCTAAGGACGTGAAATATTGAGGGTAAGAAGCTGAAACTAAGGTGAACAAAAAGTTCTAAAAGACTAAACTCAAATTACCTCGTTTAGACGTCCTAATCTCTTGATCTTCAGGGGTCTTGCGTTCAGTTTCCTGGGTTGCTATGACTGAATCAGCGACTTTGGAAGCTTCTATCTCCTTGGTTGGTTGATCTCCTAGCACGAAATTTGGAGAACTATTAGTCTAAAGTATACTAAACAAAAGCTTCTAAAGAACTTACCCGAAATTATGACTCCTTACCTTGATTCCACGCGAGCTAAAAGTAAGGGTTGCTCAGTTCAGAACTAGGTCCTATTTATAGGGTTTTGGCTTGGGTTTGAGGATTAGATCGATTCTAGAGTCTTTAATTTGCCAGAACCTAATCCTTAAGAGTCCTTAGTAATGTTATAAGCTCTCCCAAGTTGATCTCTTGCAGATAAGATCCTAAAGTTCCAATCTTTCTACTTGTTCTTCCATTCACGGAACTATCAAGGTGTAACACATCAGTCTAAGTGCGTTACGTGGCTGTGGCGGTCGCACGATAGACCGCTACATCCAACGTGCACAGAGTTCAACATAAATCAAACTCTTTTGTTAATTATCCATATTATTATCCATAAAAATGGTATTTATCCTTAAAATACGTAAATAGGCTAAATAACCTTCTAGAATATGGGCCAAACTTAATGGGCTTGATCCTTAACCCTTTTGGATTTTATTAAAATAGGCTAGGTTAATTATTTAACACAATTGGGCCTTATAATGACTTATAAATTCAACATTTATTTATTAATCCATTTTGGGTCTTTAAAATTTCCAAAAAATAATTAAATATACCAAAAATAATTTATAGAAATTCTAGGGTCTTACATTAAGCCTAAATGTCACGGCCGGCACCTGTTCCCAGAGCCTCCACTTCCTCATCATCATGGTACTGACAACGACCTTCCTACTCAAGGCATCAGCAACGACGTTCATCCTGCCCGGCTGATAAGACATGGTGAAGTCATAATCCTTCATATACTCCATCCATCGCCTCTGCCTGAGGTTGAGGTCTTTCTGAGTGAATACATACCTCAAACTCTGATGGTCTGTGAACACCTCGAACTTCTCACCATACAGATAATGTCTCCAAATCTTCAATGCAAAGATCACAGCCGCCAACTCAAGGTCATGGGTAGGGTAGTTCTCCTCATGAGGCTTTAGCTGTCGAGTTGCATAAGCCACCACTCTACCGTGCTGCATCAGCACAGCACCCAACCCAACCCCGGAAGCATCTGTACACACCACAAAACCTCCCGATCCAGAAGGCAACACCAACACTAGTGCCGAGGTGAGCAACCTCTTCAGCTCCATGAAGCTCTGCTCACACTCACCAGTCCAGACAAAAGGCGCATCCTTCCGCGTAAGCCTGGTCATCGGGGCTGCAACATGAGCAAAATCCTGAATGAACCTCCTATAATAGCCTGCAAGCCCCAAGAAACTCCGAATCTCCGTCACGGACCTTGGTCTCGGCCACTACATCACTTCCTTGACCTTGGCTAGATCCACAGAAATACCATCACCAGAAATCACGTGCCCCAAAAAGTGCATCTCATGAAGCAAAAACTCACACAGCTGAGCTTAGCATACACCTTGTGATCTCACAAAGTCTTCAACACAACCCTCAAATGATACACATGCTCATCAGCAGACCGCGAATAAACAAGGATGTCGTCCACAAACATGACCACGAACTGGTCCAGGTAGGGACGGAACACCCTCTGCATCAAATCCATAAACGCTGCGGGGGCATTGGTGAGCCCAAACGGCATCACCAAAAACTCATAATGCCCGTATCTCGAGCTGAACGCAGTCTTCTCCACGTTAGACTCTCGAATCTGCAACTGATAATAACTGGACCGCAAATCAATTCGTGAGAACACTCGAGCAGACTGAAGCTGGTTAAACAAGTCATCAATCCATGGCAACGGATACTTGTTCTTAACGGTTATCTCATTCAACTGTCGGTAGTCAATGTACAACCTCAGACTACCGTCCTTCTTCTTCACAAACAACACTGGCGCACCCCAAGGGGAAAAATTAGGATGAATATACCCCTTGGCCAGCAACTCCTGCAATTGCGCCCTTAACTCTCTCAACTCAGCGGGAGCCATACGGTAAGGAGCCTTCGACAAAGGTCCCATACCCGGCACAATCTCGATCACAAAATCAATCTCCCGCTGGGGAGGCAATCCAGGTAGGTCCTCGGGAAAAACATCGGGAAACTCGCACACCACCGGAATGTTCTCCACATCCGGCTCCAACTGGTCCACCACGACCACAGAAGCGAGAAAACCCTGACAACCCGCATCAAGCAAATGACGAGCCCTAATATCCGAAATAAGAAAGCGAGAAGAGGAAGACCTAATACCTTGGAAATAGATGGTGGGTCCACAAAGTCTCCAGAAATAAACCCTCTTCGAGCCATAATCCACCAAAGCATGATGTGCCTCAAGCCAATCCATGCCCAAAATCACATCAAAGTCCTGAAGTGGCAACGCATAAAGCCTGGCCGGCAAACTCCACCCTTCAACCCACACAGGAACCTCATCGAAACAATAAGGAGTGATCATAAAATCACCAGAAGGTAACTCCACTGCCAAATCACAGGATAATTGGATCATCGGCTCCTCAATACTCAGCACAAAATCCTCCGAAATAAACGAATGAGACGTGCCAGAATCAAACAAAACTTGAGCCGCATAACCCAAAATCCGAACGGTACCTTCCATGAGCTGTGACGCCACTACCTCTGCCCTGGTAATGTGTGTAATCTGGCCTCGGGACCTCTGCCTGCCCCCCACACTCGCTGACCTGGGTAGTGGCAGATACTGCCCCTGTTGCTGTTGCTGCTGCTGTTGCCTCTGCTGCTGGGGGTGCTGCTGCTGAGGGTACTGCTGCTGCTGCGGCCTCTGGGGACAGTCGCGCGCCATATGCCATGGCTGGTCACACCTGAAACAGATCACCGGCGTCGTGCACTGCCTGCCTGGATGCGACTCGCCACAATCCCCATGATCCACCCACTGATCCCTGACGCTGAAAAGGGACCGGCTGTTGCACACTACCCGAAGACGCCTGCCTCTGATCCTTACACTTCTTCTGGAAACTCTTCTTGAGAAACTTCTTGACCTTGGAGCCAAAAGACGCAGATCCTGTCACTAACGCTGCCGGTGTCGACGCTCCCGAACTACCCATAGCGTGCTGGAAAGTACTCTGCTGCTGGGTAGCCGTGTGCTGACTACGGCCTGACTGGGACTGCCCCTAGCCTCGGACCTTCTGCATATCCAGCTCCAAAGATGCCGCCACACGAGACGTTGTCTCCAAATCAGTAGTAGCGTTCGCCATCAAGAGGTGCCTCAGCTCCTGCCTCAAACCCTAGACGAACTGCTCCGTCTTCACTCCCTCATGCTCCATGATATGGGGAGCACAATGGCCTAACTCCATAAACCGAGCCCTGTACTGCAACACTGACATGTCGCCCTAAACCAGCTCCAAAAACTGACGCATCTTCTATGTACCAACATAGGATGGGTAGTAAGTACGCTCGAAGACCATAACAAAGTCCTTCCACACGATCTCCTGAAGTGGACGAGACTGAAAGGATGTCTTCCACTCCGAAGACCACCAATCTCGAGCCGTACCCTGCAACTGGTTACAGGCCAACAACACCATGTCCTCCTCAGCACAGCCCATGGAACTGAACACTCTCTCCATCTCATCAAGCCATCACCTGGCCACATCGGGATCTGGCTGGCCCTCGTAATAGGGTGGGTGAAACTACAAGAAGTCCCTCACAGCACGACTGGGTCCACCCCTAGCAGACGAGCCCTCGCCAGCATCACTGCCAAACTACTGAGCCATGGCCTGAAACATACTCCGAAAGAAATCCTCGGCCCCCGGAACTCTCGCTGCATCCCCTGCCTGGGTGGTAACTGGTGGCACTCTACTCTGCTCCTCCTGCTCTTCTGCCAACTGTCCCTACTGAGAGCGAGTCCTCCGCCTCGGCGCCATACTCGCCTACTGCAAACATACAGAAGACACGAGAAACGGTGAAATCAATAAAACACACGATGCCCTAAGCCAGTGCCCAATGTACATCATCATTGTGGACTAGTGGATCACTGTAACTATTTACGATTCTCATATATATCCACAACCGTGCTCTGATACCAGCTGTAACGACCCGAAATCCGAACATTGGGGAGGCCCGATAGCCCGAATCTCGAACCGCCACCCACGAGCCCGAAGACTCGGAAGGGTTGAAAGGATGGTGTGGAGATACACAAGAATCTAAAATAATTGCAGAGTTATGCAGTTAAATGAATTAAGCAGGAAGTAATAAATAACATTAATTAAATTACATGGTCCATAAAATAACAACAATCTAAAAAAGATAGTAGTCCACAACTAGTACAGTCCAAAGAGAAGTACAACTACACGGGACATACCCCAGAACTGGCAACTGGCAACTAACCCTTGGCACCTGAACCACGTGGAGCCTCTGAAGTGCTCCCCTGAAGCCTCGTCTCACCTGAAACACGGTGAAAACACGTAGGGAATGAGCCTCAAAACACAAGGCTCAGTAGGGATCATCTGGTCCCCACCTCGTAAATCGAGAAACTGTGCGGAAAGTAACTACATGCTACTACGATAGGTAGTACCGAACACACGGCACGAAAATTGAGACAACTCGTCAAAAGCCAAAGAGTCGCTACCACACAAGATAGGAGTACCAACCCACTAGAAGCAAGGCCGGATGCATCCACTGATGACTTAAACCGCGCCTCGGGTGTCCCCCTCGACCCCTGGTGGAACGGAGACACCGTACAAGTAACCACAGAAAAAGTGACTAGCTGGGGTCGCGCTCATCAGCGTGGGTCCAACCACCCCCAACCACGTGTGCACACACAGACCATGCATCTCTGGTCTGGCCCTCTGACTGGTTTTCCCCTTAGCCAGACTCTGGCTGGTAGACGTGGGGCCCGACGGAAACCAGTCTAAAACAGCCTCTCAGGGTAGCCTCGCCACCACTCCTTGGTGGGACCACTCGCGTGTCGGAATGCTACGACTAGTGGAGGGTCACTGAAGGAGTAGACTCTCTAGTCAACAGAAAACAACATCTAAACCGGACAGAGTACAAGGGCCCCTCCTCGTACCAACACCGACTCACGGTGACACGAGCCAAGAACACCAACTCGCGGGATCCCACGGCACCCTCACGTGTGGCCCCCACATGATGCCTGGCATCAGTCAGACCACGGGTAAGCACGTGGATCGAGATCCACTCACCCGGGACTCGAATCAGCAAAGCATAATTCCGGTCGGACATAAATCTCTGGCGGTCCACCTTGGGCCGCCACAGAGTCTGGCGTTCAAGAATTGGGCCGCCACAGGGACTGTAGCGGTCCAACAATGGGCCTCCACACCCTGGGTTGCGAAAGAAATGGCGGTCCTATATAGGGCCGCCACAGGGATGTGGCGGGTGTACCTTCGGCCGCCACACCCAAAAAATCCTCAACGGTCGAAAACCAACGGTCAGAAGTCAACGGTCAACTCACCCCTCTGGCAGTCAAACCCTAGCGCGCTACATGCTCTAGTTGTTTATCGTGCGGCCGCGAGGCCGACGGATGCCCTGCCGACAAAATAGTAACCCGTGGCGCACCCGCCTTGGGCCGCCACAGCGTCTGGTGCACCTACCCTAGGCCGCCAGAGACTCTTGCGGTCTCTGGAAGGACCGCCACACCAGCCCGAGAACGGGCCAGCGGGAAAAACCCAAAAATCTAAACCACGCCCCCAAACATCCATGGATGAGGGGGAAAACAAGGGGGAAGCTCCCCTAGGACCCCTAGCATGCATCTAGACCCTCAAAACGTGAAATTGTGGCTTGAAACGGTAGATCAGGCGACCACCCCCCAAAACATGGATTTCCCCTCCCGGGCGTGAAATCACCCTCTCTCGGCCTCCCCTCGGCCTACAAATCACGGGAATGGAATGCGGGGAGCTAAGGAACGTCACCCAACCTCGATCTTGCCTAGAGGCATGCCGGATCATCCCCAATCGATGAAGAACGCTTTTAGGGCTCCCGAACCTCCATGAAATCCTACGAACCACGTGCCACCACGATCGCCTCGTCACCGCCGTCGTCGCCAAGCCGTCGCCTTGCAGCCGTCTGTAGCCGGAGGAAGGCGCCGCCGCGAGCACGCCGGACGAAAAAGAGGAAGAATGGGGGGGGGGTTCTCTCACGGTGGAGGGGGGAGAAGAAAAAGAAAAGAATAGAAAAAAAGAAAAAGAGTTGGGCTATTTAAAGAAATTTTGGAAATTCTGGAAAATACCAAAAAATTGAAAATTACATTTTCGCGATCCTCGGAACGCACCGATCACAACGGTACCACCCGCGCCTAGGTGAACGGCCCGGTTCACCCGCTACGGGGTTCCGCAGGTTTTGCCGAAACACATACGTGGAAATTGGAGAACACGCGGAAAAAGCCGCGGAACACGCTCCCGGCCTCTGAAACTGATCCGAATCGCACGGATCTGAACATGAAAGATGTCCGAAACATAATTTCAGACGCAACGAAGTCGGACTCTCCGAGAAAATAGATCCGAGACCCTAAAATAAGGATCCGAAGGGTCTGGGATATTACAACTAGTGCTCTTCCTATCTAGTTTGCACCCGGCATAGTCTGCATCCATATATGCAATTAAATCTAAGATGTGTGATGCAGGAAACCATAATCCTATAGTGTGTGTAGCAGATATGTATCTGAAAATTCTTTTTACAGCAGCAAGATGTAATTCAGTAGGCCTAGATTGATACCTAACACACATACCTACACTAAATTGTATATCAGGTCTCGAGGCAGTCAAACAGAGTAGGGATCGAATCATACCTTGGTATAACTTTGCATCAACTTCTTTACCTAATTCGTCTGCATCCAATGATGTATTGGTACCCATTGGAGTTGTGATGTGCTTCAAATTATTCATGCCAAATCTCTTGAGGATGTCCAAGGTGTACTTGGTCTGGTTAATGAATCATCCATCATCCAGCTGTTGTACCTGCAAGCCAAGAAATTATTTTAATTCACCGACCAAACTCATCTCAAACTCAGCAGACATCAATTGGGCAAATTCAGTGCATAGTTTAGTACATGTTGAGCCAAAGACTATGTTCTCTACATATACCTGAACTATGATGATATCTTTACTCAAACTCTTGGTAAACAAGGTTTGATCCACTTTACCTCTGTTGTAGCCCTTGCTGATCAGAAATTCGGTCAGCCTTTCATACCAGGCCCGAGGAGCCTACTTTAGACCGTACATAGCTTTATTTAACCTAAAAACTTTGTTAGGATGTGAAGACAATTGAAATCCGGGGGGTTGTTCTACAAAGACTTCTTCTTTAATAAAACCATTTAAAAATGCACTTTTGACATCCATTTGATGAAGTTTTATGTTTTTAGAACATGCAAAAGCCAATAAAATTCTTATTACTTCCATCCTAGCAACATGTGCATAGGATTCATCAAAATCAACCCCAAATTCCTGACAGTAACCCTTGGCTACTAGTCTGGCTTTATTTCTTGAAATTATTCCATCCTCATTTATTTTATTTTTGAAAACCCATTTAGTTCCTATGACATTTGTATTTTCAGGTCTCGAAACTAGTTCCCAGACATTATTTCTTTCAAATTGACCTAGCTCCTCACTCATTGCATTAACCCATGATTCATCATTCAAAGCCTCATCAACAGATTTGGGCTCAATCTGTGACACTAAAGCAACTAGGTCTTGATTATTTACATTTTTGAGATAAGACCTTGTCCTAGGGGGATCTCCTAAGTTGCCTATGATGTTATTCACAGGATGATCTTTCAAGAATCTAACATTAGTTGATGACTCACCTGTTTCGACTGACCTTACTTGATTTGGAACTTCTGATGCTTCAGGTAATTCAGATTATTCTTCCACCATATCCTCTAGGAAGTTTCCATGATGCATTGAGCTCCTGTCATCATCATCCAAGTTAGTAACAGTATTTGTTTCATCGAATATAACATGAGGAGATTCTTTTACTGTTTGGTCTGAAATATTTAAAACCTTATATGCCCTAGTTGTTTCAGAGTATCCTAGAAAAATTCCTGGGGTGCTCCTTGCATCAAATTTATCTAGGTCCTTTTTATTATTGTTGTGAATGAAGCATTTTCAATCAAAAATCTTAAAGTATGAAACATTTGGCTTCTTACCTTTCAAGAGTTCATAGGGGGTTTTCTTATGGACGGGTCTTACCAAGGCTCTGTTAATGTTGTAGCAAGCGGTGTTAGCTGCCTCTGCCCAAAATCTTCTGGGTAGCTGACTCTCCACCAGCATAGTTCTGGCCATTTCAATGATTATATGGTTTCTTCTCTCCACTATGCCATTCTACTCTGGAGTCCTGGGAGAGAAAAATATGTGAGTTAGTCCTTCATTGTTACAAAATTTAGAAAATATAGAGTTTTCAAACTCTCCTCCATGGTCAGATTGAATCATGGAAATTCTATGAATTCCTTCTTGTTTAACTTTATTGAAAAAGTGTTCAAATTTTTGAAAAGCATCACTTTTGTTTGCTAAGGAAAATAACCATGAAAATCTGGTAAAATCATCTACAATCACAAACCCGAATCTCTTCCCATTTAGACTCTGAGTCCTGGTTGGGCCAAAGAGGTCCATATGCAAAAGTTCCATTGGTTTGGAGGACAGAGACTCAGATCCGAGTTTAAATGATTTACGGGTTTGTTTGCCTAGAGCACATGCATCACAAATTTTTGAAATGGAACTAAATTTAATCTTGGGCATGCCTCTAACTAAATCATGTTTGACCAGTTTATTCAATGTAGAGAAGCTAGCATGTCTTAAATGTCTATGCCATTTAAATGCATTATTTTCAAGATCAGCAGCCAAAGAAAGATTTGATTCATGTTTTTCATTCAAATATACAATGTATACATTATTGACTCTATGTGCTTCAAACTTCACTTTGTCAGAATTTATTTCAAGAATTTTGCATGCATTATTATCGAACACGACTCTGTGACCCTTGTCACATAACTGGCTAATACTAAGCAAGTTGTGTTGAAGACCCTCTACAAGCAGAACTTTCTCATCAAAGTTTGTGGAAGACTTACCAACTATTCCAATCCCAACAATCTTACCTTTGTTCTTTCCTCCAAATTTGACCAGACCCCCTACCTTCATTTCCAGTTTACTGAACTTGTGATGTGACACGACCTTGGACTTAAGCAAGCAAGCACATTCACAATCTAAATGGGCCAATTTGGGCCGCCGCTCTCTCGTCGCTCACCCAAGCCCGGGGTAACTTGGCAATGCCAAGGTGAGGTTGAGGGGTTGGGCCCTTGCTGGTAGAGGGCCAGCAAGGCCAAGACTTGATTTCCAATGGATGTGGAAGCCCAAGACAATGGGGCCGACCAAGTGCCAAAGGCACCGGTTTCTCTCTTTTCCCACGGTGATCACTTATAGCACAAGAGCTTAAGGATCGGGCTCTCATTCACGGCCAGCGGAGTTTATGAACTAATATTGAAAGAACAAGCATAAATTAGAGCAAAGTTTGGAGCACTTACTTGACCGGTTTGAAGAAATCGGTCCCGCTCGGAGACGAGGGCGAGCGGGGAAGCGTGGGTTCCCCACACGCCGGGCCGGGGTAGCTTGACCTGTTTAAGCTATTACAACACTACACCCCATGCAAGGGGGGGATCGTGGGGAAGGGAAGATGATAGTTACAATCAAAACTACCTCCACACAGGGAGGCGCCTTCAGCCGGCCAAGCGGGGTGGGGAAAACTAGGGCTAAAACGATGATGAAGTGAATATGCTGAATCTGCCTTCTCTCGGCAATTGTGGACAGATAGTCGGTACTGTGGCTGAAGAACGTGATCAGGAATTTTGCCGAGGGCGAGACCAGTGGGAAAATCTTTGTTACTAGAACTGGAGTGCCTCTGATTTTTTTCGAATTCTTCTGGTTTCGCTACTGGCCTGGGCAGGAGCTCGAACAGGGATGTTGATTCTCGGACTGACAGCAACTGGTTACTAACAGCAGGAAGAAGAGGTTGTGTTGGCCGCTCCCGAACTCCGAATCAGGTGCCGCCAGAGCCGCTGGAACCGTGGATGAGTCTTCTTTGCAACAGAACTGACGGGGAAGCCGAATAATGCCGGAGAAGATCAGGGGACCCAGAACAGTGAGTAGGGGTCGGTGCAGACTATGGGAAGCAGAGTCGCATGCCTAAGGAAGAAAATTCGTAACTTCTGCTGCTGGATGCCGAACGGAGTTCCGCTTCTTGGTTCTGAAAGTAGACAGAGAGAGGAAGAAGTTTGCAGAAGATCTCATGGCTTGATTCCTCAGGGGTTTGTTGTGGTGAAGCTTTCTCTCCGGATCAAAATCTCTGCAGAGCTAGCTCCTGGTTTCCAATAGCAGGTTGCAGAGGATGCCCTGACAGCTCCCGAACTCGGAATCAAGCGCCGTCAGAGTCGTTGGAATCGTGGACGAGTCCTATTCGCAGAAAAATTGACGGGGAAGCCAACTGATGTCAGAGAAGACTAGGGGATGCATAAGAATGGTGACTGGTCGGTGCAGACTATGAGTAGCAGATCTGCGTAGCTGAAGGAGAAAAATGAGAACTCTGGATCACGAACACCGAATGAAGTTCTGTTTCTTGATTCTGGAAGTAGACTGGGCGATGAAGAACTTTGAAGAGGAACTCATGGACCGATTCCTTCGGGGTTCGTCGTGGCAGAGCTTCTAATCTGGCTCAGGTCCTCAGCCGAGGTAGAACTGCGCAGTTGTGGGAGAATGGACCTCCTGGACGGATCGGAGATCGGAAGAAGAGGAAACCACTTCTGTTGCAAAGGAGACTGGTAGATGCTTCCGACAATGGCTCTTGGGTCTTCAAACTCGTTCGGAGGAAGTCGTGGTGGCCGCTGCAAGTTGCTGGTTCATCTGTAACCTCTGGACAGCAAACTGCAACTTCGAAGTAGCTTCCAATGACCAAGAAAGAAGAAGGGGACGGGGGTAGATGAGTGTGGGAGTGACCCCTGGTTGTAAGGGGGTCTTGGAGGGGGTGTTCTAAGGTGTGGGAGGTGGAGAATAAGGTCTGGAAGAGGGTCCAATAGATGGTGGTAGTGGGGGCTACGAATTTGGTTGGAATGGAGAGAGTGAAAGGATATTCGAAAATTGGTTTAAGGGTGGGGTTAATTTTTTGTCTTGGGAATGGGGGGGTTGTGTTGGGAAAGGGAAGGGGTGCTTGGGGTAGTGGGAAGGGTGCTTGGGAAAGTGGGAGGGGTAGTTGGGGGTTGGATGGTGAGGAGAGGATTGGTGGAGGGGGTCTTGGGAAGGGGTGGAGTATTGATGAGGGTTGTGGGGAATGGGAAGAGGCTTAAATGGGGTAGGCGGGGAGTGGAGGTGGTTGGGAAGGGAGGAGAGAGAAGAAAATTCGAATTTGGGTGTTGAGGAGAGAGAAAGTGGAGTGAAAAAGAGAGATTAAGAGAGGGAAGGGTGGGGAATCTCTCCCCTAGGACTTCTCACCCCAAAAATGGAATCTCTCCACTAGATAAGAAGTGTAAACTCTCAAAATGGCAAGTTTTTCATTCAATGATTCATTAAGTTGAAATGGGGGGAATGGGGTCCTATATATAGGAAACTCACATTTCTACAAAAGTCCCTGACAAATGACTCAATGACAAATAACCGAGGGGGTAGGGGGGAGCCCTTGGGCCAAGCCTAATGAATTGGGCCCAATAGCTAATTAGACAACCTAATGACACTCAAACTTAGGGAAATAAACACAAGACCTAGGAACATGACTCAAATAAAAGGGAAAATACATCAAATGACTCAAATAAAAATTACATAGGACTCAAAATTAAATAACTAGACCATGCCGGATGCAATGGGAGGTGATGTCTCCATCATACTCCCGGGGTGCGGAGAACTCGACTCTGTCGAGTAAGTGTCCTTCCCTCCTTGGAGGGTGTAGAAGTGGTACTGTCCTCAAGTCTTCCGAACGAGACCGTTCCATCCACCGGCCGAGATAGCGCTTGTATACCTTGCTCCTGGTGGTAGTGACTTGTTCATCCAATATTCGTTCAATGCGCTCACGCTGGGCTCTCTTGGCTGGTGGACTCTCCTCTCGGGTTGGTGCTCTCTCAACGGAGGGAATAGGCTCAATATCCTCACTAGGTACCACCGTGGGTCCCTTGGATGGCACTAGGTCGGTGACACTGAATGTGGGACTTACCCAATATTCCTCGGGGAGATCTAACTCATAGGCATTTGCACCAATGCGCCTCAAGACCTGGAAGGGACCAGCCCCACGTGGCCTCAATTTGGAGATGGCTCCCGGGGAGAACCTCTCAGTTCTTACCATCACAAAGTCACCCTCATGGAATTCTTGGTGACGTCGATGAGAGTCGGCTCGCCTTTTATAAGTCACATTTTTCTTGCTAATGTGCTTGCAAAGGTTTTCATGCAATTTTGTGAATGTTGTCCTTTTAGTGGTTATGGGTGGACCTGGACAACTATAGATGGACTTATCATGCCATGATGCCATATGGACCTTGATGAACCTTGGTGGGCCGGGGCAACCATATGTGGACTTATCATGCAATGTTGTCATGTATTCTTTGGTGGGCCTAGGTGGGCCGGGGCACCCGTAGGTGGCCCTATCATGCAAATTGGTGATAAATATAGGGGGACCCGGACATCCGTAGATGCCTTTGACATGCTTAAGACCCATGATGAATGAAGGTGGACCATGACATCCGAATATGGACCACTCATACTTTCTACTTGACATGTGGGTGATATGAATGAATGGACCCGACATAGTGTTCATGCCAAGGGGTATAGTAAACCTAGACACATGCGTGCTTTTCCCAAAGGTGACTTCCATGTGTATAGGTGTGGGACAATCTTTGGACTCCCATTGGAAAGGATCGAATGGATCTAAGAAGGTGGTCATCATGGGGTGGGGCACAACCTTATTACCTAGGGATATGTGGCCCAAGGTCATGGCTCCCAAGGTGTAACCCGAGTCTAGGAAGGGGTGGGTTTGATCCATCACGGTGGGTTGGAGTAGGGGAAGGTGGGTGGTGGATAAGGTGGTTGGGCCACATGGGTATCCGTACTCCCATTGGAATGGGTCAAAGGGATCATGGTAAGGGCTACCTAGAGAGAGGAACTCTATGTCCCCAAGGTCCTTACAAGGTGGTGAGTCATCCTTCTCCCAAGTAGTTGGTCCAAGGTCTCTAGTGGGTTGACCGTTCAAGGTACTTGGGATCTCAAGGGGTGGGGAGTAGACCGGGATGGGTTCTTCCTCCAAGGGGAGAAATAGGAGGATCTCACTAGTACAATGCCCACTTGTGCAAAGGGAGGTGATGGAACCGATGGATGGGTGGACAAAGTTGATGGTGCTAGGCTCCAATGGTCCCATGGCTAGTAGGCCGGTTAAGTGGGCTTGCCAATGTAGGCAATCCACAAGGTCTCCCAAGTCTTCCACAGAGTAGAAGTTTTGATAAGGACATGGGGAGGTCGGGTGGGAACAATTTGGGATTTATATCCCAATGGTGGTGAGCTAGGGAGGGTGGGACATTGCTTGAGCCATTGGAGTATGGACTCATCTATGGTGAGGGTGCCATGTGTGACGGTGCATGGCCTTTGAGGATCCGGACCATGAGGGGTGGGGGAAGATTGAGGCTCTTCTTCTTTATTGGTGGGAGCTTGGGCTTCCTCTATGGTGATAGCAGGGTCCATATGGGCATAAATCTTCCTAAGTTCATTTCTCATCTCAACCCAAGAGTCGATTGGCTCTTGCCTTCCAACTTCCCTTAAGCCTACAATGTTTTGCCATTCATTCCTAGCTTGGCGCCATAGAAAACTTTTGGCATAGTTGACTTGCATAGACCCTGACAGGGTGAACCTCCCAAAGTGGTGATCTATGGAGCTTTCCCATTCTAGATATAAACTAGGGTGGGATCCATCAAACACAAAAGCATCTATTGGGTCCAAGCAAGACGAGTAGGCTAAGTAGGAAGTGGCCATGATGATCGAGGGGATCAATGCAAGGGTCGGATTGATGATGACACCAATGCAAGCATGCCCTAGGACTTGACTTGATAGAGACAATTCAATGACCTGCTCTGATACCAATTTGATGTGACACGACCTTGGACTTAAGCAAGCAAGCACATTCGTAATCTAAATGGGCCAATTTGGGCCGCCGCTCTCTCGTCACTCACCCAAGCCCGGGGTAACTTGGCAATGCCAAGGTGAGGTTGAGGGGTTGGGCCCTTGCTGGTAGAGGGCCAGCAAGGCTAAGACTTGATTTCCAATGGATGTGGAAGCCCAAGACAATGGGGCCGACCAAGTGCCAAAGGCACCGGTTTCTCTCTTTTCCCACGGTGATCACTTATAGCACAAGAGCTTAAGGATCGGGCTCTCATTCACGGCCAGCGGAGTTTATGAACTAATATTGAAAGAACAAGCACAAATTAGAGCGAAGTTTAGAGCACTTACTCGACCGGTTTGAAGAAACCGGTCCCGCTCGGAGACGAGGGCGAGCGGGGAAGCGTGGGTTCCCCACACGCCGCGCCGGGGTAGCTTGACCTGTTTAAGCTATTACAACACTACACCCCATGCAAGGGGGGGATCGTGGGGAAGGGAAGATGATAGTTACAATCAAAACTACCTCCACGCAGGGAGGGGCCTTCAGCCGGCCAAGCGGGGTGGGGAAAACTAGGGCTAAAATAATGATGAAGTGAATATGCTGAATCTGCCTTCTCTCGGCAATTGTGGACAGACAGTCGGTACTGTGGCTGCAGAACGTGATCAGGAATTTTTCCGAGGGCGAGACCAGTGGGAAAATCTTTGTTACTAAAACTGGAGTGCCTCTGAATTTTTTCGAATTCTTCTGGGGTCGCTGCTGGCCTGGGCAGGAGCTCGAACAGGGACGCTGATTCTCGGACTGACAGCAACTGGTTACTAACAGCAGGAAGAAGAGGTTACCTCAGCCGCTCCCAAACTCCGAATCAGGTTCTGCCAGAGCCTCTGGAACCATGGACGAGTCTTCTTTGCAACAGAACTGACGGGGAAGCCGAAAGATGCCGGAGAAGATCAGGGGACCCAGAACAGTGAGTGGGGGTTGGTGCAGACTGTGGGAAGCAGAGTCGCATGCCTAAGGAAGAAAATTCGTAACTTCTGCTGCCGGATGCCGAACAGAGTTCCGCTTCTTGGTTCTGAAAGTAGACAGAGAGAGGAAGAACTTTACAGAAGATCTTATGGCATGATTTCTCCGGGGTTTGTCGTGGTGAAGCTTTCTCTACAGATCAAAATCTCTGCAGAGCTAGCTCCTGGTTTCCAACAGCAGGTTGCAGAGGATGCCCCGACAGCTCCCGAACTCGGAATCAAGTGCCGTCAGAGTCGCTGGAATCGTGGACGAGTCCTCTTCGCAGAAAAATGGACGGGGAAGCCAACCGATGTCGGAGAAGACTAGGGGATGCAGAAAAATGGTGACTGGTCGGTGCAGACTATGAGTAGCAGATCTGCGTAGCTGAGGGAGAAAAATGAGAACTCTAGATCACGAACGCCGAATGAAGTTCTGTTTCTTGATTCTGGAAGTAGACTGGGCGATGAAGAACTTTGAAGAGGAACTCGTGGACTGATTCCTTCGGGGTTCATCGTGGCAGACCTTCTAATCTGGCTCAGGTCCTCAGCCAAGGTAGAACTGCGCAGTTGTGGGAGAATGGACCTCCTGGACGGATCGGAGATCGGAAGAAGATGAAACCACTTCTGTTGCGAAGGAGACTGGTAGACGCTTCCGACAATGGCTCTTGGGTCTTCAAACTCATCCGGAGGAAGTCGTGGTGGCCGCTGTAAGTTGCTGGTTCATCTGTAACCTCTGGACAACAAACTGCAACTTCGAAGTAGCTTCCAATGACCAAGAAAGAAGAAGGGGAAGGGGGTAGATGAGTGTGGGAGTGACCCCTGGTTGTAAGGGGGTCTTGGAGGGGGTGTTCTAAGGTGTGGGAGGTGGAGAATAAGGTCTGGAAGAGGGTCCAATAGATGGTGGTAGTGGGGGCTACGAATTTGGTTGGAATGGAGAGAGTGAAAGGATATTCAAAAATAGGTTTAAGGGTGGGGTTAATTTTTTGTCTTGGGAATGGGGGGGTTGTGTTGGGGAAGGGAAGGGGTGCTTGGGGTAGTGGGAAGGGTGCTTGGGAAAGTGGGAGGGGTAGTTGGGGGTTGGATGGTGAGGAGAGGATTGGTGGAGGGGGTCTTGGGAAGGGGTGGAGTATTGATGAGGGTTGTGGGGAATGGGAAGAGGCTTAAATGGGGTAGGCGGGGAGTGGAGGTGGTTGGGAAGGGAGGAGAGAGAAGAAAATTTGAATTTGGGTGTTGAGGAGAGAGAAAGTGGAGTGAAAAAGAGAGATTAAGAGAGGGAAGGGTGGGAAATCTCTCCCCTAGGGCTTCTCACCCCAAAAATGGAATCTCTCCACTAGATAAGAAGTGTAAACTCTCAAAATGGCAAGTTTTTCATTCAATGATTCATTAAGTTGAAATGGGGGGAATGGGGTCCTATATATAGGAAACCCACATTTCTACAAAAGTCCCTGACAAATGACTCAATGACAAATAACCGAGGGGGTAGGGGGGAGCCCTTGGGCCAAGCCCAATGAATTGGGCCCAATAGCTAACTAGACAACCTAATGACACTCAAACTTAGGGAAATAAACACAAGACCTAGGAACATGACTCAAATAAAAGGGAAAATACATCAAATGACTCAAATAAAAATTACATAGGACTCAAAATTAAATAACTAGACCATGCCGGATGCAATGGGAGGTGATGTCTCCATCAACTTGGATCGGTCGCCTGTCATGTGCCTGGAGCAGCCGCTATCTAGATACCACATGTTGTGCTCGGCTGCTATGCTAACCTGTAGAGGGACATATCAAGCAGAGTAGTTTGAAACCCAAACTAGATTGGGTCCAAAGGCATTGTTCAAATATCTAAGCAGAAACTTCAGAATCCAAAACTGTTTCAAAGTATTTTTCTTTTGCATGTTGTTGACAGTTTTGTTGAAATTGTGACTAGAGTTCTGTCTACCTGGCCTAATGATGTGGAATCTGTTCCTGTTGTTGGACTGTTCATTCCTTGAGTATCTTCTGTACCCATTATGTCTAGGATAGGCATATTCATTAGAGAGTTTCTGTGGAGGAATGGGATTTCCCCAGTTTTTCTTGTATTGACCCATGTCTTTATAGAAGGATGAATTTCTGTTCTGGGTCATATGCCTTGACCTGTAAATGTTCTTGTTCTGGGGAATGCCCACAGGAGCTTGCCTAGTTGAGTTCTTTACAGTTTTAGACTATTGTTCAGCACGGTTTGACAAAATATTTCTTGATTGTTGGACATTCTGAACATTTTTGGAGCTGGATGGTGTGTCTATTTTTTCTTTCCCTTTTTCTGGACAGAATATCACTGTTGTGAATTCAAAGGGTTTCTTGTGTGTTGGGTTATAGCCTAAACCTTCTTTGTTGAAATTAACCCTAGCACCTAGCATGGTATCCAAATTTATTTTTCCTTGAACAAATTTTCTAGAGTTCTTTGTTTGTCTTCCAATTCTTTTTGCAATGTTTCACAGTTTTTCTGAAGTTCTGAATTCACCTTCCTAACATCTTCATTCTTTTAATGATTAATCTATTTTCACTTTGGCTTTCTTGAAGTTTTAACTTGAATGCATCGAGTTGTTTTTGAACTTCTTTGTTTTCAGACTTAAGGTCTTCATTTTCTTTTCTGAGAGAATTCATCTCTTCTAATTCTTCCTTGACCTTCTGATTTTATTTGTCAGTTTGAATTTGTTCTTCGGTAGTAACATTCACTTTTCTCTTTAACACCCTATGGTCTTTACTCAAAGCATTAAACTTATCTAACAGTTCAGCATAGGCATCTTCCCAGTCATCAATTGAAAAATTCTCAAAAATGTTGGTTACCTCTTCGTCACTGTTAGCCATAAGGCATATTCCTTGGTCGTCTTCTTCTGAAGAGTTGGCCTCAGGGTCTTCCTCCTCGTCACTCCACGTGTAGACCATAGCCTAAGGTTTCTTCTTTTGCACCTTGGAGCTTTTCTTCTGGAGATCGGGGCAATCCCCCTTCATGTGTCCAGTCCTCTTGCAATGAAAGCATGTGATCTTCTTAGCATTCTTATTTTTATCATTGTTAGAATCAAAATGCTTACCAGAAGTATGCGATCTTTTTCTTCTAAATGTTTTTCCCTTAGTTCTTAAGAACTTCCGAAATTGTCGAGTCAGCATAGCTTGCTCCTCTTGATCAAGGTCTGAGAACCCGTCAGACTCCCCACTGCTACTCCGGGACACCTTGAGAGCAATGTTCTTGTTCTTCTTGTCACTTCCTTCACCATTTCTTTTAAAATTCATTTCATAAGTCATTCGGGATCCTATCAGCTCAGTGACTGTCATCTTTGACAGATCCCTAGAATCCTCTATCACGATGGCCTTAGTGTGCCATGCGGGGGTTAACAACCTAAGGATTTTCCTGACTGGATCCCCTTCTAAAACTTGTTTCCCAAGCCCTTTAAGATTGTTAGTAATCAGCGGCAGCCTAGCATACATTTCTGTAATAGTCTCCTCGGATTTCATCTTAAACAATTCATACTCAGAGGTGAGCATATTTACCTTGGTGGCCTTGACTTGGGATGTACCTTCGTAGATGAGCTCTAGTTCTTCCCACATTTTCTTAGCTGTCTGGCAGGCTGAGATCCTGGCGTACTCTTCTGGATGAACTGCACATTGAATTATGTTCAGAGCCGACCAGTTGACTGTTGAAAGCCTGATGTAATCCTTTGTCCACGCATCTTCATTTAGTGGGAGCTCGTATGGTCCTGTGGTGATCACTCTCCAAAGTTCGTGGCTTTGCGCTCTCAAGAATACTTCCATCCTATTTTTCCAGTAAAAGTAATTATTACCATAAAAAAGGAGGGCGAGTAATAGACTGTCCCTCAGCCTTGAAACTGTGAGGAGTGCTAGATCCAGATTTACCTTGGTCGTTGGACCACATGTTGGGTAACCTGCTCTGATACCAATTGATAAGTCACATAGAAAGTGAGCTAGAAGGGGGGGGGGATGAATAGATCACTTCCAATTCTGAGTAATTTGAAGGAAAAAACTATATAATCTGAAATGCAGTGTAAAAACCCTTCTAGACTGACCACGAATAGACAGATAGACAAGAGCTTATCGAGAAGGAGAGTTATGATGAAACAATTATCGAACAGCTGACGTGCCAAAGCCAAATTGAGAGATCAGACAACCAATCCACATAGATGAGACATAGAGCTTTTTAAGGTGGTTCGATTGCGATCTGCAATCTACGTCTACCCCTTACTCCTCTGGAGTAAGGCTTCCTTGCACTATGCAATCAAAAACTGCAGACTCAGTCTGCTAACACCCGCTGCCTGACAGCTTGGCCCGGGGAACACTCTCCTCGATCTTCTGAAAACCAGAAGAATCACTGGAGGTCCAACATCCCTTCCTTTGCACCCAGCAAAGGGAACCCCGTGAATTCCTCCCAGCAACTCACGAACCAGAGGATCGTTCCTCTCTTCCTCCAAATACAATGGAGGAAAACCGGAGTACTTATGTGAACTTAGAGTGTAACAGAGTACAATTGAAACGGTGAAACACTCGAAGATAAAAATAAATGAAAAGGAAAAAATCACCCAGAAACAATAACAATGTAGCTTCTGTAGAAGCAGACTCTTAGACTCAAGACTGGCGATCACTCAGGCTCTTCTCTTTCTAAACTGGTTCTCTCTCTTTTTGACTTTTCTCTTGGAATTTTCTCTTGTCTTTGGAGAGGGGAAATCTCACCGCCCGTACGGAGAGGCCAAACGAGGTCCCAACCGGACCGAATAAGGCTCAACTCCTCAAAGTGGTAGCCCTCGGGCCCACTTATTATGAAGCCCAAAAATTTACTCGGTACAAGCGCTTCCTAGGCGGCCTTCGGATTGGGAAGTCCGAGCATCAGTCGATCGGGAAAGCTCCCTTGGAGCCCCCTATTCCTTATCCCGACCCAACACTTATCCCTCGGGAGACCACTCCTGAACAAGTGCCATTCGCTCGGGCTCACTGATGGAAGCTTAATGATTCAGCCATTGCGAATCCTTTAATGGCAGGAAGCTCAAGGGGACAAGGGAAACCAAGAGTCCGCGCGTTGGAAGGACCCCGCATGAAGGACGTAACCCCCCCTGGAACCCCTCCGCTTATAGGGATCAATTCGCACAACCGGACACTATTTAAACATAACATGCCCAACTGCGACAGAGGAGCTTAAGCAACCTTAAGCACGCCCAAGTAAGCCCGAGCATGAACCACTTCACCTTTTGGTGGAGAGGAATCTCGCGCTCCTACTTTCCTCATAATTCTCCTCTTCGCATCTGTGCTCTACTACCTGTGCTGACTTAAGCATCGGAGGGTCTTCCCCGGGGATCTATCCCTGGGCATCTATGACTGGTTTCCCTTCTTACAGTTTATACTTCAAGGGTCCGTGGTCATCTTCCTCCCCGCTCAGGAGCAGTGCGAGATTGCCCCTCTTCATCTGGCGTCGTCTGTGGGAAATGCACAAAGAGCCATCATGGTGCGAAGAAGTTCTAGCAGGAGGACTACTATCAATACGGGAAAAGCTCTGGTAATGGAGGAAGGCGCACCTTCCATCCCCACGGAGCATTCCCCATCCGGCAACCAAGCTAGCGAGCTACCTCCATCGGTGGCGGGGGAACAACTTCCCGGCGGGAGCACCAACGCCCTCCAAACCCTCAACACAAAATTGGATGTCCTCGTGGATCTCATGAGGGCCCAGGCGGCCAGGGAGGAGAAGTCACATCTCCCTAGGAAAAGCCCCCCACGTGGAGATGCCTCCCAGCACTCTGTTGGAGGCCGTTTGATCCTATAGGGGTAGCGGCTCATCCGCAACGCGTCAGGAGGACCATCACACGCCCCTCCCCTGGAGCAAGAAGTCTCCTCAACCCCGAGGAGGGAGAAGACCGGAGCACGAAAACTGTTCTTGGATGCCGAGGCCCCTGAGGAGCGTCGGGGCAACATGCAAGCACCCCCCCAGCCCCTCGGGACATCGAAAATTGAAACTCTCTCTCCGGCTGCGAGACTTCGAGAGGCGTTTCACAGAGCAAGAGCGTGTTCTCCATGCCTTGCAGAAGACCTCTCCTGTGGAGGACGAGGAGCGATGTCCGTTCTCCGACTACATCCTGAAGGCAGAGATATCTCCCAGAATCTCACTTCCGACCTTCAAGTCGTACGACGGCCAGGAGACCCGATCGACCATTACGACAGTTTCGACGCCCTGATGACCTTACATGGGGCATCCGATGTGATCAAGTGCCGAGCGTTCGTGACCACTCTGGTTCAGGGTGCCTAGGCTTGGTTCGGAGCCCTCGCCCCCGGCAGCATCCACAACTTCAAGCAATTCGGGCGAGTATTCAAAGAAAGCTTTGCCGACAGCTGTCCACCCCGGTCAGTGGCGGGATTACTGGCCCTCAAACAGGAACAGGGGGAGAAGTTAAGGCTTATATCAACCGATTTAAATCAGAAGCCCTGCTCATCCCCCGCCTAGATGTGGCCTCTGCCATCATCGCCTTGACCGGGGGTACCCGCGACGAGAACCTACGGCGCGAGCTAGTGCTTCATCCCCCTACCTCCCTCGCCGAGCTAGTGACCTTGGCTCTGCGCCATGCCGAGTGTGAAGAAATACTCAGCTCCTGCCGAGGCACAACCGGCTCGGGTCGGGAGGGGGACAAGAAGAGACCGTCCGAGCAAGGGACGGGACAAGGAAAGAGGCGGAACCAGAATGGAGATCGAAAAGAGCCGCCCCAGAAGTACGAGCGGTATACCCCACTTACCGCTCCCGTCTACGAGATCTATGAAGACATCAAAGGCTTGGGTCTCCTCAACCAACCCGAGCCCATGAAGACCAAGCATCGCAATCACCGCAAGCACTGCCTGTTCCATAGCGACCACGGGCATCACACCAGCGATTGCCATCAACTTCAAGATGAGATCGAGCGCCTCATCCGCCAGGGACACCTATCTCGGTATGTGTCCGGGCAAAAGGAAGACCGAGGCGCCGCTGAAGAGATTGATAATGCCCCCCACAGAGTCCACATCAATGTCATCGCAGGCGGGACGGCATCAGGCGGAGATAGCACTCGAGGATGAAAGCGTCACGCCGAGCGGGCGAGCCGAGCCTCTACTGAGGCACATGCGGCCCCACCGGCTAGCGAACCACATGCCCTGGTATTCTCTGACCAGGACCTGGAAGGGCTGACCACCCTGCACGATGACGCTCTCGTTATATCAGCCACAATAAACGTGGACAAAATCTTAGTTGACAATGGTAGTGCCCCTGATGTATTGTCGTATGAATGTTTCCTCAAAATGGGAGAGAATCCATCTAAACTCCACCCGATCCGAACCCCCCTCTGTGGGTTCAACGGCCAGGCTACTTATCCCGAGGGAGCACTGAGTCTGCCTGTTACTATCGGCACCCCGCCCAAAACCGTTACAGTTATGGTAGACTTCATCGTGATTAAGGGGATGACGGCATACAACGCCATCTTCGACTGAGGCATTCTCAGCCGAATGAAAGCGGTGCCCTCTACCTTTCACCAAAAGATGAAGTTTCTGACTAAATATGGCGTGGGGGAAGTTCGAGGTAACCAGGCATTGGCTAGATGGTGCTATATAGTCTCGGTTGATGCCACTAGGCCGGAAGGGAAGAATAAGGGGATAAAGGGAGCCGAGGAGGGACCTGCAACATCTGAGCCTGGCGGCGAGTTGCTAACGGTCTTCCTTAACGGTGACCCGACCCTAGGAGTAAAGATTGGAGCCGAGCTCCCACTTGAGGAACAAGAGAAATATAAGGATTTCCTTACGCAGTACATCCGAGTCTTTGCATGGTCCGATGAGCACCTTCCCGGGATCCCGGGAGACGTGGTGATGCACAAGCTCAACCTCGACCCAACAGCAAAGCCAGTACAACAGCGCAGGAGAAAGCACTCCCCACAGAAGTAAGCGATCATCAAAGAGCAAATCATCAAGGAACAGAAGACTGGCCTCTTTCGTCCGATTTTGTACCCTACATGGCTCGCCAACGTCGTCCTGGTACCAAAGGCTTCTGGGAAATGGCAGATGTGCGTGGACTTCACTGATCTCAACCAGGATACCTCGAAGGACTGCTACCCGCTGTCGAGCATCGATCAACTGGTCGATTCAACCTCTGGCAACGAGCTACTCAGCTTCCTGGATGCCTACTCCGGCTACCATCAGATGAGGATGGACCTGGAAGACATCGAGAAGACCGCCTTCATCACCGACTTCGACGTACACTGCTACACCCGGATGCCGTTCGGGTTAAAGAATGCTGGAGCAACATATCAGAGACTGATCAACCACATTTTTGAAGGGCAGCTCAGTCGAAACGTCGAGGCCTATATTGATGACATGCTCGTCAAGACGCCCAAGGCTGAAGACCACCTCGCCGACTTAGCCGAGACCTTCGACACTCTCCTGAAGCACAACATGAAGCTCAACCCCGCTAAGTGAATGTTCGGAGTCGGATCTGGGAAGTTCCTAGGCTTCCTGGTCACTCAGCGTGTAATCGAGGCCAACCCCGACAAGGTCCAGGCCATCCTGGACATGCGGCCACCCACCTGCATCAAGGACATCCAGCGTCTTACAGGGCGCATTGCTGCACTCAACCGTTTCCTGTCTCGGGCGGCCGAACGTTGCCTACCCTTCTTCAAATTGTTGAGGGGACCCAAAATGACATATGCTACGTTCGCCTGGGATGAGGAATGTCAGAAGGCGTTCGCTGAACTCAAGGAATTCTTGGCATCGCCTCAGGTGCTATCCAAACCAGTACAAGGCGAAGCTCTACACCTCTACCTCTCGACAACCCCTTCTACTGTAAGCTCGGTCCTGGTCAGGAACGACGCAGGAGTTGAGAGACCCATTTACTATGCCAGGAAGGTGCTTAATGAGGCAGAAAGAAGGTACCCCGCAACCAAGAAACTCGTGCTAGAGTTGGTTACCTCGGCCAAGCGCCTCCGACCCTACTTCCAAGGGCACCCCATCGTCGTATTGACCAACGAACCCCTGAAGAAGATTCTCTTTCACTCTGAAGCCTTGGGACGTCTCGTCAAGTGGGCCATCATGCTCGGGGCCTACGATATCTTGTATCGCCCTCACTCAGCTATTAAAGGACAGGCTCTCACAGACTTCATCGCTGAAAGCACAGTCCCAATTGAAGAAGCACTTCCACCAGCAACCGGGCCTACCTGGGATTTGTTCGTCGACGGATCCTTCAATTTAACAGGAAGCAGCGTCGGCATTCTCCTCAAGTCCCCTGAAGGAGCGGAACTTCGGTACGCCCTGAAGTTCAACTTCCAGGCGTCCAACAACGCCTCCAAGTGTGATGCCGTTATCTCGGGAGCCAGGATGGCTCGAAGACTGGGGGCCGAACGAGTCCGAATTCACACTGACTCCCAATTGGTCGCTAGCCAAGTCAACGGTGAATACGAAGCTCAGGAAGGACAAATGGTCAAGTACCTCCAAGCGGTAAAGAGGATGGCCCAACTTTTCAAGAGCTTTGAGGTAGTTCGAATAGCCCGGGAGGAAAACTCCCGAGCCGAAGCCCTCTCTCTACTGGCCTCCTCGCCCGACCCCCCTAGTACACGATCGATCTTCCTCGAAGAGCTCGTGCAATCGAGCATCGAATCCGAGCTTATGACTATTGACCCGGCACCCTCAAGCGACTGGCGGACCCCCTACATATCCTGGCTCCGGGATTCTCAAGAGTGTTGTAGCTGGTGCTATGGATTCAGAGGGGGGTGAATGAATCTCCCCTTCAAAAATTGCCTAATTAAAGCTTGTAACTAGACACAGTTGCGGAATAAAGATCAATTGGGCTCTTTAAGAAGAGATTCCAAGAAACACTTGATCAACCAGTTGAACTGCAACAATGTAGGCACCTGAGCAAGTCTAAGCCGTAGATAGAATCAAATCAGAATAGCGTGTGCCTTAAAGCATTCAGATAGAATACTCACTTGAAACGCACCTATTCATTCATCTAGCGACAATCAGATGAGCAATCAAACCACGGTAGACAAGAGATTTTTAGGTGGTTTGGTCTTCCAGACCTACATCCACCCCACACTCAACCCGAGTGTGGATTCCTGCTGATACACAGCTTAAACCGCTGGGCCTCACAGCTTGCCTACAACCGCTGACAAACAGCTTGAATAGTTGGGCATTACAGCTTCGCCGACCAGAGGATACCACACCTCTGCAACTGCTGGGGATTACAGCTTAACCCGTCCAGAGGAATCCTCCTCTGCAAATCGCTGAGCTTCACAGCTTGCTGTCTGAGGTATCCACCTCGCCCACTGACAAACAGCTTGAAGAAAGGTTAAAAATGAAAGTAGGAAACAAGAAATAACAGCGACTAAAAGCTATAATCAATGAAATGCAAATGTGGCTCCCATGGAGCTGACTGGATTGGATTTGATCCAGATTCCAGTGAAGACAGATCTTCTGATGGAGTCTTCTATCTTCTTCTTCACGAACTCTCTCTCTCTATTCTTCTGCAACTTCTCTTTTTCTCTCTGTTGCTCTCTTTTCTCTCTGGCTGTGCTCAGATGTCTTCTGTTCTTCTTCTTCTGCTGGCTCTCCTTTCTTTACTTCTGACGGCCTCTCTTCCAGCACCAACAACCCTTCTTTGAAAGGTGATGTGACTTTATATAGGAACAGGGGCTTTGTATGGATCAAACAACAGAGCCCTACTGAAATTCCACTGGTCCACGTGTTAGGGGATAGAAGCTTCCTTTCCTCGGATCACGTGCCTATCATTTGCCTGGGATCACGTGCTAGTAGTTCTGTCAGATCAGGCTTGATTATCAGTTCGAATTAATCTGAAGAACAAGGAAGGAGATGCATCGAGTAAGTTCAAGAATTGTACAGACTTAATGGCGTGGAATGCAGTATACATATAGGAAGGTATGCACATTGAAGATAAATGCAAGAACATGCCATCAAGGAGTGTGCAGACATTGTGTGTACTGTGCAAACGATACACAGATATGCTACTGAAGAATGTACAGACTTTGAATGTGTGAACTGCAGTTTACATCTATCAAGGTATGTACAACGAAAATGGATGCACTGACATGCCGTCAACAAGTGTTCAGACATTTAAATGCATGTAATGCACTTTTGCATAGATGAAAGTATGCACATTGAGGATGAATGCTCAGGCATGCTGTCAAGGAATGTACAGACTTTGCGTGCATGCGCCAAGACGATGTACAGACTTTGCTACCTATTGTTTATGCATGAATGCATCCTGTATAGACTTGATGAAGTGATGTATGAACTTAAATGCACATATCAATAACGGTTGTACAGACTTTGGGTGCTTGTGTATGCATGAGGGCGATGCACTGACTATGTATATGCGTGAAGAACACTGGCTCTGGCTGTATAGACTTGATCGAATGAATCAACCGGAGGTTGTACAGACTAGCCACTAAGGAATGTGCAGACATGCACACATGCACAATGAACATGGATTGCACTGACTAAGTCACGAGCTGAGCTAACGGATGTATAGACTTGCTCAGTTATCAGCTAATGGATGTATAGACTTAGTGTACACATGAGACATACGAGTGCACTAACTATGGCTAATATATGCAAACAGGCGTTGATCAGAAATATGCACGAATTGGTCAATGCACCGACGCACTGTATATGCTCGGACCTGATGTGTGTGGTAGAGCTTGAAACGTGCTAGATAAATGACTGAGCATGCAATCATTCGATCTTTCATGCAAACACAAACATATGGTGAATCATAGTGTTTGCTATCATCAAAATCACAGGGGCACAACAATCTCCCCCTTTTTGATGATGGCAACACTATGAGTCACACTAACTCATGTCAAACTATTCTCCCCCTTTGACTTCATCAAAAAAAAAATAGTTTGAAACGAGAAAGACAAACATACATGACATGATTGAATTAAACACTCCCCCTTTGACTAGATGATTTAGGCATAGAAATCACAGAGGCAGTTAAATGAAGCACCAATCAAGTCTATGTTGCAGATGTATTCTCTCCTTATGAATAATGAATGCGATTCATGGAGAAACTGATGCTTACATGATGCAGATGAGACAAGAGCCAATCAATCTATCTTCCACCTTTGACAAGATCACAAACGAACCTCCCCCTTTAAAAAGCAATAAGTGCAATCTAGACAAGACCTAACCTCTTCTTTAAAAACAACCCAATGCTCCCTGATCTGAATGAAGCAAAGCTTTCAAGAGTGTAAGGTGAGAGATATGTCAAGAAGACATTCAGGAAGGATGACATGGCAGCATGCAGACTACAAGATCTTTCAAGTAACAGTTCAATAGAAAGAGTAAGTATTTTCAAGTAATGATCAGGAAACAGCTGGTAAGCTTCAGTTTCTCCAGAATCTCCTTGGCAGACCTACATGAAGAAATATATGAAATTAGAGCTCTATCAAGTGATGCTTTCATTAAATCTAATGCTCTTGAGTTGACAGAGTCTTTCAATTTATCCTTATCAGTCCATCTAGATTTATCCCTCGATAATTTATGTGGACCGTGAGTTATCACCTTCCAAAGGTCAGGATCGGTTGATTTTACATACCGATCGAAGTTTTCTAGCCAAGGATCAAAATCATTACCTCTGAATATTGGGGGATGAGCCATCGAGAGATGATAGATGCACCGTAAATAGATGAGCAAATCAAGGCACTAAATCAGTGAAATAAAAACACCGAACACAAGAGACTCACTCTGAAATGCACCACAGAAGTTGCAGGATCTGCTGCGGATCGTTGGATCCAATGCACAATAACCCGCTCTGATACCAATTGTTGTAGCTGGTGCTATGGATTCAGAGGGGGGTGAATGAATCTCCCCTTCAAAAATTACCTAATTAAAGCTTGTAACTAGACACAGTTGCGGAATAAAGATCAATTGGGCTCTTTAAGAAGAGATTCCAAGAAACACTTGATCAACCAGTTGAACTGCAACAATGCAGGCACCTGAGCAAGTCTAAGCCATAGACAGAATCAAATCAAAACAGCGTGTGCCTTAAAGCATTCAGACAGAATACTCACTTGAAACGCACCTATCCATTCATCTAGCGACAATCAGATGAGCAATCAAACCACGGTAGATAAGAGATTTTTAGGTGGTTTGGTCTTCCAGACCTACATCCACCCCACACTCAACCCGAGTGTGGATTTCTGCTGATACACAGCTTAAACCGCTGGGCCTCACAGCTTGCCTACAACCGCTGATAAACATCTTGAATAGCTGGGCATTACAGCTTCGCCGACCAGAGGATACCACACCTCTGCAACCGCTAGGGATTACAGCTTAACCCGTCCATAGGAATCCTCCTCTGCAAACCGCTGAGCTTTACAGCTTGCTGTCCGAGGTATCCACCTCACCCGCTGACAAACAGCTTGAAGAAAGGTTAAAAATGAAAGCAGGAAACAAGAAATAATAGCGACTGAAAGATGTAATCAATGAAATGCAAATGTGGCTCCCATGGAGCTGACTGGATTGGATTTGATCCAGATTCCAGTGAAGATAGATCTTCTGATGGAGTCTTCTATCTTCTTCTTCACGAACTCTCTCTCTCTATTCTTCTGCAACTTCTCTTTTTCTCTCTGCTGCTCTCTTTTCTCTCTGGCTGTGCTCAGATGTCTTCTGTTCTTCTTCTTCTGTTGGCTCTCCTTTCTTTACTTCTGACGGCCTCTATTCCAGCACCAACAACCCTTCTTCGAAAGGTGATGTGACTTTATATAGGAACAACGGCTTCGTATGGATCAAACAACAGAGCCCTACTGAAATTCCACTGGTCCACGTGTTAGGGGATAGAAGCTTCCTTTCCTCAGATCACGTGCCTATCATTTGCCTGGGATCACGTGCTAGTAGTTCTGTCAGATCAGGCTTGATTATCAGTTCGAATTAATCTGAAGAACAAGGAAGGAGATGCATCGAGTAAGTTCAAGAATTGTACAGACTTAATGGCGTGGAATGCAGTATACATATAGGAAGGTATGCACATTGAAGATAAATGCAAGAACATGCCATCAAGGAGTGTGCAGACATTGTGTGTACTGTGCAAACGATACACAGATATGCTACTGAAGAATGTACAGACTTTGAATGTGTGAACTGCAGTTTGCATCTATCAAGGTATGTACAACGAAAATGGATGCACTGACATGCCATCAAGAAGTGTTCAGACATTTAAATGCATGTATTGCACTTTTGCATAGATGAAAGTATGCACATTGAGGATGAATGCTCAGGCATGTTGTCAAGGAATGTACAGACTTTGCGTGCATGCGCCAAGATGATGTACAGACTTTGCGTGCATGCACCAAGACGATGTACAGACTTTGCTACCTAGTGTTTATGCATGAATGCATCCTGTATAGACTTGATGAAGTGATGTATGAACTTAAATGCACATATCAATAACGGTTGTACAGACTTTGGGTGCTTGTGTATGCATGAGGGCGATGCACTGACTATGTATATGCGTGAAGAACAATGGCTCTGGCTGTATAGACTTGATCGAATGAATCAACCGGAGGTTGTACAGACTAGCCACTAAGGAATGTGCAGACATGCACACATGCACAATGAACATGGATTGCACTGACTAAGTCACGAGCTGAGCTAACGGATGTATAGACTTGCTCAGTTATCAGCTAATGGATGTATAGACTTAGTGTACGCATGAGACAGACGAGTACACTGACTATGGCTAATATATGCAAACAGGCGTTGATCAGAAATATGCACGAATTGGTCAATGCACCAACGCACTCTATATGCTCGGACCTGATGTGTGTGGTAGAGCTTGAAACGTGCTAGATAAATGACTGAGCATGCAATCATTCAATCTTTCATGCAAACACAAACATGTGGTGACTCATAGTGTTTGCTATCATCAAAATCACAGGGGCACAACAAAGAGCCCACCGATCCTAGGGAGGCTCAGAAGCTCAAGTACCAAGCTCGGCATTTCGTCATGCTAGATGGTACCTTGTACCAAAGATACTTCTCTGGTCCCCTCCTCAAATGTATCGGCACCGACGAAGCCAGCCGAGCGATTCAGGAACTACACGAAGGCATCTGTGGAGTGCACCAAAGAGGAAGATCGCTCGCCAGGATCCTGCTACGGCAGGGTTACTGGTGGCCCACTCTCCAGCGCGACTGCTCGACCTACGTGCAGAAGTGTGATCGATGTCAGCTTTACGGAGCTCATCACCCTCGCCGAGCCATACCCTTTCGCTCGGTGGGGGATCGACATCCTGGGGCCGTTCCCTACGGCTCAAGCTCAGAAGAAGTTCGTCATCGTCGCCCTTGACTATTTCACTAAATGGATCGAGGCCGAAGCCACTACCAGGATCCCCGAATCAGTCGTATGGAGTTTTGTTTGGAAATTGATCATCTGTCGCTATGGTGTCCCCCGAGTGATTGTGAGCGATAACGGTCGGTAGTTTGATTCTCATTATTTCAGAGATAGATGTGCCGACCTAAACATTCGCAACCACTTCACTTCGGTAGCCCACCCTCAGGCTAACGGACTGGTCGAGAATGCCAATAAGACTATCTTAAAAGGCATCAAAACTAGGCTCGACAAAGCCAAGGGAAGCTGGCTCGAGGAACTGCCAAGCGTACTGTGGTCACACCGAACTACTCTGAGGACGGCTACTGGTGAAACACCTTTTCAGCTGGTGTATGGCACAGAAGTCGTAATTCCATTGGAGGTCAGTAATCCCTCTCTCTGAGTCGTCCACTTTGAGCCTGAGGTAAACGAGCAGAAATTGCGAGAGAACCTCGACTTAGCGGACGAGATCCGAGAGAATGCAAGGATCCGAGCAACGGAATACCAACGGTGCATCACTCGATACTACAACAGCAGAGTCCGAGACAGACCCTTCCAGCCAGGAGACTTCGTCCTAAGGAAGGCCAAAGCATCTCGACCACTAGAGGCGGCGGGGAAGCTGGCCCCTACCTGGGAAGGTCCCTACCGAGTGGTCGAGAAGCTCGGGAAAGGAGCATACCGACTGTCCACCATGGAAGGAACACCCGTCCCTCGGACATGGAATGTACAAATCTTCGCAAGTTCTACTTTTGAACATTTGGCAAGCATACACATGTAAGCAAAATAGAATAATCACCATTCTTCTCTTCTTATTAAACTTTGATGTACATCAAGAAGGCCGTAGCCGATATAGTATACATGTACAAAAAATTACATCCCCTGGTACTATAACGCGGATAGAACGCTCGGCCGACCCAGTAGGCGCTCCCACGTCCAGCCACTGACTCTACCTCGTGTAGAAACTGGCTCGGATAAGGGATCGTCGGCTTCGGTGGTTTGAGAAGGCTCGAAAGAAAGGTGCCAAAGGGATTGGAAGGACAACAAAAAGAAAAAGAGGTCGACCCGAAAGGCGAGGAATCTTGAGAGAGCTCCCTCCCTAGACAACGGGATCGACGGTGGAAGGAGAGACGGGGACGACAGTAAAAGAATGAAGCTGGGCGAGCCCCATTTCCCCTCAGAATGGCGTCGGTGGGTCAGGGATAGGAGTGCGACATGCTCCGGCATGACGAACCCTCTTCGCGAGCGACCCCCGACTGACAAACCCTCTTCTAGAGTGAAACAACAAGAGCTTCCCTTGCACCGCCATCTGCATCATCATCTTCTGAAACGCCTTCCATGCTCTGCCAAGACTAACAGCACAATGCTGCACGGAAGGGAAAAACTGTCAAGAATGGCCTTAAGCGATGAAAGGAAAAAGAGACGCCCCTCGGACCTTTTATAGGCCGAAGGGGAAGCTGATCGCTTTAAATGACTCTCCCCAAAACACGCTACCAAGGCTTTCCCTGAATTGGTTACCTCATTTCCTGATATTCTCCCAGCGGGATGAGCGAAGCGGCAAGTCATTAAGGGCGGTATGGAAAAATGGAAAGGTGCCAACGCCATGTCAGTTATTTGACAGATCGGCGCGCGTAAGATCTACAGGAAATCAGCGATTTCTTCAAATGACTGTAGATACGGCAATCAAATCACACCAAGAGCGATAAGAAACAGTCAATTCAGCATTCAATACTACCGCTATTAGAGTTTCCAAAAAAGCCGCACCCGGCTACATATGAAAAAGGAAAAAGAAAAGAGCTATCACATCAGGCCTCGAGCCCATCTCCAAGGTCGGTAGACAAGGCTTCTTCGGCACCAGAAGATCTGCCCCCAATGTTCTCGGCGACGGCCGGCCTAGACACTGACCCCACTTGTGTGGGAACTATCTCGGTCATATGCCCTCCCGAGGATGCTGGAGTTGGCGGTCGCTCGGACGGAAATGAATTCACCTCTTCGCTCGACGTATAGTGGGAAGAGTCAGTGGAGCCCCACTCCGAGTCATAGCGCTGACCGGAAGGAAAATCGAGCGAAGATGACTGGGCCTTTGCCTCCAGAACGGCCCGATCGTAGCCCTAGGAGAAGCCATTTCGGAGTCCCCGTCGGTAGCCCGACTAGTAATAAGGAAAGGCCACCTGCTGGAGAGCTGCCTGGTAAGCCTCTAAGCACGTATGTTACTCGAGCGCTTCCTTCCCAGCCACCTCCGCCTTCCTCTCGAGCTTAGCTATCTGCTGCTCAGACCCGGGCAACCTTCTCTCGGTCTCAGATAGCCTTCGCTCAGCCTCGGTCTGCGAATCCTCGACCTCCCAAACTCGGTCCTCGAGCCCTTCTCGCTCGGCCCTCCATTGGTCGTCTCGCTCGACCTGGTTTCTGCGCTCTGACTCCAGGAGCTCACTCTTCAGGTCGACCATGCGACGAGCCTGGGCCAGCTGCTCTGATAAAGACCGAGCCTCCGCTTGGCTCGACTACGCCAATGCTCGGAGCGAAGCGATCTCTCGATGAAGGTCTTCAAGATCGAGGGTCAGACGCTCGACCTTCTGATCAAGAGTGCCACGGGCCCACGAAAGAGTCTCCCGCTCGTACTCCACCCGAGGGTACGCATCCACCGCTTCAGCTCCCAGCTGGGCCAGAATCAGCCCTCCCTCCATAATCTGCTCCAACAGCGAAGAGGGGGGACCCTTCCGGACTTTTTCCTGCAAGTCTCGATAAGCCAAAGAATGACACGCCCGGTACAGAGAAGCCCAGACACTGAAGGTGCTGGTAGAAGGAGGGGAAGCTCTCACCGGAGCGGTCGGGACCGGGGCATCTCCCTCGGGCAATCCCGTCCCAGGGGCCCCACCGGTTGGCTCGACGTGAGCACCCCCACTGCGTGCCTCCCCAATTTCGGTCGGTTGTGACCGAGTCGCCTCCTCCTGCGACCCTCCAGCCTCGACCTGCTGGGGATGGACCCCCTCAGCTGGCGGCCCCTCCACCACGCTCGGTGCCTTAGCATCGACAGTTATCCCTCCGTCATCGGCCCCCTCTTGCTCAGTAGAGGGGAGAGTCGACAGGGAATCTCCTCCGGATGCACGGACGACCTCCTCCTTCCTCACCCGTTTCTTCTCAGCAGACTGAGCCTACATCGAAGACCATAGCAGCTTGGCCACACGATCCTTGCTCTTGATCCCCCGACGCTCGAAGGCGTCGTCCTGAGCCGCCTGCTTGCCCTTATCCCGGGCACGGGATGAACCCTCCGAAACGTGAAGGTCATCCGGAGTTGGCGTCTCATCCAAGACGATGACCTCCAACTCAGACGGAGGTGCCTCCTCCTCAACCGCTCGCCTCGTGTCTGAACCACAGAAAGCAGACTAAGAGAAGGAAAATCCCAACTCTGTAAGAAGGAAGACCAAGTTCCTGAACCCCTTACCTGTCGGCAACAGCACTCGAGCGAGGTATCCCTCAATGTTGGAAGAAGTCACCAAATCAGCAGTCTCCCGACGATTCTGCTAAAGGATAGCAGCCTCCTCTTCCACCTCCGGAGAGAACACAGTCTGTTTCGGAGGAATGTTCGGGTGGAAATTGGGCGCCGTCGGGAAATTCCAGGCTACGCCGACCGCCAACGGGCCCACCCAGAAATATTGGGTCTTTCACCCTTTGTGAGAAGAATCCTTCCCAGAGAGGGACACGCAGCTCCTCCCCTGCCTCGCATGAATATAGAAGAAGCCTCGCCCCGCATGAGCATGCTCCTTCAACTCAAAGAAGTAATGGAAAAGATCCTGCGAGGCACGCACCCCACACTGGCCGCAAAGGAAAATGAAGGAGAAGATGAAGGTGTAAGAGTTGGAGACCAGCTGGACAGGAGCCAGCCGGTAGAACCGAAGCAACTCGGCGACAAAAGGATGAAGGGGCAAACGAAAGCCACACTTCCAAGCCAGAAGAAAAGAGCAAAAGAGGCCCGAACGGGTGGACAAACTAGACTCAAGAGGATCAGGCGCCAGGAACTGGAACCACCAAGGCAACCCGTAGCGACTCTCCAGTCGCTTCACCTCCGCCTCCCCCAGCTCGCTGCAAGACGGCTCTGGCGGCGCCAAGAAAACTCTGGGGGTCCGTTCTCTCTGCCACCCCTCAGCCTCAGAATGATGGTCCGCCATGAGACAGAGAGAAGAAGAAGGGGAAAGCTCTGAGCCAGAGAACTTCGGAGAAGAAAGGGAGCTTACGAATCACCGCCTCAGGAAGCTCTTCTGGCTCCGACGGCTACAACGATTCTCCGCTCCTCCGAAACTACTCTCACAGCACGGGAGCCCCCCTCAAATATAACTACCAAGAGAGGCAAAACCCTAAAACCCCGGAGATAAAGGGACGTAAAATGCGCAATGCCTAAAAACCCTGATGGGAGGCGGTGTGGCGTCTGATCTCCCGAGGAGGGGCCTTCTCTTACTCATCATAACGGGTGTATTTTCAAGGTGAGCTATGTCACGTGGCCCCTACCTGAGAGATATCTTTACCCAACCAGTGCCACAGACAGTCCAGCCCAATTGCTACTCGTCCGAGCCTAATCTTTGCTCGGGAGTCGGAGGGGGACAAGTGGAGAGGGGAAATCTCACCGCCCGTATGGAGAGGCCAAACGAGGTCCAAACCGGACCGAACAAGGCTCAACTCCTCAAAGTGGTAGCCCTCGGGCCCACTTATTATGAAGCCCAAAAATTCACTCGGTACAAGCGCTTCCTAGGCGGCCTTCGGGTTGGGAAGTCCGAGCATCAGTCGATCGAGAAAGCTCCCTTGGAGCCCCCTATTCCTTGTCCCGACCCAGCACTTATCCCTAGGAGACCACTCTTGAACAAGTGCCATTTGCTCGGGCTCACTGATGGAAGCTTAATGATTCAGCCGTTGCGAATCCTTTAATGGCAGGAAGCTCAAGGGGACAAGGTAAACCAAGAGTCCACGCGCCGTAAGGAGCCCGCATGAAGGACATAACCCCCCTTGAACCCCTCCGCTTACAGGGATCAATTCGCACAACCGGCCACTATTTAAACAGGACATGCCCAACTACGATAGAGGAGCTTAAGCAACCTTAAGCACGCCCAAGTAAGCCTGAGCAGGAACCACTTCACCTTTTGGTGGAGAGGAATCTCGTGCTCCCACTTTCCTCCTAATTATCCTCTTCGCATCTGTGCTCTACTACCTGTGCTGACTTAAGCATCGGAGGGTCTTCCCCGGGGATATATCCCTGGGCACCTCGACTGGTTTCCCTTCTTACAGTTTATACTTCAAGGGTACGTGGTCATCTTCCTCCCCGCTCAGGAGCAGCGCGAGATCGCCCCTCTTCAGTCTTGAATGGGGGAAATTTCAGCACTGGCAGTGGCTTCAGATATTCTCTCTTCTCGTCTATTTAGCTGTGCTCCTCTCTCTTTTCTCGTTCTCCCAGCCTTCGATCCTCTTTTATAAGCAGACGATGGGCAAATGGATACCACGTTTCCCGCCCAAACTTTTACGTAGATCTGATCCTTTGAGGTTCCACGTGTCAGAATCGTGGTGCTGTAGCAGTCTATGTGGCATGATCATCTGGTCCGCTCCTTGCCTTGGATCACGTGTCATTAACCTGGTACTTTAGATTCCACGTGAGGAAAGTTCGCATGTTGCTTAGTAGATGCTCGTCCATATGACTGACTTGGCAATGAGACAGTCGTGAGTGTTAGCCGTTTGATGATATGCACTGACCTTACCTTTTGAAGACTGAGATGTGCTCATACTCTAATCAGTGGAGTGCACGGACCTTATATGCATAGAGCTAAAATGTACACTGACCCATGCATGCATATGGCAAAAATATGCACACACATATATATATATATATATATGTGTGTGTGTGTGTGTGTATATGCATAATGCAAACATTGCACTGACCTTTAAGTGTTTAAGGAAAACCATTGCACCGACCTTCAGTATGCTCAGGAAAAATGTGCACAGACCTTAGGTAGTATAACACAAAGGATGCAACGGCCTTCTATATGCATGACTAAGAAATATGTACTGACCTTGCATGTAGTCTAACAATGTATGCACCGACTCTATATTCAGACCAACAGAAGGTGTACCGACCTGATATGCATACTATCAAAGTATGCACAGACTTTGTATCGCACAAGGGCAAATGTGCGCCTACCTTGTATCACACAAGGAAAGTGTGCACGAACCTGGTTTAGTGCAAGGCAAAAGCTGCACCGACCTTTATGCTTAATGCAGATGTGCACGGACCTTGTATATACACAAGGCAAATGTGCACTGACTTGATATGCTATAGAACAGAGAATGCACTGACCCTCTACATTCATAAGGTAGAATATGCACCGACTTTGGTCATGCAGGATGTCAATATGCACCGACGCTCTTTATGCTGAACTGAACACATCGACGTTATATATGCTAAGGCAGGATGTGCTTAGACCTACATGGCTATTAACAGTGATGGAGATAGACTAGAAGGCAACAGACCATGACTTCATGCAGACACACTGACTCCTTTGACTCAAATGCACAGACTCATGAAGGCTTCTGACATGTTATGTTTGACTTAAGGTGTTTGACTTATGACTTATGGTGTTTGACATCATCAAAACCACGGGGATACAACAGCTATCGATTGAGAGCATGAGTTTCATGAATAATATTAAGAAGGTTGGGCTTACAAAGAAATGGTACTGTATTACCCATGAAATGTGACTGATTCAAAAGGTACATTCACATAATCATTCCCTAAGTATAAATGTGATGTATGAGCAATGAATTCCAAACAATATGGATTTTTAGATTTTCTAAGAAACACTAGAAAGAACATCTCTTTCCTACATTTTCATACACAGTGCTCGACTTTTGCTAGCTTCGCACAACCCCATTTTTTTTAATACAATAAGATGACTAACTTTTTGACGCGAGTCATACCCTTTGTTTCAGGGGTAATTCCCCGTTACTCAGTTTCATCACTTATTTCATGTGGATTAGATACTTTTCGATGTGAGTTTCCTCCTTTATTTCAGGGGAGATTCCTAACTACTCAGTGCCAAATCACACTTATTCATATTTTTGGCGGGGCTGACAGCTTTTTCCTCACGAGACACGCGACTTCTATGCAGGGATTCAAGTGCTCTCAAAAGTGTTGAGTGGAATAACTAAAATCCTTATAAGATAGAGTCATTTATCTCAAAAGTGCAAAATGTGTGAGAGATTGTACAGAATGTAAGAGATGAATTAGTCTAATCATAGTTATGTCTCCCCCTAAGTGTATGCACAGTGTTGAAAAGAACCTCCCCCTTGATGTGTGCCATGTAACAAACATGTCTGAATCAATACATTTTTATTTAGCAAGGGAAAAGGTCATAGGAGGTATCAAAGAGAAGGGTGATATATTATATACACTCAAACATGCACTGAGATGAAATTTTCACACAGTTAGATTACCGGTACGTGGCGGAGAATGCAGGTCCGAAGACCACCATCACACATGGTGAAGGCTTCCAGTTGGACATAATCCAACCTTCCGCAATCAGCATTTGATATACCGAAAATCATGGCATTCACGCACACAAAAGTATAAAATATATAGAATTATATACATGCAGATGCAACTAAATGAAGATATGAGTGAAAAATCAAATGTTATTCAATGTGTTATGCAAAAAAAGGAAAGATTGAAACTTACGTGTAGTGGAAAATCTCCTTATGTGCAAGAAGGTAAACCAGTATGCACAATTGGTTTATTTGAAATTTTGAGGGAGTATGTACAAGGCAAATCAAAAAGATTTTAACTATCTAATCTGCACACACCTAATTCTCTCCTAAGAAAGCAAAACTGATCAGAATTCAAAGGTTTTGTGAAAATATCTGCAAGTTGATGTGGTGTACCTAAAAAAGATAATTCAAAATTTCCTTTATTGATGTGATCTCTAATAAAGTGATGTCTAACTTCTATGTGCTTTGTGCGAGAGTGTTGGACAGGATTTTTGGACAAATTTATTACAGAAGTGTTATCACACATGATGGGAGTGTTTTTCAAGCAAAAACCAAAATCTAACAATTGATGTTAGATCCAGAGTACTTGGGCCGCACAACTGCCTACAGCCACATATTCAGCTTCAGTAGTTGATAAAGCCACACAATGTTGTTTCTTTGAGACCCATGAAACCATGCGGCCCCCTAAAAATTGGCAGTGACCACTTGTGCTCTTACGATCCATTTTACACCCAGCATAGTCAGAATCAGTGTAAGCAAGCAAATCAAATGAAGCATTCTTAGGATACCACAAACCAAGATTAATTGTTCCATTCAAATACCTGAAAATTCTTTTTCACAACTGACAAATGAGATTCCATGGGACAAGATTGATATCTTGCACAGAGACACACACTAAAATGTATGTCAGGCCTGCTAGCAGTAAGATATAGCAATGAACCTATCATACCCCTAAAAAGCTTTTGATCCACAATATTACCTTTCTCATCTTCCAATTTGAGTGAGGTGGACATTGGTGTAGCAAACAGTTTGGCATTCTCTAGTTGATACCTTTTCATAATCTCTTGTGTGTACTTCTTCTAGTTGATAAAGATACCATCGTCTAGTTACTTTATTTGAAGCCCCAAGAAGAAGTTCAACTCGCCCATCAAGCTCATTTCGAATTCTCCCTGCATAAGTTTGGCAAATTCATCATTCATCTTAAGATTCGTGGCTCCAAAAATTATATCATCTACATAAACTTGTACAAGTAAAGCATGCTCATCACAAGTCTTAGTAAACAACATTTGGTCTATGTTACCTCGTTTCAAGCCATTGTCAATTTAATATGAACTTAAACGATCATACCATGCCTGGGGAGCTTGTTTTAACCCATACAGTGCCTTGTCCAATTTGTAGACGTGATCCAAAAATTTTTCATCCTCGAAGCCCAGTGGTTGCTCCACGTATACTTCTTCCTTGATGACTCCATTGAGGAAGGCACTCTTGATGTCCATTTGAAAAAGCTTGATGTTCTTGTGACAAGCATAAGCAAGAAGTATCCTTAATACCTCTAATCTAGCCACAGGAGCGAACGATTCATCAAAATCAATGCCAAATCCTTGAGAGTATCCCTTGGCTACTAATCTTGCCTTATTCCTCACAATCACTCCATCTTCACTAAGTTTGTTTCGAAAAATCCACTTAGTTCTGATTATGGGATGATCATAAGGCCGGGGCACGAGGAACCATACACAATTCCCTTGGAATTGGTGCAGTTCTTCTTGCATGGCGAGAACCCAAAAATTATCATTAAGAGCAACATCTAAAGTTTTAGGCTCAATATTGGAATGTAAAGCTAAATTATCATGAAGTTCAACTTCCCTAATTGAAGCCCATGTCCGTATTCCTTCATCCACACTGTCAATTACATTCTCCAAGGGATGGTCTTTATGCGTAGTCCATTGGTGTAGTAGGGATGGTTGTACTTGCTTCTCTTCTTGTTCTTTCTCCTATTCCTTTTCTTGACTTTTTGCCTCACCTTGTTTGCTAGATTCTCCTTTCTCAATCTCACCTTCACCTGAACCAATAAAATGTTGATCATCATTAGATTTTCTCAAAGTAAATTCATCAATCACAACATGAGGACTTTCTTTGACTACAAGAGTTCTAGAGTTATACACTCGGTAGGCTCTAGATGTCAGGGAATACCCAAGGAAAATTTCTCTATCACTTTTAGCATCAAATTTTTCCAGATTATCCTTACCATTGTTTAAGATATAGCAAGTGGATCCAAATGGCTTGAGATGAGATATGTTCAATTTCTTACCTTTGTATAGCTCGTAGGGAGATTTCTTAAGAATCGGTCTTACCATAGCTCGGTTTGTGATGTAGCAAGCAGTATTAACTGCTTCAGCCCAGAAATACCATGGTAGACCGTTTTCAACCAACATGGTACGTTTCATCTCCACGAGCGTTCTATTCTTTCTCTCGACCACTCCATTTTGTTGCAGGGTCCTAGGTGCTGAAAACTGGTCCTCATACCCCTGCTTCCTACAAAATCCATCAAAATCAGAATTTTCAAACTCCTTTCCGTGGTCACTCTGAATTTTCTGAATAGCATATCCTTTTTCATTCTAAACTCTTACACAGAAATCAACAAATTCATCGAATGCTTCACTTTTCTTAGCCAAGAATAACACCCATGCATATCTAGAGAAATCGTCAATAATGACAAAACCATATAGTTTCCCTCCAATACTGTGAGTCCTGGTGGGACCAAACAAGTCCAAGTGAAGTAACTACAGGGGTTTTTCAGTGGAAATAATGTTTTTACATTTAAATGAAACTCTGGTTTGTTTTCCTTTATTACATGCTTCACAGATTTTTGAAGTTTCAAAATTTAAGCATGGAAGACCTCTAACTAAATCATTTCTTGTCAATTTCCTAATGACATTAAAACTGGCATGCCCAAGACGGTGATGCCACAACCAAACACCATCATCTTTATTAGCAGCCAAACACAAATTTCCAGAACCAATTTCATTGAAATCAACATGATAAGTGTTGTTACTTCTCACTCCTATGAACTTAATTTCATGAGTGTTTGCATCAATGATAGAATAGTGAGAAGATTCAAAAATAACATTGTGACCTTTGTCACAAAGTTGACTAATGCTAAGCAAATTATGATTCAAACCTTTAACTAACAAAGCATCCTTAATGCAGTGTTTAGGATCCTTACCAATTCTTCCAATGCCTACTATCTTACCTTTGTCCTGTCCACCAAAGATTACCGTTCCTCCATCTTTCTCTGCTAGGTCTGCAAAAAATTATTTATTTCCAATCATGTGCCTAGAGCATCCGTTGTCTAGGTACCATTTATTTTCCATTGCTTTCATGCAGACCAACAAGAGCAAACATCAAATCTCATTTTGATTTAGGTACCCAAGTAAGCTTGGGTCCCTTGGCGTTAGCATTCATCACAGTGTGACTGTACTTTCTCAAAAACAAATCATCATCATACTTCATCAACTGGCATGTATACATGTCATGACCTATTCTCCCACAATAAAAACAGGTGGGTCTTTTCCTACCAAAACTGTTTCTTTTATTTACATTCCTAGAAGTAGAGGGGAATCGAGAATGAACAATTTGTGGATTAGTGTGTGTGTGTGAGCACTCTCCATGATCTTGTGAATTTATGACTTTGTAATTGAAAACATTTTTGTTGCCATGCATGAAACTTGAATTTTTCTTGAGGTGAACTTCTTTCTCCTTTAACTGGTTTTCATGGATAGTTTTCAATGTATTCAATTCAGTGATAAGTGATTCACTCTTTCTCACTACCTCAGTCTTGACTTTCTCGCATTCACTCATTTTCACATTCAGTTCATCCAATTCCTTTTTCAACATTTCATTCTTCTCTTGAATTTCTTCTTTGGTTTTGAATGCAATCTGTTTTTCTACCTCTAAGCATGAAATTTCATCTTCAAACATGATCAACTTGGATTCAAGAGATTCATTAACACTTTTGAACTTTTGAACTTACATTTTAAACAGACTACACTTATCACAAGAATTAGGTGAATGAATGATTTCATGAATTTTCTTTCTCAAGTTTTTATTTTCATTTCTAATCTTCTTGTATTTTCCATATAACTCCTCATAGGCTAGTTCCCATTGATCATTGGTAATGAGTTCAGAATTAGAATTTACCTGCACCTCGTCTTGATCACTTCGTGCCATAAGGCACAAGTTCTTGACCATCTCCTCGATATCTTCTTCTTCCTCGGACGTAGACTCGTCCTCGTCCTCATCGCTCCATGTAGCTTTCATGGCCTTTGGCTTTTTGCCTTTCACCTTCTTGGCCTTTTTCTGCAGCTCGGGGCATTCACCTCTCATGTGCCCCATCTTTTTGCATTCATAGCACATAATTTCGGCAACTTTAGATGGCTCAATATTCTGCTTGATCTGCCTCTTTCCTTTCCTAAACTTTCCACTAAACTTTCTTCTTTCCCGCAGAAATTGTCTAACCTTCCTTGTAATCATGGCAACTTCTTCATCATCTGTATTAGCCATGGAATCCTCCTGACTTGAGATAGACTCTAGGTTTGCTTTCAATGCGATCGACTTCTTCTTCTTGGTGTCCTCTTCCGTCCACTTGATATTTATCTCATAGGCCATTAAAGACCCTATGAGAGCATCCAAAGGGAGTGTAGAAAGATCCTTTGAATCTTCTGTCACGGTAGCCTTGGTGTGCCAACTAGGTGACAATGACCTCAGCACTTTCTTGACCAACTCAGTGTCCTTGAATTCTTTCCTGAGTGACTTCAACCCATTTGTTATCTCCATGAGACGTGCAAACATCTCAGAGATTGTCTCTCCTTCCTTCATATGGAACAATTCGTAGTCTCGGATAAGCATGTTAGCCTTCGTCTCTTTGACCTTTGAAGTGCCTTCATAAATTAATTTTAGCTTATCCCACATTTCCTTCGCACTGCTGCACATAGAAACACGAGCATACTCAGTCGGATGAATGGCACACTGATAATATTTAAAGCATTGAAATTTACAGTAGCCTTCTTAATACTATCATCATTCCACTGCTCCTCATCTGGAGGTAGAGTGTATGGACCATTCTTAATAATAGTCCATATTTCATGGCTTTTGGCACGAAAGAAAACCATCATTCTATTTTTCCAATAACTATAGTTATTTCCATCAAAATAGGGAGGCATGTGTATAGAATGCCCTTCAAGCATCAACCCCTTGTTAGCCATTCCCAACAGATCACTCTAAACCGCAAGGTTTCCAAATAAAAATAGAGCCGGGGCTCTGATACCAATTGTTGGCCCGGTTAGGAATGCAATCGAGAGGGGAAGTGAATTGATTGCGCCCCCTTTTTAAAACACAACGTAGAGATGACAAAAGATATCTAGAAAGCTGAACAAGAAGATTTAGATATGATGAAGATCAAGCAAGCTCTCACAACTCTCCAGTGCAGTTTGATGAACCACTCAGATAAAATATAAAGAGCGGACATATTCTATGAACTCTCAGCTCACCGCATCACACTCGTAAATCAGAACGGATAGAATATAAATACAATCTCACAAGCAGCAAAACACAGCATAAGGAATTTTTAGGTGGTTTGGACGCTCCCGAGTGTCGTCCTACATCCACCCCTCTCAACCCGAGAGGATTTCACTAAAACCCGTTGCACGACGGCAGCAAAACAAACACACACAGGGTCAACGACCCCACAAACGCGCATTCTCGGACAACGACGAGAAGCCACACACACGGAGACGACGCTCCGAAATTGTCTATGAAGAACAATATATGGAAATACAAAGCCCAATCCAGATTAAATATATATGCCCAAATAGAGATATAGATGCAAGAGAACATGAGATCCCCCTTTAAATCTTCAACTGATCTTGGAGTTAAGGTGGAAGGGTGCACTAGAAATGATAAACCAGGGAGTGGAAGCAGCCGCCCCTTGTAGATTCAAACGCCTAAGACAGTAGACAGTGGAGAACATCTACAGTCGCCTCCAGATCTGAGCTCAGGCTTGTGAGAAGCGATCTCCAGCAGCCTCTTCTTCTTCCTCCAGCAGATGTGCATCACTCTCCTCCTTTCCTGCAAGGATAAGGCTCGTTAGCTCAAAAGATTGTCTTCTATGAATGGAAATCGCAGGATATATATGCCCAATGAAAGAGGTGCAAAAGGACAATAAAACCCATGAGAAAACCCTTAAAAACAACACCTAATCAAGTGGTGAAACCCTAGGGGTAAGGGGGTAAAAAGCCATGGAAAACGGATCAAGTAAAGGGGGTTTCAGAACCAAAATCGGCAGATCCGTTCTGGATGCCCGGGACAAGTGTCGACTCTCATAGTCGACTCTTGTTCATGGGTGTTCTGCCAGAGAACAAAAAAAACAACATACAGCAAAAAGTGTCGACTCTCAAGTCTTCTGTCTGCGATGAAAAAACTTAAAGCCAGGCGAAAGTGTCGACTCTCAGAGTCGACACTTTTTGCCAGAGTTGCTGTAAGCAACAAAGTTGACCACCAGGCCTATAGGTGTCGACTCTTAGAGTCGACACTTGCAGCCTGCTACGTCGAGGCAGCAAGCTGCCCATCAAGTGTCGACTCTGAGAGTCGACACTTGCAGAGCGGAGACAGAAAAGGGCCTTATGCAGCCAAATAAACCCCACATACATGGAAGACGCATCAAGACCAAGGTGCCCATATTGAAATACATTCAAACATTGATTCTTAACATGACTTCAAGGTTTGATGGGCTTGATTGAACCTGTATTTTATAGAAACTCAAATTTAAATCAATCTTAAATCAATGCTCATAATGGAGCCACTTTCTTGTATCCAACCTGCATGTTGATAAGTAGGTATTGCAAAAACATCTAGAGATGATTCAAATACCTCTATCCATTCAAAATACATGCTCTCATTTCAAACATTGATTCATGCATAGATAAGCCATTTTCAATTTAACTCATTCATATATGTCTTTAATTACAAATTCAGTCCAAGGCAAACTGAACATTCACAAACCTCACAAATGAAATAGACTCAAACAGTCCATTTCTGAATTGAATACAACCGAACCATTCATAAATTCCAAGGGTTCCAAAAATAGATCAATCTTATAAAGTTCAGTCCATTGCCAATTCAACCAACCATACACAATAGTGATATCATGCTTAGCTCAAGAAAGGCCAATCAATTTGACTCACATCCAACAAAGGTTAAGCAATGCAAATCACACGAAAATAAACCAAATAGTCATCGTTAAAATAAGCCGGGGCACAACACAAGGAAAAATGAATTACTCAAATACTGCTAATTACTCATAAACGAGAAATAATTTTTCCAAGTATCAACTGACTGCTTACATAATGACTAAATTTAAAAACTAAACAAAACAAAGAGCTCAACTCCAAGGACCAAATAACAACTCATAGCCATTACATGGACACTACTAATGCTAAGACAGCCACCGGGTCCATCATCTAAATGGTTCACTCCAAGGTCTTCACTCTTGCCCATCCCCATCCGTTTGCGTATCATCCTCGGAATTACTTGAAAAGGGGGAAAACTAGGTGAGCGAACCCTCAGTGGATTCTAAAGCAGGCAAAGTATAAGTGATTAGCCAATTTAATAATGTCATGTGAGATAAAAAGTAATAAAATAGACGAAAGGACAATCACTAGGAATGACGAGATGACGAGAATGTAGGGAATAATTCAGAAATAAGTTGAACAGAAATTTAACATGTTCCAAGATTTGGCTGTTCAAGCACGCGAGTATAGCAAGCCATGTAGAGTTGAGCCTTCCAGTAGAAAGAATATGAATGCCATAGACCACACACACTAGCAAGTACTCGGTGCAATGTCTCACCATGTCATGACAACTCTCCGGGGCACTAGTACTTTTCAGGTGCTCCTCCCAGGACCAGACCGGGCCCTTATGATGCGTTGGCATTGATTTGGTGGATCCAAGATCCCAAGTAATATCTAGACATTCATTGGAATCGGCCAAGAATTTTCAAGGTCAAATTGTAACACTTATCATCTAGGACCAAGTGATCTTCCAATAATTGAAATGAAGTCAAGAGATTAAGGGTATGATCAGGACAGTTTTACAGCATAAGACATCTTAACTCAGCTGTTGCGGCACACAAGACACACACGGAAAAGAAGCTCTGAACAAGTTGCGGTCATGAATGGGCTGCAAAAGGGATAAAGATGGTCCTCATTGGGCCGCTTCAAACAAAAACGATCCAAGGCCGGCCGCAACTATGTTCCGCCCAGCAATGGTTTATCAGTCGACTTAGCTGATCTTTGGTCAGCTTGGGCATGGTGGAACCAGACCAGGGTCCAACCCACATATCCCAGATAAATTCCACGGGTTCTGGTCGACTTACACATGGCTAGGTCGACTAGAAATCAAGGGAATGTTGACCGAGAAACTGGCACAGAGGCCAGGTCAAAAATCAGAAATGCGGTCACAAAATGGCTGCACACGGGAACATGACGGTCTTCACTGTGGCCGCCACAGATAGTAGCGGTCCCAGAAGGGCCGCAATCAGACAGAACAGTCCCGAATCAGGCTGTGAAAACACACGATTTGATCGAGTAGATAAGTTCAGGCTTTGGGGGTACAACCTGTCGGCGTCCTAGTAAGAATCCCATGCTCGCGGGGTCTTACGGAGGTCTCATAATAGAGGTCCTACTCCAACGGAAGGAATATCCGACGGAGAGTCCCAACTATTACAAGATTAAAGGTTATAAAACGTCAAGAAATGAGAGTATAGCAGCCAGCCAGCACCACCGGAGTGGGGTGACTGTCAAACAATCCTAGTAAATTGTTCCACAACATCATTTAACATTGAAGTAATAATTTCATAGTTTAATTGTATTATATGTGACAAGAGGAACAATAGATAAGATATGATTGTGGATGATCACAGTTAAATCAGGCATTTTGAATGTTCCATATAATTCATTTATTTAGTGGGTTTCTATCCTACACATGCAGTCTAAACAGGATGAAACATAAGTAATAAAACAGATCTGTGCGTTAAGGGCGGTCTTGTCAGGGCCGCTACCCAAGGGTGGTGGTCTATCGCGAGACCGCTTTCAGGTGCGGTGTTCAAGGTTTAAACAAGGCAGAGGTGGCCTGTCGCGCGACCGCTATCGGCAGAGGCGGTTCTTGGTGCGACCGCAACTAGGACGCCGCTCTGGCCTATGGCGAGCGCCGACATACTGCGAATGCAACAAGAAATTCCTGCGGTGCAATGAATAATAATTGGGCAAAATAGTATTATGAAAAAGAGGACAAAAATTTGCATAATATAGCATGAATTAATTAAGATTTAAGCCTGCTAAAACCTAACATTTATCGAACTAACGAGAAAGGTGCCCTAAATTGACATGCTCCGACTAAAATCTAAAATATGATCACTATACCGGATAGAATTTAGGGCTTTGTGGATCAATAGAAAGGGGACTTGAAGGCGCGTCTAAAGATATATTTTAAATTGAGGTTTGGTCTGCTAGAACCTACGTTAATCGAAGAACAATGGGACGACGAACGCTCGGAACCGCACTAACAATCCTCACTCCATCTCGCCGATTCCTCCCTCGAACGTGCTCCCCGCCGGCCGCCTCAGCAAATGAGGGTTCTAGGTTGAGCTAGGGTTGATTTAAAAGGAGGCAATTCGATCTAGGGGCGAGACAAGGCTAAGAAGAGTCCTCAAAGTCGATCGTGCGCGAAACTCGCGCTTGACCGGGTCGCGCCGCCTCTCGCTCGAAATGGAGCTCCTAGGGTTAGGGTTTTCACATGGAATGAGAGGGGAAATAGTCTTCCTACAAGGGCCGATCGAATGGGCCTTGTTTGGTGTCAAATGGTTACGAATTGGGCGATCTAAGGGCCGGTTAAATTGAAATCTGTTTTAGCCCAAAAACCTTTAATTCGGCTTGATAAAATTTTATTTTGTGGTCATCCAAGTAGACAAAGTGTCTAGAAATTGGGTCCTCTGCATGATTATGATTTTCCCCTTATTTTTGTAAATTAGTTGAAATTTAGCCCAAAGGGGATTTCAATTTAATATTAAGAAATTCTTGATTATTACATAGTTATATTATTTAATTAAATTTCGGGATGCTACACGCTCCCCCACTTTAAGAAATTTGGTCCTTCAAATTCACTGCACTTAATCGAAAAGGGGGAATCAGGATTGCTGACCTTAAAATAATTCGAAATACTGCTTCTAGATTGCTTCTTCGGATTCCCACGTGGCTTATTCAGTTCCACGCCTACTCCACTGAATCTTAACCATTGGTATGGACCAATTCCTAAGCTATTGCTGCATCCAATCCAAAATCTTGATGGGTTTTTCTTCATAAGATAAATCTACCTTCAACTCTCGGTCCGCATGCTGAATGATATGCGCGGGGTCGTATACATACTTCCGTAGCATGGACACATGAAAAATATTATGAACACCTGACAACTGGGGTGGCAATGCTAATATGTAGGCAACTTCTCCAACTCTTTCTAAAATCTCAAACGTGGCAACAAATCTTGGACTCAGCTTTCCATGGATGCCAAATCTTCTGACTCCTCCTGTGGGTGAGATTTTCAGAAATACGTGCTCACCAACTTGGAACTCCAAATCTCTCCTTCGATTGTCAGCATAACTCTTCTGTCTGGATGATGCAACTTGCAGACAATCTCTGATGATCTGGATATTCCTGGATGATTCTGAAATAAGATCAGGTCCAAGCCATTGCTTCTCGCCTACCTCATCCCAACACAAAGGTGATCGGCAACTCCTTCATACAGGGCCTCGAACGGTGCCATCTGAATACTGGACTGGTAACTGTTGTTGTAGGAAAATTCTATCAGAGCCAAATGTTCGTGCCAGCTACCACCAAAGTCAATCAGGCAAGCCCTTAACATATCTTCAACAATCTGATTGGTCCTCTCGGTCTGCCCATCCGTCTGAGGATGAAATGCAGTGCTGAAATTTAGACGGGTTCCTAGGGACTGTTGTAATCCCTTCCAAAAATGTGAAGTGAACCTGGGGTCTCTATCTGACACAATGTTCACCGGCACGCCATGCAGTCTTACCACTTCCTTCATATACAAAGCAGCCAAAACATCGACTGTCCACTTCGACATGATAGACAAGAAATGCGCAGATTTAGTCAACCTATCAATAATTACCCATATTGCATTGAAGCCTCCTCGAGTTCTTGGTAAGCCCATTATAAAATCCATGCCGATACTCTCCCACTTCCACTGTAGTATATCGAGAGGCTTTAATTTCCCGGCTGGTCTGAAATGCTTAGCATTTACTTGTTGACACACCAAGCATCTACTTATGAACTCAGCCACTTCCCTCTTCATGTTTGGCCACCAAAAGGTCCTTTTTAAATCCCGGTACATCTTAGTAGCTCCAGGATGAATGTCATATTTGGACCTATGGGCTTCCTCAAGGATCTTGCTCTTCACTTCGGCTAAATCAGGGACACAAGTCCTTCCCTGGAACAACAACCTTCCATCATCGGCAAACATAAAATTTGGTCGATTGCACAAACTTCTTTGATCTCTACCAACATTGGGTCATTATCTTGCAAGGTCTTGATCTCCGCCAACAGCTCTGGATGAAGTTGAACCTGAGCGATCATAACCTGATCCTTCTTCTTATCAACATTAAGGTCTAAACTAGCCATCTGTTCCAACATCCTCCACTCTTTCAACATCAGACTTGAGAACTTAGCTATCGGCTTATGGCTCAAAGCATCAACCACTACATTGCCCTTCCCAGGGTGATACTCTATGGAAAAATCAAAATCCTTCAAATATTCAAGCCATCTTCTATGCCTCATATTAAGCCCTTTCTGAGAGAACAAATACTTCAAGCTCTTATGATCAGAAAATACAATAAAGGTCTCTCCATATAAGTAGTGCCTCTAGATCTTTAAGGCGAAAAGCACTATAGCGAGCTCTAAGTCATGGACAAGATAGTTCTCTTCATGCTTCTTCAACTATCTAGAAGAATAGGCTATCACCCTGCCATGCTGCATAAGCACACAACCTAGACCAATGCCCGAGACATCAATGTAAACTTGAAAACTTCCTTCTTCTGAAGGGAAAGCCAAAATAGGGGCAGTGGTCAAACACTCCTTCAGAGTTTGGAAACTCCTTTCACAATCTTCTGACCACTCAAATTGATTCTCCTTGCGGGTTAATCTAGTCAAAGGTACCGCAATCTTGGAGAAATCCTAAATGGATCTCCGATATTAGCCTGCTAGGCCTAGAAAACTTCTTACTTCGGTTACATTCACAGGCCTAACCCAGTTCTTCACCGCTTCTACCTTAGAAGGGTCTACAGAAATGCCATCTTTAGTAATGATATGCCCCAGAAAGGATACTTCTTGCAACCAAAATTCACACTTGCTAAACTTGGCATATAACTGATAATATCTCAGTATCTGCAATGCCGTCTTCAAGTGCTCTTCGTGCTCCTTCTCGCTCTTGGAGTATATCAGAATATCATCGATAAATACCACGACCCACTGATCTAAGTAGGGCCGGAACACATTGTTCATTAGCTGCATGAAAGCTGCAGGAGCATTTGTTAGACCAAAAGGCATTACTACAAATTCAAAATGCCTGTACCTACTCTGAAATGCCGTTTTAAGAATATCTTCATCCTTGATACGCAACTGGTGATACCCTGATCGAAGATCAATCTTAGAAAAATACTGCGCTCTCGCTATCTGATCGAACAGCTCGTCTATTCTTGACAATGGGTACTTTTTCTTGACAGTAAGCTGATTCAATTGACGGTAATCAATACACAGTCTTAACGAACCGTCTTTCTTCCTTACGAACAGCACCGGGGCTCCCCACGGGGATGTACTAGGATGAATGAACCCCTTCTCGAGCAACTCCAATAATTGCTTCTTCAATTCCCTTAACTCCGCGGGAGACATAACGTATGGAGCCTTAGAGACTGGTGACACGCCAGGAATTAGATCAATAGAGAAAATAACTTGCCTTTTAGGGGGAAGTCCTGGCAAATCTTTAGGAAACACATCTGAAAAATCTCGGACAATCGGAATGTCCTCAAACTCTAACTTCTTCTTGTCGGTCAAAGAGACCAAGGCCAATAATGCCTGACATCCATTCCTCAACAACTTCTCGGCCCGAAGTGCCAAAATAAGAGGCACAAACTTAGAATGTTTAATCCCAACATAAGAAAGCTTGGGTGCCCAGAGAAAAATATGGTGCCCGATTTACAATGAACACTAGCCCCATATCTAGCTAACCAATCAGCTCCTAGAATTACATCATAATCCTTCATCTTCATACAAACAAAATCAGCCGGCAAATTCTACCCACCAACCAAAACCTCACTAGAAGGATAATAATATTTAATAGCTGAACCCGAACCAATAGGGGTCAAAATTTCCAATTGGGAACTCATCAACACAGGTTCCATAGATATAGACTTAGCAAAGCTTTGAGAAATAAACAAGTGTGTTGCTCCAGTATCGAAAAGAACGAAAGCTGGCTTATCAAGAATAATGAGTGTACCTTCAACCAATCCACCCTCCTCGGTGGCTTCTGTCTCAGTTTCCTGAAGGGCTTGGAGCTTGCCCTGCGGCCTTTGGCTTCCTTGTGGCTTATCTGATGTAGCTTGGTCTGATAAAAGAGGACACTCAGGAATACGATAGTCCCTGCTCCCACAACGCAAACAGGCACCTAGCTTGCGCCAGCACTCCTCCATCTTGTGATCGGGACGATCACAATACTTGCAAAGAGCTTTGGATGATGCAGCCGGACCTATCTTCTTGTCATCATTTCTCGGCTTCTTGTCCTTCTACGAACTAGACCCGCCAGTGGGCCTCTTCTTGCCATTGTTGGGTTTGAAATTCCTGGAACTAGTGGTATGCTCCTTCTTGGTGTTCCTTCCTCGGATCCTCTCAGTCATCTCCATGGTATCTTTGAGCACTTGGGCCTTTCTCACAATCTCAGCTTAAGTGTGGATCTCCAATGGCGCCAATTGGTCGATATACGGAAGCTTCAATCCATTCAAAAATCGCTTGGCCTTCATCTTCTTAGTAGATACCAAATGCGACGCATAGCGGGATAATCTAGTGAACGGCGCTTCGTACTCAGCAACTGATAAATTTCTCTATTTCAGCGAAGCGAACCCTGCTGCCTTCTTTTCCTGCACACGATCTGAGAAATACTTGCTGTTAAAATGCTCCTTAAATTCATCCCACGTCGCACTCCTATTCCCAAGCGTAGCTTCCACTGCTTCCCACCAAGCACGTTGTTGGCCCGGTTAGGAGGCAATTGAGAGGGGGGTGAATTGATTGCCCACCCTTTTCCACAAACTTTGATAGAATTAAAACAAACCACAAATATGGAAAATAAATCTAAGATGAAGCTTGATTGGAACGAATGAAATTAAAGCAAGAAAGCTCTCACAACTTCCCAGCATAGAGATATACTCACTCGGAGAGCAATATATGAACGGACAATTAAGCAAACTCTCGTCTCACCGTCTCACACTCGTATTGTGAACGGAAAATAAATATCAACAACCACAAGATAAGTAAACCACGGCACAGTGATTTTTTAGGTGTTTCGGACGCACCAAGTGCCGTACTACGTCCACCCCTCTCACCTCGAGAGGATTTCACTATCAACGCTGCTCGACGGCAGCAACCACACACACACGGGCTCGACGGCCCACACACGTGGGATCTCGCACGACGACGAGACACCCCACACACACTCGGAGCAAGCTCCGAAATCATCTAAAGATGAAAAATAGAATGGAAAATACAAGCCCAGTCCTAAGAATATCAATCTAAGCACAAAATGACTAAGAGAATGATTAACAAGATATATCTTCCCCTTAAATCTTTCAACCAAAATCGGAGGTATATGAAGTGTGGCTAGAATGATGAAATCGAGAGAAGAAGGAGCCGATGTTTGAAGATTCAGGCGCCCGAAGCAAGGATGAAGAGGACACAGCCGCTGCCTCTCGATCTCTCAGCTCGGGCTCGTGAGGGGATGACTCTGGCGTTCCTTCCCTTCTCCTCCAGCAGGGCACACAACACTTTCTTCTCCTACAAGCACAAGATGAACACGTTAAAGCTCAAGGGTTGGTTCGATCGGAAGAGGGGGCGGCTATATAAACCAAGGGGATTGAAGCCCCAAGGGACTTAAAAGCCCTTCCCAAACCCCCTTCTCAACACATACAAGGTATAGTGGACGCCCTAAGGTCATTAGGGTAATTAGCCAAGCCTAATGGATCTTCCATCAATTCGAAACAGATCCGGAAAACCCGTTCGAACGTTCAGAAAAAGTTTCGACTCAAGGAGTCGACTCTTTTTCGTGAATGTTCTGCCAGAACATATATAAAAATAAACCCGTGAAACATGTGTCGACCCATGGGGTCGACACTTTTTACCAAGTGTTCTGGCCTGTGAAAAATCATAACATTCGTGGTGAAAAGTGTCGACTCTGAAGGTCGACACTTTTTCACGAAGATTCTATTTTCACAGAAATGAACGAACTTACCTGAAAGTGTTGACCTATGGGGTCAAGACTTTTTCCCGTGAGTTCTGACTTAGCAAAATAGCAGAACCCTGGTGAAAGTGTCGACTTCATGGGTCGACACTTTTTGCCAGCGTCCTTACATTCAACGCAAGGCAGAAGCTGTGGAAATAAGTGTCGACCCCTGAGGTCGACACTTTTACTGACAGCAGAAAAACATCAATAAAATCAATTGAAGGCTCCACATTTCATAAACATGTATCAAAATTGAACACTAGAGTTCATAAAACTCAGAAATACATGCCAAAACATGATTTGTTCATAGATTGAATCCATTTATATTGATATCCAATTGAACATCCATTCTTACCATTGGCCTTCAAGTTTTGAGTGAAGTCTCACAATAAACCTGTATTTTCCAGATTTGAACCATTGCCCTTTCATCTACTTCGTGAACAACCTACAAATATGTTCTTACCATCATTTCCAAGATTTGACTCAAATCCACATCGAGCATGCACATTACGGATTGGCATTAGACTCAATCTCTACCCAAGCAATGAAATTATCAAATCAATCCATATGATGTAGATTAATCACTGCATCCATTCAATCTTCAAGCAAAGCAAGTGGCTGCTTTATCCATTCAATTCAATCGATAATGTTAGACCAAACCAAAGCTACTCATTCAAGATTTAGAATTTGAAATTCATTCAACATTCAAGCTTCCTCTTTAACACAACTCAATTGATTGAACAAACATATTTTCATGCAAAGCCTACATTGATCAAGCATCAATAAATGCAAATCATCATCCAACTCCATCATTCATCAAGTCCTAATTAATTCAAATCACAACAATCTTTGTCAAATTCAGGACATTTTCTATCAAGATCTTCGTCAAAACAAACCGGGGCACAACAATCTCCCCCTTTTTGACGAAGATTAAACCATTGACAAATAATAAGGATTAGCATTAACAATTTAACACTTTTAGTGTCAACACAAAGAGTTGCATTCAAAATAGCATTCAAAATCGCATGCAAATAATATGCAAACATTATTTCTTATTTCTCCCCCTTTTTGTCAGAGTCAAATAGAGGATTATTAAAGCTGTAAAAGGATGAAAGTTAAGCCTCAATATGCACAGTTAACTCAATGAGATGCATGTGAAGCGCAAGAAATGTGCAGTCAAGCACATATGCACTCACTATTCTATAAGATAGCAAACATGTTCTGTATGAACGGGTTAAGAAATATGCTGTAGACCGAGAACATGAGTTTCATATGCAATAGTAAAAGGGTAGTGCTTACAAGAAGTGGTACTGCAACACTCATAAAATATGACTGATTCAAGATGTACATCCATAGAATCACTCCCTAGATGAATATGTGAAGTATGAGCAATGAAATCTACATAGTATGGATTTTTAGATTTTCTAAAAAACACAAGTAGGAAATTTTCTTCCCTACACTTTCATACAACGTGCTCGACTTTTGGTAGCTTCGCACAACCCCAAGATTATTTTTCCTTTTAAATGACAAGCTGACTAACCTTTTGACACGAGTCAAGTCCTTTGTTTCAGGGGCAGTTCCCGGTTACTCGGTATCTTCACTTATGATTATGTGGTGTGAACACCAAAAATTGCACGCCCATATGTCCTGCCCGGTTTCAGAACAACAACAACATCAAGTGAAGAAATCCCGGAGAAGATGGGTTACCCAAACGCTCCGAATACACACATTGCCGTGAAGCTGTCTCCAGAGTCACGACAGCAAAGAGAGACTAACCCCCGGAAAGCCCACGACCCGTGGGCCCCAAAGGAAACCAAGTGGATCGCAACTCGTGCTCGCAACGGTCTCAAGTCTGCCTCAGCAACACGCCCTTGTGCTGCCCCAAACAGCACACCCTCTGTGGCCTTCCAGCGGCACACCCGTAGGGTTGCTTAGCGGCACGCCCTGTAGGCCCACTGGCAGCACACCCCCAAGGGCCTTCAGCGGCACACCCCCAGGGAGCACCAGCGGCACACCCTCCAGGGTCCTTCAGCGGCACACCCCGAGGGAGCGCCAGTGGCACACCCTCCTGGCCCCTCTCAGCGGCACGCCCTTGGCCTTCAGCGGCACACCCCCAACGCCCTTCAGCGGCATGCCCTGCAGGCCTTCAACGACACGCCCCAATGGCCTTCAACGGCACGCCCCAGGCCTTCAACGGCACACCCCATGTGCCTTCAGCGGCATACCCCATGTGCCCCTTCAACGGCACGCCCCATGTGCCTTCAACGGCACGCCCCATGTGCCTTCAACGGCACGCCCTCCTGGCCTTCAGCGGCACGCCCCCTACAGCCCTTCAGCAGCATGCCCTCCTGGCCGTTCAACGGCACGCCCTCCTAGCCATTCAGTGACACGCCCTTTGGGCTCTTCAGCGGCACGCTTTCCATGTCTTCCAGCGACACACCTTTTGGCCCTCTCAGCGGCATGCTGTCCAGGCTCTTCAGCTGCATGCTCCGGCAGGACGACGTGATGCCCATGCCCTATAGATCCTTGGCGCGCAGTGAGCTGTCCGAGGTGTCGATCGGAGGCTGAGCCACACATGCTACTCCTCTGCCACCATGGACGGGGAGGTCAAACCCCATTCAATGCACGTCACCTCCCGCCACCGTCGTTCACGCCCGAACGCTCCCGCCGCTGGGTTATAAAACGCCCCCCCTTCTTCGGCCAAAAAAAAGAACAGAGGGGAGGGGAGAGGCATACAGACACAGACAGACACACGCAGAAGAGAAGAAGAGAAGAGAAGAAGAGAAGAAGGGAAAGAAGAAGAAGAGGGAGTCGCCTACCCTCTGGCCGCTCCACCCACCGCCGCCGTCTGTGCAAAGAAGAGAAGAAGAGGAAAAGAAGAAGAAGAGGAGGGGAAGCTTTGACTCCCCCCCGCGCTGCTCCGTCCACCATCGTCCGCACGAAGAGAAGAGAAGAAGAAGGAGGGAGCTCCGCCGTGAAGCCCCGACGATCACCAAAAGGGAGAGAGCTGAGAAAGAGAGAGAGAGAGCATGTACTAGAGGGGAAGGGGAAGAGCAGCGAGCTGTCGCCCCTGCTCGACCCCAGCTCATCCCTTTCCTTTCCCCCTTTGCTTTTCTTTCCTTCTCCTCCGTTGTGCCTCATGTTCCACGGTTCTGAGGTGTATGTGGCCGGTTGCGGCCTTTGTCGGCTATGAATAAAATCGCTCTTTTGAGTTCTTTCTTCTTACCGTCTTCGTTGGTTTGAATCCTGCGCGTGTTTGAACGCTCCCCCCTCCGCCTCCCGATCGTTTGATCCTTGGCGTGGGCTTTCGTCCCCCTCGTCATTGCTCTTTTCTTCTTCTTGGCATACCCAAGCCCAACACCATCCTTGGCCTTCCTCCCTTCTCCAACTCTAGGCCACCTGGCCAACTCTCAGCCTTCATCCCCTTGCTCAGCCACCCACCGGTGCACCCCTACCGCGGTGCAGCCTCCCTAGCTCCCAACGGTACGCCCTGGCTAAGCCCCTCGCCGGTGCACCCTTCTTTGAACCCTTCGCCGGTACGCCCCTACGGGCCTTCCCCGGTACGCCCCGGCCAAGCCCTTTGCCGGCACACCCCGTGGGTCTTCCCCGGTGCACTTTGGCCACTTCCAGCCGATGCGCCTTCAGCCTGTTTCAGCCTAATGCCACTCGCCATCCCTTCCGAGTTTTCTGAGGTTTTATTATGGTGTTGCCACCCTCGGGCGCCCACCTCCAGTTGTCGGGTTCCGCCACTCAATGTGGGCGCGTTCCCTGTATCTCCCTTACGCTCGGGTCAAGGGGAGATGCTGCCGAATTTTTGTTAGAAACGATAACATATTAAAAGATAAAAGGAAGCAACCAACAAATGGAACGACCACACGCTGAAAAGGACTAAAAGAAAGCAACAAATAAATAAAAAGAACAACAATAAAATGCTTTAACCAAGGCAAGGGAACCGTAATCAACTCAAAGAGAGCCGGACCGAACAACAACTAAGCAACTTAAACATCCACCCTCACGAGAGAAAGAATGAAAGATAATCAAGAGAAAGAGAGAGGAAACCCATGTAAACTTAATAAAAATCAAGAGAGAAAAGAAAAAAGGAAAAGACATAAGAAACAGAGGAGGAGTGGGCTCTCCATGCCCTTCGTCGGTACGCCCCCTTCAGCTACCCTCAGCGGTACACCCTCTAGCCACCCTTGGCCGGCACGCCCCTCGCCGGCATACCTCGCTGCGCCCTTCACCGGTGAACCCTGCAGTCGCCCTTCGCCGGCATGCCCTTTGGGCTTCTCCAGCGGCACGCTCGTGCCCTCCTTCCCCGGCACACTTCCATGGCCTCCGCCGGTACGCGCTTCCAGCTCCTCCAGCGGCACGCCCATCCTTGAACCCTCCAGCGGTACACCCTCGTCCCTGCCTTCGCCGGTGCACCCCCAATCAACCCCTCAGCGGCACGCTCGTGCCCTCCCTCAGCGGTACACCCTTCCACCGCCGCCAGCGGCACACCCTCAGCTCACTCTCCAGCGGTACACCCTCTTTCAGCGGCACACTCTCCACCGCCCTCTTCACACATGTGCCGAATGCAACAAATAATAATAATACTAACGGACTCACAATAAAAGAAAAGAGGGATAAATGATAACAATAATAAAATTATAATAACAAAAAAGGGGCAAATAATAATAATGACACACCCAATAAATAAATAAATAATAACAATAAAAAGGGGAAATAAGTAATAATAATTACCAACCCAAAAAAAATAGTAATAATAAAACACAATAAATGAATAAGTAAAGAATAATAATAAGAACAATAATAAATGAACAATAACAATAAACTCACAAAATATATATATATATATAAACAATAGATAATAATCTTAAAATTTAAATAATAGTAAAAAATGACGAGACCCGCACTGCAGCCTCGTCTCTCTCCCGTGACCCAGTGCTGAAGGAACAATAATGCCGCCCTTGTGGGCTGGGCCTGTGCCTTGGGAGTTATCCCGAAATGGCCATGACCCGACCTCGCCTTGGGCCGACATTCCGATTAAATTAGATTCATCTCTCATGGCCGGACCCCTTCCGTGCCACAACTAAAATTGCCGGGCATCCGGTAGACATTTGAACGGGTTCACCTCGATTTTCGCCGCGTTTCTATTACGGACCTGTGTCTGAACATGAAAAGATCTGTGAGCAACCAACATGGCCGATGGCTCCCACCCCGATGTGGTCATGAGCCGGCATTGCTTTGGGCCGATAGCCCGTCAAATCAGATTCATTCCAATGGGATTCGTTCCCGCTCTTTCATTGAAATTGCTGCGAACTTGGCATATATTTGTACGGGGTTGTTTCCATCTACGTCGTACCTTCAATATGGACCCTCTTCCGAATATCAAGTGGTCCGCAAGTGACCGATAGAAATCGGAATAGAACGAGATGGCTCCTGTCGTCCCTGGATCCTACACATGGGAATATCAATAAGGCCTTCGTGGGCTATGCTTGGACCTCGGGTCCATCCCGATTATGGTCATTGTCTGACCCACATCCTCGACCTACAGCCCGCTCCCTCCGAACACGTTTTCGGTTTTGGAATCTAGTCTCGGGACTCTTCCTCATTGCCCTCCGGCATCGAAAACATTAATGATGCCCACGCAAGTCCTGTTTGGACCGCGGGAGGCGCCCCCGGTATGGTCCTGACTCGATCTTGCACCGCGCCAACAAATTCACTAGTTTCCCGCTATGCTAACCGAGATTTAACCGAATGCTTTCAGCTTCTCGGAATAATATATTTGCCGTATCCCGACACACATACGTTCCGGGTCTTCCCGCGACGATTACGATATTCTCAAGCCGGACACCCGTCTGAATATTAAACGGTCTCCCGAATGACCAGTACGTTTCGAACGTCCGCTTCCCTAGACACATGGCTTTTCATCCGATTCAAGGGATATTCCCCCGTTGCCCCCTTGGCACCGGAAATATTAATGACGCTCATGCAAGTCTTGTTTCGATGGTGGGGGGCCCACCGCGGTATGGTCGCAGCTTGATCTTGCACCGGGCCAACAGATTTACTAGTTTTTGACCACTCCAACTGAGGCTCAGCCGAACGTTTCCCGCTCTTCCGAACAATAAATTTGCCATATCCTGGCGTACATGCGTTCCGGTTCTCCCGCGACAACCGCGATTTTCTCGAGCCGGACATTCGTCCGAACATTAAATGGTCAGTACACGACTGACATGACCGCGAATGGTTTTCTTCTCGCCCCCGTGCGAGGATTTCAATACCTCGTAATAGACCTTTCATGCAATTAATTTCTTGGCCATGAGGCACTGAATCCCGGCGATTAATCAAGGGTGTTCCCTCGTATGGGGGATGTAAATGACGCCGTGACCTTTATGGCGCGGTGGGTTTTGGTCCCGACACGAACCACACAATCGTCTGACCGAGTCAGATCGAGCGCACGATGGGCTCTTCGGAGCCCGAATAAATCGTCACTTCGGTGACTGGCACGCCCACGCACTTAATAGACGAATCAACCATTCCCGAATAGACGAGCATAATTAACGAACGAAAAGTGCGTCCACAAGTCTGGCACGCCCGGTGGGACAGAAACTACCCTTCATCTCTTCGCCGGGATTCAGGGCCTCATGGCCCCCTAATAAACGATGTTTGCCTGCTTTGATGTATTGCAGGTGCTGTCTTCGCCAGCCCCATGGGGAGAAAATCCAGACTCGATGCAGCTGCCTTCGCGGCCTCGAGGACGCTGCTTCGAAGCATATGCAGCTTCCAGGAATCATGGGGGGCTGTTATAAAAAAAGGGGGGAGAAGAGAAAGAGAAGAGAAGGGAGGGGAAATCAAGCCCCCCCCGTTTCCCTCAAGAAGAAAGAGAAGAAAATAAGAAAAGATGAAAAGAAGAAAAGAAGAAGAGAAGAAGAGAAGAAAAGAAGAAAAAAAAAGAGAAAAGAAAGAAGCAAAAAAAGAAGAAGAGAAAGAATTGGCAAGAGAGGGTTGTACGGCCACGTCCGTCGAGACCCGTGCTGAACAAAGATTACCACTGTGGGGTTGATGCGGTGGAGCGAACCACTCATCCCCTCCCTGAGGGGGTGAGCGCTCTCCTGCACCTCCACCCTGGTCAATCATACAAAAAAGGGGAGAAATAAAGAAGAAAAGAAGAAAAGTTGGCCAGCATCGCCGACTGAAAGAGCAAGAAGAAACCCGGCATCCCGCCCGACTCTAGGAGGTCCCGAGTCCACAGTGCAATGACCCCGCTCGTTCCTCCTTCCTGCTGCCTCCATCCGGCACAAAATGGCCCCCGAGTGGTTGTTAAAAGACCCAGCGAACCACAATTATAGCTTGGTGACTGGTTACCCGCTGTGGGGAATGCTTTATAGCTATGAGGCCAAGCACGGCCACCACTCCCGAAGAGAGCATGCACATACCCCGCCATGGGGGATGAGAAGAAGATATATACCCTGCTACGGGGGCATAGGAGGTAAAAAAGGAAATACACCCCATTCCCAGGGGCACATGAAGAGAATCCGCCCCGATTGAGGGGCACACAAAGCAAAACTACACCCCGGCTTCGGGGCATTTGAAGAAGAATCCGCCCCGACCTGGGGACGTAAGAAGAAATAGAGCTACACCCCGGCTTAGGGGCATTTGAAGGGGAAATACACCCCGATATGGGGGCACCTGAAGCAAAAGACATACCCCGCCATGGGGGCATAAGAAGAAAAGAATTCACCCCAGCCTGGGGACACACAAAAAGAGAAACTCACCCTGGCTTAGGGGTATACGAAGAAGGAACGTACCTCGGCCTGGGGGCATAAGAAACAAAAGCACACCCCATGCTAGGGGCATATGGAGAGGAATGCACCTCGCCCTGAGTGGCGCGAAAAGTATAAGAACACACCCTGGCTTTGGGGCATTTGAAGAAGAAACATACCCCGCCAGGGGACATAGAAGTCATGAAGAATACGCCCCAGCTTAAGGGCATTTGAAGAAGTCACATCCCGCCCCGGGAGCATGAGAAGCAGCAAGAATACACCCCGGCCTAGGGGTATTTGAAGAAGAAATATACCCCGCCTAGGGGCATAGAAGCCGTAAAGAACACGCCTCGGCTCAGGGGCATTTGAAGAAGCTACATCCTGCCTTGGGAGTATAAGAAGAAAAGAGTCCACCCCATCTTAGGGGTATTTGAAGAAGAAACACACCCCGCTATGGGGGCATAGAAGCCATGAAGAATACCCCCCGGCTTAGGGGTATTTGAAGAAGAAGGATACCCCGCCTTGGGGGACATTGCAAGCAGCGATACACCCTGCTAGGGCGCACAGGAAGCAAACCACACCCCACTCCTGGAGACACATAAAGAGAGTACACCCCACCATGGGGGCACATGAAGATAATCCACCCCGACTCAGGGGTACATGAAGCAACAAAGAATACACCTCGTCGAAGGGGAGTCTGAAGAAAAAGTATACACCCCACTTTGGGGGCACAAGAAGCAAACATTCCCCAGCATGTCGGGGTGGAAGAAGAAGAATTCCCCCCTCAGGGGCATATATAAAAAAAGAAAAGCAAAGATACACCCGGTGCCCGGCGCACATGAAGAGAAAGGCACCTCCCTTTGGGGGCACAACAAGCAACAAAGGTACACCCCGACTGAGGGGCACAGGAAGAGAAATACACCCCTGCGCCAGGGGCATATGAGACAAAACTATACCCCGATTTAGGGGCATTTGAAGCAAAGACTTCACCCCGCCTCAAGGGGGGGGCATAAGAAGCGAAAAATATATCCCACCCCGGGGGGGCACAAGAAGAAAACACACCCCACCTTGGGGGCGTAAGAAGCCAAGAGATATGCCCCGCCACGGGGTAGTAGAGGCAAAATGCATTCCCCCCGGGGGCACATGAAGCAACATACCCCTCGCCTCGGCAGCATATGAGGCCAAGAGGCTACGTCCCGGATCGGGAGCATAAGAAACAAAAGATATACCCCACGTCGGGGGCATATGAAGTCAAGAATCACACCCCCGTCTTAGGGGTATTTGAAGAAGAAGCATACCTCGCCTCGAGGGCCTGGAAGCCATAAAGAATACGCCCCGGCTTAGGGGTATTTGAAGAAGAAGCATACCCCGCCAGGGGACATCTGAAGCAGAACAAACAACATCTCCCGGCTTAGGGAAGCATATGAAGAAAGGAATACACCCCGATATGGGGGCACGTAAACAAAGAAGAAGAATTCACCCCGCCTCGGGTGCATAAAAAGTAAGAACTACACCCCGTATCAAAAGCGGCAATACACTCCACTCTGGGGGCACTAGAAGCTGAATACACCCCGTGCTGGGGGCATATAAAAAAAGAGATACCTCGCTCTAGGGCATCAGAAGCAGCAATACGCCCCACCTTGGGGGCATCAAAAGCGGCAATACACCCCACCGTGGGAGCACAAGAAGCAAACATTCCCCCCGGTGTGTCTGGGAAGAAGAAAAAAATTCACCCCGGCCTGGGGACACTTGAAGAAAGAAGCACATCCCGCCATGGGGGCACATGAAGAGAACCCCTCCCGCCTCGGGAGTATAAGAAAGAGAAGAATACACCCTGGTCTGGGGGCTTTTGAAGAAACAACACACCCCCTCCATGGGAGACAAAGCTACACCCCGACCCGGGGACACATGTAGAGCATCCACCCTGCTCAGGGGGCACAAAGAGGTACACTCCACCCTTGGCGCATAAGAAGCAGAAGCATTTACCCCGATCCGGGGGCGTAAAGAGGCAAAGAGACATACATCCCGACCTGGGAGCACATGAAGAAAGAATATACCCCGACCTAGGGGCGTCAGAAGAAGAAACATGCGCCCCGATCCAAGGACATAAGAAGAAAGAGAATATGCCCTGCGAAAAGGGTATAAGAAACATGAAGAATGTACCCCAGCCTGGGGGCACAGAAAGACACATACTCCTCCCTTGGCGCATAAGAAGCAGAAGCACCTACCCCAGCCTGGGGGCACGAAAAAAATACACTCCGCCCTTGGCGCATAAGAAGCAAAAGCATCTACCCCGACCCGGGGCACATGAACGAAGAGACATACATCCCGATCTGGGAGCATAAGAAGAAAGATATACTCCGCCCAAGCAGCATTTAAAGAAACAACATACCCTGCTTCGGGGGCACAGAAGCTGTAAAGAGATACACCCCGGCCTCAGGGGGGCATAAGAAGCAAGAGAGCTACACCGCGTACCAGGGGCATATGAAGAAGAAACATACCTCGCCTCGAGGGCCTAGAAGCTATAAAAATGCGCCCCGGCTCAGGGGCATATGAAGAGAAGCCCACCCTGGCTTAGGGGTATTTGAAGAAGAAACATACCCCACCTGGGGGCATAGAAGCCGTGAAGAGTATACCCCACCATGGGGGCATTTGAAGAGAGCTACACCCCGCCTCGGGGGCATTAAAAGAAAACAACACACCCTGGTCTGGGGACATAGAATACAAAAAAAATGCACCCCGCCTGGGGGCATAGAAGCGAAGAGGCAAAACACACCCCCTCAGGGGGGATGCATACCAAATGAAGCTACACCCCAACCTGGGGGCACATTAAGAGAAATACACTCCAGCGTGGAAGCATTAATGAGAAAAGAAGAGCAGAAAAGAAAGAAAAAAAGGGGCACATGAGGTAGACGTGGTCTTCGTGCCCGCCTCATCCCATAAAAGAAGAGAAGAAAAGAAAGAAAAAAGAGTCGCGAGGTAGACGTGGTCTTCGAGCCCGTCTCATCACACAAAAGAAGAGAAGAAGAGGAAGAAAAGACACATGAGGCAGACGTAGTCCCTGAACCCGCCTCTTCACACAAAAGAAGAAGAGCAGAACCAAAAGAAGACACATGAGGTAGACGTGGTCTTCGAGCCCGCCTCATCACACAAAAGAAGAGAAAGAAAGAAAGAATGCACATGAGGTGAACATGGTCCTTGCACCTGCCTCTCCATAAAAGAAGAAGAGAAGAAGGAAAAGAGCAATTTTGAGGCGAACACGGTCTTTGCACCCGCCTCTCTACACAAAAGAAGAAGAGAAGAAAAGAAAGAAATGAGTAGTGAGGCAAACATGGTCCTTGCACCTATCTCTCCATAAAAGAAGAAGAGAAGAAGAGAAAGAGCAATCATGAGGCAAGCATGGTCTCTGCACCTGTCTCTCTACAAAAGAAGAATAGAAGAGAAAAAAAGAGACATGAGGCGAACATGGTCCCTGCACCTGCCTCTCCATAAAAGAAGAAGAGAAGAAGAAAAAGAGCGATCATGAGGCGAACATGGTCTCTGCACCTGCCTCTCTATAAAAGAAGAAGAGAAAAAAAAGGAGCAATTATGAGGCGAACACGGTTTTTGCACCCGCCTCTCCACACAAAAGAAGAGAAGAAGAGAAAGAACAGCAACGAGGCAAACATGGTCTTTGTAGCTGCCTCTTCAAAAAAATCTTTATGAGGTAAACTTTTACCTCTGCCCTCCAGCCACCCAACAAATAGCAACCAATCAGCATTCCACCGACGGGGCGTTAAACCGGAAGATATTCAGCCATCGGGGCTTCAAGCCGATAAATATTCAGCCATCGGGGCTTCAAGCCGACAAAACCTTCCGTCGACGGGGCGTTAAACCGACTAGACCTTCCGCCGACGGGGCGTTAAACCGACTAGACATTCCGCCGACGGGGCGTTAAACCGACTCAACCTTCCGCCGGTGGGGCGTTAAACCGACTAGATCTTCCGCCGACGGGGCGTTAAACAGACTAGACCTTCCGCCGACGGGGCGCTAAACCGACTAACTTTCAGCCATCGGGGCTTCAAGCCGACAACCACCCTTCATCGGCCTTCAGGTCGACAGTTATTTAATTATCGGCCTTTGGGTCGACAGCTAGCCCTTCATCGGCCTTCGGGTCGACAGCTATCTAATTATCGGCCTTTGGGTCGACAGCTACCCCTTCATCGGCCTTCAGGTCGACAGCTACCTCATCATCGGCTCCTAGCCGACAGCTATCTCATCATTGGCACCCCAGCCGATAGCTTCCCAGTTAAAAAAAAATAGACCTCTCACTTTGGTTCGGATCCTTCCCCAGCCAGAGAATCAAAGAATAAACCTTCCGTTTCGGCCCAGATCCTTCCCTGGCCAGAGAACAAAAGAGACCATTCTCTTCGACTCTCACGTCTCGCTACCCGACGCCCCTCAGCTCAGCCATTTCGGCCGAGGCCTACTGTCGGGATTAATCCATCTGTCCCACCGCGCTTCCCGATTCTGACTCCCGCAGCCTGCTTCCCAGCATCTTTTAGCACTTATGGCCCACTCCCCTAATGTCCCTTGGGTTCTATAGCCCGCTTCCCTAATACCCTTTCAGCCGTTCGTGGTCTGCTTCCCTAATACCTTTACTACCACTATACTTATACGTAACAACAATATTTTCTTATGCAAAAAAAAAAAACAACAAACAAAAACAAACAAAAAAAACAAAAAACAACAACACCAAAAAAAACAACAAAACAAAAAATAAATAAAACAAACACAAAAAAAAGAAAATGGAAACAAAAAAGAGAATGCATGATTGCCCTGCTTGCATGGTTGCTTAATATAAAATAATACACTTGAAATTTTCTAGGACCGTGTTTCCTTGCTAAATAATATCGCCTCGATTCCGGATGCACGCGCGTCACGGCGTACGCTCGAAGGGAACCCGATTATGGCGAGTGCACACGTCAAGGGGAAGAGTCATGGCCGAATCGCTAAGCCCAACTCACAAAATAAACCTGAGACAACGCTCCCACACTTAGCACTTAATGTGTTCAATAGCCTTCGACTATAGGGATTGCCCGAATTTCTTCTTAGCACTCCACGGAGACTTGAATTCCTGCACTCGCGTGAAAGGTAATCGTGAGGAAAAAGCTGCCTACCCCCACTGTAAAAAAAAAGAGAGAGAGAGAAAAAAAAGAGAGAGACACGTGAATCCGAGTAGCCGGGAATCTCCATTGAGACACATGAGGAGACTCGCGTGAAATGGTGAAGCGAATTATAATAAGGATGAAACCTATTAGCCGGGAATCTCCATTGAGACACATGAGGAGACTCACATCAAACGGTGGAATCCGTAATAGAATTACAATAAAGATGAATCCTAGTAGCCGGGAATCCCCATTGAGACACATGAGGAGACTCGCGCCGAACGGTGAAATCCGCTACCAAAAAAAATAGACGGGGGGCTATGCGAAGCTACCAAAATCGAGAGCCTGAAACATATGTGTAGGCGCTAGAGTGATCCTCGAGTGTCACCAGGAAAACCTGCATATCCCTATGGTTAGGGCTCTTTGTTCACACATTTGCACTGCCACGCCATAGAGAATTGCCTCGGGTGAAATGCGTGAATTTAGGCTATGCATGCAAGACGTGCGATATCCTCTTGACGGGTGCACCACCCCTCAATTGTGCATCGCGGCCCGCACCGCATCCACGAATTACGGGTGACGTCCCTATCCTATCCCCTATAGAGGGAGCTGCCTTACTTATATTTATGTTATGCCTGCTAATGAATGCTTGCATGCTTTAAAAAAGAGAGAGAAGAAAAAGAAGGGAAAAAATGATAAAAAAAACAACACAAAAAAAATAATAATAAAATAATAAAATAACAAGAATGTGCGTATGCAATAAACTCAATTTCGGCCATCGAAGCCTACTTTCCTAGCTCCGGCTCGTAGAGCCCAATCTTGGCCCCCATGGCCTACCTCTTGCCCTCGCGGCTCGTTAATCCCCAACTTCGGCTCTTTAAGCCCGCTCCCAGCCTTGGCTATTTTGACCTCCCTTGTCGGCTCCTGAGCCGACAGCTTTTCAATCATCGGCCCCTGAGCCGACAGCTTTCTAATCATCGGCCTTCGGGTCGACTGCTTTTCGATCATCGGCCCCTGAGCCGATAGCTTTTCAATCATCGGCCCCTGAGCCGGCAGCTTTTTAATCATCGGCCTTCGGGTCGACAGCTTTTCAATTATTGGCTCCCATGCCAACAGCTTTCAATCATCGGCCCCCCAGCCGACAACTTTCTAATCATCGACCTTCGGGTCGACAACTTTTCAATCATCGGCCCCTGAGCCGACAGCTTTTTTAATTATCGGCCCCGGTAACGACAGCTTTTCAATCATCGGCCCCTGCGCCGACAACTTTCAATTATCGGCACCTGAGCCGACATCTTTTCAATTATTGGCTCCCATGCCAACAGCTTTCAATTATTGGCCCCTGAGCCGACAGCTTTCAATTATCGGCCGCTGTGCCGACAGCTCTTATATCATTGGCATCCACGCCAGCAGCCACCCGGAGTTCTTCAAAAAAAAAGGGAGAAAAAAGAAGGGAAGAAGAGGAGAAGAAAAAAAACAACAAAAAAGAGAAAAAAAAGATGACAAAAAAGAGAAGAGGAGAAAAAGAAGAGAAGAAGAGAAAAAAAAGAGAGACAAAGAGACCAACATACTGCTTCAATTCTCGACACCTCGTCGGCACTGATGAAGAGACAAAGAGACCAATATGCTGCTTCAGTTCCCGACACCCCGTCGGCACTGATGAAGAGACAAAGAGACCAATATGCTGCTTCAGTTCCCGACACCCCATCGGCACTGATGAAGAGACCAACATGCTGCTTCAGTTCCCGGCATCCCGTCGGCACTGATGAAGAGACCAATATGCTGCTTCAGTTCCCGACACCCCATCGGCATTGATGAAGAGACCAATATGCTGCTTCAGTTCCCGACACCCCGTCGACACTGATGAAGAGACCAACATGCTGCTTCAGTTCCCGGCATCCCGTCGGCACTGATGAAGAGACCAATATGCTGCTTCAGTTCCCGACACCCCGTCGGCACTGATGAAGAGACCAACATACTGCTTCAGTTCCCGGCATCCCGTCGGCACTGGTGAAGAGACAAAGAGACCAACATACTGCTTCAGTTCCCGACACCCCATCGACACTGATGAAGAGACAAAGAGATCAATAAACCATGTCAGCTCCAGACACCCCGTCGGCACTGACGAAAAGAAGAAGAGACAAACAAACCATGTCAGCTCCCGACACCCTGTTGGCACTGACGAAGAGAAGAAGAGACAAACAAACCATGTCAGCTCCCGACACCCTGTCGGCACTGACGAAGAGAAGAAGAGACAAACAAACCATGTCAGCTCCCGACACCCTGTCGGCACTGACGAAGAGAAGAAGAGACCAATAAACCATGTCAGCTCCCGACACCCTGTCGGCACTGACGAAGAAAAGAAGAGACAAACAAACCATGTCAGCTCCCGACACCCTGTCGGCACTGACGAAGAGAAGAAGAGACCAATAAACCATGTCAGCTCCCGACACCCTGTCGGCACTGACGAAGAGAAGAAGAGACCAATAAACCATGTCAGCTCCCGACACTCCGTCGGCACCGACGAAAAGAAAAAGAGACCAGTACACTCGCGGGCACCGCTCGGCTCATCCTTCGCCTGTGCTACCCGTGGGTGGGGGGCATTTGTGGACACCAAAAATTGCACTCCCATATGTCCTGCCCGGTTTCAGAACAACAACAGCATCAAGTGAAGAAATCCCGGAGAAGATGGGTTACCCAAACGCTCCGAATACACACATTGCCGTGAACCTGTCTCCAGAGTCACGACAGCAAAGAGAGACTAACCCCCGAAAAGCCCACGACCCGTGGGCCCCAAAGGAAACCAAGTGGATCGCAACTCGTGCTCGCAACGGTCTCAAGTCTGCCTTAGCAACACGCCCTTGTGCTGCCCCAAACAGCACACCCTCTGTGGCCTTCCAGCGGCACACCCGCAGGGTTGCTCAGCGGCACGCCCTGCAGGCCCACTGGCGGCACACCCCCAAGGGCCTTCAGCGGCACACCCCCAGGGAGCACCAGCGGCACACCCTCCAGGGTCCTTCAGTGGCACACCCCGAGGGAGTGCCAGTGGCACACCCTCCTGGCCCCTCTCAGCGGCACGCCCTTGGCCTTCAGCGGCACACCCCCAACGCCCTTCAGCGGCACGCCCTGCAGGCCTTCAACGGCACGCCCCAATGGCCTTCAACGGAACACCCCAAGCCTTCAACGGCACACCCCATGTGCCTTCAGCGGCATACCCCATGTGCCCCTTCAACGGCACGCCCCGTGTGCCTTCAACGGCACGCCCCATGTGCCTTCAACGGCACACCCTCCTGGCCTTCAGCGGCACGTCCCCTGCAGCCGTTCAGCGGCATGCCCTCCTGGCCGTTCAGCGGCACGCCCTCCTGGCCGTTCAGTGACACGCCCTTTGGACTTTTCAGCGGCACGCTTGCCATGTCTTCCAGCGACACACCTTTTGGCCCTCTCAGCGGCACGCTTGTTGTGCTTGCCAGCGGCACGCTATCCAGGCACTTCAGCGGCACGCTCCGGTAGGACGACGTGATGCCCATGCCCTATAGATCCTTGGCGTGCAGTGAGCTTTCCGAGGTGTCGATCGGAGGCTGAGCCACGCATGCTACTCCTCTACCACCAAGGACGGGGAGGTCAAACCCCATTCAATGCCCGTCACCTCCCGCCACCGTCGTTCACGCCCGAACGCTCCCACCGTTGGGGTATAAAACACCCCCCCTTCTTCGGCCAAAAAAAAGAACAGAGGGGAGGGGAGAGGCATACAGACACACGCAGAAGAGAAGAAGAGAAGAGAAGAAGAGAAGAAGAGAAGAAGAGAAGAAGGGAAAGAAGAAGAGAAGAAGAAGAGGGAGTCGCTTGCCCTCCGGCCGCTCCACCCACCGCCGCCGTCTGTGGGAAGAAGAGAAGAAGTGGAAAAGAAGAAGAAGAGGAGGGGAAGCTTTGACTCCCCCCCACGCTGCTCCGTCCACCATCATTCGCACGAAGAGAAGAGAAGAAGAAGGAGAGAGCTCCGCCGTGAAGCCCCGACGATCACCAAAAGGGAGAGAGCTGAGAAAGAGAGAGAGAGAGCATGTACTAGAGGGGAAGGGGAAGAGCAGCGAGCTGTCGCCCCTGCTCGACCCCAGCTCATCCCTTTCCTTTCCCCCTTTGCTTTTCTTTCCTTCTCCTCCGTTGTGCCTCATGTTACAGCGTTCTGAGGTGTATGTGGCCGGTTGCGCCTTTGTCGACTATGAATAAAATCGCTCTTTTGAGTTCTTTCTTCTTACCGTCTCCGTTTGTTTGAATCCGTGCGCGTGTTTGAACGCTCCCCCCTCCGCCTCCCGATCGTTTGATCCTTGGCGTGGGCTTTCGTCCCCCTCGTCATTGCTCTTTTCTTCTTCTTGGCATACCCAAGCCCAACACCATCCTTGGCCTTCCTCCCTTCTCCAACTCTAGGCCACCTGGCCAACTCTCAGCCTTCATCCCCTTGCTCAGCCACCCACTGGTGCACCCCTACCGCGGTGCAGCCTCCCCAGCTCCCAGCGGTACGCCCTGGCTAAGCACTCGCCGGTGCACCCTTCTTTGAACCCTTCGTCGGTACGCCCCTACGGGCCTTCCCCGGTACGCCCCGGCCAAGCCCTTTGCCGGCACACCCCGTGGGTCTTCCCCGGTGCACTTTGGCCAGTTCCAGCCGATGCGCCTTCAGCCTGTTTCAGCCTAATGCCACTCGCCATCCCTTCCGAGTTTTCTGAGGTTTTATTAAGGTGTTGCCACCCTCGGGCGCCCACCTCCAGTTGTCGGGTTCCGCCACTCAATGTGGGCGCGTTCCCTGTATCTCCCTTACGCTCGGGTCAAGGGGAGATGCTGCCGAATTTTTGTTAGAAACGATAACATATTAAAAGATAAAAGGAAGCAACCAACAAATGGAACGACCACACGCTGAAAAGGACTAAAAGAAAGCAACAAATAAATAAAAAGAACAACAATAAAACGCTTTAACCAAGGCAAGGGAACCGTAATCAACTCAAAGAGAGCCGGACCGAACAACAACTAAGCAACTTAAACATCCACCCTCATGAGAGAAAGAATGAAAGATAATCAAGAGAAAGAGAGAGGAAACCCATGTAAACTTAATAAAAATCAAGAGAGAAAAGAAAAAAGGAAAAGACATAAGAAACGGAGGAGGAGTGGGCTCTCCATGCCCTTCGCCGGTATGCCCCCTTCAGCTACCCTCAGCGGTACACCCTCTAGCCACCCTTGGCCGGCACGCCCCTCGCCGGCATACCTCGCTGCGCCCTTCACCGGTGCACCCTGTAGTCACCCTTCGTCGGCACGCCCTTTGGGCTTCTCCAGCGGCACGCTCGTGCCCTCCTTCCCCGGCACGCTTCCATGGCCTCCGTCGGCACGCGCTTCCAGCTCCTCCAGCGGCACGCCCATCCTTGAACCCTCCAGCGGTACACCCTCGTCCCTGCCTTCGCCGATGCACCCCCGATCAACCCCTCCGCGGCACGCTCGTGCCCTTCCTCAGCGGTACACCCTTCCACCACCGCCAGCGGCACACCCTCAGCTCACTCTCCAGCGGTACACCCTCTTTCAGCGGCACACTCTCCACCGCCCTCTTCACACATGTGCCAAATGCAACAAATAATAATAATACTAACAGACTCACAATAAAAGAAAAGAGGGATAAATGATAACAATAATAAAATTATAATAACAAAAAAGAGGCAAATAATAATGATGACACACCCAATAAATAAATAAATAATAACAATAAAAAGGGGAAATAAGTAATAATAATTACCAACCAAAAAAAATAGTAATAATAAAACACAATAAATGAATAAGTAGAGAATAATAATAAGAACAATAATAAATGAACAATAACAATAAACTCACAAAATATATATATATATATAAAACAATAAATAATAATCTTAAAATTTAAATAATAGTAAAAAATGACGAGACCCGCACTGCAGCCTCGTCTCTCTCCCGTGACCCAGTGCTATAGGAACAATAATGCCGCCCTTGTGGGCTGGGCCTGTGCCTTGGGAGTTATCCCGAAATGGCCATGACCCGACCTCACCTTGGGCCGACATTCCGATTAAATTAGATTCGTCTCTCATGGTCGGACCCCTTCCGTGCCACTACTAAAATTACCGGGCATCCGGCAGACATTTGAACGGGTTCACCTTAATTTTCGCCGCGTTTCTATTACGGACCTATGTCTGAACATGAAAAGATCCGTGAGCAACCAACATGGTCGACGGCTCCCACCCCGATGTGGTCGTGAGCCGGCATTGCTCTGGGCCGATAGCCCGTCAAATCGGATTCATTCCAATGGGATTCGTTCCCGCTCTTTCATTGAAATTGCCGCGAACTTGGCATATATTTGTACGGGGTTGTTTCCATCTACGTCGTACCTTCAATATGGACCCTCGTCCGAATATCAAGTGGTCCGCAAGTGACCGATAGAAATCGAAATAGAACGAGACGGCTCCCGTCGTCCCTGGACCCTACACATGGGAATATCAATAAGGCCTTCGTGGGCTATGCTTGGACCTCGGGTCCATCCCGATTATGGTCATTGTCTGACCCACATCCTCGGCATACAGCCCGCTCCCTCCGAACACGTTTTCGGTTTTGGAATCTAGTCCCGGGACTCTTCCTCGTTGCCCTCCGGCACCGAAAACATTAATGATGCCCACGCAAGTCCCGTTTGGACCGCGGGAGGCGCCCCCGGTATGGTCCTGACTCGATCTTGCACCGGGCCAACAAATTCACTAGTTTCCCGCTACGCTAACCGAGATTTAACTGAATGTTTTCAGCATCTCGGAATAATATATTTGCCGTATCCCGGCACACATACGTTCCGGGTCTTCCCGCGACGATTACGATATTCTCAAGCCGGACACCCGTCCGAATATTAAACGGTCTCCCGAATGACCGGTACGTTTCGAACGTCTGCTTCCCTAGACACAGGGCTTTTCAGCCGATTCAAGGGATATTCCCCCATTGCCCCCTTGGCACCGGAAATATTAATGACGCTCATGCAAGTCTTGTTTCGACCGCGGGGGGCCCACCGCAGTATGGTCACAACTTGATCTTGCACCGGGCCAACAGATTTACTGGTTTTTGACCACTCCAACGGAGGCTCGGCCGAACGTTTCCCGCTCTTCCGAACAATAAATTTGCCATATCCTGGCGTACATGCGTTCCGGTTCTCCCGCGACAACCATGATTTTCTCGAGCCGGACATTCGTCCGAACATTAAATGGTCAGTACACGACTGACATGACCGCGAATGGTTTTCTTCTCGCCCCCGCGCGAGGATTTCAAAACATCGTAATAGACCTTTCATGCAATTAATTTCTTGGCCATGAGGCCCTGAATCCCGACGATTAATCAAGGGTGTTCCCTCGTATGGGGGATGAAAATGACACCGTGACCTTTATGGCGCAGCGGGTTTTGGTCCGGACACAAACCACACAATCGTCTGACCGAGTCAGATCGAGCGCACCATGGGCTCTTCGGAGCCCGAATAAATCGTCACTTCGATGACTGGCACGCCCACGCACTTAATAGACGAATCAACCATTCCCGAATAGACGAGCATAATAAACGAATGAAAAGTGCGTCCACATGTGGATAGGACACTTTTCAATGCGAATTTCCTCCTTTATTTAAGGGGGGATTCTCGATTTACTTGATGTCAAATCACACTTATGGACTATTTTTGACGGGGGTGACTATTTTTTCCTCACAAGTCACGTGATTTCTATGTAGGGGTTCCAGAGTCCTAAAATGTGTTAAGTGTAATAAATGAAATCCTTATCAATTAGAATCATTAACTCACATGTGCAAATTGTGTGAGAGATTGCATAGAATGTAAGAGAGGAATTAGCCTATTCATGGTGATGTCTCCCTTTAAGTGTATGCACCGTTATAGCAAAAACCTCCCCCTTAATATGTGCCATGTTAAAACATGTCCTAGTCAAAGCATTTTATTTAGCAAGGGCGTAAGGTCATAGAAGATTTCAACTGAAAGGTGTGTAATTTATATACACTCAAGCATTTCAAAATGATGTTTTCAAGCAATTTGATTACCGGTACGTGGCGGAGTACTTAGGTCCGAAGACCACACTCACGCATAATGAAAGCTTCCAGGTGGACTTAATCCACCTTTCCACTGACGTCATTTGATATATCGGTGAATCATGGCATTCATGCACACGTAAATGAAGTATATGCATTTATGTACATGCGGATGCGAAAGGATAAAAACATGTATAGAAATCAGTTTGTTATTTCTTGAAATATGCATAAAAGGCAAAGTTTGGAAAGTAAAGGCAATGAAAACTTTTTATGTGCAAAGCATAAGGTATTATGAATAGTTTCTTTATGAAAAAGATGAAGGGTGTGTATGTACAATTCAGCTCAAAAGATCTAAGTATCTAACCTGCACACTCGTAATTCTCTCCTCGAAAAAAAAAATTGTTCCGAATTCAAAGGTTCTGTAAATATATCGACAAGTTGGTGTTGTGTCAACAAAAACAAGTTCAAAATCACCTTTATTTATATGATCTCGTATGAAATGATGTCTAACTTTTATGTGCTTAGTGCGGGAATGTTGGACATGATTTTTGGACAAGTTTATTGCAGAAGTGTTGTCACACATTATGGGAGTATTTTTTAAACAGAAACCAAAATCTAACAATTGATGTTGGATCCAAAGCACTTGAGCCGCACAACTACCGGCAGCCACGTACTCGGCTTCGGCAGTTGATAAAGTCACACAATGCTATTTCTTTGAGGCCCATGAAACCATGCAGCCCCCAAGAAACTGACAGTGACCGCTTGTGCTTTTTCGATCCATTTTGCAACCAGCATAATCAGAGTAATTGAAAGCATGTAAATCAAATGAATTATTTCTTGGATACCACAAACCAAGGTCAAGAGTTCCATTCAAATACCTGAAGATCCTTTTTACGGCCGCTAAATGGGAGTTCCCGGGACAAGATTGGTATCTTGCACAGAGACAAACACTAAAGTGTATGTCAGGCCTACTAGCAGTTAGGTAAAGCAAGGATCCTATCATACCCCTGAAGAGTTTTTGATCGATTTTGTTACCTTTTTCTTCTTCCATTTTCTGTGAGGTGGACATCGGTGTTGCAAAGGACTTGGCAGTCTCAAGTTGGAATTTCTTCACAATTTCTTATGTGTACTTCTTCTGGTTGATAAAAATGACGTAGTCCATTTGTTTTATTTGCAAACCCAAGAAGAAGTTGAGCTCTCCCATCAAGCTCATCTCGAACTCCCCCTGCATTAGTTAGGTAAATTCATCATTCATTTTTGAATTGGAGGCTCCAAAAATGATATCCTCTACATAAACTTGAACGATTAATGAATGATCATTACAAGTTTTTGTAAACAAAGTCTGATCTATGTTACCTCGTTTGAAGCCATTTTTAATAAGAAATGAACTTAATTTATCATACCATGCCCGGGGAGCCTGTTTCAAACCATATAGTGCCTTGTCCAATTTGAAGACGTGGTCTGGAAATCTTTCATCTTCAAAGCCCGGTGGTTGCTCCACGTACACTTCTTCCTTGATCACTCCCTTGAGGAAGGCACTCTTCACGTCCATTTGAAACAGTTTAATGTTCCTGTGACAAGCATAAGCAAGTAAAATTCTAACTGCTTCTAATCTAGCCACAGGTGCAAACGATTCATCAAAATCAATGTCAAATTCTTGAGAGTAGCCCTTGGCTACTAATCTTGCCTTATTCCTCACAACCACCCCATCTTCACTAAGTTTGTTTCGGAAAACCCACTTAGTTCCAATGATAGGATGGTCATCAGGCCGGGGCACGAGGAACCACACCCGATTCCTTTGGAATTGGTGTAGCTCTTCTTGCAATGTGAGAACCCAAGAATTGTCATTCAAAGCATCGTCTAATGATTTAGGCTCAATGCTAGAAAGTAAAGCTAGATTATCATGAATTTCTACTTCCCTCATTGAAGCCCGTGTTCGAATTCCTTCATCCACACCATCGATCACGTTCTCCAATGGATGGTCCCTGTGCGTGGTCTATTGGTGTGGAAGGTTCGGATGTTGCACTTGTTCCGCTTCTTCCTCTTGTTCCTTTTCTTCTTCTTGATTTGCTGCCTCACCTTGTTTGCTCGACTCTCCCTTTTCAACTTCACCCTCACCTGTAATAAGAAAATGATCATCATTTGATTTTCTCATTGTAAACTCATCAACAACAACATGAGGACTTTCCTCGACAACAAGTGTTCTAGTGTTATATACACGGTAAGCTCTAGATGATAGAGCATACACGAGGAAAATCCCTTTACCACTCTTTGCATCAAATTTTTCGAGATTGTCTTTTCCATTATTCAAAATGTAACATATTGAACCGAATGGCTTAAAATGAGATATGTTGGGTTTCTTACCTTTGTAAAGCTCGTAAGGAGTTTTATTAAGGATTGGTCTTACCATTGCTCTATTTGTGATGTAGCAAGCGGTGTTCACCGCCTCTGCCCATAAATACCGTGGAAGATCGTTCTCCTCAAGCATGGTACGCGCCATCTCCACGAGCATCCTATTTTTCCTTTCGACCACGCCGTTTTGTTGAGGGGTTCTTGATGAAGAGAACTGATGCTCGTACCCCTGCTTCCTGCAAAAAGCATCAAACTCATGATTTTCAAATTCCTTTCCGTGGTCACTTTGAATTTTTTGAATTGTATATCCTTTTTCATTCTGAACATTAGTGCAAAAATCAATGAACTCAATGCAAGCATCACTTTTATTTGCTAGATATAAAACCCATGCATATCGCAAGAAATCATCGACAATCACGAAACCATAACACTTCCCTCCAAGACTGCGAGTCCTGGTGGGACCAAATAAATCCAGATGCAACAGTTGAAGGGGTTTTTCTGTTGAAATAATATTTTTACATTTAAAAGATGTGGTGGTTTGTTTTCCTTTATTACATGCTTCACATATCTTTGAAGCTTCAAAATTCAATTTAGGAAGTCCTCTGACTAAATCATGACGGTTCAACTTCCTAATGACATTAAAACTGGCATGCCCAAGACGGCGATGCCACAACCAAACATCTTCACTTTTGTTGACAACTAAACAGAGTTTCTTAGATGCAAGCTCATCAAAATCAACTTGATATGTGTTGTTACATCTCACTCCTATGAACTTAATTTTCTGTGTGTTAGCATCAATGATAGTGCAGTGAGAAGACTCAAAAATCACTTTGTGACCCTTATCACAGAGTTGACTTACACTAAGTAAATTATGATGAAGACCTCTAACAAGCGAAACATCCTCAATGCAATGGTTAGGGTCCTTACCAATTCTCCCAATTCTGATTATCTTACCCTTGTCCTGTCCTCCAAAAATTACCGTTCCGCTGTTCTTCTCAGCAAGGTCTGCAAAGAGGTGTTTATTTCCAGTCATGTGCCTGGAGCATCCGCTGTCTAGGTACCATTTATTCTCCCCCGCCTTCATGCAGACCTGCACCAATTACCAACCATGCTCATTTTGATTTGGGTATGTTAGGGTGCTAGTCCCGGATACAGAGGGGGGGTGAATGTATCCCTCTAGAAAATATAGCCAAATTAAAAACTCAGATGCTAGGCAAATTTCGGAATTAAACTAATTCAATTAAGCAAAATAACATGCAGGTGGAGCGAGCCTATCCAAGCATCTAGTGGAAGCAAATCAAGCAATCAAACCACTGCTCAATAGATTTTTTAGGTGGTTCGGTCCTCAGACCTACATCCACCCCTCACTCCCAACCGGAGTGAGGCTTCACTAGCAAATGCTAGAACCAAGCAGACTCAGTCTGCGAACAAGGTGCTACCACACAGCTTGACCAGGGGAACAACCTCCCCTCTTCCTCCCAACCGGAGGGACACCCCAAGTGACTCACAGCCACTTGGAAACCAGAGACCGAAGTCTCTCTTCCTCCAGTCCAGGAGGGAACCCGCCAGTGACTCCCCGTCACCAGCAACCAGAGGTCGAAGACCTCTCTTCCTCCAACCGGAGGGACCCCTGGACTTGTAACCACAAGCCCAGAATCGGAGGACGAGCCTCCCTTCCTCTAACCAGAGGGAACCCACAAGTGACAACCTGTCACTTGCAACCCGGAGATCAGATCTCCCTTCTCCTGAACCAACAGGAGGAACCCGATCCCCAACAGGGCAATCGAAAGAACAAAGCTAACCAGAGAAACAAAATGAAAAATAAGAAAACATAAAAGGAACAGCAACAAAGGCTGGAGGTGAAACACAATAGTCGTTCTGGATTTGATCCACGAACAGACTGAACAGGTCTTCAATAGAACTCTCCTCTTCTACTTTTCTTCCTCTTCTTTCTTCTTCTCAGCTCACGCAATCTTTCTCTCTTTCTTCTACTGCTCTCACTCTCTATTTTCTTCTCTTTCGCAGGCTCTCCCTATCTCTTCTTTTCTCTTCTTCTTCTGCTCTTTTGATCGTTGTTCTCTTTCTTCTTCTTTTCTTTTTCTTCTTCTTTTCTTTTTCTGGATCGAAGGCTTTCTGCTCTCCAGGCTTCTTCTTCGATTAGCCTCCATCTGAAGACGAAGGCTCCATTATATACCAGCAGCAGCAGCAGCCAGGGCGCGTGTGGCTTCCACAGTTCCCGCCCTAAGAATTCGGACCACGTGGCAGCATCCAGCAGGCTGTCAGTACACGTGTCCTCATCTGGACACTGTTCTTATCCTCGGATCACGTGCCCAGCACCAGTACGCTTAGCAACTGGAGTTAGATGGCGTCAACCCACTTGCTCCAAGGAGTTGACGCAGCCTTCAAAGACATTCTACCAGCACAACTCAAGTCTGCTGCGTTGACGCTTCCAACCCATGGCGTTGACGCATTGATGCGTTCCAGTGAGCAACCAGCCTAGCCCTATTGATAGTTGTGTCGACGCTGCTCCACTGCTGCGTTGACGCATCGGTGATCCAGTGATTAGGTATTCAACAGATAGACGTGCTGCGTTGATGCTCTCATTGTGCTGCGTTGACGCATGGAGCTGCAGCGTCTGAACTTAGATGGCTTCAGCCCTCTCACGATTCGTGTGGAGTGCGTTGACGCATTGTGCAACTGCGTCCACCCTCTGGTCACCTTGTCGATCCATCAACCTGCTGCGTCGACGCCACTTGATGAATGCGTTGACGCACCAGAGTAATCCAGTAACCCATTGGCTCTCCCTTTGTAACTGCTGCGTCGACGCTCTCAGCATGCTGCGTTGACACATGGAGCTGCAGCATCGATGCTGCCAATGTACTCCAGAGGCTGCAATAAGGGATTCTTGAACCGCTGCGTCCACGCTACTTGCTCACTGCGTTGACGCACCAGAATAATCCAGGAGCTTCTTTCTTGATTGTTTGAACTGCTGTGTCCACGTGTCAGCATTTCAGCCTCTTGGATCACGTGCCAAGTCTTAATGGCCTGAATCATCTGCAAATAGATAGAGGAAAATGAACTTAGTTCAGACGAATGTATATACATAAGCAGAGCTGCCAGTGTATAGACTTGGTAAAGTGAAGTCCAGTGTATAGACTTCAGATACGAAGCCAATGTACAGACTTAGAAGGATTTGAACCAGTGTCCAGACTTCAGGTTTAACTGTGGATGTACAGACTTCAGGTGTGAAGACCATTGTGCAGACTTTGGAGAGCAGTGGCCAATGTATAGGCTTTATGGAGCGAAGCCAATGTGTAGACTTCACGCTGTACAAACTTTGCCAATATGAGACACTGTACAGACTTTGTCAAGAGAACGTAACGCTGTACAGACTTGAGGCTTTGAACGTTGAAGGCACAAGACGATGTACAGACTCAGATTCTAGACCAGTGGCTGTACAGGCTTTGAAGGAGGATCAATGTATGGACTTCAGGAGCATATGACACGGCTGTACAGACTTTGGTACCAAAACGAATGAATAGACTTTGCCACAGTCTAATGTATAGACTTGAAGAACCTGAACTGAAGCGTCGACGCATCAGCTCAAGGAGTTGACGCACTACTGTGTGGACAGAGACAAATATGACTGAAGGGTCGACGCATCAGCACACTGAGTTAACACACTGCTGTGGAGACTGTGCAGACAGAGTGTAGACAGAATTAAGGTAGAGCATGTTAGAGCATGTTATCTAACACCCATATGAACTCCATTCACTTACATGATAAAACATGAATTTATCGAGCATATAAAGGACACAGCTAGATGACCCACAGTGAATAACTCACTTCAAAGACCAATCATCAAAACCATCATCAAAACCACAGGGGCACAACAGGGTACCCAAGCAAGCTTGGGTCCCTTCATGTTAGCATTCCCAAGGGATTCATAGTATCTATTGAAAAATAATTCATCATCGTATTGCATGAGTTGGCATATATACATATCATGCCCTACCTTCCCACAATAAAAACACGTGGATCTTCTCCTATCAAAATTTCTTCTTTTATTTACATTCCTAAAGGTTGAGGGGAATTTGGAATTAACAGTTGGATTTTTGAAGTGTGTGTGTGAACATTCTCCTTGACGAGATGAATTCTTAGCAGCATATTGAACATGATTCTTGTTGCCATGCATTGTACTTGGATTTTTCTCAATTTGTTTTCCTTTCTCTCTCTCACATTCAGTCAGTTGAACATGCAACTCTTCCAATTTTTTGTTCAAGAGGTCATGCTTTTCTTGGATTTCATCTTTCAGTTTAAATGCATTTGTCTTTTCTACTTCTAAGCATGCTATTTCCTCTTCAAACAAAGCTAACTTGGTTTCCAAAGCATCATTACCACTTTTCAAACTTTTAACTTGCATTTCAAGTAGATTACATGAATTAGATGAGTGAACAATTTCATGAATCTTTTTCTTTAAAGTCCTATTTTCATTTTTCATTCTTCTATATTTCTCATATAACTCCTCATATGCAAGTTCCCACTGTTCATTTGAAATGAGCTCTGTGTCAGAAATTACCTGTTCATTGTCGCTGTTCACCATTAGACACATTATCTTCACAAGCTCTTCAATGTCTTGCTCCTCATCATCGGTTGTGGGCTCATCTTCATCTTCTCCACGTCACCTTCATGGCTTTCGGCTTCTTGCCCTTGACGATCTTCCCTTTCTTCTTTTGGAGCTCGGGGCATCCTCCTTGCATGTGCCCCGCTTTCTTGCACTCATAACATATAATCTCGGCGGCCTTGGATGGTTCATTTCTTTGTCTTGGCTGCCTCTTTCCTTTACTGAACTTCCCGCCAAACCTTCTTCTTTGGCGCATGAATTGTCTTACCTTCCTCGGCAGCATAGCAACTTCTTCATCATCGGTGGTTCCCAACGACTCCTCTTGGCTCGAGACACTTTCCGGGAGTGCTTTTAAAGCGATTGGCCTTTTCTTCTTTGGATCCTCTTCCGTTATCTTTATCACATTGATCTTATAGGTCATTAATGACCCTATGAGTGCATCCACGATGAGTGTTGACAAATCTTTTGAGTCTTCAATTACGGTCACCTTGGTGTCCCATCTCGGTGACAGTGACCTCAACACCTTCCGTATCAATTCCTTGTTTGTGAACTCTCTCCCGAGTGATTTCAATCCATTTGTTATCTCCATGAGACGTGCGAACATCTGGGAGATATTTTCTTCATCCTTCATTCGAAACAACTCGTAATCACGGGTCAGCATATTTGCTTTCGTCTCCATAACTTCTTTGGTACCTTCGTAGATAAGCTTGAGCTTGTCCCACATTTCCTTTGCGCTGCTGCACATGGAGACACGAGCATACTCGTTAGGGTGAATAGCACACTGAATAATGTTTAAAGCATTAAAGTTTACAGTGGCTTTCTTAATAGCATCATCATCCCACATGTCCTCATCAGGGTGTACAGCATACGGCCCATTCCTAATAACAGTCCATATTTCATGACTTTGTGCGCGAAGAAATACGGTCATCCTATTCTTCCAGTAAGGATAATTACTGCCATTGAAGAAAGGTGGCCATTGAATAGAATGCCCTTCGGGTATCATCCCCTTGTTGAGGTTGTTGGCCATTCCTAACAGATCAATCTAAAACCGCTAGGTTTCTAAAGAACAGAGTCGAGGCTCTGATGCCAATTGTTGGCCCGGTTAAGAGGCAATTGAGAGGGGGGTGAATTGATTGCCCACCCTTTTCCACAAACTTTGACTGAATTAAGACAAACCAAAAATATGGAAAATAAATCTAAGATGAAGCTTGATTGGAACGAATGAAATTAAAGCAAGCAAGCTCTCACAACTTCCCAGCGTAGAGATATACTCACTCGGAGAGCAATATATGAACGGACAATTAAGCAAACTCTCATCTCATCGTCTCACATTCGTATTGTGAACGGAAAATAAATATCAACAACCACAAGATAAGCAAACCACGACACTGTGATTTTTTAGGTGGTTCGGACGCACCAAGTGTCGTCCTACGACCACCCCTCTCACCTCGAGAGGATTTCACTATCAACACTGCTCGACAGCAACAACCACACACACACGGGCTCGACGGCCCATACACGTGGGTTCTCGCACGACGACGAGACACCCCACACACACTCGGAGCAAGCTCTGAAATCATCTAAAGATGAAAAATAGAATGGAAAATACAAGCCCAGTCCTAAGAATATTAATCTAAGCACAAAATGACTAAGAGAATGATTAACAAGATGGATCTTCCCCTTAAATCTTTCAACAAAAATCAGAGGCATATGAAGTGTGGCTTAGAATGATAAAATCGAGAGAAGAAGGAGCCGATGTTTGAAGATTCAGGCACCCGAAGCAAGGATGAAGAGGACGCAGCCACTGCCTCTCGATCTCTCAGCTCGGGCTCGTGAGGGGACGACTCTGGCGTTCCTTCCCTTCTCCTCCAGCAGGGCACACACCACTTTCTTCTCCTACAAGCACAAGATGAACACGTTAAAGCTCAAGGGTTGGTTCGATTGGAAGAGGGGGCGGCTATATAAACCAAGGGGATTGAAGCCCCAAGGGACTTAAAAGCCCTTCCCAAACCCCCTTCTCAACACATACAAGGTATAGTGGACGCCCTAAGGTCATTAGAGTAATTAATCAAGCCTAATGGATCTTCCATCAAAGGGTTCGAAATAGATCCGAAAAACCCGTTCGAACGTTCAGAAAAAGTGTCGACTCAAGGAGTCGACTCTTTTTCGTGAATGTTCTGCCAGAACATATATAAAAACAAACCCGTGAAACAAGTGTCGACCCATGGGGTCGACACTTTTTACCAAGTGTTCTGGCCTGTGAAAAATCATAACATTCGTGGTGAAAAGTGTCGACTCTGAAGGTCGACACTTTTTCATGAAGATTCTATTTTCACAGAATTAAACGAACTTACCTAAAAGTGTCGACCTATGGGGTCGACACTTTTTCCCGTGAGTTCTGACTTAGCAAAATAGCAGAACCCTGGTGAAAGTGTCAACTTCATGGGTCGACACTTTCTGCCAGCGTCCTTACATTCAACGCAATGCAGAAGCTATGGAAATAAGTGTTGACCCCTGAGGTCGACACTTTTACTGACAGCAGAAAAACATCAATACAATCAATTGAAGGCTCCACATTTCATAAGCATGTATCAAAATTGAACACTAGAGTTCATAAAACTCAGAAATACATGCCAAAACATGATTTGTTCATAGATTGAATCCATTCATATTGATATCCAATTGAACATCCATTCTTACCATTGGCCTTCAAGTTTTGAGTGAAGTCTCACAATAAACCTGTATTTTCCAGATTTGAACCATTGCCCTTTCATCTACTTTGTGAACAACCTACAAATATGTTCTTACCATCATTTCCAAGATTTGACTCAAATCCACATCGAGCCTGCACATTACAGATTGGCATTAGACTCAATCTCTACCCAAGCAATGAAATTATCAAATCAATCCATATGATGTAGATTAATCACTGCATCCATTCAATCTTCAAGCAAAGCAAGTGGCTGCTTTATCCATTCAATTCAATCGACAATGTTAGACCAAACCAAAGCTACTCAGTCAAGATTTAGAATTTGAAATTCATTCAACATTCAAGCTTCCTCTTTAACACAACTCAATTGATTGAACAAACATATTTTCATGCAAAGCCTACATTGATCAAGCATCAAGAAATGCAAATCATCATCCAACTCCATCATTCATCAAGTCCTAATTAATTCAAATCACAACAATCTTCGTCAAATTCAGGACATTTTCTATCAAGATCTTCGTCAAAACAAATCGGGGCACAACACATGTGCATCGCGTTCCAGCTGGAAAGTCACTAAGAGGACTCGATCCTGGTCGCCGCACTACATAACTCTAAAGATATGCTTCATCTCCTTCAGCTAATGCTCTGCCTCATCGGGGTCTACGGTGCTGCCAAAATGCGGGGGATTTAAGTCACGAAAGTTCCGGTGGAGGTCACCGACTCCATGATGCGTGCCTCCTTGTGCTACCTGCTGCAAAGCCTGGGTCAAGCCCTGCACTGTACGCTGCATGTCCCTCCACTGTGCACGCTCAGCTGCCATCGGAATAGACTCCTACACGTAGGAAAAATTAATTAGATCGACCTATCGAGATTTCTTTTAAAGATTATTAGTTAACATTACCCGAGTCTCTATCCCATCTCACCAGGTTGGATCTTTAGACTTTAAACAAGGTCACGGGTTCTGCGACACCAATTAGAAACCTAGGGACTTAGAAAACCTAGGCTATGATACCACAAAACCGTCACGCCCCGATGCGGAATATAGGAACAAGACAGTTATAATCATTCATGACAATCCGAGCAATAACAAAATTTAAAAGAATACATAATTGCAAGGAAAAATGAATTACTCAAATACTGCTAATTACTCATAAACGAGAAATAATTGTTCCAAGTATCAACTCACAGCTTACATAATGACTCAATTTAAAAACTAAACAAAACAAAGATCTCAACTCCAAGGACCTAATAACAACTCATAGCCATTACAAGGACACTACTAATGCTAAGACAGCCACCAGGTCCATCATCTAAATGGTTCACTCCAGGGTCTTCACTCTTGCCCATCCCCATCTGTTTACCTATCATCCTCGGAATTACCTGAAATGGGGGAAAACTAGGTGAGCGAACGCTCATTAGATTCTAAAGCAGGCAAACTATAAGTGATTAGCCAATTTAATAATGTCATGCGAGATAAAGAATAATAAAATAGACAAACCGACAATCACTAGGAATGACGAGATGACGAGAATGTAGGCAATAATTCAGAAATAAGTTGAACAGAAATTTAACATGTTCCATGATTTGGCCATTCAAGCACGCTAGTATAGCAAGCCATGTAGAGTAGAGCCTTCCAGTAGAAAGAATATGAATGTCATAGACCACACATACTAGCAAGTACTAGTTGCAATGCCTCACCATGTCATGACAACTCCCCGGGGAACTAGTACTTTTCGGGTGCTCCTCCCAGGAACAGAGCGGGCCCTTATGATGCATTGGCATTGATATGGTGGATCCAAGATCCCAAGTAATACTTAGACATTCATTGGAATCGGCCAAGAATTTCCAATGTCAAACTGTAAAACTTATTATCTAGGACCAAGTGATCTTCCAATAATTGAAATGAAGTCAAGAGATTAAGGGTATGATCAGTACAGTTTTACAGCACAAGACATCTTAACTCGGCTGTTACGACATACAAGACACACATAGAAAACAAGCTCTGAACAAGTTGCGGTCATGAATGGGCCGCAAAAGGGATAAAGATGGTCCTCACTGGGCCGCTTCAAGCAAAAACGGTCCAAGGCCGGCCGCAACTATGTTCGGCCCGGCAATGGTTTATCAGTCGACTTAGTTGATCGTTGGTCAGCGTGGGCATGGTGGAACCAGACCAGGGTCCAACCCACATATCGCAGATCAATTCCACGGGTTCAGGTCGACTTACACATGGCTAGGTCGACTGGAAATCAAGGGAAAGTTGACCGACAAACTGGCATAGAGGCTAGGTCAAAAATCAGAAATGCGATCACAAAATGGCCGCACACAGGAACATGACGGTGTTCACTGTGGCTGCCACAGATAGTAGCGGTCCCAGAAGGGCCGCAATCAGACAGAACAGTCTCGAATCGGGCTGTGAAAACACACAATTCGATCGAGTCAATAAGTTCAGGCTTTGGGGGTAAAACATGTCCGACGTCCTAGTGAGAATCCCAGGCTCGCGGTGTCTTACGGAGGTCTCATAATAGAGGTCCTAGTCTGATGGAAGGAATATTCGGCGGAGAGTCCCAACTATTACAAGATTAAAGGTTATAAAATGTCGGAGAACAAGAGTATAGCGGTCAGCCAGCACTATCGGAGTGGGGTGACTGTCAAACAATCCTAGTAAATTATTCCACAACATCATTTAACATTGAAGTAATAATTTCATAGTTGAATTGTATTATATGTGACAAGAGGAACAATAGATAAGATATGATTGTGGATGATCACAGTTAAATCAGGCATTTCGAATGTTCCATATAATCCATTTATTTAGTGGGTTTCTACCCTACACATGCAGTCTAAACAAGACGAAACATAAGTAATAAAACAGATCTGTGCGTTAAGGGTGGTCTTGTCATGGCCGCTACCCAAGGGTGGCGGTCCATTACGAGACCACTTTCAGGAACGACGTTCAAGATTTAAACAAGGCAGAGGCCGCCCGTCGCGTGACTGCTATAGGTAGAGGCGGTTCCTGGTGCGACCGCAACCAGGACGCCGCTCTGGCCTATGGTGAGCGCCGACATACCGCGAATGCAATAAGAAATTCCTGCGGTGCAATGAATAATAATTGGGCAAAATAGTATTACGAAAAAGAGGACAAAAATTCGCATAATATAGCATGAATTAATTAAGATTTAAGCCTGCTAAAACCTAACATTTATCGAACTAACGAGAAAGGTGCCCTAGATTGACATGCTCTGACTATAATCTAAATATGATCACAATACCGGATAAAATTTAGGGCTTTCAAGATCAATAGAAAGGGGACTTGAAGGCGCATCTAAAGATATATTTTAAATTGAGGTTTGGTCTACTAGAACCTACCTCAATCGAAGAACAAAGGGACGATGAATGCTCAGAACTGCACTAACAATCCTCGCTCCAACTCACCGATTTTTCCCTCGAACGTGCTCCCCGCCGGCCGCCTCAGCAAATGAGGGTTCTAAGTCGAGCTAGGGTTGATTTAAAAGGAGGCAATTCGATCTAGGGGCGAGATAAGGCTAAGAAGAGTCCTCAAAGTCGATCATGTGCAAAACTCACGCTTGACCGAGTCACGCCGCCTCTCGCTCGAAATGGAGCTCCTAGGGTTAGGGTTTTTGCTTGGAATGGGAGGGGAAACAGACTTCTTACATTGGCCGATCAAGTGGGCTTGGTTTGGGCTCAAATGGTTACGAATTGTGCTCGAATTGGGCGATCTAAGGGCCGGTTAAACTGAACTCTGTTTTAGCCCAAAAACCTTTAATTCGGCTTGATAAAATTTTATTTTGGGTCATCCAAGAAGACAAAGTGTCTATAAATTGGGTTCTCTACATGATTATGATTTCCCTCCTATTTTTATGAATTAGTTGAAATTTAGCCCAAAGGGGATTTTAATTTAATATTAAGAAATTCTTGATTATGACATAGTTATATTATTTAATTAAATTTCAGGATGCTAAAGTAACAGTAAGTATGGAGATAAGTGTAGAGTTGACAATTCATGAGAATATAATCAAGCAAGAATATCAGGTGGCCTTTCATGTAACAAGAACGTAACAAGAATGTACTAGCAAGCATGTGTAATTTTATCGTGAGCCTCATGGATTTCAGCCGTTTATAAAAAAAAGTACTCTTGGCGTAATGCGACGCCAGTGTTCATCATATCCCATGGTTTATAGTATGTTTTCGGCCATCCACCGAGGGGGCTAGTGCCGAGCCCTTGGACACCGTCCGTGCCCGCCCGTGCATCTTCAAGTTATAAATCAAGCTACTTCCACGAGATAATAAAGTCTCGGCCAATAATGTACAATTCAACAATAGTTTCATGATAATGTAACCAAGGTAGGAACGTACCAAAATGGAATCATGAAATCAAGGATGATTTAATGACAAGATCATGCTACGGGAGGAATCCGAAAGTATAACGGTACGTTTATTAATTTTCATAATATATTAATGGTTTATTGTATAAGATGTTAAGGCCCAATTAGTCCAAGGACCATCTAAGAATAGAGTAGAACCAACCCATGGGTCAAACCATGGGTTAGGGCAGAAATTCATTAACACGACGCTCTTAAGGGTCACGATAATGGATTAACATGACATACCATCTGTGCGCGTTCATCGAAGGAGTCGACGTAGGAAGAAAATTAGGTCGACGCAGTGAGTAGTCTATGGCAGAACAATAACGCGACCAAATTAACCACCGCGATAATTCATTAACGTGCATGGGACGTAGGGCGCGATCAGCACAGTTCACAAAAAAATGAGGAAAACCCGAAGTGCTCTCTAACTTTTGGGTTTTTAGGGTACAAGCAGCTCGACTGCCTTGAGGGAATCCAAGACTAGCATAGACTTATGGAGGCCTTGAAACATGATCACCTAGTCCAGCAAAAGGAATATCCAACAGAGAGGCTTTCAAGTCCAAGAGATGTGCCTATCATATGCAAAGTGTAACTAATAGCCACGTCCCAGAATCCGCATATGTGATCTTATAAAACAGAAAGAGATGAGAAAGGAGTGCATGAATCTCATGTAATCCATTGAAGATTCATTTATATACAAATTGTATGATGGTTTGGCATGAAATTAATGTACAATGAAATTAAACTTTGAAAAACATGCTAACACTAAATATGCAGTTCTGACATGATCAGGAAGTGAAACTACTAAAATAAAACATGTATAATAGCATATATATATCATGGGAAATAACAAGGTTTGGTATGTGTCACGAAGCATTAACACGGCGTGAAGAACCAGCGCGTCAATATAGAACGTGACGTATCGAGTGTGCGCATTAATAGATGCGACCTCTATTACGACCGCAATCACCCCTCTTTGAGACAGAGGCAATATCGATATTACAGGGCTATTTTCTATGGCCAATAAACATGAACCCAACATGAATCTAGTAAAGGAAGCATACTATAATGGAAATAAGGCATGGAGATGCATAGATTTACGTGATTTACATCCAAGTCATCATCTTTTTTTTAAAGGCCGGATTCATGCATGCTATGATAACCCTATATGCGCAGTGATAATAAAACATGAAATTCTCTGAGTATGGTGCATGAACTCAAAAGAAATCAAAGGGCTTTTGTTCCTAACACATTACTTTAGCCATCCATGAGATAACCTACCTCTAGCGATGCTCCTAAGTAGAGAATTTCTGGCTGGAAGTACGCTCCTGTTTCTGTACGTCCTACGTGGAACCAACGATTTCCCAACCTTCTATCTCTTTAACAGCTTGACTGAAATTCATGGAAATTAGAGGGTAGGTAGTAGATACGAAGGGGAACAAATTGCTCTAAAAACTCAATGTAATATTACCTCTATTAGGGCTTCTAAACCTTGAATCTTCCCTGGACGGACTCACTAGTTGCTATGCGATTTGTAGGGAACCAGCGACTTGTGGGGCTTCTATCTCTCCAACTGCTTGACCTCCTAGTACGAGATTTGGTGAGGAATTAGTCAATACTAATGTGAATAAAATGTTCTTAAGGATTAACAAGAAATAACTCCTCCTTACAATCGAACCAGGCGAGCCAAAACTAGGGTTCACGCAGGTTGGTCCTGGGTTCTATTTATAGATAAACTTCTTGGGTTGAGGGATTTGATCGAATTAGAGACCTTCTTTGAGGTAGATTCGATCCCCAAGAGTCCTAGGTAAGTTTCCTTTTCGAGATAACATCGATCTATGGTCGAATCATGGATAAAAATTCAAGCTTTCCGTGTTTTACCACACCTCGGTTCCGTGAGATTATCGCGATCATCCACAATATCATGACTATTATGAACGTGGCGTATCGTGCGAGCACGTTATGTCCTTTACTTCAAATTTGACTTTTATTCAAACTCCCCCTTCTAATTATCCTTTAGTTGCCTTATTTATCCAATCTAATTTTAAAATAAACACTAATTATGTTTCTTTAGGTGGGCTTGGGCCTAAAAGGGTTTGGACTGGGTCCTATGGGCCTATTTAGGTGGGCTTAACCTTTTGGTTAATTTAAGGTCTTCAAAATTATTTGAATTAACTCATAATTCTCTTAGAAGCCCATTAAGCCTTTTTTTTATTCTAAAAAAATCAGGGTTGCTACACCCTCCCCCACTTAAGAGAATTTGATCCCCAAATTCAATGCATGGGTTTTATGGAGTGTGATTACACTTACAGTTGAACAATTCGGGAAATCTTTTGCTCGTAGCTTCTTCTGTCTCCCATGTGGTTTCCTGCTCCAGGCATTTATGCCATTGGACCTTTATCATGGGAATAGTCTTGTTGCGAAGCTGACGTACCTCTCGGTCAAGGATTTTGAGTGGTCTTTGCTCGTACATCAGATCCTTTTATATCACCATATCGTCGTGACTTATAACATGAAACAGCTCATAGACATACCTCTTAAGCATGGACACATGAAATACATCATGGACGCCAGATAGTTATGGAGGCAATGCTAGCCGATAAGCAACCTCGCCAACCCTTTCAAAAATTTCAAAAGGGCCGATGAATCTCAGAGTAAGCTTTCCTTTGATGCCGAATCTTTGGATACCACGACTTGGGGAAACCTTGAGAAATACATGATCTCCCACTTGGAATTCCATGTCTCTTTGCCTGATATCAGCATACATCTTTTGTCTATCCTGAGCCATCTGGAGTCCTTCTCAAATCAGCTTCACCTTCTCGGTTGTATCTCGAATAAGATCAGGGCCTAGAAGTTGTCTTTCTCCAACCTCATTCCAACATATAGATGAACGACAACTCCTACCATACATCGCTCAAACGGTGCCATTTGAATGCTATATTGATAGCTATTATTGTAAGCAAACTCTACCAGAGGCAAGTGGTCATGCCAACTTCCACCAAAATCAATTGCACACGCCCTAAGCATATCTTCCACCACCTGATTGGTTCTTTCCGTTTGACCATCGGTTTGTGGATGGAATGCAGTGCTGAAATTCAACCGGGTCCCCAACGAATGTTGTAGACCCTTCCAGAATTGAGATGTGAATCGAGGGTGTCGATCTGAAATTATGGTGACAGGGACGCCGTGCAATTTCACAATTTCCTTTATGTACAAGGCAGCCAAAACATCCACAGACCATTGGCTTTTAATAGGTAGAAAGTGAGCCGATTTGGTCAAGCAGTCGATGATCACCCATATATCATCATGTCCACCTCTTAACTTTGGTAGACCCATGATGAAATCCATTCCTATACTCTCCCACTTCCACTCGGGAATTTCCAAGGGATGTAACTTTCCAGTGGGCTTTTGATGTTCCGCCTTAACTTGCTGACAACTGAGGCAGCGTGATACGTAGTCCACCACTTCTCTTTTCATATTGGGCCACCAAAAGTTCATTTTTAAATCTTGGTACATTTTGATAACACCTGGGTGAATGGCATACCTTGATTTATGAGCTTCTTCCATGATCAGTTTCTTAGTATCGGCATGATCTGGTACACAGATCTGACCTCGGAATAGCAATCTTCCATCAGGTGCGATAGAGAAATTTGGCCGTTGATCAATATTAGCCCTGATTTACATCAGTGTGGGGTCATTCTCCTGCAACTTGACCAGGTCTTCTATCAGTGTAGGTTGTGACCGGATATTGGCAATAAAACATTCTTCTTTCTCCGTATCAATGTCTAGATTTAGCTGAGCAAACTTAACAGTGAGATTAGTCATACCTTTCATGAGACTTGATAACATTCCCATTGGTTTCCTGCTGAGTGCGTCGGCTACAGCATTCGCCTTGCTTGGATGGTATTGGATGGCAAAATCGAAATCCTTGAGATACTCCAGCCATCTCCTTTGTCTCATATTTAATTCCTTTTGAGAGAAAAGATATTTCAGACTTTTGAGGTCCGAAAATACCATGAATTTTCCCCCATAAAGATAATGACGCCAAATCTTTAAGGCGAATATAACGGCGGCTAGCTCTAGATCATGAACCAGATAATTTTCCTCGTGCCGCATTAGTTGCCTTGAAGTATAGCAAATGACCTTTTCATGTTGCATAAGGACACTCCCGTGGCCAATTCCTGATGCATCTGTGTATACTTCAAATCCACCACCTTCGACAGGCAGTGCCAGAACGGGTGCAATGGTGAGATGTTCCTTGAGAGTTAAGAAACTCTCCTAGCACTCCTTTGTCCATACAAAAGGATTTTTTTTCTAGTAAGCCTTGTTAGAGGGACGGCGATCTTGAAGAAGTCCTTGATAAATCATCGGTAGTAACCAACCAGACAAAGGAAACTTCTAATCTTAGATATAGTTTTTGGTCGGCTCCAGTTCTTGACAGCTTCTACCTTAGAAGGATCCACGGTGATACCTTCATTAGAAATAATATAGCCAAGGAATGAAACCTACTTTAGCCAGAACTCACATTTACTTAGGTTCGCATATAGTTGATGTTTTCTTAAGGTTTCTAAGGTAATTCTTAGGTGTTCTTCATGTTCTTCCTTTGCCTTGGAATAAATAAGGATGTCATCAATGAATACAACCATAAATTGGTCTAGATACGGCCTGAAAACATTATTCATGAGTTGCATAAATGTTGCAGGGGCGTTGGTTAACCCGAACGGCCTAAACACGAACTCGTAATTTCTGTATCTGCTACGGAAAGCTGTTTTGTGAATATCTTCCTCTTTAATTCTCAATTGGTGATAGCCAAACTTGAGGTCAATCTTGGAGAAATACTCCGCACCAGAGATCTGGTCGAACAGCTCATTGATACGCGACAGTGGGTACTTATTTTTGATGGGAGCTGATTTAACTGCTGGTAATCGATGCACAGCCTAAGGGATCCATCCTTCTTCTTGACAAATAGGATCGGCGCACCCCAAGGGGATGTGCTTGGTCGAATGAAGCCTTTCTCCAGCAACTCCTGCAGTTGCTTCTTCAATTCTTTGAGCTCTGTGGGGGATATCCTATAGGGAGCTTTTGACACTGGTGCTGCTCTAGGTGTGAGTTCAATAGATAAATTGACTTCCCTTTCGGGTGGTTGACCGGGTAGATCAGAAGGGAAGACATCAGGAAATTCTTTTACGACATGGATTTCTTCTATAAGGATTTCCTTGGACTCGGTAATAACTACGGAAGCAAGAAAAGCTTCACAACCTTGCGAGATGAGTATGCAGGCGTGAAGAGAAGAAATAAGGGTAGGATGCTTCCTATACTTAATGCCAAAGAAAGAAAAATTTGGGGAATCCGGTTTATGAAAAGAAATCCTCCTATTGTGACAATTTATGTCGGCATAATGATCACAAAGCCAATCTACTCCTAATATGGTATTGTAGCCTTCCATGTCAAGGCATACGATGTTTGCAGGGAGATTGTGGCCTTCTATGGTAACCTCACTATCGGGGTATGTTCCAGAACCTAGGGGTGTATGTAACGCCCGAGAATTTTCTAAGAATTTTTTCTAGGATTAAAATATAATTATTAAGCATTTAAATAGGTTAATAGGCTATTAAAAGAATTTTTGGCTAATTAAATCAATCTAAAAGCCCTATATTAACCAAAGGGCTAAGCCCAACTTAAATAGGCCCAAAGACCCAATTCTTAGACCTTTAGGCCCAAGCCTAATTATAGAAACATAATTGGGGCTATTTTCAGATTTAAATGGGATAAATAAACCAATTAGGGGATAAATAGTTGATAAAACTAAAAATATGAAATTTTCGGAATAACCGCCTAAACGCGATCTATCGCGAGACCGCCTTCATACAATAGCGGTCTCGAGGTGACCGCTACTATGCTCTGTGAATGGAGGTGTTAGAAGCGTGGAAAAATCTAATTTTTCCCATTCCAATCTCCATGATTCGAAGCTACCTAGCATGGAAACCTAGTCTAGGACTCTTGGGGATCGATTCTACTCTAATTTAGGACTCCTAGATCGATCTAATCCTTCAAACCCTAGCAAACCCTATAAATAGGACCCATGTTCGACCTGCGCTAACCCTTATTTTCGCTCGCATTGTTCGACGATAAGACATGGGTATTTCATGTTGGTCCTTTAGAACTTTATGTTCTCCTTAGTTTTATCTAACTCACCTCTAATTTTCATGCTAGAAGACCTTGCTGTTGGAGAGTTAGAGCATCTACAAGTCTCTAGTTCGCTGCAGGCTGCACAGGTAACAGTGCACCGGTCCAGTGAAGATTAAGAAATTAGAAGCCCTAAACGAGGTTAGTTCAAGTTGAGTATTTATAACTTTTTGTTCTCCTTTCTATCTTCTACCTACCCTCCAAATTTCATGGATTTAGGTCAAGTGGTTGAGGAGAACGAGGATGGGAAGTTGCTGGTTTAGCACAAGACGTGCAGAAACTAGGGTCGACTTCCAGTCAGAAATTTGAAGTTTAGGGACCGAATCAAAGGTAGGTTATCTCATGAAAAGGTTAAATTAACAAGTTAGGAATAAAGCCCTTTAGTTTCATGTGATTTCATGCTCTATGTGTGACAAATTTCATGTTTTATTTACACTGCGTAGTTAACTTGTTTTTGCATACGTGAACCATGTCCTTAATAAGAAAAGTTAATGATTTTGGTTTAATTCATGCTACCCATGCATCTCCATGAGCTATCATGTCTTATATCACTGTCTAGCATGTTTTCATGTGATTTATTACCTTAGAATGGGCTTTAGTTGATCTATTTTTACCTTTCTGGCTGATAGGCTAAAACGGTCTCCCCAAGATCGCCAAACGTCTTTTAGCGGTTCCCGACTGACCGCGTATGTATAGAAGCTGTTCTGGCAAGACCTCTACTGTCAGAAACGGTCCTAAGTAGATCGCTTTTATGTTTCAATCTTCTGTATGCTGTTAACCCGAAACAGATTGTAGAACAGCCCTATTTATCATATGTTATGCCTAGATAATTAGGTTCTACTCTTGATTATGATATTGTATTCATAACTTTGGTTATGTTGACTATGCATCTTGATAGATTTCATGTTCTTTATGCGTTTCAAACTTATTTTTAGCTTATGCTATTTTCATGCCAAAACATATACTCTTGTATTAATGATCATATTTTCATGCGATTCATGGACTTGTTTAGTGATGATTTTGATCGTTGTTTTACCACGATCCCTTCTCATCTACAGTCTTTTCTTAAGTACATGGCACATATTCTGGTACGATGTCATTAGTTACAATTGCACACATATGCACATTATCTTGGACTTGTGACCCTCTCCGTTGGATATTCCTTCCACCAGACTAAGTGATATTATTTCATGGCCTCCGTAAGTCTCCGCGAGCTTGGGATTCCCACTAGGACGCCGAGCTAGTTGTACCCTCAAAGCCCAAATTGTCTAGAAAGCACTTATCGACGTTTTTCTATGTCCTGGATAGTAGCAGGCATCAGGCGACCGCTACAGTCAATTAGCGGTCATCCCGTGACCGCGTTACTCCAGATTTCATCACTGCGCCGACACTTTCTTTTCTTCATGCGTCGAATCCATATAGAAATGGTCCTGACCTGTAGCGACCCAAGATCCGGATACCGGGAATAACCTGATACCATTGGAATCCTAGTCTGCGCCCACGAGACGGAGGGCTCGGAAGGGCTAAAAGGAGTGTGGAGGTACAAGGAAATAGGAAATAGAGCAGGACAATTCAACAATTAAAAGAAATAAATAAACAACTACAACAGAGTCCAGTCCAACAAAAGTACAGTCTGGGGCAGAAAAATGTACCCAACACCGAGTGAACACTCAGCCTGGCGAGCTGGCAACTAAGAACCTCCATGTAGTACCCTTGAACCTCGAGGAAAAACCGCCACACCTGAAAAGTAGGGGTGAGCCTCCTATCACTGGCTCAGTAGGGATCCCGCAGAACCCCAACCGTAAATAACGGCGATAGCAGAAAGTAACAACAACAGCAGGAATAGCCGACCGGTGGCTGGTAAAAACTCGGCACTACAGCTACTCCTACTGTACCGAAACACACGCCCCAAGCTCACAGTTGGGGGAAACACCTGTCTAACAGAAAGATCCCTGGCTACACTACCAGAAAACACACCATGACAACATTGTCATGGAGGCCCGTCTCACAGACAAAGGCCCAATCCAAGACCACGCGGTCTGGGTAGACACAATCACTACCTCGCCGTCGTGAACTCTACACCAACTAGGGAAAACCCTCGGTGATGCTCACCGGAACCCTAGACCTCTACCTCAGGAAGAACAACCAAAAACTACACGTAAAATCACGTCTTGCAGACGGGAAATAGAAACTCAAGTCACAAGAAACTCACGTCACGTGACGGAAGCACTACCCACTAGAAGCAAGGCCGGATGCATCCACTGACGACTTAGTCCACAGCCTCAGGTGTCTCTCTACGACGCCCTAGGAGGAGACAGAGACACAATAGTAACCAGTACCACGAACAAGGATAGCTAGGGTCGCACTTGTCAGCGCGGGTCTGACGCCCCCAACCATGTGTACACACACAGGCCATGCGCCCAAGGTCAAATCCTCTAGCTGGTTCTTCCCCAAAGCCCAGACTCAGGCTGCGCGAAGGGGCCCTACAGCAACTAGCCTAAAAAATTGTCTCTCTCGAGTAAGCCGCTCCACCACTCTCGGGTGGGTTAGCACACACGTGTTGTAAGAAGGCTACGACTAGTGGGAGGTTACAAAATATGAACACAGAAAGCCACACACGCACCTATTGCGAGTAACGCGGAGTAACAGGTGGCCCAGGCCACCAAACTTGGGACAGCCTTCTAAACCTACTAACCCAATGGTCCTTGAGTCACACGACTCAGGTCAAGACCGTTGTACCGAGACAGCTCCATGCCGTCAATCTGGCCTATCCCTAGGTCAGAAACCATGGTAGCACGATTCCCAAGGTAGCTCATAAGCTGCCGAGTCGATCCCCCATCCAAGGGAAAAGTGGGAAACCTCCAGCCCCAGGTTGGCTGACTGGACTCACAGTCCAAGGGCCAAACCCAAGGCCCACTCGGAAAACACTTATCGGAAAGCCAATGACGTGCGAGAATAACCCACCGTACACATGCCGACACACGATGACTCGCTCTAGCGAGAACATAAAAGTCGGAACACATGGGGTCACCCGGACCCATCAATCTACGGGCACGCTAATCAAGATAAATGGTACCTCAAGAGACCCAAAAATACGGACACAGAACCCACAGTGTCTAGGACATCCACGAGGCCGAGGGTCGACCACTGGGTTACAACCGGGTCGATCGGAGGCCAACACAATGCGAACCGAACACAAAAACCACAGAACCCAAGTGGTGGTCATCACCCTGACGGTCACCCAAAGGAAGTGATCTACCCTAGGGCCGCCAAACCTAGCCTAGCGATCCAGCCAGGACTGCTATGCCCCAGAGACACTTAGGACCTAGGCGGTCATCTCCCAGACCGCAAAGCTGACTGGCGGTCCATAATGGACCGTGAAACCTCGGCTAGAGGTCCAACCAGGACCGCAACACCCCAGAAACACTCGAACGACTAGGGGCATGAAAACGGTCATACCTCGACCGCTAAACCCTGCTTGGCGGTCTCCTCGAGACCGTTAAGCTCAGTGGCGGTCCATTGCGAGACTGCAAAGCTTGAACCGACATAGGGGGACCCCTGGCGGTCTCCATATGACAGCCATGTCACTTGGCAGTCCCTGGAAGGACCGCTATGTCATCCCAAGTGTGAAAATGGTGAACATGGTAGAAAACCCCATTCTACGCCCTGTTCACACCCATGTGAAAGGGAAAACAAGGGGAAACTAGTCTCCAACCTCTCTAGCACCGAGAGGACCCATTTAAACCCCAAAAATGCGATCAAAACGCAAGATTCAGCTCACATCCCAAAATCTTGCATTTATACCCCGACGGTGAAATAAACCCACTCGGCTTGCTTCGGGCTACCAAACTCACGGGAAATGAAGTACTCAGGCTAGGGAACCATCCCCCTACCTCCACCGAAGATTCCGCACGTCGAGGACGCCGATCCGCCAAGAAAACACTGTTTAAACCCTCGTCGGCTCGTGATCCCACGAACCACCTCCACCATCGCGATCCTCGTCCCGTGCCCATCGCTCCACGCGCCATGAGCATCGCCGCCCCATCCTCGTCTACCTCCGTCGATCGCCGGAGAAGAGAGGGAGAGAAGAGAGAGCGTGAGAGAAGAGTGAGGGAGAGGGTGAGAAATGAGAGATGGGGAGAGAGAAAAAGGGGTTGGTTATATAGAAAATCTGGAATTTTTAGAAAATATAAAAAATAGGGTAAAATACTCCCCACGATTCTCAAAAAATGTGCAACGTGCTGGTAACATCCCGAAGTCAGAGAATGTAACGGTTCACCCTACACGGGATTCTGAAGGTCCGACAGGCAAAAACACGCGTAAACTGCAAAACTCAATCCGGGACCCACAAAAGTGATCTGAAACCCACGGATCCTGATCTGACAAATATCCAAAAAACCTGAGGCATTACATGACCTGACCGTCAAATTCCTGATAGCGGTTCTGTCTTGATCGCCTATGTCCAGAAACGGTCCAGTAACGATCACTTTTACCTAGTTCCTGTCTAACCCAAGGTTTGACCCCAGGGCTGATTTTCCTATGTTCCTAGATGGTCCATTGATGATCTAGAACCTAATACCTTATTCAAAAGCTACCTAATGAATTATGAAAGTTAAGGAACATGCTGTTATGCTACCGAATTTCTTCCATAGCATGACCTTGTCATTAATGCATTCCTTGAACTCACCTGTTCTAAGCTTGGTGCATTCTTGCCTTGACATTGTTATCATGAGCTTATTGTTAAATTGTACATTACTGGACGAACTTTATTGATATTTATCATGGAAGTAGCTTGATTTATAACATGAAGATGCAGATCGGGCACTGATTGTGTCCAAGGGCTCCATGCTAGCCCCCTCGGTTGATTGTCGAAAACGTGCTGAAAATCATGGGGTACGATGATACTGGCGTCGCATTGCGCTAGGAGTACTTGTTTTTATAAATAGTGAAAACCACGAGGCAATCTAGTGAAATTATATTCTTGCGTGTTAAGTGACTTTCTAGTGCATAGCCTTTATGGTTATGAAAAGTACATTCTAGTTCATGAAAGGCCACTTTACCTTGTATCTTGCTTGATCATATTCCCAATCTACATAAACTCTCATATCTCATCTTGATCATATCTTGTTACTTGTGTTACTTTGGTTTATACCGCATGTTTTATCGTATTTCCTTTATCTTATTTTCTAGAGCTAAAATGTTAGTTACTTAAACATTGCCTTCATGTTGATACGAAGATACCTACTGGGTAAGTGTGCTCATTACCCTACTTTTCTAATCTTTTTAGGACATTCTAGCGGGTCGGATTCAGATTATTCAAGTGATATGATGGATCCGAGAGCGATTGATGGTTCGAGAGAAGCCGTAGTTAGTCTAGTCAAGAGTTAATTATGTAATTTTCTCTTTATTGAGTCTAGTTAGTCAAAGAGTCTTTGTAAACAATTCATTTATGATTCAGTAAAGCCAAGGTTTTTGGATTATACTCTCTTGTATTCACTCTTATGTGTGAATGATTAGCGCTCTGATTATTATTATCACTTGAGGCTTCTCTTACTGGCTATTCATGTTCCCGAATGTCACGTCCCGAGCGCGAAAGATACTCGGATGCATGACGCTGTTGACACCCGTTTTTTGCCGATAAGTTGAGTCGTTCCTCTTACTCACATTTATTGATGCCTCGAGTTGTCCATCATTCGTTTGGGGCTATTTTCAGGCACGTTTTGGGCTTATTTTATGGGTATCCTCCCTCCCTGGTTTGGTCCGAGTTAATTCAGGGCTTAATGGGCTTTGGTTTTGGTTAATCGAGCTTCTCTATGAATTCCAAGCACCCATGTACATGTGCGGTCAATCTCCAGCCGTATAACCTTTTGTGCAGTTGCTATTGGGCCGTTCATATATTTATGGGATATTTAGCTGATTTTCTGAATTATCACCGGCAAGCATTTATGCGGTCCTCATCTAGCCGTTCAACTTGATGAACGGACGGATGGAAGCCGCTCATCTCTAGAGTCCTACGCTGGATGGTTTTCTCAGATAATTATCCAATTAACCTATTTATCACCGACAAGGCTAGAACGGTTTGTCTTTGGCCGCTCTTCCTTTGAACGGTCTCATCTGAGCCGTTCATCTATGAGAGTCCAACGGTGAAGGTTTCAGTCAATTCGATGGATAATCTGGATTATTTGTAATTTATTTTGAATTTCCACCGACGGGGTTGGACGGCCAGGACATGGCCGCACATCTAGTTGGACGGTCTATCGTAAGACCGTTCATCCAGTCGATTGCTGAATTTCAACAGATTTTCATCCCTATATCCGTGGTTTTATCCCCAACTTCTCCCATCATTTTCTCCGCGGATAATCAACCATTTTAAGTGCCGTTTCGACTATATAAAAGATAATTGGTTTATCTATGATTTTTCTTTGATTATGTCGACCTGAAAATGCTTCTAAACCCAAATTTCGGGCTAGGACTTTAGGTGCTCTATAAATAGACCCTAAAGGCCGGGTTTGAAAAGGGGGAGATTTTGGTCGACGGCGAAGCCCTGCCGAATCCTGGAGCGACCTGGCACCAAGGAGGGAGGCCTTCTACGTCCATACAGGCCTCCGGTCCAGAGAGTAACCTTCATTTTGAGTCTTTTTTTTATCTTCGATAGTCCATCATTCCCTTTTGTGTTGCATGCATCATTCTCTCGTTTTTCTTCATTTGCACTATCATTCACACATCCTCCCACATTTTTTTGATGCCCTCAAGGGATTAAAACTCCCCAAGTATCCCCCACTTCATTTAGTTATGATCATTCATCTCCGTTTTAGCATATACTACACTCTATAGTTCTAACTTGGGTTTTCTTTTTGTGTTTACACTCTGTTTCGCAGGTTAGCAACTTACTAACACGAGGCCCATTCCCTCTGGCCAGTCGGAGAGGGTGGAGGTTGGACCCCTTTGTGACTTCTGGCTTGATGGTCTTGTGCGGCTCTTCCAGGATCGTTCGATGGTATGTGCAGTGCATCTTCGACCGTCCTTCACCTCCTACGGTTGTTTCTAAACCGTCTATCAGCCAGTAGTCCTACGTCCCGCGTCCCCTGCAGCACTGAACAATGGTCTATCGTGTGGCCGTCCAACACCACAGGTGGTTCTTCAAGGGCCGTTCATCCCCTACAGTGCTGATTTTGAGGCGAGTGTCTCCCTCTTTCCAAGGTACGGCGTGTTCATCGCATACGGTGCCTTGGTGGTGATCACGGTTCTTTACTCTCTTCTGTTCTCCTTCTACTGTCCTATTTTATTTTACATATCGATTTATTAGAAGGAGAGAAGGGATCTTTCAAGCCGGTACCGAAGAGAAAGAAGGAAAGAACAAAAGATATCAACAGCCCGTTTTTTGGCGATCACGGTGGGACACCTAGTGCCCATCGTGTTAGTGATTTACTGACCCCTTCTTTCGTTGTGTTATTCTTCTTCTTGAGGTGATTGCAGGTTGGGTTGCGTTTTCTGCCTTCTGGAACGTGAACGGTTCTCCCAGAGCCGTTCATCCCCTGTGCGGCTACATGTCCACCGTCCATCTCTGCGAACAGTGCCCATTCTCCTGCAAGCGTCCTACCATAAACGGCTTTCTATCGACCGTCCACACTTCCGAACGGCCTATCCCTGGCCGTCCATCTTTCTGGCACAAGTACGCTTCTGGTTGGTCTGGTTGTAGGTATACAGTTTCTGGAGATCTGTTCTATAGCTTACACGGCTGTTCACAGACCACTCTTCCTGGTACGTTTCTCATCTCTGCCGTCCTTCATTTCCAGCATTTTCTAATTTTTGTAGTTATTCTGTCGTTACTTGTCGTTACTCCCTGGCTTATGCGGTCGTCTACTGACCGTCTATCTTGTTGTGCGGTCTCCCACAGACCGTCCTTCTGATGCCATAGTGCACCCGAGGTTGCTTTGATTTCCATATCTATATTGTCTTTGTTCTCCTTGGTGCCATTTATTGATCTTCCCCTAGTTATGTGTTGTTGCTGCCTATTTGCTTTCATCCGCGCACGTTTATTTTGGTCATTCGTTGCTAGTTTCTAGGCTAGATTTTGCATGCACTCCGGTGCGCATAGGATTCACGCATTTCATCCATATTTAGTTACGTTCCTACCGAGGTAGGGTTTCCTCTCGTCTCCATATTCCTTGGAGCCAACTAGGGGACCTTGCCGAGCACCTCCGTAAGCCCCCGTGAGCCGTGGATTCCCACACGGACGCCGGGCAGGTTGTACCATACCACCTCCTAGCCTAGGGTCTGCATTCGTGTGAGAGAGAATCCTTTAGAGTCTGCCCGTCCTCCATTCTTACCCTATTTAGGTACCTTGTGGTTGAGTGAACTCACATTTTTAATCAATCCACTAAGGTCCTAAAAAAGAACTTATAAGAAACCTCCGCGTGTCATTTGGAATTTGTTTGGGTAATTGGTTGATTTTTTTCTGATCTCTCTCCTCCATTGTATGTTGCACAGTGTCATCATTTGCATCTTTTTTGTCAGATTAGGCTCATTAGGTCTAGCTCGTCTTCGTGTGTCTCCATTTAGCTGCATTTGTCTTAGGTTCATTCCCCTCCTTGCATTCATTTGAAATTCACTGTATAAAATCTCCACTTTCCCCATGGAGCACTTCTCCCCTGTACCTTGTTCCTGCACCTCTCCATCGTCTTACCCCCGCGTGGATTCCTCTTCCCATGCGGGCCTGTCTCCTTATTCCTCCATTGGACCCTATTCTTTAAACGTGCCTTCTTATCCCGCCCGTGCTGCTGCTAGTCCAATCAATCCTCATTCTCACGCACGTAATCCATCCAGACCCATGCATTCCTCCATTCCTGGAATGGGTTTTCCTTATTCTCAGGTTGGGTCCCCTTATCCGACCCATCATCACTATCTTGGTCCAAATTCATCATCTCTTGCTCATGCTGGCTCATATCCTTCTCAGACTCTTCCTACCGAGGAGATGTTCGCTCGGGCCCAATGCCAGCTTGATGAATTGCAACGACGAATCAATCCTCAAACTTCTTTGGATATCCCATTTGCATTCCACGGTCTTCAACTCCCACCACGTTCACAGATTCCAGCTTATCGTCGCTATGGTGGAGTCGGTGACCCCTACGTGCATTTGAAGGAGTTCTTATATGAGTCGGCCCAGTTCCAGCATGATCCACGCTTGATGGCCTATTTGTTTGGCCTATCTTTAGAAGGCTCGGTAAAGGATTAGTTTTTCACATTACCGCAAGAGTAGATGATGAATTTTCGAGCCGTTCAAGCAAGATTTATTCAGCAGTATCAGGACCAGGTTGGGCCCAGATATTCTATGGTTGATCTGGCCCAAGAGAAGATGAAACTCGGTGAGGAATTCTCCACGTTTGCCGACCGCTAGCATCGCCTAGTTGCGCAAGTCCCGGGGCATATTCTAGAGGGCGAGCAGATCAAGATGGTTATTTCTAACGCAACGCCCAAGCTCAGGTGCATCTTAGCCCTGAATGATATTACATCCTGGCAACAGCTTTACAATCGAGCCCGCTTCGTTAGCCAACAACTCCTAGTTTCCTTTGACCATGAGTCTCCTCCACCGTCACCTTCTACATACACTTTCCCTCCGCCCTCCACCGCAAGTCAGCCCTCCACCTTATATCCCTCCACGAGTCGACCCTCCGCTCCCACATACCCCTATACCTCCATGTGCTCCACCGCATACCAACCCTCCATGAGTCAGCCCTCCGCTATTTCATCTCACCACACCCCTCCACCTCCGATCAAGGAAACACTACACCCAGAGCGGGTAGATGCCGTCCATTACATTCTCACTCCCTCCATGCCTCCACATCATTTTAGCCCTCCGCCTTCACCTACGCAATCCCCTTTGCCTACGCAACCCTCGCTACCATCTCCATTACCTTTTCATACCCCTCGGCATCCACCTTGCCCGAAGCAGGCTTCTCACTCTTCGTTGTCGGAATCCTTTATAGATTTTTCAGGGCTCTGATGGCCACCCATGCGTTGCAGCTCCCTCCGGTTATGCCTTGCCAACCCGCGGTCGGGAATTTGCTCCAGTTCTATGAGTTCCATCGTCAATAGGGGCATGTGGTCGAGAATTTCCCCGAGTTCCGGGAACTTGTTTATAGCTTGAAAGACAAGAAGATGATTGATTGGGCTGTCATGCGCCAAGTTATTTCAGATCTCAGCAGTAGGCAGCAACAAGCAGTAAGCCGTGCCGCCTAGGCAGCCGTCTCCACGTCAAGACCAGGGGCACCCTGGTGTTTCCTCAGTTGATAAGGTACCTGCTCCATTACCCACTTCTTCATCTATCCCATCTCCTCCACCACCTTTACCTACTTCAGCCTCCGCTCGGGCAACCTCTTTTCTGCCCTCCGTTTCTGCCACCACACCTATTCCCAAGGCCTCTCGACGTGCTATAAAGATACGTCGGAGAGCGCCATCACCCGCCACTTCCTCCACTATGCCACTACCTTCCTCTCCTCCTTCTTCCCCACCCCTACCTTCACCTCCTTCCTCTTCACCTTCACCATCTCCATCAACCCCATTACCCCCTTTGCCACCATCTTCTCCACCTCCATCTTCGCCGCCTCCATTGGCCACCATCTCCATCATCGTCTTCTCCATTATCCCCATTGCCATCACCACCACCATTTTCATCACCTCCTCTCACAACGATCCCTGTTCCGTCACCTTCACAACCATCCCTGCTACCGATGCCACTCCTTTCACCATCATCGTCCGAGCCTGGGCAAGCTACCCCTACGCCCACACCCCCGCCATTGCCTTCATCTTCACCTACGCCACCATCTTCACCTTTGCCCTCTCCTACACCTCTACCCTCCAAACCTTTACCCCCACCAGAGCCTATCATCGCCGTTATCTCTCAACTAGTAGCATTACCTTCACCCACACTTTCCAAGCCCTTTACCTCCACTTCCCCATCTCCTTCTACCCCACGGAGCGGGTGTGCGCTACCTTTGGTGCCCCTCGGGTCTAGTCCCCAGGGAGATAAAGTGCCGAGCCAGGCTTTGATTATGCATTACAAGCTTCAAGATTTCATTTGCCGCATGCCGGTCCGAGTCCTGGTCCCTGGCTATTCTAAGGATAATGAGCCTGCACTTGCCATGAAGATGGTTGTTGAGAAGAGTTCTTTAGCACTGGTGCCAGTTCTTTCAAAAGCGAGGCCGGTGACGATCTCTTTGCTCGCCGGAGAATTCACTATTGATGTTGTTATCACCTCTCGCTTGATTGCTATTCAGTTCACTGGCCCAGAAGAGTTTTCCACCCAGATGGTGCTAACCCACACGGCCGCCAAAAGTTTAATGAATTCAGCATTCAAGGGGCAATTAGCCGTGTCTTCGAGATTGGCCAAGGGCATTCTGCATTTTCTGTCTCATCTCCCTTGACTTATTGGTGAGGCGGCCACGTCAACGCCGTGTATCACCCTCCCTCAGTTTCGTCCTATGCTTCTAGCAAGGGAGTTATGCTTCATGCCCAACTGTCGAGTGAAGATGCCAAAGCTCCATGTTCTAGTGCCGAATGACAAAACTCCATTGCTTCCTGATGTTCATCCCAAGGAGTTGACTGTTATAGAATCTCCTTCTATGGTGAGCACCGCGCAGCTAGGGGCAACCGTCCCGATGAAGTTGCATATTCATGACCGGGTTAGGCCGTCTGCCAGGTGGGCCCATTATTTGAGAAAACATTACAAGACAAGAAGCCCGAAGGCCCGAGTCTGCGCCAGGCGGAATTGTTGCAAGCAGATTTCTGCCATGAAGAGGCGGCGACATAAGTTCAAGGGCCAATAGTTGTGCATTCGAGGGCTCACTCCACCTCCTTCTTCTGTCTCTTCATCTTTCTTTCAGTTGTCTTTTCTGTTGCTCAATTCTTATCCTTGGGTGGTGTACCTTCCACCGCCTGACTATATTTCTACCATCTTCTCCTGTCCTCACCATTCTAAGTCCCGGCCTATGTCCTCCTCTTCCCCTGATCCAGGGGCCTCTTATAGTTTTTCTCCCCAGATACGTCCGGATTCCGCTTCTCATCCTTTTCCTCCGACCCTGTTAGGGATTCCTCATGCTCGTTCCCTAACCATGTCAGGTGATTACCCTTTTCTTTCCCCGACCTTGTCGGGTGGTTCTCATTCTCCTTCCCCGACCCTGTAGAGTGTCTATCATTTTCCTTCCCCGACCCTATCGGGTGATTCTCATTCTCCTTCCCCGACCCTGTCGGGTGATTCTAATTCCTTTTCTCCGACCACGTCGGATGATCATTCCTCTTCCCCCTTATCTTTGCCACAATCTTTTTATGGTTCATCTATTCTTTCTGTCTCACCCTTTCAGGGTCATTACCCTTTTTCGTGCTGTTTTCGAGGCTTTAGCCCACCTTGATCTCAGTTAATCCTGGTTTATTCTGTATCTGGTTCCTTGTTATCACGGCCTCAGTGCCTTAACGAGAGAGTTCTAGCCCTCGTCTCTCTTCCTTTTTATCCCTTCGTCGTCCAGTATGATGTCTGCCACTCCTCTGTGTCGAGGAATCTAATCATTTGCTCTTCTTTCATCCTTTATCCTGTCAAGCAAGGAATACAAAGCTACTCGCGCTCCTCAAAGCTTGATGATCGAGATCGCTTCAGGATGCCAATTTCCACGCCATGGATTTGCAAAGGTATTTTTATTTTGAGCAAAGAAACATGCTTTCATTTCCATTATTTCTATTGTTTCTGCACACGCTTATAATGCTATCCCTCAACATGGTTAAGTGACTTTTAGAAATTTGCTTAGTTCATTTAGGTCATTTAAAATGAGTTCGCTTCTGCAGCATCCTTAGGCCAGTGATAGCTCCGTGCTGGGAGTCTAGTTCTTTCCCTGATCATTAAGGGTGACCTTTGAGTATGGGTTTTTCACACACCACACGGTGAGCCATAGCCGATTCCTTTGAGCAACACCGTTGCTACTTTGGCCATACTTTGGGTATGCACAAAGGTCTTTTCTTTTCTCTGCTCGGTCAAGTGCAGGGGCAAGAGATGGATGGATGAGATGACCAACCTAGGCGCTCCCTAATACAGGAGAGGTCTCAAATAGGGGCAGTCTTGACCCTCAAAAGTGAGCTTTGATGCTATATCTGGTCAATAAGGGCTACCAAAATGAGAAAATGAATCAATACAAAATTATGAATCAATGGCATAGCAAGAGTGGCAGTACAGTTCCCCGTGGGACGTCATGAGCCCGATCGCATGCATGCCTGATAAATATGGGTCTCAAAATCAAAGACACAAAGCCCCGGCGCAACAGGCTATCTCTTTGAGGGGTAGTGCCCTAGAAGGAATTCAAGTCCTGATGTCTCCCATCCTGCATAAAGCTTGTCTCTAATTTTTCTTCTATTTCTCCCTCTTAGGCTGAGTTGTATCCCGGGTATGGCCTTAGTAGGGGCACCGTTCTTTAGAAGCGGTTGGTTGTGGTAAGCCACCCTCACATACACGCCCTGCTTAAGGGAAGCCTTTAATGAAAGGGGTAGGAACGGCGATCCCTGGCCAATAGTTCGAGCATGTCTTTTGGTACTACGAATTGCTATTTTCAAAAATCAAAAAAATGATATATTGTCAAAAATCTAAAAAATGAGATATTGTCAAAAAAATCCATCAAAATGAAATACTATTCAAAATTCAAAAAAAAAACATAAAATTACAAAAAAGCCAAAAAATGTGTCTTTTTCATGCATTTGCATTTATTTTAAGGACAGATACGTAATCTGTTTGCTAAGTGTGCAGGTTGCAAGTACTCAGGCATTCCTTGCTATATCTTTTTTTGCTCTGCCTCCTATCCACATCTTTGATCTGTTCTTTCCTTCTTCAATCCACTCTCTCGATCTGTTCTGAAGCTTATGTCCTTCTCAACTTTTGTTTGCAATGATTACATCTATATGAGAGGACTTTACCTCACGATTATGAACCTGGCGGTTCTGCTTCATTCTGATCTCGAGTTTCGATTGAAGAGCGTGTTTTGTTTATGTCTCTTTTGTCCCACCGTATCTTTGTCTCATGTCCATGTCCCACCGTGTTGTCCCATACATGTTATTTTGTTCCTCACCACATGTTGTTAGTTATCTTGCACATGTCGATGGTCATCTTTCCATGTTCCATGTGTTGTCCCAACCATGCGATCCGTCATGTTCTTATCTCAACCATGTGTTTTCCTGCCGATTGTTGTCTTGTCACTCCATGTTCATGCATACGTATTGTCTGTCTTTGCCTTTGCCTATGTGCTTGTTCGTCTTGTTATGTTGTTTTTCATTCGTCATGTTATGTCATGTTGTTTGTCATTATGTTAATCGTTATGCTTATCTTGTTTGTCTTATTCTTAGAAATACATAAAAATCCGAAAAAAGAAAATCCAGAAACAAAAACTTACTGTTTCACCTGCTCAGGTAAGTCAGGTATGGCCTTCTATCCCTATCACCTTTATTGCACTATTATATGGTACTATAATATATTATCTCGAGAACCAGTTGGTTATCTACGTGTTCCAGGATATGATGTTCCCCTTCAACAAAAACGATGATGATCCATGTTCACGTGTTTAATCTTCGGATAGGCCGTTAGGTTGGGATGTCATGGGGAGGATGGTTCTATCCTGCACGCTATGGTTGCGGATGGTATCTTGACTCTGATTTTTCCAGCTTAGCAATATTATTCTCGAGTATTTTATATTTTAATCTTTCTTTGCATTTGTTTTAACGATTTCTTTTATTTTAGCCCAGCATGCATCATACGCATCTTTCTGAGCTTTCATGACCCATGGTTTGCTTGAAGAATGTCCCATCAGTGATGGTTAGCTGTGCGTTCAGTGTTTGAGTAAGAGGAACTAATTCCACTCTGAGTTGGAAGGTTCTCTTGGTCAATTTGCTTAGTTTGGTTGATTAAGAGGTCCCCGTCTGGAGCTTTAGCCTGTTTTCTTTACTTTTTACTACCTCCGTTTGGCCCCCTCATCGGACCGCGGGATTGTGTCCCCCATGAGGTTGGTCTTGTTGATTTATTTCATTTAGTTTAGTCCCTCCAGACTATTGTCACTTTTTGATCTGACTGTTCCTTGCGTTTGGTTCAGAGTTTTTCGGAAGATTCTTATCGCTTGTTGGTAAAAACGGGTGTCGTTTTACCATAACGCCCGCTTTTCCGGTCCACTCCACTGCATCTCCGCTTCATCTTCATGTTCCATGTCACTTCCGCTTCACCTCCGCTCGCTCCCCTGCAAAGAGGACGTTAAGGAGGGGCATCTGTTGACACCCGTTTCTTACCGATAAGTTGAGTCGTTCCTCTTAATCACATTTATTGATGTCTCGAGTTGTCCATCATTTGTTTGGGGCTGTTTTCAGGCACGTTTTGGGCTTATTTTATGGGTAGCCTCCCTCCCTGGTTTGGTCCGAGTTAATTCAGGGCTTAATGGGCTTTGGTTTTGGTTAATCGAGCTTCTCTATGAATTCCAAGCACCCATGTACATGTGCGGTCAATCTCCAGTGGTATAACCTTTTGTGCGGTTGCTACTGGGCCATTCATATATTTATGGGATATTTAGCTGATTTTCTGAATTATCACTGACAAGTATTTATGCAGTCCTCATCTAGCCGTTCAACTTGATGAACGGACAGATGGAAGCCGCTCATCTCTCAGAGTCCTGCGCTGGATGGTTTTCTCAGATAATTATCCAATTAACCTATTTATCACCGACAAGGCTAGAACGGTTTGTCTTTGGCCGCTCTTCCTTTGAACGGTCTCATCTGAGCCGTTCATCTATGAGAGTCCAACGGTGAAGGTTTCGGTCAGTTCGATGGATAATCTGGATTATTTGTAATTTATTTTGAATTTCCACCGACGGGGTTGGACGGCCAGGACATGGCCGCACATCCAGTTGGACGGTCTATCGTCAGACCGTTCATCCAGTCAATTGATGAATTTCAACATATTTTCATCCCTATATCCATGGTTTTATCCCCAACTTCTCCCATCATTTTCTCCGCGGATAATCAACCATTTTAAGTGCCGTTTTGACTAGATAAAAGATAATTGGTTTATCTACGATTTTTCTTTGATTATCTCGACCTGAAAATGCTTCTAAACCTAAATTTCGGGCTAGGACTTTAGGTGCTCTATAAATAGACCATAAAGGCCGGGTTTGAAAAGGGTGAGATTTTGGTCGACGGCGAAGCCCTACCGAATCTTGGAGCGACCTGGCACCAAGGAGGGAGGCCTTCTACGTCCATACAGGCCTCCGGTCCAGGGAGTAACCTTCATTTTGAGTCTTTTTCTTATCTTCGATAGTCCATCATTCCCTTTTGTGTTGCATGCATCATTCTCCTCGTTTTTCTTCATTTGCACTATCATTCACACATCCTTCCACATTTTTTTGACGCCCTCAGGGGTTTAAAACTCCCCAGGTATCCCCCACTTCATTTAGTTATGATCATTCATCTCCGTTTTAGCATATACTACACTCTATAGTTCTAACTTGGGTTTTCTTTTTGTGTTTACACTCTGTTTCGCAGGTCAGCTTACTAACATGAGGCCCATCCCCTCTGGCCGGCCGGAGAGGGTGGAGGTTGGACCCCTTTGTGACTTCTGTTTTGATGGTCTTGTGTGGCTCTTCCAGGACCGTTCGATGGTATGTGCGGTGCATCTTCGACCATCCTTCACCTCTTGCGGTTGTTTCTAAACCGTCCATCAGCCAGTAGTCCTACGTCCCGCGTCCCCTGCAGCACGGAACAACGGTCTATCGTGTGGCCGTCCAACACCACAGGCGGTTCTTCATGGACCGTTCATCCCCTGCAGTGCTGATTTTGAGGCGAGTGTCTCCCTCTTTCCAAGGTACGGCGTGTTCATCACGTACGACGCCTTGGTGGCGATCACGGTTCTTTACTCTCTTCTGTTCTCCTTCTACTGTCCTATTTTATTTTACATATCGATTTATTAGAAGGAGAGAAGGGATCTTTCAAGCCGGTACCGAAGAGAAAGAAGGAAAGAACAAAACATATCAACAGATGCATCTATATAGATCGTGTCATTAGAGCGATAAGAATTTTTTAACATACATAATTACGGAGTGCACAAATGACTTATAAATCTAATAAATTCCAATAGTCAAAGTGATGATTATTTGATTACTCAAAGGAATTAAAGATAGTCCATGAAAATTTCCAGATTTAGAAAGCCAAACATTAGGCTACACGACTTAACACAAAGTTTATACCACCAACTGACATAACTGGGAATACAAGGTAGACTCAAATAAATTCAAAGATACGACTAGCTAATGATAGATGGTTGGCGTTCTAGCACTCTTCACTCGGCCTCAATCCCATTCTTGTCGCTATCCGATTCACCTGAAAATGTTAGGAAGCAACTAGATGAGCGAATCGCTCAGTAGGAATTACATCTCAAATTTGAGCAATCTTTACGTGGATTACAATTTGCATGTATTATTAGTATGGCTGTGCATGACGTACGTACAAAAGAATCAGGTATACAGGTAAATCTGGAGATGATGAACAATAAGAGATCAAGAACTGTATAAAGAGAGTATCTCAAGATTTCTAGTAGTTGATAATCAGTATTTCAAGAATTTATAGATGTAAATGCCACTCCGGGGCAAGCAGGGATTCATGTATGATTACGCATTTAAGTGCGAGAATGAACTCATGTATAAGTATATCTCAGGTACGAGTAAGTAAAAATTTAATTCAAGCAAGTAAAGTTGAGTACGTATCAGTAGAATTGGCTATTTTAATCAAGCAAGTATTTCACCCTTTCTCGGGCCACAAGTCAAGTATTGCCCATTCCGGGCCACGCAAGTCAAGTCAAGTGAGTAAAGAGAGAGTAGGGGTGGAGTGTCTCAAGTCAAACAAGTACTCCGGTGCAATGCTAAACACTGTGGTCAATAAACTCTCATGGGCACAAGTACCTTCGGGTGCTCCTCCCAGGATTAGACCGGGCCCTATATGTACAGCATTTCATGTATTACTTTGGACATCCACTCTCATTTTATAACCAATATAGAGTTTCAAGGGTTGCCTTAGTAGGATATACAAGGTAGATTTTTATGGAATGGAATTCAAGGACTCATAATATGTAAGAAAATGACTTAGGTTTACGTTGGTACAAACCACGATAAAAATGAGAAACAAATATTAATATATATACTTTTTCCTAAACAAAAACTCTAGATAATTCTATAGTAAGGTTAAACAAAAGTTAGAACATCACATAAGGGCCATTATACAAATATGCCAGTTTACTATTTAAGAATACTATTCAATTACTATTCATTACCATTCACTACTATTCACTTACTATTCATTTACTATTGACAAATACTATTCGCCCCAAATAACGCCCTTCACTAAGTCGTCATTTTCGTGAATCATGACTGCTTAAACAGTCGTGACTTCTAAGTTTGTATATTAATCATCCACGTTAAAAATTTAATAGATGTGAATCATGATACATAATCTAATGCATGAGCATACCGTTAGCTTCCTTATATTTTTCTCTACCTATCTACGTGTCTATATCAAAAAATTCTTTTATTTGGAAAAGTGATACTATTCATTGAAATAGTGACTTTTTATATACTATTCATATCGTAAAAATTTCTCAAAAATAGAAAGTAAGGATATGAACAGCTAGAGAAAATTCTCGGGAGTTCAGAATCATGCTCATGCGAAATTGTTGGGTTTTACTATTCAATAAATTGGGGTGATTTACGTCGGGAAGGTACATTCCATGACTCAAAACACTATTTAAATACTATTCATTTTTAATACTTTCAATAAATCAGGAATTTAGTATGTGGTTAAATAGAGAAAAATATGAGGGTTCCAAAACCATGTTCATGCAGGAGTTTCGTGATTAGGTTAAAAAAGTTATAATTGTCTGAACATGGTGGCTCGGCATTATGAGTCACAGTTTACTATTTAAAGACTATTCATTTTTAATTCTTCTAGTAAATCAGGAATCGAGGACATGGACAGGTAGAGAAAAATCTTAGGATCATAGAACTATATTCATGCAAAATTTTCATGGCTTAGTTTAATAGTTATAGATTTTCGAATGTGTTGATTTATTGATTATTGGAAATTCCAGATAATGGACTTGACGTCATTGCACAAGTCGTCCTTTAATTGACGACTCCTCTCGGGTCTTCAATTTTTAAATTGGCGCCCCCTCAAGTAGTCTTCAATTAAGTAATTGGCGCCCTGGCTTGGGGCGCCATTTACAGTGGGTGATTTTCACCCCAGCAGGTACGTTTTGTGACTCAAATTACTGTTCATTTCGAAAAAATTTCTCAAAATCTGAAAGTAAGGACACGAATGTGTAGTATAAATCGTCGGGAGTCCAGAAACATGTTCAGTTAAAATTACTGAGTTTTGGTTTCATAGATATTAATTTTCAAATATTATATCTTTAATTTTCTCAATGAATTGATGACCTGTGAGCAGTCTTCATTTAATTGAAGACTCTCATGGTGTCGTCAATTTAAGTTTCAACCCTTTGTGAGTTGTGCTTCGCATCAGAACTGTAAGTTCTGTGATACAAGTCACTATTCATTTCTCCAAAGTTTCTCCGAATTATAATCCGAAGACATGATTAGATGGAGAAAAATCTCAAGGTCACATAAATATATTCCGTCAAAATTTTCATGGTTCAATTTATTAGTTATAGATTTTTGAAGACTTTGATTTACTGATTTCGGGAAATTTCAGGAAATTGAATTGACGTCATTGCTCAAGTCTTCATTTAATTGATGACTTCGTGCGAAGTCTTCAATTCTGTAATTGGCGCCCTGGTCAGGGGCGCCTCTTACAGAGGGTGGTACACTATTCATCAGTGTGAAAAGGTTCTGAATCAGGAAGTAATGATACGAATATGTTGAGAAAAATATCAGGATTCCAGAAACATGTTCATGCAAAAATTCCGTGATTTAGTTCGATAGTTATGGATTTTTGAATGTGTTGAATTAACAATTTCTAAAAATTTCAGAAATCGAATTGACGACATGGTGCATGTCTTCATTTAAATGACGACTGCTTGCGCAGTCTTCAATTTTGTAATTGGCGCCCTTATCAGGGGCGCCATTTACCAGAGTGCTGGGACCCTCTGGGTCTTTAACCCATGAACGTATTATATTAACAGAGGCTATATATTAAGGTTTAAAACATGATTATTAAGAATGAAAACTAGTGTGATAAAATACGTTAAAAAGCTCATGAAATCATGCTAATAAACTAAGTTCAAACTCATAAAAAATTCATGATAACAGTATGTAACAAGCTATTAACAGATGTATAACATGGTGTTATTCTTGGTCATGGTAAAGCTAGAATATATATATATATATATATATATATATATATATATATATATATATATATATATATATATATAGCATGGTTGACTAGTTGATCGAACTCTAAACATGCATCAATTAACCTATTTAACTACTAGTTAGGCAAGATTTGAGAACACCTACCTGTTGACATGTGATTACTAGGAAAGATGACAGGATGAAGCCACGCGTTCCCCGCCGCCGCAGCAGGACGTAGACTTCACGCTTCCCGAGGAACGAAGGGAAACATTCCCTTCTGCAAGCACTGAAAGATGGCAGTAGCCTTTGACAGTGGTTCGTAGGGGATTAGCTATAGGGATTTGCAGGCATTGGTTATTGCCTTGCGGGTCCGGTTTGGGAAGCACGATCCTAAATTAATACTTAGCCAGTGAAATGGGGTTGTTCGTGTCTCAATCTTTTAGAATCATGTGTTTAAATGACGCCCTTTAAGGGGTCGTTCATTTAATAAATGACGTCTTGCATGAGGGCGTCATTTGTTTGGGTAGCATTATTGTGGGATTATGAATGAGAATGACGCCCTTCAAGAGGGCGTCATTTGTTAGACACTTCTGCCCCACTCACGTGATATACATATATATATTAATATTTTATTGGAATGGGGTCCTCTTAAAAATGATGCCTCCAACCTAGTCTTCAAGTTGGAAATTAACGCCCTAATGAGGGGCGTCAATTTCACTAAGTGGACAAAGTGGAAGTCCACTTATGTACAACATGGCCCCTTGTGTTTAAAGTTGTTTTGTAATTTTATAGAATAACCCTCCCTTGTTTTGTTTCTTTCTACAAGACCTCCTATGTAAGATTCTTTACCCATGTGCATAAAGTTGGATTGCACATTTGTATGCTAGTCCTCCTATAATTTAGTTCTTTAAACAAAACCTAGAATTCTATTATGAAGAGTAGGTTACGTATACATAAGGTGATGATTTGTAATTTTATATGCTAGCCCCCCCCCTAAGGTTTGGCTCTTTACACAAGCCCTCATGATTCTTTATGTTATAAAGTAGGGCTGGCTTGTATATTTTCATTATAGTCCTTGTGAGGTTGGATTCTTTATGTAAGCCCTTCATATATGATTTCTTTTAAGAAGAAGTTTTGAATTTACGCAAAGGTATTGATCGGGGGTGCTACACCGAATATCTTACGCTGTACTTATATCTCGGGGCTTGACAATGTAACTATAGTTAAATTCGAAGGTAAATGAATAGGTGAATTTTGTAAGGTTTTAGCAAAAGTGTTAGAAATAAAGGAATGAGAAGCACCAGTATCAAATAACACGAATGCAGGATGTGAATAAATTTGAATGGTACCTTCAATGAGTTCTCCTTCTCTTGTGGTTTCCTCGTCCATAACGGCATTTAGACGGGCTTGCTGCCTACGTCCTCCATCGTAGGTATCTTCGTATCAACATGAAGGCAAGATTTAAGTAATTAACATTTTAGCTCTAGATGATAAGAAGAAATGCGATTAAAACATGCGATATAAACCAATGTAACAATAAGTATGGAGATAAGTGTAGAGATGACAATTCATGAGAATAAAATCAAGCAAGAATATCAGGTGGCCTTTCATGTAACAAGAACGTAACGAGAATGTACTAGCAAGCATGTGTAATTTTATCGTGAGCCTCGTGGATTTTACCCGATTATAAAAAAAAGTACTTCTGGCGCAATGCGACGCCAGTGTTCATCATACAGTGTGGTTTACAGTATGTTTTCGACCATCTGCCGAGGGGGCTAGTGTCGAGCCCCTGGACACTGTCCGTGCCCGCCCTTGCATCTTCAAGTTATAAATCAAGCTACTTCCACGAGATAATAAAGTCTCAGCCAATAATCTACAATTCAACAATAGTTTCATGATAATGTAACCAAGGTAAGAATGTACCAAAACGGAATCATGAAATCAAGGATGATTTAATGACAAGATCATGCTACGGGAGGAATTCGACAGCATAACAGTATATTTATTAATTTTCATAATGTATTAATGGTTTATTACACAAGATGTTAAGGTCCAGTTAGTCTAAGGACCATCTAAGAACAAAGTTGAACCAACCCTTGGGTCAAACCATGGGTTAGGGTAGAAATTCATTAACGTGACGCTCTTGAGGGTCATGATAACGGATTAACGTGACATACCATCTGTGCGCGTTCATCGAAGGAGTCGACGTAGGAAGAAAATCAGGTCAACACTGTGAGTAGTCTGTGTCTGAACAATAACGCCACCAAATTAACCACCGCGATAATTCATTAACGCGCATGGGACGTAGGGCGCGATCAGGACAGTTCACAGAAAAATGAGAAAAACCTGAAGTGCTCTCTAACTTTTGGGTTTTTAGGGTATAATCAGCTCGGTTGCCTTTAGGGAATCCAAGGTTAGCGTAGACTTACAGTGACCTTGAAACATGATCACCTAGTCCGACAGAAGGAATATCCGACGGAGAGGCTTTCAAGTCCAAGAGATGTACCTATCATGTGCAAAGTGTAACTAATAGCCATGTACCGGAATACGCGCTATATATGATCTTATAAAACATAAAGAGATGAGAAAGGAGCACATGAATCTCATGTAATCCATTGAAAATTCATTTATATACAAATTATATGATGGTTTGGCATGCAATTAAACTTTGAAAAACATGCTAACACTAAATATGCAGTTCTGACATGATCAAGAAGTGAAACTACTAAAATAAAACATGTATAATAGCATATATATATCATGGGAAATAACAAGGTTTGGTATGTGTCACGAAGCATTAACGCGGCGTGAAGAATCGGCGCGTCAGTATAGAACGCGACATATCGAGTGCGCGCATTAATAGACGCGACCTCTATTACGACCATAATCACCCCTCTATGAGACAGAGGCAATATCGGTCTTGCAGGGCTATTTTCTATGGCCAATAAACATGAACCCAACATGAATCTAGTAAAGGAAGCATACTATAATGGAAACAAGGCATGGAGATGCATAGATTTACATGATTTACGTCCAAGTCATCATCTTTTTATTAAAGGCAGGATTCATGCATGCTATGATAACCCTATATGCGTAGTGATAGTAAAACATGAAATTCTCCGAGTATGGTGCATGAACTGAAAAGAAATCAAAGGGCTTTTGTTCCTAACACATTACTTTAGTCATCCATGAGATAACCTACCTCTAGGGATGCTCCTAAGCAGAGAATTTTTAACTGGAAGTATGCTCTTGTTCCTGCGTGTCCTGCGTGGAACCAACGATTTCCCAACCTTCTATCTCCTTAACAGCTTGACCTAAATTCATGAAAATTGGAGGGTAGGTTGAAAATACGAAGGGGAACAAATTGCTTTAAAAACTCAACGTAAGATTACCTCGATTAGGGCTTTTAAACCTTGAATCTTCCCTGGACGGACTCACTCGTTCCTACGCGATCTGCAGGGAACCAGCGACTTGTGGGGCTTCTATCTCTCCAACGGCTTGACCTCCTAGTACCAGATTTGGTGAGGGATTAGTCAATACTAATGGGAATAAATTGCTCTTAAGGATTAACATGAAACAACTCCTCCTTACTGTCGAGCCAGGCGAGCCAAAACTAGGGTTCGCGCAGGTTGGTCCTGGGTTCTATTTATACAGAAACTTCTAGGGTTGAAGGATTTGATCGAATTAGAGACCTCATTTGAGGTAGATTCGATCCCCAAGAGTCTTAGGTAAGTTTCCTTTTCGAGATAACATTGATCTTTGGCAGAATCATGGATAAAAATCCAAGTTTTTCATGTTTTACCACACCATGGTTCTGTGAGATTATCGCGGTCATCCACAGTACCGTGACTATTATGAACGTGGCGTATCGTGCGAGCGCATCCTGTCCTTTACTTTGAATTTGAATTTTATTCAAACTCCCCCTTCTAATTATGCCTTACTCACCTTATTTATCCAATCTAATTCTGAAATAAACCCTAATTACGTTTCTTTAGGTAGGCTTGGGCCTAAAAGGCTTTAGATTGGGTCCTTTGGGCCTATTTAGGTGGGCTTAACCTTTTGGTTAATTTAAGGTCTTCAAAATTATTTGAATTAACTCATAATTCTCTTAATAGCCCATCAAGCCTTTTTTTTATTCCAAAAAAATCAGGGTTGCTACAAACCCAGAGGTAGGTTATCTCATGTTGGCTTAAACATCAAGTTAGGAATGAAAGCCCTCTGTAACCTCGTGATTTCTTGCACTATACATGGAGCATTTGACATTTTTCTATGACTG